>JAKGUB010000556.1:15147500-15895000 GCA_026261675.1 Hippocampus mohnikei | reverse complement strand
TATATATATATATATATATATATATATATATATATACATACCGTATTTTCCACACTAAAAGGTGCACTGGATTATGAGGCATACCTTCAATGAATGGCCTATTTTGTTTTTTTTTTCATATATTGGACACACCACATTACAATGCATCCAAATAGATGGAGCTACGCTCAAGGAAATGCCAACAGAACGATCAGATGTCAGTAAAACAGCGACACAGTTCACTTAACCAACAGCAAGTTATAACATTGACACGATAAGGTTGAACTGTCTTACCGCTGCTCTATTTCCGTGTTCAACTGCGTAACCCGATCGCCTCTGCGTTGTAAGCATGTCTCTAACAAGGAGCCATTTTGGGGGTCTACCGTAATAACCATACACAAGGCACACACATCGGATTTTAAGGCGCGCTGTGAGCTTTTAAGAAAATGGAAGGCTTTTAGGTGCGCCTTTTAGTGCGAAAATACGGTACACACACACACACACACACACATATATATATATATATATATATATATATATAAGCGCAATGACAACCACTTTTTTTTTTGCCACAGTTGGTCTACTTGGTCCAAAGGATTTATTGTTTTGGGATCTAAATCACGATAAAAGACAACGCTTATTCGGAGTCGGGTCGCAGGGTCAAAAGCTTTAGCACGGAAGCCCAGACGTCCCTCTCCCCGGTCACTTGTTCCAGCTCTTCCCGAGGCATTCCCAGGCGAGCTGGGAGACATACAGTAGTCTCTCCAAAGTGTCCTGGGCCTCCTGCCGGTGGGACATGCCCGGAACACCTCATAAGGGAGACGTCCAGGAGAAATTCTAATCAGATGCCCGAGCCACCTCATCTGGCTCCTCTCAAAGTAAAGGAGAAGCGGCTCAATTTTGAGCCCCTCCTCGATGACCGAGATTCTCACCTTCTCTCTACGGGAGAGCCCGGACAGCCTACGGAGAAAACCCATTTCGACCGCTTGTATCCGGGATCTCGTTCTTTTGCTCCTGACCCATAGCTCGTGACCATAGATGAGGGTTGGCGACATAGATAGGCCGGTAATTTGAGAGCTTCGCCTTCTTTACCACGACAGATCGTTACAAAGTCTACATCACAGCAGACGCTGCAACGCAATCACATGATCATGAAAGTTTAGGCTTGTTTTTTGTTCAGCGCTCTTGACTGACCCAGAATCTGTTTTATCAGCCACCTCTACTGCCAAGCTCACAAATCAGAAACGGCCTGGTACTCATGACAGGTCATGCACGCCAATCGGCTCCAAGATGCTCTCACAAAATTGGGGGGGAATAGTACATGCGGTGGTGATGCTGCGAGCTGTGCTTGCAAGAGAGCACAAATCAGCTCAACATTTATCCACCCGGATGCAGATCCGCTCCGTCAAGGAACTATTCCTTGCCCCTATGACCGAGAATTTTGGTGATTTTTTTTTTCAATGTCACTAAAATTGTAATCATCACAATTTGTAAAAGCAACTTTATCCCAGGAATATTACAGATTGCAGTGATGTAAATGTTGTCATTAGATTTAAAAAAAAAGTCTTTACAGGTAATCCCTGTTGCTTATATTCTTCTCTTCATCCCTGGCCTTCTTTCAGTATTGTGTCACACAAAGAAAATGGCAAGAGAAAAACAAATACTCACCAAGTTAATACTATGATGCTGGCCTAAATAAAGTCTAGTGATGTGTGTTGACAGCGCTCGTGATATGCTGACTTCAGTTGCTGGCAGTTGCAGGCATTTTTAACATCAAAAGCATTTTTTTTTCATCAAATTGGTCAAGCTCCAAATTTCAGAGGCTTGGAGGTGTTTGGCTTTGGAGGTTGCATTGTGTTTACACAGAACCTTCAAAGCTGACTTCAAGAAGACAAGGTGTCAGGAAGACGTGATTCATTTGACAACAGCAACTGACGACCAAAACATTTTTTTTTTCCCTTCGTACCACAATTGTAAAGTAAAAACGCAACAGGCAGGGTTCAAGGACATGCATTGGAAATCAAGTCTGTACAATGAAGTTACTACTTTATTTTTTTTTAGTCTTATGATTTCCCCCCTTTTTTTAGCAATGGTTTTGGACAGTCAAGATTTTAACCTGACAGCAACAACATGTATACATGAAAAGTATACGCAACAGCAAACACAGTGCGCACACATACCGTTCAAACAAAAACATCGGATGTATCTTATTGCAGTGTAGCTATATATCCCAAAATTGTGTTTAATTTTGTTATTTCCTAAATGTGTGTTGGAACAGGACTGTGGTTTCTCGAAAACAGCAGGAGAGGATTTATTTCATGACACATGCATTTACATTTCACAATTCCATGCCTCTCAGAATCTCAATGGAAAATACGCCGGCGCAGAACATTTACAACCAATTATAAGTAAGAAAAGCTCCATTCCATCATGCCTGCTCTTCTGCTTTTTAAACTGCCACTAAAGGTGATTGAGTGCTCCAGGGACCGAGTGATTATGCTAATCATTAGGTGCCTCCTGCATGGATGAATCTTTGATCAGGGTAAAGACAAAGGCAAAGAGTTGTTTGAGCCTCCCTTTTACCCCGCTCGGTACATCACATGCAAAAAGCCCAAGATAAACAAAACAGTGCTTAGCATGTCATTTTTAGATGATTTATTTATGAGCATTTACTAATATGTTGTCATTCTTCGGTGTGACTCTTGTGTAGCAATGTGCAATTTGGGCATCTGTCTTAGCTATTACACAGAGGGGCTGTATTAGTTGGTTATGTGGATGCAGAGTTCTATACCAGTGCGATCTCAATTATAAACATAATGTCAAATTAATACCTTTTTGACAGGGTCAATAATAAACATTTTGGATGCGCATAAAAGTGCTTCAAAATGTTTGACTGATGCAATATTAAAATTAACAAATCTGCACAGAACTGATTTGTGAATCACGTGTTGTTTATTTTGACAATTTTTTGTTAAATATAATTACATTTGGGAACCTGAAAATGCAGACATTTCAAAATAGCTCTCACAATCCAAAGTGCGTTTTAATCGTGCCTATAGTTCTTTTTTAATTGTCCTCATTCAAATGGCAGGTTTTTCATTCATTCACTCTTATCTGAGGTAAGGTTGCAGAAGTCATAGCATAAGCAAGAAAGCCCAGATTCCCATTGCCTTGCCACTTCGCCCAGCTCCTCCTGGGGCATCTTGAGGTTTTCCCAAGTCAGCCTGGAGACATAGTCTCTCCAGCGTATCGCCAATCATCCCTGGGGTCTCTTCCCAGGGTCTTATTCTTTTGGCCATGACCCACATTTGTAACCATAGGTGAGGATAAGAAAGTAGATTGACCGGAAAATCGAGAGCTTTGTCTTTCGGATCAACTCCTTCTTCACCACAAAAGATGGATACAGAGTCTGCAAGACTTGAACGCAACTTGAACTCCTCCACTTGGGACAGGATCTCATTCCTGACCTAGAGAGGGCATTCAAACCTATTCCGACTGAGTACCATGGTCTCAGATTTGGAGGTGCTGAACCAACCGCTTCACACTCGAACCACTCCAGTTAGAGTTGAAGATCGCGAGTCGATGAAGCCAACACAACTGCATCATCTGCAAAAGCCAAGATGTAATAGTGTGATCACCAAACTGAACTCCCTCAACGCTTTGGCTGCGCCTAAAAGCTCTCTCCATAATGGTTATGAACGGAACCGTAAAATAATGATGACCTTGACCAGTCTTCTGTTTCATTACGATATCATAAATATGTAAATTCAAATGCCAACACTCTTGACAACCAGCAAGCGGCAACGGATAGCATTCAAGTTGTTGATAGTTTTTTCAAGTGAATTGAATGCATTTTTGTGCTCTTTCATCAATCGTATTTTTCTGTCCATTTTGTTTCTTGATCGGGCACGTCTGTTCGAGATTTACATTTGTGCTGTCTCTTAAGGAGCCTCTCCCTGCTGACTTCGGGTGAATGATGATTGATGTCCTGGAAGGATCACTCATAAATTTCACGCAACACAAACTGTCCATCACCTGGAGCAATTCATGTGCGTTGGTTTGCTGGGGTTTCAGTGCTGTCATTTTTTTTCTGCTACACTGTGTAAAATTAAAGATCTGTGCATGGGGCAAATTACATTGATTAAACTCCGTTTGATATCCGTATGAATTCATTTTAATTAGTCACTATGGTATAATTAAAACGGCAATGATATTTCAGATTCAGAGCGGTCTCGGATAGTAGGATTTATCTGAAGGGTTAAGATTAACAACCTCGCCTTTTTCTCGTAAAGAGCCTTTTGCAGATTAAAGACTGACCTTTTAAAACACTCCCAATGTATTCGTCAATATTAAGCTGAAGACGAACAGATATAGTTATAGTTTAAAAAGATTCACATGAACATGTGTATGGTGTTTTGCTGACTCACTGGATATTTCAAAAGGTATCTCCAGAAAATGGAATCATGAATAGACCTTGTTGTTTTGTATAGAACATTAACATAGATTAAAATGAAGCAATACAATGAAGACAAACTGAACACGTCAGATTTTGGTGCTTAATACATTCTTGGCTTTAGGTGACAATGATAGCATTTCTCTTTCCCTCTCGACGGTGTACTGCATTTTTACCCCAAGCTGTCAGATTTACTTCCAATTAACGTATATCTGTTCCACTCCAACAGCTCAACACAAGCAAGCACTGCTGCTGTTCCCAACTAACAGCTTCTCAAACTCTCTGTTGTTGCTATGGTGTTGACCTTCATTCTCAGAGGGTCTGTACAGTCTTTTGTTAAATTTGGCATGATTCAACTAAAGAGCAGAACAGACAAATGTGGCACACATTCAAACTTGTTCATTCATTACTTCTGTGGTCAAATATACAATTGAAATTAAAGGGCATTCATTAAAAAAAGAAACAAACAAAAAAAACTGAAAATCCCGTGCGAGCCATTGAGCAAAAGCAACATTTGAAGCAACACACACTAAAGATGGAGGTATATTTCAACTCTAATTATTAATCGGTTTACCAAAATAATTATTTTGCAAGGAATTGAAGCAATCACAACTGGACTGCTCTGTTTGTCTGAGAAGACATTTCGTCTCATCACTTCATGCAACAATTAGTTGAATCCTTGAAAACCCTCTTTTACACAGGCCCATTCACTCAGATTACTGTTCATCGCACTCTTGCCGTGACTGTTGCCCAGATGGTTGGTGATCAAACTGTTTAATTACAATTAGATACAGTTACATCATGTTCAAGAATTGATTTTGTCCATCCATTCATCCATTTTCTCATCCTCATATCCCCACAAGGTTCACAGTGGGTGCCGGATCCTACCGCAGCTGTCTTTGGGCAGAAGGCGGGGGACACCCTGAACTGGTTGCCAGCCAATCGCAGGGAACACGCAGACGAACAACCATCCACGCTCACATTCACACGAGGGACAATTTAGAATGTTTCATTAACATGCCGTGCATTTTTTGGAATGTGGGAGGAAACCAGAGTACTCAGAGAAAACCCACGTAGGCATGGTGAGAACATGCAAACTTCATAGCCGAATCCAACCCTGCACCTCTGCACTGAGAGGTCGATGTGCTAACCAGTCGATCACTGTGCCGCTTGGATTGGTGTTAAAGTTGTAGTACTTATCCTGTATGGTAACCATGACTGGCTTTAAAGGGACCTTTCAAATCTTCTTCTTATTATTATTATGTGTTCTGTGGTTAGTCTGACTTGGTGACTATTCAGCTCACATTAGGTTTTTCATTCGAGGTTGTCAGTATACAGTAAATGTGTGTGTGTGTGTGTCCACCCCATGTTGTTAGTCTGCCTCAGAGAAAGTAGATTTTGTCATGTAAATGTTGAAAAACATCATGATTGAAAAAAAAAAAAGTGTATTCATTGGTCATTTTGAGACATTGGTAGCATAAAGAAAGAATTCTTTATGTTAGACGTATGCAAAGATGACCTTGTTACTTTTTCTAAGCCATTCATGCATTTAGAAAAAGTAACAAGGTCATCTTTGCATACTTTTTTCCCTTTTGCAATGGGTGCTTTAGGACAAAACACTCAAAGGTTTTATTTAGTTTTTTTTTTGCTTCCTTTGTACCACATTATGTGTCCACATTCTTTTTCAGATGCTCGTACATCAGAATGAAACAAACTTGGCTTTTGGAAAACATTGTAAGACTGTGACTGCAGTTACCATGGTTTCATGGCCGACTGCAAAGTGTTTGCAGTATGAGGGTGTGGGTGTGAGTCGAGCTTTGGCTGGATATTAGAGGAAGGGCTTTCGTGAAGGGCAAGAATGATTCATTATTTGAAATCGATGGAATCGTGTAGAGTGGGGTTGCCACCTTTCAGATATGGAAACAAGAGACACGCGTCACGGCGTCGTGGCAAAATGACCCAGGGGAAAGAAATTTGAGGGTTTTGCTCCCCAAAACCCTGAAATCAAAGAATCACACGTATTTTGTTTTTATTAAAAAAGAACCCCAAATGCTTTGAATTTGAATTCAGATAACAAGGTATTTTGCTCTTTGGAGTTTGCTGATTTATCGGAAGGTTTGGAAGATGCTGGCAACACATTTGGAAATGGAGAGACTGCCCGTCATGACTGAAGGATGGCATCGCACTTTCAATAGGTGATGAGTGAGCTCAGTCGCAGGCTGGATGCATTTCGGGAGCTCCTCTGCAAAATGGATGCCAACCTGGAGAAGTTGACAACCTCTCTTACAAAAATAAAATAAAATAAAATAATCACAAATTTGGCTAATTGACACCCATGAGCGTCCAGGAAAAGACTGAAGGCTGACAGAAAGCTCAAGTTGGTCTGCCCGACAATACCTGTTATCTTAACTGAAGTTTGGCCCTGGAAAAGCCTCTCTATCTCCTTGATCTTATCTAGACCAGATTGGGAGTTGCTTTTTCTCCCCCTCCACTTTCCTTTTGTTTGTCTTTCATTGAAAAAAATCGGGGTTGTGTCTGGTCCGACCTGTCAGTGCTCCCATTCTGTCTCTGTTGATGTCATTGTATAGTTTTTTTTTTCTTGGATGGGTTGAAACTGTTAAATCAATTTTGTTGCTCTGTATTTGTGACATGAGCAATAACAAATTATATTACTTGTAAACAGGCAAGATACTGTTTGGCATCAAAAATGCTTTTGCGAACTGATAAATTAGTACAAAGTCCTCAGCTCATTTCACAGAATTACTCTGTGAAAGGATTTATTTGGGCTTTTACAGTTGCCACCACTCAAGTAACCTGAATAATTCTAATCATTACATTTTCCGGGAGCTTTGAAACACAGCATATAGAAAAATTTTTTTTTAGCAAGACTAACAATGAATTTGCAGAGCTGAGTGATGTCAGTAAAACTCATTTCCTCACATGGGAGAAAAAAAACAAAACATCCCTGACACGTTTAACAGCAACCCACGTTTTCCATTGCCTCATAATCCACATGTATACAGTAAGTAGCTGATGAAGTTGGTTTATGAGGTCTGGAACACTTACTGGCACATCTTGTACTATTGAAATGAATAACATATAAACAAAGACAACACAAATCATTCAGACCTTCCAGCAACATTTAATGTTCATGTTTCCATGTTTTTAGCGCATTTTATTAATTATAACAAACACAGGCATCTCTAAATCCAAATGTGAAACCTGCAGCTCAGTTTCTACCTGCTGAATTAAGGGTTAGCAATGAGGGAATACTGTGTATCATTTCTTTAGACTGACTTTAGAAAAGGATGTATTTTATAGGAGGCCTTTTGTCAACTCCCAAATCATTCTCAATCGATGAAAACATTGAAACTGATTTTGTTTTCTTACCTTTGGGCTACAAACTGAGTACCGGTACATTTTTTTTCAAATGTATTTGCATATATTAACGCTAATGTTTTTCCATGAGGATGAGAGGCTCATCAGCATAATAAAATCACTCTAGCGGGAAAGAGACTCACACACATTTGGTAATGATCACAGATGGACTTGAACCAGTAATTCAGGATTATCTGAACCTGATTGCCCTCCATTCCACAAAGAGTAGATCGGGATACATTGTGCTACACATAATGAAAAGATGCAATGATTAAAAACAAAAAAGACAAAAAAGTACAAAAACGGCATTTCAAACTTCTCTCTTCAGATAGATGACCAAATTGCAAAAGTGTTTTTCACATTCCTAGATAGCCCAACATAATTTCACAAGAATAAGATATAATACAGCCCTCCAAAACAACAACAATAATAATGGAAATACACGGTAGTTTGATGGACAGAAATAATAATAGTAATAATAACAATAATAATTACCGTAATTTCCGCACTATAGAGCGCACCTGATTATAAGCCGCACCCACTACATTTTTAGAGGAAAACCAATTTTGTACATACACAAGCCGCACCTGTATATAAGCCGCATGTGCCCACATTAAAACATGTGAACATATTTACACAGAAAGACGGTACGCAGAGAGCGTTTTCAAAGTTTTAATAATATAACTTAACAATAATAAGAATATAACTTTCTTCCCAAACGGTGCCTGTGACGCAGCAGTAAAACTGTAGCAACATGGTAACAAAACGCTAGCAACAGAATAGCAACCCAGTATAACGGGTCTGGTAAAAGAACATACCGGTACTTGTAAAAATCACAGTGAGCCGTCTTCATCTTCCTCCTGTGAACTGAAGCCATCGAAGTCACCGTCCTCAGTGTCGGAATTAAATAGTGTCATAAAGACCGGTCTTAATCTTACCTTTTCTACTCGAGCGCCCCCTGGCGGCCGTTGGAAAGATTACATAAATTGGCCGCATCACTGTATAAGCCGCAAGGTTGAAAGTTTGGTAAAAAAGTAGCGGCTTGTAGGGTTATAGGTAATAAAGATGTACATACATTTATACTAGGCTTTATGCAATCTCTCTCTCTCTCTCTCTCTCTCGATAAAATTCTGTTTTTGTCAACCGCATTTTGCTTTGAAAGCAGAATATGCAGTATTTTTGCAACATTGTTAGAAGCAGCATTGGTTATATTCCTGGCAGTAAAACCATAAATTATGAAAATCTACTGATGTAAAAATATAACAGCAAACACCGCTCTCCTGTCAAAAAAACAAAACAAAAAACATCCTTCCCTCGACAACGTTGCTCTGAGTAGGACGTCAGTAGCAAGTCGTACAAATTATTAATGGCTCTAAAGTATGTTGAAATTGTAAACGTGGGCATTAAAAAAAGCATGCGAAATGTCTCCTCCTGTAAACAAAGGACCATTGTATTTTGACAAAGGAGCAATAAGCAAGGCAACTGAGATGAATTGGGTGCAGGCAGTGATCAAATGCGCAGGCATAGATTGTGCTGTGACTGAGAATGTGCAATTGATAAATGTTGCACTCAGCCACAACGGTGTGTGCGCCCTCAGAAAGCCGCCTGTGTCACTTTGTAAATAGAATCGATGGCCGCACGCACCATCGTATTTTGTTCTCACTCTTTGCATGGGTGGAGAATAAATCTCATAAATGTAGTCCATTTTAGCCTGATATTAATACACTACAACACTCCACAGTCTGCGAAGCGGGACGCTCAACTCAACTTTATTTATAGGACACTTTAAAAATAAACAAGTGCAGCTGTCACAAAGTGCTGTACAAAAAACATCAAATACAACAATAATAATAACAACAATAACGATCAGGAAATGAATAAACAGTCTTATCTCATTAAAGTCCTACATGAAAGAAGAGCTCCATCATTTTATTCCCTCATGTTGAACAATCTACATGTTGTGAGGTCGATGAGTGAGGAACACGATGGAAGTCTCCACTGACCGCTGTCAAATGATCGTGAATGACGTGACCTTGCGATGTCTGCAAGCTGAAATTTGAACGGAAACAATCAACAGTATTTTTCTAACAGCCGTTGGTTTGTCCGTTTGTGAGTAAAACACCCGCAGAAGGAACTGTTCAAAACCCCTCTCAGTTCATCCTCTTGCATAACTTTCCTTCATTTTAGAGCCGGCTCTCATCCGTTTCCATAACTCTTTGCAACTGGCTCCTCTCTGCAAATTGGCTTCTGAACTCCCTCACCAATGTAAGGCCCCTGTCACACCTTGACGATTTAGCCAGCGTATGCCGACGTAGGAAAAATTTGGCAAATACGCTGGCGTCGTCCGAATAAGTTATGGGTAAGTTTTGTATACGTAACAGCACGCTGAAGCACGTTGGTATACGTCGAAGCACGTCGAAATCGTCGAGAAATTTTAAGCATGCTTAAAATTTCTCGTCAGATGTCAGCGTATGGCTATACGTCCCGTATACGCAGGCCATAAGTAATAGGTAAGTTATGCGATCGTTGCACACGTTCAAACACGTTAAGTGTAGGTTACTCATAAGTCCATATACGTCGAGAATACCTACTAGCTGTTCTCCAACATCCGTGCCTTTCGGAACTGCAATACGCTGCTGCATAGCATGCTTAAAATTTCTCGACGACCTCGACGTACTTCGACGTATACCAACGTGCTTCAGCGTGCTGTTACGTATACAAAACTTACCCATAACTTAATTCGACGTACGCCAGCGTATTTGCCAAAATTTTCCTACGTCGGCATACGCTGGCTAAATCGTCAAGGTGTGACAGGGGCTTGAAACGTCGAGCGCCAGCCTTTTTATAGACTACGTCACGTGATCGTCGGCAATACGCTGCTGCACGCTATGCATAAATTAGACTATCGTTGGGCATAAGTTGTGTACGCCGGCAACACGCTAGGCATTCGTTGGAATAAGTTATCTATAAGTTATCGAAACGTTCTATATAACGTTATGTATACGTCCAGCCCGTTATGAATGCGCTATGTATACGCCCAAAATTGAAAAAAAAAATCGATAATTCAGCGTATGCCAGCGTTTTAGGGAAAATCTGAACGTCGGCATACGCTGGCTGAATCGTCAAGGTGTGACAGGGCCTTAACCCAGGCTGCACATGTGAACAACAACATATCCAGTTTCATCATCATGGACAACAGCTCACCGCAAGGCTGTGTCCTTAGCCCCTGCCGTTCCCCATGACTGTTGTCTCAGATATAAATCAAACCCTTCCTGAAGTACACAGACAAAAGAACTGTTGTGGGCTTAATGTCAGAACAAAGGAGTGCATTGTTGACTTCAAGAACTCTCATCCAGTCACCTGCCACTCCATACCAACGACACTGCAGTGGAAATCGTTAGCAGCACCAAGTTCTGGGAGTGCAGATCACCAGTGAACTAACTTGGTCAAATGCACACCTCCTCCCAGGTGAAAAAGGCACAACAATAGACTGCTCTCCTGATGCAAGAAGAAGAATGTCCCCCCTACCCCATTCCATCCTGACCATCTTTCACAGAGGCATCATTGGGTCTATTGACCTTCCGCATCTCCGTCTGATTTGAGCCCTGCAAAGCCTCAGACTGGAACTCCCCTCCATCCAAGACATTGGACAGAAACAGTGCCTGACCAGAGAGCAACACATGTCCTCGGATGAAACCCCCCTCCCCACCATGGACTCTTTTCCATGCTGACCGCTGGTAGGGACGACTGGACCCAGAGAGCTGTCATCAAGACTTGAACAGAGGACACTGTCCAATTGTTTTTACATCTGACAAGGTTCTGATGGTATTTTGTCGCTCCGCTGCTTCGTTCTAGCTATTTGCAGGCTATCGGGCACATAGTCGTGAGATGAACTTTAAGTTTCAAAAAGTGGAAGGCCATCTGTTTCCACTGAAAGCCGACGTATGTTAAAATAGCCTTTAACACATCCTATTTCAAATTTGTCATTAAAAAGAAATCTGTCAGAAAATGCATAAATTAATGAAATATGTTTCAGTAGTGTCAGTGAGAGGTAATTCTGAATTCTGTCCTTCATGTCTCAAGTCTAAAGTAACAGTGCTGCTAAGGAGCAGGAATAGAGCACTTTGTCACAGTGCACACTTCTGAGGAACTTTTCTGGAGGAGCACCACATCGTCAGCCAAGAAGATTCAAAACATGCTTCTATGTTCTCTGCGAAATGAGGAAAGCTCAAGAACCACCCCTCACCATGTGCACTTTCTAAAGAGCCTTATTGAAAATGCCATCGCTGCCTGCATTGCTGTGTGGTACGGAGGCTGCACTTCCTCCTGCTGAAAGCCTCCACAAGACTCACAAATAGCTTCATACATTAGGCTGTCAGGATGCTGAACTCGGTCCACTACCTCCCACCTTCTGCCTCCTGCCCTTGTGCTCTCATCCACTTAAACTACCTCTGCTATTTTGCATATCCACATTCCATATATAATGGCACACATGTCTGCTGCTGACATTTTGCACTTTTGCATTTAAAATACCCTTCGTCACCAGGTTACATCGGCTGCCGTTGGTCATTTGGGAATATCTACATTTGCAACTGTTGAATAAGACTGCTCTAATATGCACTGTTCTTAACTTCTAATCCTGAATATGCAATTACAGGGTTACGTAGTAAAATAGTGAGCACTTTTGGTATGTTTATCTTTTGAGTGGAATGAGGTTTTTATTTCCTGCTCTCTCAAGAAAGAAATCCATCTGTTAAATGTTTCAATGGAAACTTTATTCAATAGGATGTCTGACCGACACAGTTCTTGAAAATCCCAAATTGGTTGCCGGCTTTTCTAGTTTTATGAATTTTTAACAGGTTGATATGGGTCCCAGGTTTGAATCCTGAATGCATGTCTTTCTTTTCATTTGTATTATAGTCGTTCATGTCTTCATACCTGGTTTTAAACAATATGCAATATCAGGATACAATATCGTTACTGTAGGTTTCATTTTGTAGAAATGAAAAAGATGGGGACGGCTGTGCCTCAAATCATTTGTGTGCAGATGTACAAAGTAAATGGCATCCCAGAAATGTCATTGGTTGGGATAAGCAAATAACACTATTATGTTGAAGACAGTCCTGTTTATCAGGGCAATTATTAAATTAAGATTCGAGTGACACCCTTGCTTGACTCTAGTCTAGATAGATAGAAATGGGAGTGCCATGAAAATTTTGGGGAGGGCAATCCAGAGTCTGCATATCTATGCAGCACCAACATTATGATAGTGGGAATACAATTTTCGACAATGCTCTTTGTCTGGTGACATTTTACACAGTTATTGTATGCTTCCATACTGTCTAAAACCTCGTTATGAATTAATTTGCATTTTTGTTTTCTATCATTTCTGTCGAGCGGAAACTGGAGCACACAGCTCCCGTTTTCAGTTTTAACAGTGCATTTGGAGTCATTGTGGCAAAGCTACTCGGCATCATGATTGAAACACATTACTTCCCTGGCAGTAAAGTGTGTGATGGTTTGTAGACCTCTTACTTGAACACATATGATGCATTTCCCAAGAACATGGTACAAGTTATGATGATAACATCCATGAGGGGTCGTTTGTGAATGTGTAGTAAATGACCGTAAAGTGTATGGTGAGGGGATATAATGTCAAAGCTGCTCTAGTATTTACAGTACAATTGGTTTTGGTATCAGTTGCTGTAGAAAAACAAGGAGACTTCTCTGGTGATGCAGCAGGTACTCTCGCTTTGACACATTGTAATAGTGTCGAACAAATGAATGCATTGATGTATGCTTTATGGGTGGGTGGGTGCATGGCCGACTGGTTAGCACATCCGCCTTACAGTACAGAGGTCCAGGGTTGGAGTTAGGCTGCAGCCTTCCTGTGTGGCATTTGCATGTTCTCATCGTGCCTGTGTGGCTTTTCTCCAGTTACGGATTCCTCCCACATTCCCAAAGCATGCATGACAGGCTGATTGAACATTCTAGATTGTCCCTAAGTGCGATTGTGAGTGTGGATGTTTGTCTAAATGTGCTCTGCAATTGGCTGCCAACCAGTTCAGGGCAGACCCCAACTATTGCCCAAAGACAGCTAGAACAGGCACAAGCATGTGATATATAAATATATATACCCATATATATTTATCTCCCTCATTCATGTTAGGGTCCTCCACCAGAGGCCTGCAAGCTTGAGGGTTCTGTATAGGATCTTAGCTGCTCCCAGCATTGCACTCTTCTGCATGGAGCTGTGGGATGTTCCACGTATCTGAGCCATCCATCCATCTTGGGGGTTACTGCCCCCAGCCCCCCGATCACTCCTGGCACCCCGTTGCCTTTACTTTCCACATTTTCTGTCGTTCTTCCTTGGTATTTCTGCAGCTTTTTGTGTTCCATTTTCTGGATGTTGCTGTACAGGATTGTGATATTTATCACAAGTGCAGTTTTTTTATGTTTATACACCACCACTTTGTCAGGCTGGCCGTGATCATCAATTTGTTTGTCTGGCCTGGTAGTTCTGAACCACCTTGAGAGATGTCTGCCATTTTGATTCTGGGACCTCGAGTTTATAGTAGGTCCACTATTCCTGCTACCAATCCATGTTTGCATTGCTTCTCAGCATCTTTCTCTGGCAAAAGATAAATGATAAATATGTCACTGCCTGTCAGAGAATTATTAATAAACATTCTTTTTTGTTGTTGTTGTTGTTGTATTATTATTTACATATTTGTATTAATCAGAAATGCCTTTCATATTTTGCCAGTCAAGGGGATGAAACATCATATATACAACTTCCAAGGTCAAGAGTGTTTTTGTATTATACAGCTATAAAAGAAACTGTTTCATTCTATTAGTGATAATTGATTTTTTTTTGTCCCCAACTCAAATTAGTGGTTCTTCACTCTGTTTAAATGAAATGTTATAACAGTTAGGCTGCGCTACCGAATGTTTTGCTTCCGCTGTGAATTTGAGCTCAGCCCCTGCAGAGTTATTGGATTGTTGGAGCATATGAGACCTTTAGGGGAAGATTTTTTTTCTTTTTTTATGTGGAGATGGAGGCAAGGTAGTGGAAAGACAACAAGACTACAACGCCTCAAGAAAGTCAGCAACCACAGAGAGGAAAAAGGCCAGTTCCTCAAGCTACAGTTCTCCACCTGTATGAATAACCCATGCAGAATTCATAATGCATGAGCAAAGTTACGAGGGATATCCTGCCTGTCAGTTTTGGTTACTTTTATTTTACTGACTGGTGAGGAGTCAGCAAATTCATGCTTCAATCGACTGACTAGAGTGTGCTCGTATGTTTGTGTGTGGAGCTGCTTCACTGTCAATAAATGTTGAAATAACAAACTTGTTAATTTTATTAGAAATTCCTATTTATTTCATTCTTGTGTTGTGATGCACATGTAAATGTGTATACCAAGGTCCAAAATAATCCCAGTCATCACTCCTGTAGTGCCGGAATTTATTCAACCTCTCCCGTAGATTACGCATAACAGCAGAATAGTCTTGCACACAAGGGGAAGGTTTCGGCCAAATAATCACAACACTTGTGAAGTTTTCGCTAAACTGCATCGATAATCTAAATCATAAAAATCTTATCAATTCCCATCCCTATTCAAAAGCTCAATAACTGCAATAAAATTACGTCTGTGTTATCTAGACCTTCATCATCCCACAAAAAGAGACTCGCCGACTCGCTTTCCGAAGTGACTGTAACAATTCACCTGAGATCCACTCGCTGCTGTCTTGCAGATGCTATCAACTAACAAAAAGCTTTCACTTGAAATGAATACTGACCAAACTATCACAAATGATATTTTTGCCACTTTACATGAGAAGGATTCATGTCAATGAATATTTTCACCAGTTTTCAAACCAGCTGTGATGAAATGCTCGCTTCTGTGTACAAAAACAATCTCGTGAGTAGCCCTTCAGCTCTATCTGTCCGGGCCTTATGTCTATGTCACCTAAATCAAAGCCTACAGTATAGTGGAGTGAAGTGCTGCAGCCGCCTCATTATTTTTCCTTACTTACTCTGTTCGATTTCTCTCACTGTAGACTAGAACCTGAAACGGGTAGGGTAGCAACAAATTACATGATATTAGATCATTTGTATTAGTCCCACAATGAGGACATTTGCGTCGTTTCAGCAGCAACAGTGCTTGCAGGAAACAAAAAAGAACAAAGGAATTAGCATCCAGACTGGGGTGGATCCCGGCGGGGGCTGCTTTGCACAGTGAGAAGTCCACCCTATCTCTGTTGTAGTGGTCTCTGTGGCAGCATCATCTGTGACTGTGGGCTGTGGCACCTCTTGGTGCCAATGATTTCCCACGGGTTGTCTTTCCTCGCAAGGATCTTTATTGTCTTTCCATGTCTGTACGCTCACTTAACGTGTGTGTGTGTGTGTGTGTGTGTGTGTGTGTATTGTCATAGGTACAGTATACATATGGGTGTGCTTGAGTGGGATAGGGGAGGTGGGTGTCTTGTGATTTAAATGTTCTATTTTTATCACTAGAAAAACGTGTGTTGCACTTTTAATCGAGGTAATCATGCGACATTCTTAGAGGCTCAGTCAAAGCTTGGATTGACAACAATTGAGTTCGAGCAGCTTTCAAATACTTGCCGGATGTGTCTGTTGTGATCAATCAATGCTGTTTTTACATGATTGTGGAATGCCTTTCTGCCAATTTGATCCCTCATAGCTATTGGTCTCAGAGTTCTATAGATTCTCAGCAGTCTGTACACCACTGGTTTCTGAGACCGATTTACCACCCATAATGATTTGCAGCCATGTTCATTTGATTTTGCTGCACCGTCTGTATTTTTTGTGTTCATTGAAAATGATGATCATGTCTTGCTTCGTGATGACATAGTAATCCTTTTTTACATACATTTTGCATCCAATGGCACTGTAACAATATATTGATTGCTTTCTCCAGCCATACAACCCAGTGATGTCCCTGTCAAGGATAACTTGAAGTGTGCGCAGTCACTTTTGCTCAGCGTTAGAATTAGGCTCATGTTGAATCCATACCCATCCAGTCAAAAAGAAAGCAAATTAGGTGAACATTGTACTTTATTTTCTTTGAACTTGTGCATCAACTTCAAAGGGTAAACAGTGCACTGAATTTAGTTTTCACAACAAATCCATGTTTTCTTGAGTACATTAAAAAAAATCACGTTTGCTTAACTCTGAATCGTAAGTATCATGAATTCGTCTCACAAAACGGTTAGGCATCTTGTTAAGGTTTTCATCTTTTGTGGAAATACATACTATTTATTTTTTTCAACTATGTTCTCGATATTCATCTGTCACGTGAAGTAAAAATATTTCTCTTATATTTGTAGTGTTTTTGTTTTTTTTTACACGATAAAAAAGGTTTTCTTCTTCAAAACATCAATGGGTCACTCTGTGGGAAAAAGAGAGCATCCCAAAGTGAGGACATTTACTGCAGCTCTCATCCTTATGAAAGTCAGCTCAGTGTTTAGCATAGCCTTTGACTACCAGTCTGGAATACCATACAGCAGGGGCGTAGATGGGGGGTACAGCCATAAAACTATTCAGTTCCTTTTTCGAGTCGTAACATTTTTTTATTTTTTTTTTTTACAAACGCAGGCCTTGACATTAACACCCAACAACACGCCAATGCGTTTGAATTTCTGCAGTGGCAGCTGAAACTGCGACGCCGACGAGTCACTTTGCCGCATTTGGTATTTGGATACACATTATAGTGCTAAAATGGATCATCTTTGATCTGTGAGCCATATGAATAACTCTCCACGCTTCACCATGCATGGTTGGTGAAGTTAAAAAAAAACCAAAACTATGTGTTCACGCGAAGGCAGCATTTTTAGTCAACACTCACGAGTCAAGCACTGGAAAAGAGCAGAGGAACGTGAAAACCCTCCTGTGAACTGTCAGTACCAGAGCACTTCTGATGGGAGATCATTCAGTCAGTGCAGCACGCGCACGCACACACAATCGCACGCACACAAACACTCTCATAAAATCTTATAAAAGCGATATGCCACGACGGCTACACACGCTCACACACATTCAATATTAAACAATTATTTCCATGGCAGACATTAGTTAAAATTGAAACTCATGCTTTAGAAGAGTTGAGATGGTACTCTGGGCATTTTGCTGTGTGTGACGACGATGGTGTTGGGTCACATCCCTCAAATAGCAGCTGAACAAACCGGGCCTTTTATTTTATGGAGCATTGTACGCCTGTGGTCAAAAAAACGCATTTCTCACAGTGGAGAATGAATGCTCGCATATTGCTATGGAGGTGCTAAATGCTCCGTTTTTAAGCGGTTCGCCTACTGATTATCAGATGCATGAACGGTACTTGGACAGGAAGTTTTTCCCCTTTCATTTTGTTTTCGGTTCTCTTTTTATCTTTATGTAAGACCTGTTAGACCGAATATGGAACTTAGTTGTGCAAGACCCTTATCCCTCCCACAACAAAATTGTGGCTGGTGAAAATGTCAAGTGAGTAGTAACTCTGGAAAACCTTGAGCCACGGTGGCTGTTGAGCAAAGTTAATGTCAAGCCCTGCTTGAATGTATCCTCAACATTTGTTACACAGACGATTAATCACATGGACAGCAGGTGAGACAAACACATTGCTTGCTGCCGGTCAAAAAACCTTGCTGTATTTTTCATGCTGGCATGTACTGATTCTGGTTCTGTTGATCTTAGTTTCTTGTGTTGTGGTATTAGTGTTTCCTCTTTCAAATTGTCAAAAATGTCAGGTAATGTTGATGAGTTTTCAGTCTAAGCTGATGGTCATGAAAGTTTGGCTTTGCTAAAAGCCATTTGGTCTGATTTCATGTAGGACTAAAGCATTCAGTATTCACATGGGGGGCTCCAAACCTTTTCATTCACTTTTACTTTGAGTGCAATAAATCTGCTGAATAGATTTATATTTAACCAACGTTTTGTGTTCAGTCTTGCCATTAGACATGTCGGGCCATATTCTCCCCTTCGTGCTCAAATCAATTTTTTAATAGATGCTTGCACATTTTCAAGGCATGCCGATTCTCCTGTCCAGACCACCAAAGAGGCACGGATTGCTGAAGTCTAAAAGTCCAGGGCGGCCCTAATTTCGGGAGCGTGGCGCTTTCATGAGAAGTGAATTCCATAGGGATCTATTTGGATAATGTGAAACTAAATTGTTTAGTGGATCCAAACATTATACTAATCGTCGGCAGGAATATGTGCACGGCTCATTGAATAATAATAATAATAATAATAATAATAATAATAATAATAATAATAATAATAATAATAATAATAATAATAATAATAGTGCACATTAGTTTCATATTTTGCTTTTCTGGACACGTAAAGACGCTTCACCATGAATACACCGTGTGTGAAACCGAAAGCAAGGTTGGTGAAGTGTCTTGCCCAAGACACGACACGGATACCGGACGATCCGCTTTACCCCCTAAGTCACGGCTGCTTTATCTAACAGGTTACTTTGAAGGAGCATGTGGAGTTTTTTTTGCATTCCGTATATAATAAATCCAATAAAAGTCATTCATATGAATACGCTCAAGACAGAATGTCTGTTTGGAGCCAGTACAAAGCAATTGGGTGTTGATCAGATTGCCTCATGCGGCGTCACACGTGATCAAACACACATAAGCATATCCTAACACACCACACGAGATCAAATAATAAAAAACTAAAAAAATTAAAAATCTATAACCCGATGACAATGGCTGTAGTTGTGATTGCCGCTTCCAAACTCCAACCCCCCTTCAAGCATTCGGAAATGCTCCTTGCAGGTGAAAAAAAGAAAAGAAAAGCTGCTGGCCATGACCCTTTTTCACCAATTAAATTTTTCAGGGACATCTTCTCATATTATTGGGTTACAGGGTGCATGAAAGGGTTAATAGAATCGAATATCAAGGTTTCAGCCATCGGCGTAATGCAGTAGGGATACATTATGGCCATTGGACAGTCGGTGAGCATATAATGGCCAGGTGCACCCCCCACCCCCCACTCCCTACCTCCACGTCAGCACAAGGATGCCGCTTGACAGAACCATTGCAGATGAAATCAATCAAAATGTGCAATATGACTGATCGTACTTCGGCCTCTGGAGTGCTTAAGAGGAAAAGGTGCTTAAGTCTTTGGGAGAATAAGCACTTGACGAAATTTGACAGGCTGAATTCGCCCTTATTTGACGGTCGTTCCACCCAGAGCGCGCCCATTCCATGAAGGCGCATTCGTGACACAATTAATATGACGGGAGCATCCGCACCGCCACGAACGTGCGTTGCTACACCCCTTTCTGACTTGAGCACAATTGAGACAATATGCCCCTTAATTATTTGGCGATTCAAGATTTACTGTCATTGTGTTTTACCTTTATCCAGTTTGGTTATTTTTAAGGAGACGTTGAACCTTGAGGGAATTTGCTCATAGAGGTTGTCTTAAGGTACGTTTGCACTACTTTTCTGGTAGCCCCAATTAATCCGAAATTTAGTGTGTTGTGGGATTTTAGCCTTTTTTTTTTGTTACATGACCAATCCATTTAGTCTACGGTGGCCTAAAAACTGCCGTAGCCACCAAGAAAACTGTAAACGTAGCTTGACTCCTGAACAATCTGTCCCCCACACTTCTGAAATGATGGCTACGCCCCTGCGCTACGACCATGAATGACACTCCTGACGGTGAAGTTCATGATGGTAAAAACCGAGACGAAATGATGGTTCTCTTTGTACAAAACATATTTTTACAAATTGTAAATGCACATAAATATTAGATTTGTCGTAAAGAAAATGAAAAAAAAGCCACAAGAGACGTTACACAGAGCATATTGTCGGAAACTTGAGCATACTCATACACATGTGAGCTTGAGATTTGCTGCCGCAGTGAAAATCCCGTCTTTATAAACAAAGAATTTTATAAATAAAACAATAAATACTTGAATAAATACAATTTCTTTGAGTGTGATTGCCGTGGATCAATGGAGCTGTGCCAATCACATTCTACGATTCCTCTACATTGAAGGTAATGGTGTATGCGCTTCATTTAATCCCGAGTTACGACTACAGGCGGATACAATACATGGAACTCGACAGCTTGCTATATCAGCGCTAAACCATGCATCCTTTGGTTATATTTCTGCATCCTTCCCATACACTACATTTATAGACTAAAAGTTTTAGTATTCTGAAACACAAATAAATTAAATATCACTTCTTGCCCGATGGATGAGATCTCATTTTTCCTCAATTGATTACACGTTATGTGACAAAGAAATACGATTGCTTCGCCCACACGAATAGAAATCAGCTGCACTCGTTGCAGTCTTTGAGGCTCGGGGCTAGCATGAGTTGAGAGCCTTTTTGCTCCTCCTATCTAGGTTTGAAAACAGATGAAACATTAGTTGTTCGTTTCCAGTCCTCTCTATGTAATTTACCTACGGCCATAGCAAAGAAATCTGTGATTAAGATGTTCACGTTGCCGCTGCAGCTTAAGTAACTTAATATGACAATGTCAGGGTCCATTCCACCATTGTTAAAAATTGAAAATCCCAACCTCTGCCATTAAAATTCAACTGCCGGTACGTCACGCCTTATTATTGTGATAGGAATCATGAGGTAACTTGCTGAAATTTCTCCTAGGCTCAAGTTATTTCCACAGGAAATATTATTGAATCCAAGTTAATCTTTAATACGAATGACTTCTTGTCAATGCACTCTCAAGCACCTCTCTCTGCTCATTGTCAAATATAGCCCAAAGTGTAGTTCCCTCCCTTTTACCAGTTTCCCCCACGGTTCTTCCAAGTGTCTCTACATGCCTCCTCATTGCGGAGGTGAGGGTGAGAAAGTGATTCCCATTTCATGCCATGGTCTCTTTCCCTGGCAGTCTGCGGTCGTTGAAGGTGTGCATGTTGATAACCTCCTCCGTTTTCGCCATGACGGCCGGCTGAGGCTTGTGTTTGAGCCTGCGCTGGCACTTCAGTGACACCCTCAGTTCGTCCACCATGACTCTGCAGAGGGACCTCTGAAGTTTAAAAAAAAAGGGAAAAAAAGGAGGGGAGACAATAGAACAGAATTGACTTGAGACTTCGCTGCTGTTCACATCCGATGATCAATCAAACTGTACAGTGTATCTTAATTTTATAAAGGTTGAGAATGAGGATGTGTTGGGATGACTCGATGGTATGATCTTGAAAGTATTGGTGTTTGGTGGGGGGTTGGATCTGATGTGGATGGCAGAATCATGGGTGGATTGAATCCTAATTTATTTTTCTTTGATCATTTCATTTCATGAAGAGGGTCAAAATACAGGGCACAAGTTTATGTTACAGACACACAACACCCCTTGACATGATTTCTTTGTTTTGTTTTGGGGGGTTTTTCCCCTCCGAAAAGTTTTAAGATTTATTTACACGCATGAAGTATTCACAGCCTTTGCTCAGTATTTTGTTGATACACATTTGGCAGTAATTCCAGCTTCAAGTCTTTTTGAATATGATGCTATAAGCTTGGCACACTTATATTTGGGCAGTCTCACCCATTAATCATTGCAGCACCTCTCAAGCGCCATCGGGTTGGTTGGGGAGCATCCCTGCAAAGCCATCATTGATCTCTTCAGAGATGTTTGATCTGATTCAAGTGCAGGCTTTGGTTTGGCCATTGAAGAACATTCACAGAGTTGTCTTGAAGCCGCACTTACACGTTGTTTTGATTATGTGCTAAGGGTTGTTGTCCTTTTGGAAGGTATACTTGGCCCCAGTCTGAGGTTCTGAACACTCTTGAACAGGTTTTCATCGCTGCGTTCATCTTTCCCTCAATCTTGACTAGTCTCCCAGTTTCTACTGCTGAGAAACATCTTCATCACATGATGCTGCCACCACCAGGGTTCACTGTCAGGATGGTAGTGCTCTGGTGATGAGCAGTGTCTGGTTTCCTTCAAACATGAGTTCAATCTTGATCTCATCAGACCAGAGAATTTTCTTTCTCATTGTTTGCGAGTCCGACAGGCGCCTTTTGGCAAACTTCAGGCAGGATGCCATGTGCCTTTTACGAAGGAGTGGCCTTCGTCTGGCTACTCTACCATACAGGCTTGATTGGTAGAGTGCTGCAAGAGATGATTGTCATTCTCAAGGTTCACATCTCTCAACAGAGGACCACTGGAACTCTGACAGAGTGAACATCCGGTTATCGGTCACCTCCTGACTTCAACTCCGTCCTCCAACTGCTCAGTTTAGACTGGCGTCCGGCTCATGGAACTTCTTTCATTTACGGATGATGGAGACCACTGTGCTCATTGGAAGCGTCAAAGCAGCATGAATGTTTCTGCATCCTCCAGATTTGTACCTCGAGATAATCTTGTCTCCGATGACTACAGACAATTTTTTAAATTCTCGATTTATGCTCTGACATAAACTATAAGCTATGGGACCTCATACGGGTGTGTGCCTTTCCAAATCATGTCCAATCAAGTGAATTTACCTCAGGTGGACTCCAATCCATTTCAGCTGGAGGAACTCAAGGGTGATTGATCATTTCAGCTGGAGGAACTCAAGGATGATCAGTGGGAACATGATGCACCTGAGCTCAATTTTGAGTTGAGCAGCAAAGGCTGTGAAAACCGTACATGTGATTTCTTAGTTTATTTGGGGTTTTTTACATTTTGAATGGATGGCTCAGATACGAGGAACAACATCAGACAGCTCCGTGCAGAAGAGCGCAATTCTGAGAACAGCTAAGATCCTGCGCAGAACCCTCAAGCAACGAGGCCTCTGGTAGAGGATCCTATGCTTTATATATATATATATATATATATATATATATATATATATATATATATATATATATATATATATATATATATATATATATATATATATATATATATATATATATATATATATATATATATATATATATATATATATATATATATATATATATAATGTATATGTCTCGAAACCATTTTATTTAGGTTAAAAAAAGAATTAGCTACTGTATGTGTGCTCTGTATTTAATTTTAACATCTCTTTAATTCGAAATAGCTTTCATCACTCAGCGCGGCCACGCAAATTCAGCCAGTCACAGATGCCAGGAGGCAGGCGGGTTATTTGTTAGCTCTGTTGTTGACCACGGACACACTCAACTTTTGCTAAACGTTGATACGAGATATACCGCGGTCATTCCAAACGTGTGTTGAGCTATTCTCGTGCTGTGATTTCATATTAAGTCAATCCAGTTTGTGTCGATAAGGCAGAATTTGGACAGCATACATGCCAGACAAAACAATGTGAGACAAAATCATCATTGCAGTCTGTGGGCACGGGAACTTCAGCAGGAGCATAACGTGAAGTGAGGAACTTGTAGCTGGGAAGTAAGACTTACCAATATAGCAATAGTTTCAGCATAAGACCCAGCCAGCTGAATGACGGTCAGTCATGCATTTTTTAATTCATTAATGTCAGATAAGAAGATGTTATATTTGTATTTTATATGTACAAATTTTGGGAGTTTTAAATTATTTTGTCCAATGTATTTTAGCTATGTTGGCGGTCAACTGTAAATATACAAGTTGAAGTATTTTGCACTGTGAGTACTGAATGAATTTCCCTTTTTTTGTCACCTACACAAATAAAGTCCCCCTCCCCTTCCTCCCACAGTATTTCAATTTATCGAGATGTATCTGTACATACTTATATATACCCATATATGCACAAATGCATCATCATGTGTGGTCATAGATGATCACCAGAACCACACTGTAGCCATTCATTTACCCCGACTCCCATCTGTAAAATTAAATGGCACCGCAGTGGTTTCGCAGTAAAAGCTATACAGGCTCCAGGCTTTGTAGTGCGCTGGGCCCTCTGTGCTCAAGCTCAGGGGACACATTGCCATCAAATCTGCCTGCTGGTGGTTTGTTGGATTGATAGCAGCAGCTTAGGGTCATTGGATTACAGAGTTTTTATGATGCTCAACAATCAGCAGCTGTGCCACAGCTCTGAGGAAGAGCCCGTTTCCACGGCGGAGAATGGCAACGTTGTAATGTGATTCAGGAATTGGGAATTGAAAAGCAAAAAGCTGCGTGTAGGCATCATCATACAAATGAATAAAAGGTCACTACATCTAAGCATTTACTGATATTTTATCACTCTCAGCTTAAGATGTAACAGTATCACTAATCAGAAAATGTTTTTGTTTTCTCAACAGTAAATCCCGTGTATTGCGAGGTATCTTTTTTGGGGGGATAATTATGTTTTAAGCGCACCAACAATAATTGCAAATATACAATTTAGACTCGTACTGCATGTTCTTCTATTGTTAATAGTTTGAATGCTGTTAGGCACGATTGCCAGTCATGGTAGAGACAACCATAACCATCCCGAGATATTTTAGTTTTTTTCTTGGTTTACTGTATATCTTTTGGTTTGTTTACCATTCCAAAAAAATAAATGCGTACATGTAGTGGATATAAGAGTCACAGGTGATCATGTGGCGAATGTTGTCATGTTATTTGAGTCTCTGATGATGCGGTTCATGCGTTAGTTCTGTCCAGGCAACTTGGGTCCATTTCCTAATGATGAGCGTGACAGTATGTAGTTATAGTTAAATGAAATGTTTAAATTAGACCCCTGGTCTGTTTTGACTTTTAGACAGCTAGATAGGTCGGTAGAAAGGTCCTTAATGTTATGCAGAAGTATTGCATTTATATTACACAGTATCAGTGACTCGCCTGTGACCAAGCAGTTCAGAAAATAGATGGATGGTTTAAGTTAGTATGTCAGTATTGGGGAAAAAAATATCAAACTAATGTGACACATTTTATAGATTTACAAATACATGCACCTCACGAACAGCAGTGAAATGCCAAATGTAGAAACGCGTAACATGAAAAGCAGCCTCTGGTAGAAACCAACAACTTGACTGTCACGTTCAAGCACTGCTCCTAACACGTGAATGTTATCATCGTCCCATCTTTTTCAAACAGCCTTCACATTCAAATTTGATGCTTGAGGGGTTTTCGCAGTAAAATGGTTTTGGATACAAAGCATCACTGGTCAATATCGAATGAGTTCTGTGACCAGCTCTCACTGGCTGCAGATATCTAGTTTACACACGGTAACTACCTAATCAAGACACAATTATTGTTTTCAATTATGTATGATTTTAATTAATTTGAGAAGGAATGGCAAAGACAACTGCACTATGTATCAATTGAAAGGGTTGAAATATGTGACAGAAACAGAAAAAAAGAATATAAAAAAAGAATATATGTTCAAATGTTGACTCTGAAAGAAGGTTTGCGGAAATTGTAGTAGTAGGCAAAAATCAGTACGGGAGGATTACTTGAATTACCATATGGAACTTTGTTACTCGATTGCCCGTCATGACACCTCATGTGGAGGCTAACATGAGTTACTTGTCATCTCCAGTTTTGTTAAGCTTATTTTACTGACACAAAACTTTACACATGCATATGTGCGCATCCACAAGCATGCAAATGTGCGGTCGTGTTGCTGCATCTGTGTGCGTGTGTGCTTGCATGCTGCGTGCACATTAGGGGAGATAACATGGGTTCCTCACAGCCGTCCCAATGCCAGAGTGGTCCCTGCGCCCCAAAGCCAGGTTAGTCTGCAGCAGCCTCAGCAGTAGGAAAGAAAAGTGGAAAAAGAACCAAGAGGAGGAAGAGGGGAGGAGGAGTAGCGGAGTAGAAAGCAGAGGAGGAGCTAAGGGAGGGAAACAATAGAGGGCAGGACAGGAGTAGAGCAGGAAGTGGATCAGGAGAGGGACGAAGGGGATAATTATGGTAATCATGGAAATCTGACAGACTAGCATGGAGATGACAATCCATTTTAAGTCAATGATGCATTTAAATGAGTGGATAATGAGTCCTGCTTTGATAGACTTAAGAATAGTGGGTGGGGTTATGTTTTATGCATTTGTTGTAATGTATATTCATCCATCCATCCATCCATTCATTTTCAACACCGCTTATCCTGAACAGGGTTGCGGGGAGTTGCTGAGGCCTATCCCAGCTGATTTAGGGCAGAAGGCAGACTACACCCTCAACTGGTCACCAGTCAGTCGCAGGGAAGTTGGAATGTATATTGTTCATTCATTTATGTTGCATAAGATATGAAGACAAATTAAATTTAAAAAAAATTGTGAACCACTGTACATGGAAAAAATACAGTTCAGTGCTAAAATATAATTTTGTTCAATATTTTGCATCAAGTTTCTCCGTTTCCTGGAGTACTCCGACAGGATTTTCTTTTGGCCACGTAATGTGAGATCTTCAAAAGCAAGAGTAAAAAGTCTAAACAGATGACAATGGGAATTCACAAGAATTATTAACACTATTAACAGAACCCCTTTCATAGTTATGATAAGAGCATTGACAAAAAAAACAAAAACATGCAAATGGTGACATCCAGGTCAATTTCTCATATTGGTCATGTAAGCATTTCTTATAAAAATCAAGATTTGGTTTTGTTTTGAATGACAGGCCCATAGAATGACCATAAGAGCAAATGTCATTATTTAATTTTAAGGATGCAAGGTTATTGTATAGGTTTATGTGTAATAAATAATGAGACAGTGTTGCTTGTGTACAAATTCTGAAAATGGTTCGAGGACAAGGTAAAAACAATCGGCAAACATTATTACATTTATTTCAACCCATGTTAATGTTCCTTATTTATTTTCTCAAGAGAATGACTGGGCTAATTTAGGACCTCATGTTTAAACTTATTTTAGTATGACAAAAAATTTTGGGGTCTTGCTATCGTTGAATTTGAAACAACTTAATACTCAACTGAATGTAATTTGAAAGCAAAAAAGAAAATAACTTAGTAATAAAGTACAATAAGAATAAACTAAAAAAAAACAATTAATAAAAACAACAGAGGAAAAAAACATTGGTTATTCCTGCTGTGCACGCCTTGGCCCCTTAGGGGCAGTGTGGTGCCGTGCATGCGTCGAGTGCACACTTATAATGAAATAAGAAAAAAGTTGTGATCGAAATCTATAAATATAACTAATTTTTCATCGATTTGGAGGAATGTGTGCTTTAGAGTATTTTTATGCTTCATGTGTTTTTCTAAAACATTTGTGTGCGAATATTCGTTACTTGAAAGGATATCACTCCCGAAAACTATGCTGATTTCCTGTTAGCAAGTCAATTGAATTTTACATTGACTTTGTCATGTTTTGGTTTGTGACCAACAGGTGGCACTGTAGGGCTCTCCCTGCAGCTGCACACCTGTTGGTCGTTAGGTCGTTAGCTGTTTAAAAGGACTCCCAGCACAACCACTCGGTGTCGGGTCATTGTTGTTGCTCCTGTCATGTTTTGGTCACTGTTAGGTTTTAGCTTCAGTCATGATTTTTGTTTGATACTTTGGATTCCTTGTGTTCTTAGAACTTTGTTTGTTTAGGATTTAGTTTTCTCTGTGTTTTTATCAATACAACTCGTCAAGTTCACCCTTCTCCTCCCTCCTGCCTGCTTTTTGGGGTCCACCACCACCTCGCAACATGACAGATTTAGGTTGGCGCTGAGATTATACGCAATTGTTTTTAGTTTTATGTTGAGTAATCTCCAACTGGATATCATTACAGTTTACAGCATGCTCAGGGATGGCAGGTTCACATATCCGCTGCGCGCTTGCTATGCAAGCGACATCATGCATGTCGCTTATTTTCATGTCGGGAACTTGCTCATGCAACATGCCATTATGCACATTACTTTTTTTTTATTATAACGTTTTAAAGATCGAAAGAAGTCAAACTCGAAACAATTACATTGGGACTTTTTTGCCAGTTGTAGCAAAAACATATCAATACCTTAAAAAAAATGAAACAGTTTATCATTTGTGGTACATACCATTAGTGTAGTGAATTAGTGCGTGAATGAATGAATGAATGAATGTAAAGCTTCGTAAAGCATTTGGGCACCGTATTGTGTAGCTTAAGCTCTATATAAATGCACTCCACTTATCAGTTTATAAGAGTGTGTAAGGCTCATCTCCAGTACTAAAATGAGGCGATGCTATTTTTGCTTCTGTCTAATGTCACAGAACAGAAGTAATTATAAAATGCAAATTGCAGTGTGCGCTATCAAGCATGTGGAAAAGAACAGATACTCAACATTACATTTTTCAAGTCGACCCTTTTAGTTACTTAGTTAAAAACAAACAAACAAACAACACGTTCAAAATGTTCTCTATGTCAGCACCCTGAAGCATAAAATGTATAGATTTTTGTTGATAGTTTATTTTCACAGATAAGCTTCATGCTGACTGGAACATTACTGTGGATCACTTGCTTGGCTTCTGTGCAGGCATCATGTGTTCAATTCTCACTTTGTGTGGACTAACTGTAAGTGGCTATCTGCTGTGCCTTTCTAAGTCAGCAGAAAATAGAAAGAGAGGTAATGGCTACACGAAAGGAGAGATTCACCACATACTTTTTTATGCTGACATCTTTTGCATGTGAAAAAGTACCGGTAATTGTTCCACCCTAGTTAAATCACAAATTTAATTATTAACTACACTTTTGGAAAATGAATTAAAAGTTAATGTCCATGCCTGATTACCACCAGCTTTGTTGAATCAAGAACTCACTTAAATAGTGCTGGTCAGAAAATTGAAGAAGGCTACAAGATCTGAATAAACAAAACAAAAGAAAAAATCTTTAAAGCTAGTAGAAATAAAAGAACCAATTTGAAAAAGGTTAGAATGCCATTTCCGAGGCACGCTGCATGGGGCAATTGAATTGTTCAGTGGCATTTTGTTGCTCTGTGGCTGGTTTTACTAACCCAGCGATTTGCAACTAAAGAGATAATGAAAAGGTAGTTTAACTTATTGGATTCTTCTTTAAAGAATATTTTCTTCTTCTTCCTCACAGAGGTGTCTAACAGGGTTGTGCACATAACCTTGAATGCCACCTTCAGAAAATCTCTTTTTTGTGACTTGTTTTTGATGAGTTTCAAATATAACATTGTTTTATCTGCTGATGTTGATAATAATATGAGACCTGAAGAATGCCAGTGCATTAATGTCCTGGTAAATAATAATAAAACATTTTCTGTTGTGTCCTCAACTGAACTGGGGAAAGAGAGAAGGGCTCCCCGTTCTTCCATAAAAAATCCAGTCCATTGATTATGTGTTAATATGCTGTTATCCATCCATCCATCCATCGAATTTCCGATCCGCTTATCCTCACAAGGGTCGCGGGGGTGCTGGAGCCTATCCCAGCTGTCTTCGGGCAGTAGGCAGTGGACACCCTAAACCGGCTGCCATCCAATCGCAGGGCACACATAGACAACCGTCCGCGCTCATACTCACACCTACGGACAATTTAGAGTGTTCAATCAGCCTGCCCTGCATGTTTTTTGGGAATGTGGGAGGAAACTGGAGCACCCGGAGAAAACCCACACAGGCTCGGGGAGACCATGCAAACTCCACACACGGAGGCCAGAGCTGAAATTTAACCCGGTACCTCTGGACTGTGAGGTTGACGCGCTAACTACTGGACCTCCGGGCCGCCAGTATGCTGTCAATGTACATTATTTTAGTAATTTGCTGAACTCCTATTGTTTTCTCTGCGATGCTTCTGAATGTCATTAGCTGTTGTGTTTGTAAATGCTTTTCGGTGCTGTGTTTTTGCACATTGAGTTGCCTTCTGTATGTAAATAAAGCTACTTTGCCTTCCCTTGCCTGAAATAACCTTGTGGCATCTTGAGCACATATACACAGTAAAAAATGTTTTTTCTGTCTTGGAATGATTTGGATTGGGTGATACAGTCGGTATGGTTCTTACCCAGAGATGATGGGGCTCTGACCTGAGCCTTGTCCACCAGGTCAGCAGAACAGTTACTTTTAGGATCCAGTGTGTTCAAAATATCGAGCAGGACCTCCAGACTTAGTGTCGTGTGACGTGGCCAGGTCTAGTTAGCTGTGTGTGTGTGTGTTTTGGAGGACAGTGGGGGGTGGAGTGGACTCTGGATCTCTGGAGGGGAAAACTGTCTGCAGCAGAGATGCACCTCCACTTGCAAGTAGTTTAAGGAAGACGCTCAACCTTACCCCCAAAGATGACTTTCCTGATCTCTACCCGATGCCTGATTTCAAGGATCTTGGTGAATGTACCTGTACGCTGACAGACTGGAAGGCAACCCCCACAGCCCCGAAGAAGACTTTGTTCAAGCCACTATGGTCTGTTTTGGAGGGTTTTGCAACACATGGATCCATCCATTCATTTTCTGGTCTGCTTTATCCTCACTAGGGTCGCGCGGCATGTTGGAGCCTATCCCAGCTGTCTTATCCCAGCTTCGGGCAGTCGGCGGGGAACACCCTGAACTGTTTGCCAGACAATCGCAGGGAACACATAGACGAACAACCATTCACACTCACACTTAGGGACAATTTAGAGTGTTCAATCCAATCTGCCATGCATGTTTTTGGAATGTGGGAGGAAACCGGAGTACACGGAGAAAACCCACACAGGCCCGTAGAGAACATTCAAATTCCACACAGGAAGGCCATAGCTGGAATCCAACTCGGTACCACTGCACTGTGAGGTCGACGTGCTCAACCACTCACCCACCGGGCCGTCTATTTCAACACATTTTGTTTTTAAATCTGTTGTTCCTGTTTTGTTTTGTTTTTTATAAGTGTCCGTTCCGTGGTAAGTGTACAAGATGAATGGCCAAACCCCACGACTTTTTTGTCGTTCATGACGGTTGCGCTGTCAGACTACCAGATAAATATCAGTAATTTGCACAGGGTAGATGTCACACGACAAGTCTGTCATCGCCCAATTGTTACGTGCTTCCATCAAGATTCAGTCTATCGGCCAGATCTGTTGGGGAGGCGGGACAAGTAGCTTTCAAAGTCATGTCAACGGAGGCATTATGTGCCTGTGTGTTGTTTCTATGTTCAGAAAAAGTATGGACTCGTTCCTGGATGGTGGGGAGAGGACGGGATGGACACTACTAGCTCTGCATTTAGCAAATGAGTTGAATGTGCCCACTCTGTTTTTGTAGCCCAGGAAGATGCAAATTGTAGTAGGACTTGCCTATTAGGCAATATAGTGGAACGCTAAGGAAGCCGTGGCTTTATTGGGCACATAAACCCGTATTGTTTTGTATTGTTTTTGTGTTTTTTGTTATTGTTAAGTGTCCTTGGGTGTCTCGAAAGGCGCTTATAAATAAAATGTATTATTATTATTATTATTATTATTATAAAATCAAAACCTTGATACACTGCAATGATAAAGCAATGAATTAATACTAACAACTCATCAAATGTAAGTGCTAAAATCGATTCAGATGAAAAGCAATGCTCAGTCATCATTCTTACAAATGACAATAGATCAAAGCAATTTTAAAGACACTGTCACTTTTTTGTTTTTGAAAGAAAAATTATTTTTTCTTTAATAGCGCACATCATAAAGCTGACAACCCACCATAAAGCTGTGACACGGAGTGCAGAGGCCAGCCACGTATGATGGAAGGAGATCCTAAAATGATTATGTGTGGATTCAAGGATTATGTTTTTGATCAAATCAGGAGAAAGAGAATGGCAACATGCAACAGAAAGCAAATTTTGATTGTGATGGGGAAAAACTGTTTGTGACTATGAAAACTGTTTTTGAACGTCCGGCGAACGTCTTTGCGACCTTTTTCACTCTTTAACGAACCCTGACGATAAAATAACATTCACTACATTTGCAAACACACACAAGCCTCGGCTGCTCAGTGTAATACCGCCTCAAGAAGCCTGACATACTATCACTTACCATGACTTGATGTCTTATTCACTAACTTTGAACCTGGCTGAGATCTGTTTAGCTGTCAGTGTTATGACAGAAAAGTCTGGTTGAAACATTTTCCCAATTTTTTTTAGACCTTTCTAAAATGGTGCAATGGATCAAGTCGTCGGAGGCTGCCTAGCCATGAGCTACTATTACTACTTTCCATCCAACTACATTTTCTTGAGAACGGGCTGTCGAAAGAAACGTTTTATTGATTAATGAGCAGAGAAGCCTAGCTGAGTGTCTGCAACACTGCTGGTGCAGGGTGAGTGGAGAGAAGAAGGGAGGAATAGGATCTTTGTGACTTTTGAAATGGATCATGCAGCATGAAAATCTTAGTGCATGTGCCTGGTTTTAGCCTGCTGACTGTGTACTACCAGCACTATTATGTTTTATTTCATATTTTGAATCTCTTTGCAAATAACAATTCAATTGAAGTTGGAACGTTGTGCAAAATGTAAATTAAAACAGAACACATTGCTTTGCAAATCTTCTCCAACCTATATATAATTGAATACACTCCAAAGACAAGACATTGAATATTCAAATTGTTGAATATCGTCCCCCACTCACACCCCAAATACTACATTCTGTTGCTTTGATGCCTGCAACACATTCCCAAAAAGCTGGGACAGAGGCAACAAAGCTTGAAAGTTGAGGAATGCTCCAAAAAATATCTTTGTGGAATATCCCAGAGATGAACATGTTAATTTGAAGAAGGTGAGTGTCATGATTCGGTATAATGCTCAGATTTTCACAAGAAGGGAGGGAGCGGCTTCACCACTTTGTGAACAACTATGTGAGAAAATAGTTTTAAATAATTTGTGATTTCATTATCTATGGTCCATAATATCATCAAAAGATTAAGAGAATCTGGAGAAATCTCTGCATTTAAAAGGGCACTGCATTCAAAAGCAGCGTCACTGTGAAAAGAATATTGGCACGTGGCCTCTGGAACACTTTAGAAAACCATCACAGTTAACACAGTTTTTCGCTACGTCGCCACATCTACAAATGAAACTCAATCGTGTAAAGTAAAAGCCACCCAGAAATGCCACCGGCGCTCTGGACCCAAGCTCATCTGAGATGGACTGAAGCAAAGTGGAAAAGTGTCTTCCTTTCAAATTGTTTTGGGAGTCATGGATGTCATGTCCTCTGGACCACTCGGATTGATATCAGCTCAACGTTGAAAAGACAGCATCTGTGATGCTAAAGGGTTGTGTTGGAGTTCATGGCTTGGGCAACTTGCACATCTGTGAAGGCACCATTCATTCTGAAAAGTACACAGTGTCCAGGTTTTGGAGCAGAATATGTTGCCCAACCGAGCAATATTTTTTTCTGGTCTCTTCCTGCTTATTTCAACAAGACAAAGCCATTTCGCACATGTGCCAACAAACATGGCTTCGTAGTAAAAGAGTTTGCACTCTTTTACTCCGGACCGGCCTGCCTTCAGTCCAGCCCTGTCTACCACTGAAAATGTGATGCACAATATCAAGCGTAAAACATGAAACACCGTGAGACGCCAAACTGTTGAGCGAGTTATCCATCAATCAAGAATGGGAAAATAATTCCACCCACGAAGCTTCAACAGTTACTGTCCTCAGTTCCTAAACGTTTATTGAATCTTGTTAAAATAAAAAGTGATGTAAGACTGTCGTAAACACGCCACTATGTCCCAGTTTATGGGGAAAATTGTTGAGAAAAAAATAATTTTGAAGATTAACTCTTCTGTCTTTGTAGTGCATTCAATTGGTTGAAAATGATTTGCAAATGATTGTATTCTGTTTCTATCCACGGTTGACATAACATGTCAACTCCACTAGAATTGGGGTTTGCATGTTTATACTACATCATCTAAAGTGTGACAATCAATGTGTGGCAGTTTTAGATATTGTAAAAGTTTCTTGAGTATATCTTGAGGTCATTTGCGATGGTGGTTAAAGTCTAGCTTGGATCCATGGTGACAGCAGAATTCCTCACGTTTCTTATCTCGTTGTCGCCATTGGGCCTAAGTGAATAAATGCAAAAAAACCAACCCTTATCTTCCTGCATATTGTAGAGCACTGGAATGATCATTTGAACAATAACAGAGAGTCATGTGCTATTCATTTTGCAAACTTGTGGAATTAGCATTACCATATGTTTCACTTCATTTTGTTTAGATATTTCTGCCATGAAAGTCATTCAAGGCACACAGGGTAAGAAAATGTTGCTCTTATTCGTTGATATAAGAAATGGTCCTACCTTTTCGAGTTCGGCGCTTTGCTTGGACTTGTATAGAAACTCTCCCACTGCCACGAACACGGAGAGCACAAGTCCGGCGGCTAAAACGATGAAGATTCCGCCAATGTTCTGCACCCCGAGGGCACTGGCCTCCTTACTTTCCTCTTCCGGGCAGCCGTTTCCTCGCCACCATCTCTCCTTCATCATGTGCAGCTTGCCTTCCTCCTGAAGCTGCAGGATGGCAATAGTGATCTTGTCTCTGTATGGAGAGCCTGGAGAACCAGAAGACTGTCTCAGAAATCATGGCATAGCAATCTTAGCTCTTTTTTTAAAACGGAAGGAGTGAAGTAGATGCAAACTTGCGAGAAAAATCGACTCACATATACTGGTTTGCAATCTCTCCAGTCCTTCTTGCCAAGCTTCACATTTCCAAAACGATCACAATTTATTGTCCTCGAGACAATAAAGACAGCAGCTATGACAGCAAGGTTGAAAACAGAGATAAAGGAGCTGCTGTATAGGTGCCTGTGGATGCTCCTGATATCTGTGTTGACTTCTTTGCTTCAGAAATTCCACCGTAGAATATAAAATTATTTCCCTCAACCAAGGCGCAAAGGGTCTATTTCACTTTTTCAATCAGATCTTAAAGCCACGCCAAGAACACTGAATCTCTGACATTAAAATGGGAGGCAGAGCCATCAACCATCAACACCTACTCCGTTGAGCCCTCTTTTAAGTTGCCGACGAGAAAAATGGGGCCATTTTGTCTTGTTACACTAAAATCCACGAAACCTTATCCCGTTGGCCAAACATTGCAACCGTTATATAATGTGCAACAATGTAACATATGGATGGTACACAGTGTATTTTTCAAGTATTTTGTCTTTTTTTTTAACTTTTCTTTTGATGGCGGCGCGGACACCCGTAGCGGCTCCTCTTGTTTCATGTTGAGAGGGAAGAAATTTCATCTGTGCTGTATGTTACACATACAGTACATTTGACAATAAAGTTTATCCAATGTATGAACAGTGTCTCGTGTTGTCTGGAGAGAAATAGTAGTTGTTCTTGTTGTAATGTACCGTATTGGCCCGAATATAAGATGGCCCTGATTATAAGACGACCCCCTCTTTTTCAAGACTCAAGTTTGAAAAAAGACTTTTTGAACACCAAATTAATTTTTATTCAGAAAGTAACTACAGTACATCTGAAACAAATGATTATAACAATATATTTGAGAGAAAAAGCATGTTATTTTGCCTCATTCAAATCTAAAGTGCAATCACATCGTAAATGAATGGCTTCTGGTTTTCGGAATGTAAATTACATCGTAACTTCTCCTCAGCTGCCGGTTAACCTGGACGATATTCGACCCACTTTTCTCCAGATTGTCGCTATGTTTCTCCATTTTCTGTTATCTCTTCTATTATTTTCTTCTCTTTTCTTTCTGACCGCTATTTTTTATTTTTCTTCTTCGTGCTACCGCTATTTTTATTTTTATTCTTCGTGACACGGGTTCACTTTGGCCTGGGGAGTGAAGTTCAACATTCGCTTCAATGATATATGGCGCCAGCTAGCGTCATGAATGGGTATAATGTCTAGACCCCGAATATAAGATGACCCCCACTTTTTCAGTCTTATTTCAATACAAAAAACACCGTCTTATATTCGGGCCAGTACGGTATATCAAATAATGTACATATGTACGTATGTTGTGTTCCTACTTAGTTTGCAAAATATGATGTATCCAATTGAGGGTACCAGTTATGCAACGACCAGCTCCCGAATTTAAAACAAATGCACTTCAATGCAGTAAGACATTTATTATTAACTATAATGTAATATCATGATAAAAGCAATTTATGACACTGACAGATGTTCAATTGGATTTTCCTACCATGTTTTTCTTTCTAGCAGAATCCTATACAATAGAATACAAATATCGGCCACTACTTCTAGCTGTTCAGAAGTCCTTCCACCTTGTCTAAGGCTGAAGAAAGGCGCCCCCTTTTGTTGATGACCCGTGTTCTATCTGCGTCAACCTCAGTTTTGTCGGACCATAAGAAAATCTCCCAAACCCATGTGAGAAAACCGATGAAACCAATGTTGAACTTTATTCACACATTTTTTTTTTCTGCTGAAATTAAATTTAATCCATCTGTCCGTCCATCCGCCCGTCCGGCCATATATCAGTCTAGGCTCTCTTTACAAAAACTGAGATAAATCAACCTTGTCTTGTAAGCGAGCCGAATTCTCTCATCAACGATTCCTGTCCCACCGGAATGGTTTCTGACCCAAACAGCACCACCACTGCAATCGGGGTTATGCGCAATCAACAAGATAAAGCTATTCGAGGACAGGAGAATGGGACCAACCACCTTTTTTTTTCATCATCATCTACTGATCACGACGCACAGATTATTATTAAAATATTGATCCGACCATTGTTGTTAACACTTCAATCAAGCAATTATAGAACATCACAGCATGTCATATGTATGCCATAGCGGTTGTGTCAAAAGATTACAACGTTCAAAGTTCTTCCCTTGTTAATGGGACAAAAGGTGCCTTGAGATGCTTCCATCTGTCTGTGTGCACTTTCTGCGAAGAGATTAATCCCCTCGCTCTCCTTTTTTTTCCGTCTGTGATCTGCATCTTCTGCCCCTACGTGTCCAAACATACTGTAGTAGCCGCTGATGCGATGGATTTCAAAGGGTGTGAGCGCATCCGATGCAGAGTGAGGATGAGGAAGAGCAGGGGAAATTATCAGTGAAGGTGTGGAGGAGGAGTGAAGGAGGGGAGACAAACAAAAGAGAAAAGGAAGGGGAAGGAGGAGAGGAACAGCCGAGGAAGGAGAGCAAGAAAAGATGGAGGCCCCCGTAGTGTTTTCTACTTACTACTTTGTTCCTGATTGAATATTGAGGGAGTTGGGCAAGGTTGGTATGTGTGCATTTTATTCTACGAAATCAGGACTGCGGATGGCATATGAAACGATCGGCCTTGGTCGGTGACTGTTCAGGTTCATGGCAACCTCTTTCAATGCATAATTTTGCGCATGTGCAAGCTTTGTTGAGACACTAATATGGGGGAATTCCATTGAAATATTTCTAAATGGAGTCTCTGTACTGTGGGGAACTGCGTGCGTGTGTGTGTGTGTGTGTGTGTGTGTGTGTGTGTGTGATTGAGAAGGATAGGAAGAGCTAGATGAAAGGGGAGGTGGTGACGTTAGGAGCTTGCTCGTACAGCATGGACCACCTAATGGGCTGGTTCCGGCCCTATGTTTGAGACCCCCGATTTAAGGTAAGCTCTCCCTGGAGCACAGGGGACAAAACATGATTCGCTTGAACAACAACGATCAAGTGTGGAGAGTCATTTTAGGAATTGTATTGACTATTCGTGCTAAGGAGCAACTCTAATCAGCTTTTTGACTTGAGGTTGCATTTATTAATCTTACAGGCTGTTTCTCCCGTCCATCTCTTCTCAACGACCTCTGCTATCTCTCTCCTATTTTAGCATGAACAGACAGCATGTTTCAAAAACATATATCACAACAGTGATGGCAAGTATGAATTGCAATCATGGCTTTGTTTTTCACTGTCATCTTCACGACATAACTTCTTTTCAGCGATCGAGTGCAGTACGTTATTGTGTGAGGAAAAAAAATCACTTGCTTCGCCAGCCAGCCTTGACACTGTGCCAGGTCTGTCAGATCCAAACAAATGGAAAGACCTCAGCTGCGACATCATGGAAATGATGAACATGCGCAACGTGTCATGCAGTCACAACCTGTGATGCACCGTCCTAGCCTTCTTATTGACGGTGATATAAGTGACAAGTGACATTGAGGCACAATCCCGTGCTTTATGACCCCTCCACCCTGCCCGTAAATCCAAAATACTATAGCGTCTTTCTAAATTCCAATTATATTGCAGTAATAATGACAGAGCCTTAAAGAAATAATGAAAATTACATGAGTTCAGTTCACTCTGACCAGGCAATTTAAAGATTATTTTGGTCTTTCTTCAACAAACGAGAAAAGTCCATGTGTCTCGATTCACCCTTTGCTGACAACCTACACCGACGTAGAGAAAATAAAACCTGGGTTTTTTGTTTTTGTTTTTAAACCCTGATACCGTGTTCATTCATGTTTTGCTTTACCCTCTTTATTTGACTTTTTACTATTCAGATTTTTGCGATTCTCAGTCTGGTCCAATGCCTATACCCCACAAACAGCAGGGGTCCGCTGTATTTCCATTTCATCCAGGCTCTTTGTCACAATTCCACTCTCCCTGGTTCCCGCTCTGCGTTCGCACATATCTCTGAACAAATGTAGAAGACAGTTCTCCACTAAAGACATCCTTGAAATATGATGCTCCCTTTCTTCGTATCTGTCTTCTCACTATCCTTTGCTCATAAGAATGGCTTCTGCTGCACAGCAACATCAAAAGAGATCTGCAGGTGGTGGGGTTGGGGGGGATCGATATATACAAATAAATGCACATACATAAAACAGAGTCAAGCAAAGCTTGTAGATTTCTGTCCTCATAGCAAAGTGAAGTGACATCATCTGGTTCTGCCTCCTTAGACAATCACAGCTGCCCATCACAGTCCCTTGCAGAAATCCGACTGAAAACATATATCAACTAAGAAGCTCCTGCAAACAAACACGTGATATAGTCAGGGCGTGTTTCTGTCAGTCGTCAGCAAAACGGGCGTCTGTCGGTGATGGACTGAGAGGTCTGTCGGTACTTGACCCGACTGGTGACGACTACACCGACGGACAAAAACCCACTCCTGGCAGTGCTTAGTCTGTCTTTTTTGTGCCTCCCATCATTCTTCAATCACCAGCAAAATGGGCTTCCATCAGCGCTGATGGAATGCCCACCTTTCTGTGCATCAGACAACCCCCATTTCCTACTTTGACACTTGCTCCATCCTCTTAAGTCATGCTAACACAAGACCACAAACAGCTCTGGTTAAAATATCAGAATGCATTTTTGAACAACCTTGTAATGATGATGTGTCTTAAACTATGAAGGCTAACTGATGCATTCTTCTTCTTCTCATGATTATTATTATTATTATTATTATTCATGCATTTGTTGAATTGTCTTTTGACTTTTTATTATTGTGATCATTGTATCTTTAAATGAAGGAAATGTAACAGCAAAAAATGTTGACAGTAACAATGTACTGTATTCTTTTAGGTTTCTCAGTTGTCAATGGAATATAAACCTTCATTCATTGATTCTCCAAACAGATTACTCTTACTAGGATCACGGATGTTCTGGAGCCTATACCAGCTTTCTTTGTGTGAGAGGTGGGTTACACTGTAAATGGTCGTCAGCCAATCACAGGGCCCGAATAGACAAACAACTGTTCACACTCATGCCTATGGACAATTTAGAGCAGGAGTGTCCAAACTCGGTCCTCAACGGCCGCTGTCCTGCCTGTTTTCCAGCTCTCCCAGGAGCAACACACCTGATTCAAATCATCAGGATCATTCTAAAGCAGCTTCAGAGTTGGCTGATTAGCTGATCATCTGAATCAGGTGTGTTGCAGCCGGGAGAGATAGAAAACAGGCAGGACAGTGGCCCTCCAGGCCCGGAGCTGGACATGCCTGATTTGGAGTGTTCAATCAGCCTGCCATGCATGTTTTTGGAATGTGGGAGGAAACTGGAGTACCCGGAGAAAACCCAGTACATGGAAAACTTGCTAATTCCAGACAGGAAGGCCCATGCTAAATGGGCAGGTATTGTCATGTGTTTTATTGTCAAAAAAATTGCCCAAATACAGTATAGTCAGTGGTGTTGAATCAAAATCGTCTGATAATGCCCACCACTATTCTGATATGGTAAAGATGGTCATGTGATGTACATTTGAAAAATGCCCACATGATGTCGTTGCAAATATAGGGATTATCAACAACACACTTGTATGCTTTTTTTTTTTTTTTTTTAGCTTAGTACTACATCTAATCATGCATTAACAAAGAAATTAGGCAGTAAAGGTTGCATGAAGTAAACACACTTTTATAAAGTCAATTTCAGACATCTGGGGCGTAAAAGTGTATCCATTAGACAACTGAGGAAGTTGTCAAGGGGACTGTCAGCTGTGGCTCTCCCAAGGCCTTGGTACTAATGCAGTTTGACCTCAAGTCAATGAGATATATGCAAAATGACCAGGCTGTATGGGAATACAGTTTGCAGATGGCCAAGGCTACTAAAAGGGTAGGATTAGCAATTTAAATACCTTGTTCTTTCTGGATGTGAACGAGACACCTGGGAGCAGTGAAGCTAGCACCTTTCGTTTCTACATCACACACGCTGGCCTACAGAGAACTGTTTTTAAGCCTGCACTCACTTTGCTTACCTGCCTATCACTCGCATAAGCTTTATTATATACACACATTAAATAGTACTATATTAACAGCTATACACAGCACACTAATGATGCTGGGTTGGAAAAAAAATCGACAAAAATAAATGTTCATATTGTTTGTTTTACAACTCACTAGATTTTACATTCACATTGGGAGTGTTGGACAAGCTCCTTGGCAAATGTCGTGAGCTAGTCCTCAACCTATTCGATGTTAAATGTATCTTAACACCAAGGAAGCGAACCACCAGAAAAATGCAGCCAGAATAAAATGACTCAAATGACTAAACTACTTCAGAGCTATGTCAGTTGGGTGGAGCCTCTAAAAAACAAACAAACAAACAAAAAGCCCACAACATTTTCAAGTTTTGTAATTGTACTATGAGGGTATAAATTGACAGTTTTACTTCGACAATTTTTGGATAATATATACTTCAATTTATATGATGGACTAATGTAATATATTAAGCAAATAAGATATGACAGTTGCAGATGCGGTCACCATTTTAGTAGGGATGGGTGAGTACCAATAATAGGCACCGTTGCGTCTGATCGCTTGCTGATGCTCACAGCTGGTCGCCGTAAAATCACAATTCATGACCATGTCCTCACAGAGCCCGATTTATAGTTATATTGTCGACATAGACCGGTACTGGGTCGAGGACCTGTGCAATCAAGTGTGTTAAGCAGAACCTGTCCAATGATGCAGTCTGATATTTCATGACATGATGTTATTATGTATTACAGTTTATATAAAATAGTCTGTGACACTTCAATACATTTGATTGTAACACCAACACACGTTTGCACGAAATACGGTAATGTACCTGAGGAACCGCTTTAGTTGAGTTAGTCCAAAGACTGATGAAAAACAAATAAAATAATTATGATAACATACATATGACCAAGAAGAGAAAGAAAATTATTCACGATTTGACCGTGTGCAAAGTTGCTAATGCAGCAAAGGTGTTGATACAGCGGAATGAAAATTTGCACTTGACAAAAAGATTAGTGTTGAAGAACAAAGTCTTGAACATGCAGTGATGAATATGCATGAAGGAGCTGATGTCGGGGCGACAGAGCACCATTTGAGCTTAACGTTCTAACAGCTTGTGGAAAGAAATTGCTCTTCAGCATGGTGGTCCTGCTATGTATGGTCCGTAACCTCCTGCCAGAGTGGCAAGGATATGGAAGAGGGTTTGTGGAGATTTGTGGAGATTTAGGTGGGTCCTCGATGATGCCTCGAAGAGCCCTCTTTCTGCATCTTCTGGAGAAGATGTCTGTCATTGTGGGGAGGTGAACATGCTCCTCACAATCGTTACACGGTCTTTACCATCCTTTGAAGAGCCTATCTTTGTGCAGCGTGCCACACCGCCATGCTGGTGCTCAGGACTCTCTCCACCACACATCTGCAGAAGCTCCTCAAGCAAGAAACCCACAGTCCGGCATATCATAGCTTCTGGAGGAAGTAGAGACGATTTCTAGCAAACAGGAAGTGTTTCGGCTGCTGATAAAGTCATCGGAAAGGTGGACCACAAGGTACTCATAAATCGAGACCACTTCCACTGTTGCTCCAGGATGTTCCATCAACATCTCCTCGGTCTTCTCCAAATGAATGCAAAGGTTGTTACTTTTGCACCGGTCAACAAGATGTTCTGCCTCCTCTCTGTACTCGGACGCATCGTTGTAAGTGATGCGCCCCACTTCGACCGTTGTCTGCAAACTTCGCTCGATGACAGCTTGTGAATTTCACTGAGCAGTCCTAGTTTAGTAGTGTCAACAGGAGAAGGCTCAGTGCACTGACCTTGGCACGGCATGTCCGGAGGATAATGCAGGAGGAGACGATGTTATGGATCCTGACAGTCTGTGGTCAAGGACCCAGGCCTTGCGGCATGTCATCTTTTAGCCACATTTTCAACAGACGAAGCATGTAAAAGTTTCTCATTTCTCTGGAACCACGTCCCCTCAGGCAAAGTCCATTTTATGAAAGTGATGGTATAGGTGGTTTGTTAGCCATGAGCTAAGCCAGACAAGCTGCCTCCTTGCCTTGCTTTTGTTTACGTGAGCAGCACTCCCTTTTGTTGGCATCTACTGAAGTTGTGTAACGCTGCATAGTTATAAGGTCTATCGAGTGGACTTTTCATGATAGGTGAGATAGGCAATTGTCATTGAACTCTCGAAAAGGGATGTAGTTCACCCAGGCTAAACTTCACATGCTGTACTGGCATTGAGATGGCACTAAAATCGGTTTTATGTCATTGTAAATGGACTTAATCCTGGGAGCTCGAGACACTGCTGCATTGCTGGGTGCCGCCAACTCTATTTGTTTTAAGATAAGAAAACCTTTATTTGTCTCACAATGGAGAAATTCCCAATTTCCATCAGCAACATTATGAAAAGGATTTATATGGGACCCTATTTTTAGTCCACAGACAAGGAGTGAAGCGCGCCCAAGGAATGACTGTACAGTATGTACACGATTGTAAAACACTCAAAGGAAACATAGGTCAGGATTAGTTTTCGTCTTGTGTTAAACATTACACTGTATCCAGTGCAACACAGAAAAATACAGCACCATGGAAGCATAGTAGCATCGGTGTTAATATGCATAGAATACAATCACTTAAAGATGGTCTATAATGTTTAGTCAGCAATGCAACATACAGTACATACCCATTGGAGTGCCAACCCCATAGGCTTGTGAGTCAATAAGGCCTCCAATCTGGGTGAGGTTACAGTTGCGTTGTGTGGCAAACTCAATGTTTGTCGACTCCATGAGGAAAGCATAATCTGATGTGAGTACTCTGTGAATGCCCTCTTCAACATTCTTCACCATCACTGAATGCCGCCGACTGCTCATGAATTCCCACATTTTATCATAAGTGGAGATCTTGGTTTTCTGTGAGGAGACAAAAAGATTGTGAAAGTAAATAGCCAAAAAAGTTTGTGTCGTCTTTATAGGGCAATATACCGTATGTGCTAACTTCTGTGGAAAAAAAAAACACAAATTGTCTGACTACATACAGCGGTAGAAGCACATACTGTAGTTCCTCTCTGCCCTTTGTTGCATTAATATTTAAATAGTAATGAAAAAATACATATACGACACAAAACATATTGTTCAACCATGATTAACAACAGCAAGCCATTTTCAACATTTTACATTGGCCAATAGTTTGTAAAAATAGCACACTATGTGCAGACTGACCAAGAGTATAGATTTGTAAATTTAAAAAAATATATAGTATTGCAAGATCGGGCCCGACGGCAGTGAATATAGAATCGTAATGTAGGCTAGCTAGTCATCTGAGGAGCAGTCTCTGAACAGCAAGCAGCCCAACTACACTTCCGCGAGATACTGATACTAATGGCTCCTGATGCACCTTTGAGTACCTTTGAGGCAGGAGAGCACACTATAAGAAAGCTCATGTACAACAGAATATGTAGATCTTGGATCAGGTGGTGTGAAAACGGTTTTCACTCATGAGATACTGTATTTCATAAACGTTCTGCTCCTGTCATTTGCACTGAGGTGAACCAGCTTGGGCATAGGCAGTGTGCTTCAAATTGCATACCCACTATCCCACAGTTTGATTACAAGGGAACGTTACTTTCTTGAGAAGCAGAATTGAAGGCAGTTTTGAAGCCATTCGAAACCTAATTAAGTCACATCTTCAAGGTCCCACCCGCCATTATTGTGTGTAATGACTTTTTGTGGCTGGTCGATATTTTAGATCAACTGGGTGATTTGCGGAGTGCCTATCAGAATCTTTTGGAGTCACCCTTGACAAATCAGGCGATTGAGCATGCAAGCTTCTGACTGCTGATAAGAAGAAAGCAATGGCGATGAATACATTGACAGACAGATAACTTCTATATGCCAAAACCGACTGACAGCAGTGGTGCATCACCACATATGTGTACCCAGGCACTACAACAGATTTGCAATGTTGGAAATGGAAAGGTACAGATAACAACCAAGCCTCGCAAAATGCATTGTATTTCTACAGAATACAAATGATGAGAAAAACTGAATTGAAATACTGTTACTTAAATACACAATCCTATCTTTCTGCAACTGCCAGTGCCGCCGACGAACTCAACGATCATCAATTTTCATAGTCTCGACAGATTCCTTTCGAAAGTGAGAAACGATTTCAGCCTTTACAGACAGCGAGTTTCGCTTCCGTTGACCAGACATGTCTACAGACCATGTGTTCAGGACCGCCCCTTGCGTACGTGAGTTACGGCAGAAAGTACAACAATGTACCGAGTCCATCTGCAGCATTGCTAAGCAACAGAGGGGAATCCCGTGCCGTACATTTTGTTCATAAGCAAGTTCGCGGTGGCAGTGAGATTCCCACGGTTCATTGTCACAAAATCTGGTTGGTATAATGCAGTTAAAGTTGTAAAAATGTTAATTGTCAGCAAAATCGGTAAATAGAAAATGAATTGCGTGAAATCGGGACTTTGAAATGTGAACGTTATACAGTAGGGGTGAATACGTAAAATGGGGTATGTTTACTGTATTATTATTTGGCATGTCATAATATTCGATATATGATATCACAGTATTAAAGTGTGTCAATATCATCATGTTCTTTTTCCAGGGTAGAATACTGAGCCCTTTGTGCTTCAAATTTGGTTTTGGGTTGACTATGCGCACGTCGTTTAACTGGGCTGCTACATCACTCTCTCCACTTCCTTGTTACAGTATAAGAGGACCGCCCGTTTGCCCGCTAACCCACGTGGCTGACTGGCCCATGTGAGCGGAATGCTACATTTAAATGCCGTAGTCAAGTAGACAAAATGGCAGCCGCGGCGGCTCTGACCGGATTCACAAGGAACCTAGGTTAATCGCACGAGTAAAATAATAATAAAGCCTCCGCTCCCCTCAAGTGCAGACCCGTGGGCCCAGCGTGCCCCCATTGTGCTGAGAACTGCTGCCAGTGGACATCTGCTAATTGAATTTTTAAGTGTATTGCTTGTGGCGCTGGTATACACAGCATGGCATCTTATACTGTGTTTCAACGGTCTTCACTTTCAGTATTTATAAGAATGAGTAAAACGGACAAACTTCAACAAGTACCAGGTGTAAATTGTACCTTAAGTTTATCTCTATACAGTAAATGTTTTTTGTTGTGTTTATAAGCACATATCCTTGGAAAGTGAATGCGAGTAACGTGGTTTACGGCATTCATCATATGGAATGATGTAGCCTTGATTTGAGTGCAACAGCACACGCTGGTCCTTGTCGTCAAGAATCTCTTCGCTGCTTGTCAAAATGTTTTGCATATTTTTCAAAGGCCCTTAATCAAAAGAATCTCGAGAGTGGAGGGGGATCGCGCATGTTTTTTGTCTGCACAAACAGCAGTGTTTTTATATTATGCAGCCTTCTCCCCCCTCGTTGTACAGACACCGTTTATGATACAGGGAAGCCGTGAAACAAACCGGCTATAATAGAAACATTATTTCTGCAATCCAAGTGCGGTATATAAAGTCACATTTGCGCTTCGACTACTCAACCAGCAGAAGGGTTGAATATAAGAGCTGCAGATCAAATCTGAAAATTGCAATGACAATGAATTTTGTAAATGTATGTTGTTTTTTTTTTTTAACCCACTGAGATGGATATCTTACCTGAAGTGGAATAAAACGTATACGGTACCAGTGTGGAAAATGAATCGAAAGAAAAATACAGTACTACGTTAATGTGACACAGTGGGATATTACAATTGTTGAGTGCAAGTGATAATTCCTTCGAGCATACACTCTTAAATTTATATTTTATTTTAATTTTAATTCCATGAGCATTTTATTTTAATTTGGTGACTGTGAACTGCACCTGGGACTGTAATATTGTTTACTTAACAGCTACATTGCATGCTGTTTGATTTTATTTTGGCCATATAATCATTCACGTTTACTGTGACAATAGTGCACAATATGTAGAAACTCATGAGCCAATGGTATATTTTAAATGTAATATAATTTTTATTGGTATATTGTTATAAGTAAATTCCTTCTTAATATTATTAAGTTATCCATCTGTCCATCCATTTTCCAATCCGCTTTATTCTCACAAGGGTCACATTGGACGTCACATATTTGACGTCCAATATAAACTATACTGGATTACTGGATCTCATTTGATGCAGGTGTAGCGAGAACTGTGACCCATGCATGCATTGTAACTGCTCTGCTGAATTTTATACAGCATATGTACACTTTATTTTGTTGCTATTGTTGTAATTATTCCAGAATTATACATACAAAATGAACAGTAAACGTATTTCAATTACTACCACTACAAGTGGTATTTTTATGACTGCTAAAAGGACATTGGAAAGACTTCGAAGATCTCGAAATAACATGTTATTTAAAGCTCTCCACCAGACAGATCCTATTAACTAGGAGATTTCACCAGTCATCAGTGGATAGGATCATTCTGGAAAGCGTTTTGATGTCAAAGTTATACAATTAATTATGTAACAAAACAGGCCTCAAGCTTTTCTGCACTGTTTGATTAAACATTTTCAAAATGCAGATTAATTGGGATATTACCCGCCGTATATTTATTCTGCAATGGCAAGCCATTATTGTGATTTTCATGGTCTGCTCTATCTTGTTACCTTCTCCCCCCCCACCACCATCTCCCTGAGTTCCCCCTGATTTAATAACCAGACTGTTCCTGCTATTATTTTTGTGCAAAATAATCTGCATTTGTAAAGACTGAAGATTTGGAGAGGTGGCCTTGTAGAGGAGCTCTGTTTTAAACATGAACCGGCATCTCCCAATTATACCCACAAGGTAAAAAAAAAATCAAAAAAAAAAAAATCCAGCCCACCCTTTAACAAGATGTGATTTTATTAGCTAACAAGCAAGTCTCTACAGCAGTGGATGTTTGCTATTAAATTATTCAGTGTTGGTGTAGCAGAGGTCCACGGGGAGTTCTGCTCGAGAGACGAGTGAAACGCTTCTATGCTTCAGAGACCATCCTAGGCAGACATTTACATAATTAGGCACCATTATACTATTTTCCAGCACGAGTCGCTAATTACCTAAACAGTATTTTGTAAATGTTATTCCTGGATGTGAATTGTGATGTCTGCATATTATTTGTGTGTACTGCCACTACACTAAACATCATGATAACCGTGTGCCATTAACACCTTGATAAGGACATTAAGGGCAGTTGCCCTCTGCATTTGTCTGGCTTCGTTAATACTCAACGGAGAAAAGTAAAGTGATTTTTTTTTATTTGAATCATTGTATCTGTTTTTTATTGATATGTTCTGTTTTGTTTTCATATTTATCTTTATCAGTTTCAAGATCAATTGTGTTTGACCACGTGCCACTCGTCAAAAAGGACTCAGTCAAACAGTAGCTGTACAATTCAAATACATACCTCGATTGATTTATTGTGACGTAAACCTAATGAGGTACGCCAAGTACTCATTTTTCTACCATGGAATCACTTATAAATTGTAGGAGTGCAAAACATACTGTGCATTATGGTGAGCTAACCAAATGTCAGGTCCACAATAAACACTTGAATGCTCTGGAAATACATTCTCCTCACTAAATATTGGCCACTGAGCTCAATTCTTTCTCCGTCTGCTCTGTTTTTACCGGTTAGCACTATGCAAAAGCCATGCAATCCTTTCGTGAACTCGTCCCAGGATTCCTTAAGACTCTGGATGTTGTGGGGCCATATTAGTTGACATGCGTCTGCAAAACTGCATAGACATTGGTGGAATGTGCCTCTGGATGCAAACCAGGGGGGTGGACTCCGGATTAACAGAAATGGAACCAGAGCGTATGTATTTACCATGGAGCATTACACTCCTCAGCCTGCATGGTAAGACCAGTACGTGGGTTCTGGAGAGGAGGTCTATCAGGAAGTCAAACCTCAGATTAAGGAGGTGCAGTGTGGTTTTCATCTTGTTCAAGCTCTCCCTTAGGGATAGTGTGACAAGCTTGGTCAGTCAGGAGGGCATCCGAGAAGAGCCGCTACTCCTCCCCCTTGAAAGGAGCTAGATAAGGTGGTCCAGACATCTGTTTTAAAATGCCTCCTGGATGACTCCATGGTGAGGTGTTCCGGGCACCTCTCACCAGTTGTTGTCCCAGGACACTGGCGAGAACGTGACTCCCATGCGGCCTTGGGATTTCCTGAACAAACTGAATGAAGTGGATGGGGACAGGGAGGTCTGGGCTTATCTTCTGAGGTTGATGATGTCAGCAGAAGAAAGATTGATGGGTTAAAATTTACTGAGAAGCACTAACAGACTATTTGTTTGGATACAAATGGCCACAGTTCTGGAGTCTCTGCTCACGAATTAGTGTGAAATTATGCCCCCCATCCCACCCCCGGATACAAATGGCTACGTTTCTGGAGTCTCTGCCCACGAATTGGTGTGAAATTATGCCCCACACCCCTCCTCCAAAGAAGGATGAAATGCCTTTGTAGGAGAAGGTGTCTGTAAGGGGTGTAAGTATTTGTTTTTGGCATCGTGTCCTCATGCTTCACATGCATGGATCCTCACACTCCTTGACTTGGTGATCAAGTGATGCCTGTATGGCTGAAAATAAAATACATATTTTTACTTCTTGGTAGCTCAGGTGCAAAAACACAGCTCCTCCAAAACAGACTGATTTTAACAGGGCTGTTAAAAAAGAGGTTGTTAAGTATGTGTGGTGTGGTATTTTCAAACCCCCCTCCCATTAAAAAAAAAAAAAACTTTTCACACACAGGTTATTACAATATCTGGTAATAGTTCTTATTTATGGAGAACTGGCATATGTGGTTTGTGTGGAGCACCTGGGAACATATCTTAATGCACACTTGGTGGAAAAAAGTGTGGTATAACAGCTGTTAGTTTAGCAGAAACTGATTAATTTTAAATAATTAACACCCGATGAAAACACCTATTAGAAAAGTGTCTGTATCCAAGATAAATGGAGGAATGCATGACTGGAGGTTTATAATAGAAGACCAACCTGAGGGCACAGCAAATCTTTTTTTTTTTATTTTTACTTTTTCGAAACAGCCATGATTGATGTTTTTGTGGACTTTTGTATTCTATTGAGTAGCTTTAATCTCATTTCATATTATGTCACCTTTCCCGATGTACCTTGTTTCATCTCTTCCTGTTCTTGCCCGCGATGTTCCTTGCGTCAACTCTAACGTCTCGTGTCTTGTCCAGGCGTGCCTTGCTGTTTCATCAATTTGTTTGCCTGGTTTTGTTCAGTCTGTGTCCCATCATCCTTAGTCACATAGCAGGTCATATTTCCCAGTAGTATGTGATGGGGAGTGTTTTTTTTTTTTAAACTTATGTTTCTTTGAAGCTTTTTTGGGGTGGTGGTGGGGCTTTCTTCATTGAGAATGTTGATTCTTCCACATATTTTGTTTGTCTTTTTGAAAAAAGGATCCGCTTTTGCCTCCCATTTTAGGGCATGGTGGGTCAGTGTTGGGGTAACATGGCTTGTTTCCCAACCCAGAGGTTGGCAGTTCGATCCCCGGCCATTGCCATACAAATGACAGACCATTTACCTTCCACCCCACCATGAAAACCACACATCCTTGACAAAATGATCCAACGCATAGCATTGCCCCCCATGCTGTCCCTCTGCCTGCCATCACCCTCAGTCTACTGACCAAGGTAATCCATAGCCTGTAAAGCTTGTTATTCTGTCCTTCTTCATGTGATCCAATTTTGATTTGCCCAACCATTTTACATTCTTAATTTTTAGGAAATATTTTAACTTTTTCATTTTATTTTCAAGAACCTCTCTTGGATTCTGACTCTAATTCAGATTTTGATTTCTTCGGTCTGTCCCTCATAGTTTTTCTTGTCAGTCAGTTTTGGTGTTGTTTTCTCTTCCGATCTGTGTATGTCCATGCTCAAGTCTTTTCCTTCTAACTTCTACTTCGTTTGGCCAGCTATCTGGAACACCCATGGCTCCCAAATAAAGGTTCAGTTTTGTCGTCACATCCCGCATCTTGTCTTTTTCCTTGTCGTCTTTCCATGCCTCTGTCCACATCACTCTGAACCTGTCCCCAAATCGCCCCGTTCCCTGTCTGTTGCATCACTTCATCTCATGCCACCAGTTTTCTCCACACTCATCTTCATCGACTTGCTGCACACTTGGCCCCACTTGTTTTTATTGCTCCCCAACCTCCATGGTGGCAGGCTCGTGAGGCTGATGCAGACCCTGTTCTTGCGATGTGGCAGCTCACAGACCCTGTTCCTGCGTCAGTGCCTCGACAAATCTAACTTCATGTTCTGGCACTGCACCAAGTCACTGCTCCCATTTCTCTTGCTTTGCCATGCCGAGTCAATGTGTTGTGATGACGGGGACTACACACCCTTTTGTTAACCTTGAGAAACTTTGTAAGCATTTTTTCATCTTCAAATTTGAATAAGTCATGCAAAATGGTCTGACTCAAGCGGAGAAAGTTTTATCTCTGGACGATGTAACTAAATATATGATATGGATATTACTGACCTTGAAAAAAGTCATCGTAGCACCATCCTCGACCACTCCATACTCTATTTTGGTCTGCTTGGCAAGGTCATCAGCAGAGTCAATAGGCGACTCCATCCTCTCCACAGTGAGGAAGGCTGCAAGGTTTGCCGTGTAGGAGGAAATGATGATGAGAGTAAAAAACCACCAGATTCCTCCGACAATTCTGGTGGAGAGGGCTTTCGGCATGAGTTCAGATCCTGAGTGAGAGGAGCAAAGGGAGGTCATGAGACTGAGTTGTGCAGTCGATGAGAGAGCGGGCAGCATCCTGGACAGCTGAGGCCAGGCTGGGCCTTTGCACCAGCGACCAAGCTCAAACTCCAAAAAGAAATACACCCAAATAATTATCTTTCTGTTGGTAGCGCAGAGTTTGCTCAGTGTCACACCTTGTGCCATATTACCCGGGAGCAGTTAACCAGAGTGTGGAACCAGACTAGGACCTCATCATATATGCATATCTGTTTCATTGTTTATTTATTTTAATCGATTGGCCACTTGAACAATTTCTGCAAAGTAAAGCACAGGAACATATATGTGCAATTTGTGGTTAAGCATACACATCTACCGTATGCGAGGGAGTGAAACTGCTCTGTTGAAAGAAGAAGAGCCTGAGTTCTATGTAATCTGTTTTACCCAAGCAGCTTAAGCTATTGAAAACTGGGATTTCGGACAGTCATTCACAGCTGATAAAAAGCCATAAAGATAGGGGGTTAAGAACTGCATGCTCCACATCCTCTGTGAGAAAACTCAATCTGCATTCAAAAGGGAGGGAGTGAGAGGGGACTATGGCGCAAAGCGAATTGCTATTGATACAGCAGTGGTAAGGGAACCTTTTATTCGATCAGACTAAAATGTCTATTTAACGAGAGCTGTATTGGTGTCTAAAAAAAATTGGACATGAACAGGAAGCTTTATATTACAGGATGACCCAGTGGCATGCAAAAGGTGGAGCCGACGGGGCGGGGCCCCGATTATCCATCTGAGGGCGGCATTCACAGAAACCCTCTGTCCATGACCACTGAAGGAGGAGATTGTAATTGATATGTGATTAAAAGTTTAAGTAGCGTTTAAAGTTGAAAGGCATGTGTCCAAGTCAAGGCCCGCGGGCCAGATCTGGCATGTCAGATTATTTTATGTGGCCCGCGAAAGCAAATCAAACATGTCAACTTTGATGATGCTTGCTAGAATCTGTATGTTTCAAATTCTCATATGTAATAAATAAGATGGATATTGTAAGAATTTCCTTATGACCTCTCATTACAGTAACTGAAACAATAGTTTAATTAAACCATTATTCTTGACTTCTGTATATAGTTTCACATTCATAACGGCCGGTAAGTCAGAGTTTTGCCCAGGTAATAATTGAAATTGAACTTCCTTCCAAGTTTTGACTTTACAGCTGGCCTGGCCTGAAATAGCTTAGTTGTCCAAAACATTTGTTATTTCATCCCAAAATTTGATAAACGGACTATTAAAAAAACGATTTATCACCCATTGGGTGGGTTGCAATCACTTTAGGTCACGCTCTATTTGTAATAATCATAACAATCTTGTCAGTGGACTGATTGCTGTGGAATAATTTAATCTAACATATCTAGAGAACTTGGGAATAGCAGTTCACTAAAAGGAAGAAAAAAGAGATTGAATAAGATGAAGAGGAACAAACGAAGGTCCATCATGCATTTCCAAAGGATGCATGGTGTTGTGATGTGATGGTAAATACAAACTTTCGGCCTGATTTATTAAGGGTTTGTGTGTATGTGCAAAAACTGGCGCTCACACAAACAGATGTGGAAGCTGGTTTTATAGCTGGGTGCATAGAGGATTCTGTCTGCCAATTATGCCGCGCAATTCATTTTGCAAGGAGAAAACCATTAGAGCGACCTAGAGCACCAACCACTCTTTTAAATACTACACGCTCCACCATTTTTACACTTGTTGCTTACTGTGCATGCCGCCCATTATCGTGAGTGAACATGCAATTTAGCGCCTGCTATTTGAGATCTTGGAAAAACGTTACAATCTTAGTTGCTCATGTGTGACACACCCACCAACTGTACATGCAATCTGGTGAGTGACAACCAATTGTGTGCCTGCTCTTTGGTGTCTTAATAAATCAGGACCTTTGTCTATTCAGAACCAATGTTGTCAAATTAGGGGGGAAAACAACAAATGATTCAATATGTTTTAGACGTCCAGCTATAGGATGTTGGTTTCTTTAAGAATCAACAGTTTATTATTCAGAGCAGAATCTTACCCTCCTGCAGTAACTGGCACAGAAAGAAAAGGTGATCCATGAGATTTGTCGAACTTGGTTGGGGCTGACTGTCATGTACCCAAGGTAACGTCATGACCGAACAGCACTTCCCACAATTTTCTGGGGCGGGCAAGCCACCGGGCAGGGGAGCTCTCTACATTGTGATCCAGCACGGTTCCGCACAGTCATTGGTCTGGTCTTCGAATCGAAATGAGCAGAGCAGCCTTTGGGCCAGATGCCACATCTTCTCAACCAGGTGAATCATATTACACGCGCACACACACACACACACACACACACACACACACACACACACACACACACACACACACACACACACACACACACACACTGTATTTTCCGTACTATAAGGTGCTTCGAGTATAAGGCGCACCTTCAGTGAATGGCCTGTTTTAAAACTCTTTTCATGTATTGGCACACCGCATTCATTATGAGGCGCATAGAACAGAAGCCACAATAGTGGCTGCAGTTGTGTTATACATCCACTAGATAGAGCTATGCGAAAGGAATACATTACAATACAATGCAGCTTTATTGATAGAGTTTTCACAACTGCTACAGCTGTAACAAAGCGCTTTAAAGAACATTTAAAATGCTACATCCAAGAAATCAGAATATTGATCCCTATATAAAGCGCATCGGATTATAAGGCTTTTGAGAAAATGTAATGCTATTTTTTAGTGTGGAAAATACGGTGTGTGTGTGTGTGGCAGGTGTGTGCTTGCTTCTTTTAAAGAAATTAGATAATTTCTAACTATTCAAAACACTCCCATTTCCACTCAGATCGACTATTTTCATGAAAGTACCGGTAGTTGGATAAGCTACACCTGATCACTCTGGTCTTAGAATCAGGCATTGTAATTCACCATTTAGGGCAACGTATTGTTTCTGCAAATACACTTGCAGATGTTGTCATAATTTATCCTTGTTTATGACCCATAAGAAACCTTATACAATCCTATCCATCTTTATTTATGTAGCACTTTCACAACAGTGGCAGCTGTAACAAAGCACCTTGCAGCAGAACGCATAACATAAAACCTTGCACGCAACTTCCTTCAAATGAAAAGAAGACACAACATCTGGACATGAATCAATTTCACTTGTGATAGAAACTATTTTGCATTGTGGGTAAACCACGTTCTCATTCCTCTGACAAAATGCAAGGCAGGCATAGAGACCATGCATTGCAGTCCCCAAGAGCCTATTCTCATATCTGTTTCAAACACATTGAAGTGTCTCTGGCTTAGAAATAATTCCTCATTTAAAAATCCATCCATCCATTTTCTCTGCTGCTTATCCTCATGTGGGTTACGGATGAGCTGTAGCCTATTTCGGCTGTTTTTTTAGGCAAGGGCGGGGTCCACCCCTGTGCTGGTTAATCACATGATACATATCGAAAAGCAATCGCTTACAATGATGGGCAATTTAGAGTCTTCAACTAGTTTAAGTAGAAGTTAAAACCGGGATCTGCTGACTGAGGCAAACATGCTAAACACTATCTACCATGCTATTTCATGAACAGGTGATTTTGTTACATGCATCTTCAGTGTTTTACGGTGATATCATTCAACATTGAAACATAAAGAGTGGCACCTTCCGCATTTTAAAGATGTCAACTCGTTGAGAAGATGTGGTACGAAAAGTAAGATATCAAACAGGCAGGGTGAGTGATCTCAATGTTAATCGTTAGGGGTCTCAGTATTTAAATTAAGCATATGCAGACACAGAACATGCAGGATAATAATTTACATTAAAAATAAAGAAATCCTTTGCTGAGACCCAAAGCACGCTCTGATTAATTACACACTACCAATGAACCATCTAACTCCATGCACAGAGGCCCCCATGCATGGTCATGGCCCTGGGACAAGTGCAAGATTGACCCCCAGCAAAAAGTGGGACATGTGCTAGAAAAAAGGGGCAGGCAGAGGTGTCTACCTTGCTGCATGAGAGCTCCAACTCCGAACCAGAAACTATTAAGCAGGGTGAAATTGTTTTCCACTACATCCGAGTCAGGGTTGCAAGGGTGAGGGTTATACCACTCGTAGGGACTAAACCTGTGACAATTGACAAAGAACACACACACACAGGTTTAATGCAGTTGCATGAATACACATTTGAAAAAGGGCAGATACTTTTTAAGGCCATCAGACCTACGGAAGATGGGAGAAAAACAAACAATTAGTCATTTTCAGTGATGATTTCCTGCATAAATCGTGCTTGTCATATAATCTGACTTCAATTAGAGACGACGACTGTATAATGTTTTGTGTAAATCAGATTGCAATTTCTTCAAATTGTTATGAGATTTTGAATAGGATTGTGTCACTCACTAACTCTGGGGTGGGCAACTCTGATCTTCAAGGGCCACTATCCTGCATTTTCGGGATGTGTCCCTCCTCTCTCACACCGATTCAAGCTGATCATTTGAATGCAAGCTAGTGGTCCTCGAGGAAGGCCGTAGCGTTGCCCAGCCCTGCTCTAATCCTAATACAACACAATATGGGTAATAGATTTGAAGTGATACTCCTCATATCATATCAAAGCCAAGTCCTGGAACTAATTCAATCAATGCGTTCAGAAAATAAATTCATTGTCATACCAGCAAATCAAAATGTTCATTTCCATTATGCCAACTTTGATTTCACCACTCGACACGGTCCGCAAGCAAATACATTTCTCATTTATTCATGTTTAATAAAAGTGACACTACATTAGCAAAGGCCGATTGGTCTACAATTAAATCTACTAACCAGGTTTAATTCGTTCTGGGGATCGAAACTCCGAGCCATCTTAACACACACACATGGATGACTGATCAAATGCCAATGCATGGCATACACTTGTCTCACTCTGGTTCTCTTATTTTGCATTTCAATTCAAATTAAATCTGTTGCAAATAAAACCACAATACAATAACATGTAGCTCTGTATCCTAACGGCAGGCCGTGATCAAGTCCGAATGAGGTTTGCGACGCTTTCTTTTCCACTCCATGGCACTCACAAATATTGACAAGTGAAGTTCAATGTTCTGATGATTGTCAGTAAATCTGCTCATTCAATTGGCCGAAGATCTGCTTCTTTGTCAATTTCCAAACTAACATGGACTGAGCTGTGCCCGCATGTCGTGACGTGACCCAGTTCCTCTCGCAAATGTCAGCGTGTTTGCTCCTCATCATGTTGTCAACAGACAATTACCACGTGCCGTGACAATGGATGAGCAAAGTTGTCATCTGCACCATGCACAGGGTGGACTGCGAATGAACCGTTTTGCGGTTGCTATTTTGTCCCAAAAAGAAATGCCATTTAGAGGAGGCAACACAACTAGACCCTTCTTTCATTGTGGCATTGTTGATCTCCTCTGCTGTCATTTCAATTAAACTGTCCTTGCTTTATCTGAGGTCATCTGCTGTGCAGTGAGAGATATTTAGTGCAAGGTCAGATAAGCACGGATGGAAAGAAATCACTTGCAGTATGTGAGGAATGTCCAACTTTTATCCTTTCATAGGGACAGGGTCATCCCACAGAAATGTCAAGGTAGATGAATCATCATCGTTCTATTGCTTTGTCACATGACAAGAGCCTTTATATTTCTCAATGTGAAATTGGGACCACGAGCCTGGATTCTGCAATGTGCATCGAGCCATTATGATTGCATTCTCTTTTTGGGATTTCAAAATGGGTATAATAGCCTTGCCTCTGAAAATAACATATTGGTTTTCCCTATATCAAGTCAAGTCAACTTTATTGTCAAATGTGCTGCATGTGCGACATACAGCACAGATGAAATTACATCCCTCAGGAGAGAGAGGAGGCGCTGCGGGTGCCCTCGCCGCCATCAAAAGAACAGATAACATAAAATGACAAAATCCAGATGTATTTGTATTCTATGTATTTGTAAAGTTATTCTTTGGAAAATGAGGCAATCGTGACACAATATAAAAGATGATTATTGTGACATATTTTAAAAGCGCATGAGTGAAGAGGTGAAATTTTGGGACAAAACAATGTATCACTCCCACTGACTAGATGGCTGTCGCTCGGAGAAAAATGTAATTGTTGAGTGTTGAGTGCCTCCACCCGATCCATCCATTTCCAATCGTGCTTATCTTCATTAGGGTCGCGGGAGCACTGGATTTTTATCCCAGCTAACTTCAATCCTGTTAATACCAGCAAAAGCGGACTCACCAGACACATGGACAATTTAGAGTTTTCTTTTAACTTATTTCATGTGTTTTCCATGTGTGTGTAATCTTGTGAGGCAAATGTGCTCTCGACTATTGCACTTTGCTGTCCGAAAAATATTCATCTTGTACTACTCTGTCTAATATAGACAATAGGGAAAATTTAATTCAGTAGTGTAGTTAAATGTGCAACTGTGGACTGCAAAGGCTGCACTTTCATTTTGATTCTGATTATTCTTCGTCTCATTCGTAAAATCAGTCACACAAGACAGCACAGACAAAACCAAGTGTGATGCGCATACATACGTGGATTTGTATCAATTACTAATTATTAAGTGGGGCCTCACAATTTTCCGTTTTGTGACATGAGCAGACGTTTATAGTGGTCCTTGAAGCACATTAATTAAAATTCATATTTCCCCATGAGATTATTAGTCAAGGCATGGGGTAAAGCAGCTGGTGCTTGGTGTGCAGTTTCTGATTTGAATTACAAAATGGTTCTCTTGTGATTTTTTTTTTTTTGGGGTTCTGTTTTATTTTGAAACCTTTGCTGCTCTGTTTCCTGGGTTGTTGCAGATTTTGTTCAGCTGCTGGCTGTGGTCAGGTGTTCTGAGCTCCTCGCGCAGCTATCTCCTATCTCTCATCACCCTCAGTATTTTAGCACCGATCCGACTTCCGTTCTCCTGCCAGACATCTCAGGGTATCGCTTGTGACTGACTCAGAGTAGTTTCCTATTGCTGTACTTCACCTTGATTGTATTTCTGTCTTGCTCCTAGTTTTGCTTGTGATTTTTCATTCATTCCTTTGTTCTTGTTGGAGAGTTTTTCCTGGAATTTTCCACGTGCCTGTGGTTTGAACTGATTGTCTCTTTTTTTTGGGCCTTTTTCAGTCTCTTCATGTTGAGAGCTCAGGCTCTGACACATCCGACCCTCAGTCGGTTTGAACTTACTTTGTGTTTTCTGCTTTGCCTGCTGCTTTGACTTCATTAATAAAGTTTCATTTGATACTTTTGAGTTTGTGTCTGCTTCTGGGTTCAACTTCCACCTATCGGGTCACGGTTTCTCTCGGATTCCGCATATAAATGAGCAACATTGTTGTTTTTAGTCACTTTTAGCATGTCCTGTGAACTTGGGTTGTGACTAAAAAAAAATGATGTTGCATCGAAATCTCTCACTCAAGCATAATGTGCATTTTTCAATTAAGTTTGCTTAATGTGTAAGAAGATTTGGTTTTGGAATTGGTTTTATTTTTTTCAGTTAGAGATATAGATGGTGTGATGAATTGCATTTTTAGTGTAGTTGAAAATACTAACGGTATCTACAGAAAGCTGAAATTTAAAAATGTTTTCATGACAAAATATACATGCATGGTGCATTACAGTGTGGGTGTTTTTGTGTGTTGTTCTGAATTTGCACATTAAGCAGTTACACTTTTCTTGCTGCTAGACTACCTACTAGTTGAAGACATTTCTTTCGTCATGGGGAAACAAACTCTTTTCATCCTGTACAAGTTGATACATTATTCATACTGTATCAAACTTATGACATAAATTGTTATGACACTCTCATTTGCATCTCAGTAACAAAATTGTGCAACTGCCCGTCATATATTTGTGTTTAGGAACAAAGACCTCTGGAGAGGGGAGTGTGTGCACTTACCAAAACCCTTATTAAATACAGTAGGTGCATATTCTGAGCCAACTTAGATGACAGTTGCTGCCTTTTATTTTTGGTGTAATCATAATGCCAGTAACATCAGCAAACAGACGTGTTAACAGTAAAACTGTGCAGTCATGGCTGCAAGCTTGCCAATGTGTGCTGGAAGTTTTACAGTTAACATGGACTTTTCTTTTACTCTGCATGCTTCCAACTATAGCCTCACAGCCACACACCCCAGAACCCCAAAATACATGGTGCACATACTTAACTGTAATTGTGTTCATGTCCGTTTGTGATAATCCGTTAAGCACAAAGCCTCCCAATTCTCCAACATAACAGTGTTTTAAATACTGGAGTTACATGAAAAGTCCTTATAAGGCAACACTACTCTTAACTACAACGTTCACACCGATATGCGATATGATGCCGAGATACGATTCACTTTTAAATAATACACGATTACCACTGCTTTATTCAAAATGTTCTACTTTATCTACTTTACTTGGTTGACATTTTGTCTGGTGGTGTAAATCATTGTGGGGCGTTTGTGCAATTACACGACCAATGGGATACCCTATAAATAGACAAAGCTAACTTAAATGGAAAACCACTTTTCACGACCGGGTAGTTAGGTGTCTTGTTACATTCCTGCTCACTCATTTGTGTGTTTCCATTGTCAAATTCAGGTACTGCGAGATACTACAAGATGAATGCCCTGGTCGGTACCCATTTCCACAGTCATTGCTCTCTTGCTTGCCATTATTTTTGGGGTCACAAGGCACATTTTCTCTGTCCCTTTATTTTATACAATGTGTTCGAGGCCCGGTGAAAGAGAGAGAAAAGACGGTAAATCCACTTAGAGACTGGGAATCGAGAGGGGAAGGTTGGGAGAAGTGCAGCATCCCACAAACATTCATATGAGTGCACAACTTTCCTGTCACACTCTCAGACACATACACGCAACCCTAAAGTGTGTGCGCAAATTCAGTGTAAGGGCAGTGTTTCTCTCTTTGTCAGGGTCTATGAGATTTTCATCTTCTTAGTACCATTGTGAATAGAAATAGGCCAGGAGTAACCTTGCAGCCTCGCTCAGGGTCAATATATAAAAAAAACGGATTCTTGAAAGAAATCGTTTTCCAAGTAATGCAGATTCCATATGATGGTTGAGTTGTGTTAAACACATTACGCGCGACAATGATGTAGCATCTGAGACCGTACACATGACCATCAGTTTTAGTCAGTTCATGGATGCTTCACCAATTCAGCATGCTCAGGATACCGCTTCTGTAATTACTGAAAGTAGCCTGTTGTTAGTCAGAAAGGCAATGGTGAGTGGCAGCATTGAAGCAAGATACTGACTGATGTGTGATCGCTGACGGTGACATGTTACCTGGCTATGACAAACAGCACACAACTGACACCCAAGTAAGCCAGCAGAATATACATCCAGATATCGGGCGAGAGGGGGTTGAGGAAGGAGAAGACCCCTGGGTTGGTCCCATTTGGCTTGTGGTAGAGTATACTTATACCCAATGTCATGAAGGGCTTGGAGAAGTCAATAACCTTCTCACGCACGAATGTGATGGCAAGAGGCGCCACTGCCAGATCAGCTCTCTGTCAATAAACATAAAAAGGAAGAAGGACAGGCCATAAGTTAAGGGCACAGGAAATGTTTAGAGGCAATTAAATTAAGAAAACAGAATCTTTAGATTGTCCATGTTCATTTTCAAAGCACTCTACGAGATATTTAAAGCAGAAATGGTTTTGTTTTTGTACATTTTTGGGAACGCTGTAATATTGGTCTTTGCTGGGAGACGAATTTCTGTGTTTATACTCACACTGTTTGAACAAATATGCAAATTTATAATCAGACCACAGTCATTTTATTTACTACACTCGTGAAATGACGACACTGTTTATTTCACAAATTGCCTCTCCTCTGGCTCGGTGAGAGCTCAGTGGTCCTGCTCCGGCTCCCCAGCATCTCAGTGCCAAAGCGAGCAACTAACCGTATGTGGCAGGAGCTCAGGAGTCAAAGGGACAGGAGGAGTGCTAGATAGGAACGGGTGAGTGGGGCTTTGAGCTACCATGGAACTGTAACAGAGGCCTTCAGTTGCCGGCATTGCTACCATTCCAAAAGAAACCAAGGAAACTGAAGGTAGCCGCACTAGGGAATGTGAGTACCGGCTCTAAATAGACAGGATAAGTGTCATGGCTAGCACACGATGAGTTGGCATACGGTTCCATTTGGGGCTGTTTGTTTGCTCTTATTTTTGCTGATTTAGGCTGATGTCATTGTTTGGTGTTGCCTCATATGTCATCTAGTTCCCCTCTGTCTGCTCTTTGTGTTGTCAGGCAATCAGATGCTACTAGTGTCTGGCTCATCCACGTTATCGAGTGTCTGTGTATTTAGTTCCCCTGTTTTTTGTTGTTGTTGTTTTTGTTTGTTTTTTATGTTTGTCTCCTGAGCTTTTGGACTAGCATTACAAGAAATTGCTTAATAATTTTTCAATCTGAACCAGCCACTCTTTTTTTTTTTTTTTATGTTACAGCTACTGTGACACACACAATTTGTCCTGTGTATTGATCAAGGGCAGATGTCCGAGTTAAGAAGCACTTGACAGCTATTGGGTGTTGCTTCTAATGGGTCAGATATTGACTGTGCAGTGGTTGCTATTTTTCTATTTGTGCAGTTTATCCTATTTGGGTTGTTGTTGGGAGCAATTACTGGTAACTGCGATCAGATTGTGTATGTTTTAATAGGGTCTACAGGGGAAACAACTCATGACAGGATCTAACGCTCTCTTGGCAGCACTTGAATCTTCTTTCATCTATACAGTCACTACCAGTTACCTTAAATTCCATTGTCTTTGGATCTGAGAATGCATCCCGGAATGTTTTTGCTGATTCTTAGCATAGATCAATTAAAATCTGACTGTTTTAGACTTGTTTGGTCAATATAAGTATTCTCAATGAATGAAGAAGTACAGTAATTAGACATTAAAGAGTTGTTTGTTTTAGAGTTACAAATATACAATAATTATAATTTGATTCTTGAGGAAACCCCCGCCCCCACGATATTTGTAAAAACACAGTTTTTACAAGAAGGCATATTTATGTTTGGTCGCTCCATTATTTAGCTGTGGGCAACGTTGGTGATCACAAGGGACACCATTAATTAAAGAACAGATTAAACGTTTCCACAGAGGTGAAACTTGTACAATTAAAAGTAAAAACAAATAAACTGTACTGAGGAGATCAATTTCAATAACTCATCATACGATACATTTGAAATAAACGTCCAGTTGCTTTAAATAGGAGTAGCTGGCTCCCTAAATGATAAATTAATTATTGTAACTACAGTCTGAATAAAATTATGCTAATGTTTTTTTCTGGGTGAGTAGAGTGGTGCAAATAAGAGATTGAGCACACGGGACTGCTGCTGCTTGGCCTGACCTGATCGTGAACAAATGTGTATTATGTTCTTACAGCATGTGCTGCAGTTGATATAAATTAGCCTAGGTATCTGTTAATTCTCATTGAATTTGTCTTGGAGAGCAGATGAACATTCCTCTGCTAAACGTCACATGGAGCTTTCCCACGTCTTTGCAAAGCTACACTCAAAACGTTTTGGGGTTTTTTTTCCTCCATTTAATTTTTCCAATAACATCCTATAACTAACATTTTAGGTAAAATTGCATAAAACATATGTTGGTGGTGACTGAAAATGCGGGTAAAACTTACATGGTCCATTAGCTCCTTAACCATGCCATTCCACTGGCCTGTGCTTTCTTCCTGGGCACCGTATTTTCCATCTTCTACTAAGCGGATTTCATAGGTAAAGCCCAAGATGTTGGAAAGCTCTCTCAGCAGGTCGATGCAGTAGCCCTCAAAGCGGTCATTCCCATACAGAGGCTTATCAGACTTCTTGAACATCACATACGGCTCCTCCTGTGAAATATGGGAGAAAGTATCTGCATTGCTTGGCGTCTTATACCACCTCATAATAATTAGAGATTGTGTGTATTGTATGACATTTGTGTCAGCCTACAGTATTGTGTTTGCTTGGAAATTGTTTTCACGTAATGAGGTTACCACATGAAATGAGTTTGGGAGTGCAGAATGGCCACAAAAACATATACTGTAGTACTCCCACACTACCAGGACATACGTTTTCCTTTTTTATTCATATATTGTGTATGTTATCTGGACCAACACATTTGTTGTTGTTTTTCGTTAAATCGATCAGAAGTAGCCCATTAGTGTGTAATTGACGATGAGACCACATGAACTGACTCATTGAAATGACTCATTTTATTTTTTTCTCAAGGGGCCACCACCATGAGCTAAATCTTGCTCCCATAGTTAAGGTTCAGCAGGTTCAACGTCATCCATGTTGGGTATGTGCTGATGGGGAGCTGGATTTTATCAGCAAAAGAGGGAAAGGTCAGTGTATTTTAGGGAATAATCTGACCAAGGAAGAGCATGTACTGTACCTAGTGAAAGGAGGGGTCCAAGTACAGAGCCTTTTGGTACGTCTTGGCTGACTGGAGTAGGAGTCGATGTGGAGCGAAGGATAGGGACAAACTGTTCTCTGTTGGACAGGTAGGCTGCAGTGGGGGTCTGATGCCACCTTTAAAGGGTTCATAGAGCTCCTTGTTGGATATAGATTGGACTGGTCTTTCTAGGATCTTGCTGAGGAAAGGAATGTTTGAAATTGTACAGGCGGGGTGGGAGGATGGGGTTACCAGGCTGTTGAGGATGGATGTGACTAAGGCTGTTTTTTAAATTTAAAGGTAAAATGCCAAAATCAAGGGGGGACTTGATGATACTGACAATAGTTTCGCAAAAGACAGTATGCTTGACTTAATGAGGCAGTGGGCGGAGGATGCACGGAGTGGGTGAAGGCCTTGGCCCTAGTGATAAAATTGATGCATCTACCATGATGAAGGAAGAAAGATAAATCTGAGATCAGTGAGCAAAGCAGGTGGTGACCAGAGTCTGTGGGTCGGGAGGTCGCGGTGTTCAGAAGCTATTAGTGGAAGGATACTTTGACTTGGAAGGAATCCATGAATGTGGTGCAGATGCCGGGGTCGATTGGGGAGTGTGCAAGGTAAGTTGAGTGGAGAAAGAGGTTAATTGTTTGAAGTGACTCCTTGGGTTGCTTTGCCGGTCACATAAGAAGAGTGAGTAGTATATTTTGGTGTGTCAAAGGGCATCATGGCTGGCCTGCAGGTGGACAGTGAAGTGAGATCTTCTGTTTCTAATTTCCATCAATAGGTCTTCATGTCCCATAACTTAGGAGAGAGGAGACATCCAAATGGCAAGGGAATTAAGGCCAAGAGATAATCCGTGCTGTAGTGTGCTCTAGGACACCGCCGTTTATCTTGGAGCTGAAGTGTCTGAAGGTTTAAATGATAGGCGACTTGGCAGGATTGTGGTTAGGGCTGTTTTAATTGTTTTGGTGTTCTGAAGGTCATTGAGCGTTTAATACAAAGTCTGGTCTGGGCAATGTGAACGGGGAAAAGAATGGTTTGATGGTTACAGACAGTGGGGTTGAGCTACTGTCGATCGGAGGGAGTAATGCTGGTAGAGCAGATCAGATCCAATGTGTGGCTAAGGCCATTGATATATTCTGCAGTGTTGAAGTCACCCAGTGGTGAAATAAATTCAATGGCTGATGCAGTGTTGTTTTAAAAACCTAGCAGAAAACTCAAAATGGAGATGAAGTGAAGATGGAGCTCAAAAGCTCCTGTGGAAGGGGGAAGAGGCTTTGAGAGTCAGTGCATATGTATCACATGGAAGCCACAATGAAAGCAAGGTCTTCCGTCGGGGTGGTCTTTGGTGTTGACTGATCTTTAATAACAAAGTATGTCCCGTGAATCATAGCCAACCCACCAAGACGATCCACAGAACGAGGTTTAGAAGTTACGCAAAATCTGGTGGTGTGGCTGGTTATGCATTAGGAAATCCATCTGTTTTTGCCAAGCTGCTATGAGGCAAGAGCAAATGTTTTTTTTTTTTAAATAATCATGAAGGATGACATGGATAAAACAAGCATATTGTTAAGGGGGTGGGCATTTCGCTACATAAAGTGCTGTTGGCAGAGTGGTTGAAGGGAGGGGCAAGCAATGATCAGAACCGAATTTATACATTTTCATCCATTTAAATGTTGAAGATGGATTTGTTACACAAGTAAACTGAGTGTCACACAGGCAAATTTAGTTCCAGCAAACCTATATTTTACCTTGTATTATCTTACACCACCCTTCCCTCCCCATTTTTTTGTGTTGAGGGAGGTTGCATGGTCAGTGTTCCACGAAGACAATGCACACTGCAATCTCCACGACATAAGGTTTCACCCCATTACAATAGTGATTTCTAAAGTTTATAAAATGTTGCAGGGCCACGACCTGAACGGTAATTACATCATGTTTTATAGTACATAATTCCTGTGAACATGAGGAGAAGCTGCATGAAAGTAGGCATCAATCAAATGTAACCAACCCAATTATTGTCAGCCCTCCCTGCTTTCCTCGGTGTTCACAACCCATCAAACACCTCCCCATGACTTCATCCTAATATGGCAATTACTTCCACAAAGTTGTTAATAATGGCAATCCAATCACTTCACAGCATGCTCACGAGGAAAGGAGGCCCATGAGAATGACGACCCACAACTGACTTGATATTGCTATTTTTACACTTGCCTCACAAATAACAAAAAGGCTTTTTTTTTTCAAAACAAATATTATTTAAACACTCGATTCCCTATGCTTGTCATCTTTAGCTTATGTACAGGGACAATGTTACAAAAAATAACCAAATAACCACAATTGGTGGTCAAACAGCTGTTTCACAGAGAGAAGATTGAAGAATGTGGATTCGCTCTCATCTTATTGTGGTATAATATTGATGTTTCAAGTATCAAACATTACTACGGACAAAAGATGCTGCTGCTTGTTGGCACCAATCACAATATGGCTGATGAATTAATTGACGGAAAGCAGAACCATAACCTATGCATTCAATTCCAACCGTCTGAACTTGAAACCTTAACTCCCAATCAACCTGGCAATTTGAGAGCACTGTGTGTCATCTTCTGAAACGGACAGCGCAATCCCCCTAAATCTGCTCTCAAACTGAAAGGCAGCTTAAGTAAAAGCAGTGGGAGATTTTTTCAAGTGGGAAAGCTATAACATAATGACATCTATGGATGAAGTTTGTCATGGCTGAGGATCTTTCTTTCCAGTCACCCACGCAACTCACCCAAAAGCAAAGAAGAGTAAATTGAAATTAATCAAAAAATATATAAGCCAAGGGGAGTAAACTGAATTAATTTGAAATCAGCTTTCCGACTCAGGCAGACCGGGAACATTTGTGCGTCCCCTGCGGTGGATTACCTGTCGACGGCCTGGGTTACTTGTTGTAACAAGTCTTAATTTATGTCTCAATTGATATATGATGATGGTAGTAGTACTATCAAAGGGATTTGAAAATAAAAGGATTCCATGGTTGGGTAACAAATTTGAAAAGAGCAAAAAAAATCATCAAAACCATATAAAAGAGCAGTACAAACATGAAAACCCCCCAATTATTTCATGTTAAAATAAAGCAGGAAAGCCCTTCTTTTGTGGAGAAATGTGAAACATGGGTAATGTCTGACTGTTATAGAAATACATGTTTTATGTTACACCTTACACTCATTTACAATGACGTATTTTCTTGTGATATTTTGGGGGGTTATTCTCAGAATCCTAAACTGAATTCAAATGAAAATGCCAATGCATTCAAAGCACCTCATCGTCAGCGACGAACGAAAGGAAATGTGAAGAGTGACACTTCTTGATGAACTGTCAAACTACTGAACACTAGAATAAAAAGGGGCCAAAGGAAATCGTCGCTTGAGCATTGAGTAAAATCCAGATACAATCTTGTCTGTCATGGGAGGAAGCTGCACATATTTGGAGGAAATTGACAACTAGCCCTGAACATGGAACAGCAAACATTGATTGAAATTGAAATCAATGCTTGCTTAATACCATTCCAAATGATCATAATAAATGCTCCCATCTTTAGCTGATCGGTATACTGCTCGGTGTCTGTGGGTGGAGGGATGGATTTATTGATGTCACCCAAGACAACTTTGTAAACATGTCATAATGTGAGATGAACAAGATTAAATACCAGTATAGTTGAGATGATGAGGGACCGGTTGGATAAGGAATCCGATACGTTAGTTGTCTTCCCTCTCTGGTTGTCCGTCATGTTCAGGCCACTTGGAGGGTCCCATGTGCCAATCTATCGAAAACCATTCATTCATTACTTGTGAGTTTGCTCATGTAAAACCTTCCTTCAAGAATTACTCCAAACACAAGTTCAGTGGTAAACAAATTGTTACCACCCCTCGATAATGAGGGGGTGATAACAAGAAAATGCTTACAATATCTCTTATTTTAGTGACCATCATAGAAGTTGACATGTTTGATTTGCTCTTATGGGCCAGGTCTGGGCCCAGGGCCTTGATTTTACCTCCTGTGATGTGCAGTATACTCACAACATAGCTAAAATGCATTTTTAAAATGTACCAAAATAAATGAACAAAACAAAATACCCAAAATAGTTCAGGGGCATATCCCTTTTTAAATGATCCCATGCTTTTGCCTTGCATATTGCTGTAATTCTGCTTCATATCTGTGTAATTACACAGATATGACGCAGAACTGCAAAATTCTATTAATTTATTGTTTTTAACGTATTATTTTACAATTCTATGTATATATATATTTAAGATGCATTCAAACTGCACTTAGTTTGCACGACACCCACTGCAATGTAAGGCAATGTTGCACTCTGCCGCCAATGAGCCTGCGCCATGCTGTGCCCTGTCAAACTTGGCCCGGTTGCTAAGCGACCGAACGTTTTTTCTCTAGCCTGGTGCCTTATTCCGCTGGTTTGGACAAAAAAAAGCAGGCCGCAACACGCGACAGGTATTTGTCAGCTTTTCAACAGAAAGCCCTAACTTTTCTTCTTCTGATCTTGTAAAAGAATGGTACGAGTCTATCCCAATATAATGACACGGTAGGATCTCGGGGAGTTGAGGCTCCTCCGTGAACTTCAGCTCCAGTAAGACAGCTTTGAGGCATACTTCAGGCTAAATGGGAAGCAGTATGACAAACTGTTTGATATGGTATATTTGATTTTAAGCTAATTAGGTTTATGGAAATGTGATTTTGAATAACCCCAACAAGAATCACACTGTGAACCAACAGTAATAATAATAAAATAAGAGTGCAACAGTTTTATCTGTTGCTTTTCTGAACACTCAATATGACGTTTCACAACGGGCACTCGCATGTTCACACCTGCGGCAAGCTGACAGAAGTGTGGCTGCCGCTATGCGCCTACGGCCGCTCCGAGCACCGGTACCAAACATTTACACCTGGCTGGAGGCAAGGCGGATGAAGCGTCTTGCCCAAGTACACAAAGACTTGGACAGAGTGGGATTCGAACAGCCAACCCTTTGGTTACCGGATGACCCACTCTACTTCCTGATCTGGCTGCCTCTAAGATTTTTTTGCCCTCCCTGGATACATTGCATTAGAAAATGTGTTGAAGCCTGAGGACAGTTGACAGGATGTCACGCTGCCTTCCGGCGCACCATGGGGAGCAAAGTTAAAGATTAAATTGGAGCTAAATTGGCTTTGTGGTTTTTGTGTGGTCATTCAAAGAAAATAATGATAAAGATCAAAGGCGAAAAAAGAATTGGTGTGGCTCTTAATTATCCTCAGGCCTCTTATGTCCTTTCTCAAAAATGGAAACCCCTCCCATCGCTAACCCTTTGTTCTGTCGAACCAACCTGCCCATAGTGTCATGACGAAGGAGCACAAACACTCCAAACCGCATCCGCCAAAGTCCCCTTGGGGCTCTTCGTATTTGACTGACTCTAGATAGGCTTTGTAATTGCAAATCAACTCTTTAATTCAGACTTCATGAGGGTGGAGGGCTTCTGAAGGGTTTTCTAATAATGGACTAAATAATTCATCGAGGTGCATGCACACGCAGGCCGCAGGTCGAGCACTGCCGCAGTGTGGATCCTTAAGTGTGAAGTGTTTTTTAGTTTCGTTTGAGTATATTATTATGATCAAAAATCTCAGCTGGGTGGCCGTTTGTTGATAATCTGGATCGTGATAAAACGGGAAAAAATGTACTTCTGCTTGTTCTACTTAGTAATTAAACGCAACGTCTCTATAGAAAGTCATTGATTGTTTTTTTATTTTAATTTGCTTTGCTGAACTTGCAAACCGAAAACTGTTGTTTTTTTGTTTTCTTTGTTTTGTTTTTTCCTTTTGCCGTAATGAAACTTTTAACCCTTGGCTTACTTCATGTAGTGTGGTCTGTGTTTTATCCTCATGTTAATTCCTGGATAGCTAAATCCAATTAATTTTTATTTCCATTGAGTTGAAAGCTGTCATTGAGGCATAGTATCATTCCGTAGCTCCTCGCAAACGAGCGAGAGAATATGAGGTGCATTCAGTTTTTTTCAATACAAATTTCACAGCGTATACAAAGTTCTTACGACACTCTCCAAGTTGTCAGACTTCAACCTCAAGTCTTGTGCATTAACACAAAGCTCTACTTACTGATTAGTTAGCCATCCACTTTATGAATGTGTGGATAAACTGGAGGGAAATTACCTTCTCCAATCCCGTCTCCTTCAGGCTGATAACGTCAAGGTCGAAGTCTGTCCTCAAGCCATTGGTCCGGTTGAAAGTTATTCTCCCAGTCAGGCCATCCCAGTGGGCCTAAAGATTTAAAAAAATGCAACAAAGGCAGACATTTGATATGACATCAAGCGTTAATGTGTTGTTTAAATTTTCTTTGTGTGTGTGGGAAAAGAGAGACAGTATCTGAAAGATGGATGCTGATTATGTCACCCTTACATTTTTCTAAGCGAGAGAGATAATTTACTACAATGTGACATTTGCAGGCGGCCCGGTAGTCCAGTGGTTAGCACGTCGGCTTCACAGTGCAGAGGTACCGGGTTCAATTCCAGCTCCGGCCCCCCTGTGTGGAGTTTGCATGTTCTCCCCGGGCTTGCGTGGGTTTTCTCCGGGTGCTCCGGTTTCCTCCCACATTCTAAAGACATGCATGGCAGGCTGATTGAGCACTCTAAATTGTCCCTAGGTATGAGTGTGGGTGTGGATGGTTGTTCGTCTCTGTGTGCCCTGCGATTGGCTGGCAACCGATTCAGGGTGTCCCCCGCCTACTGTCCGGAGACAGCTGGGATAGACTCCAGCACCCCCCGCGACCCTAGTGAGGATCAAGCGGTTCGGAAGATGAATGAATGACATTTGCAGAGAAGGAAATCACCTATCCTTAGACAGAACAAGCAAGGAAGTTGGAAACTACGGGGTTTATTTGAAAGTTTAGCCTAAAGAATAGCTCGGCATGCAGACGGACTTTGTGTACGGTATTTCAAATGTGACAATTGATGTGAAATGGAATAAGCGGTATTTTTAGCTGAGGCCGTGGCACGGGTAATGTTCTCTATCTTACTTTATGCCTAATATTTTGAAAACAAGAAATTGTCAAATCTTTCAACGATCACTGGACAAGTTAGTCAGTAATCTCACATTTATTTACAAAAAACACAGCTGTTGTGTAACCGTAGCGATGCCAGAACAAGATTGTCACAAAAAGAATGCACACGACTTTTGTCTCCTAGCTCGTCTTTCTTTCTGTCTCTCTCTTTGTATCTCTGTCTCTGTCTCTCCCCCATCCCCCAACCACAAAGAAAGTAATGCATTCAAGGACTCTGGAAAAAGTGACAAAAGAGCATGACGTGATCGGCACAACCTTTTTACAGCGACACACAGCAATAAAACACTCACAAGCCAGTTCATTACAATATCAAGTAGCCAGTTTCAATGACAGGGATAACATGAAAAATTTACATTTATTTAGCAAAGCACTAACTTCCAAACCAGCCCCCCCAAAAATGTCTGCCTGCCTGAGCGTCATTCCATGACAAACTGAACAATCTTCTAGGTTCTATTATTAAAACAACACGTCTGGAGACAATTGATGTGACCAAATTACTTTAGGAGAGTGATGACTCCTCTCTCTAAACTCTACCTTGTCATTTGTTTCCTCTTAAGTAATAACAGCGTGCTGGTTTAGCCTTTTGAATTCAAAGCCAGCAACTAAGTATTTTTATAAAGCGGTAATATTGACTATTGCCATGCCATATTTTATATGTTGGGTCCAATATTGGTTTGAATGTATGTGCTACGAATGCCTGGAAGTGTGAAATGTATTCATATATGTATTTTTTTACCGATTACAAAACAAATACATCAGTTTTACCCGTGAATAGTGCTGGGTTTGAGCGCAACTTCTCAAAAATTGGCGGGCAAGGCATATAAAGGAGAGGTGAGGGAGGGAGGGGAAATATTGGGGTTGTCAAACGGTGTGTTGAAGACTTTAGTTGAAGGGAATCTGAATATTTAACAGCTAGTAAATTGCGTCATTATAACTTTCCACACAAAATTTAAGGCGTATCCTCACTGTGCAATCCACGCTGGTCAGTTATCACAGTTTTCAGTTCTTTGTTTTAGTTTTCTGATTTCTGTTTGGGAGAACAAGCTCAAAAGTGTTCCCTCCCTCTGTGCAACTGTGATACACTAATTGGAAACGTGGTAAATAAACAGTCATGCCATTTGATCGCCGTTTGTTCCATGACATGACGCCTACACCTCATTTAAATTCAGTCTCCACCTACTTTCCAAAAAGCATGGACGAGAGAACAGGGATCAGATAATGAAACATCTACCTCTTTGATGAGGGCCATGAAGCGGTTCCCAAAGCGCCAAGGCTTATGTCGGTTACACTGTAATGAGCTGACAGTGATCTGCTGAGACTGCTGCACAGCCACGGCCACCACATGCACAGCATCGTACATTAGGGCTGCATCCGTCTGCAAGAGGAGAGAGGGAGGGAATGGACTATCATTCACATAAAATAAACATTGCCTGGCAGCTGAAATCTGTCCCGATATATATATATATATATATATATATATATATATATATATATATATATATATATATATATATATATATATATATATATATATATATATATATATATATATATATATATATATATATATATATATATATATATATATATATATATATATATATATATATATATATATATATATATATATATATATATATATATATATATATATATATATATATATATATATATATATGAATCATCTCAATTACATGGGTGCGGCTATAGATGCCTGCTTGATGCTCGAAAGCCACTATTCTGGATTCTTAGATGTTTCCCTCCTCCAACGCACCTGATTCAAATGATCAGGACCGTTACCAGGCTCCTGCAGAGCTTGCTGATGAGCTGATCACTTGAATCAGGTGAGCTGGAGCAGGAAGATATCTAAAACGTGCCAGACAGTGGCCCTCGAGGACCGGAGTTTGACACCCGTCTTGTAGACAGTCCACTGCGTCGGCACAGAAAGTAATCAATGGCATTTGCATCACATAACATTTGATTGCAGCTTAACCGAGGCAGGGGAATGAGATTGATGATGAGTTTTACAGATATAATACTGTGCAAGAATCGATTTCTCTATTGTTTCCACCTCACTTTGCATCTTCAGGAGCAGTGTTGGTTTTTCTACTTGTGCATGTAGAAAGGAAGGTCGTATAAATTCTCTTGAGATGACTGAACAAATCTGCAGAGGCTTCCCAGTGCTACGCACACTGGAGTTTATGTTTACACTATAGTCCCGATGCCCGGGGCAGTATCGTTAGAAGCCACCGTGGATCGTGGAGAGACAGTGCCGGGGGCAGGATGGGTAAAAGAGAGTCCCGTGGATTCCCAGACAATTTTTTAAACTGTCAAAAAATGAGCCAAGGCGGTCACGTGTTAATGAAAAATCAACGCTATAAAAAAGACCTTTTGGATTAACTTAATTTGAACATGTACTGTACATCAGTTGCACATGATTAAAATGTAGCAAACCTATTATCATTTTCCCATGCTGTCATCATAACTACTTCTTTACAATGTGGTTGGCCATTGAAAAAACGGATGAACACAACACAAAACAGTATCATAGGGTGGATCAAAACTTGGAGACGGAAACTTAGATCTTCTGCGGACCGGTACCAGGTCGCGGACAACTGGAGTAGTAAAATAGTTGTTGAAAGAAAATTAACATGATCTAATCGACACAGATTCTAGAACCGCGCTCGGCAGAATAATTTCACTCCATTCTGCCGGTGCTACAAATGTCCTCCAAAGTTTTCTGGCACCCACGTTTCATTTGCAGAAAGCCTTGACAGAACAAGAGATGTGAGGAACCACACTAGAACATACTGCGTGTCATCCGTGGTAAACCGTTCCTTTGAGCCTCCTGGAGTCAGCAGCCCTGTCCCCAAACAGCCAGTCATGATATTGTGATGATAGACCGAGAGCCAATTTAGCAAGATATGAATAGGGTGGCAAAAAAAAAAAATCTTAAATCCAAACGGGACTGCTGTGACCGCCAGGATTTACCACAGACAGCTAATTAATATTTTGTATTGTCTTGGTTGAAAAAAATGATGTTGCTGTCTTTGGAAGAGCAATCAAAAGATTGGTCACATCAGTCTGTTCCACCATGTCTGTGCAGCAGTTCACACTGCAAAGTCCAAAATAGCGTGGATGAAAAACTTTGGTGTGGATAAGCTTAACTGGCCTGCAGTCTTGACTTTAACACATTCGTATACCTTTGGTATGAATTAGAGCGGAAACTGGCAGCCAGGCCTCCTCGCCTAACAAACGTGTGACCCGCCCCCCCCCCCCCCATGCATTTCTGTCAACATGGTCCAAAATTCTAATAAACATACCCTCTAAACTTCTTAGAAGGCCCAGAAGAGCTGAAGTTGTCAACAATTAATTCATTAAGAATGGCACATCACTCAACTTCATATTCTGCGGGTCAAGGTAGACCGAGAGAGAGAATATTTTTGGCAATGGAGTGAAGATCATATCACAAAGCAGTAATTTAATGACTGAATATGCTCTTTAATACAACAGATGGGGAAAAAAAAAAACGTATTCAGCAGTGTCAAAAATTGTGTGAAATTGCGTCCTGCTCCATGAGTTCTGGCAGTAAGACTTTGCGCCTCATTGCTTGTCCCCAGTGCGAGCATTACAGAGAGCCGTCAGGCAGTCCCAATACTGATTTAGCAACACCGACACTTCACTCTCTAAACATCTCATTAAGACAAAATATGTCACTCCTGAAATAAATTAAAGCGAAGTGCTTTAAAAGCTGCTTTTCGCTTGTGTTAACTGATAAGAGCACTGCTATTCCTTTATGTCTATTACATGTAACACGAGTACATGTTTTTCAAGAAAAATCCACATTTTTATTCCTATTTGTGCCAAAATGATACATCCTACCTACACCCAACAGAATCAATTACTTCAGAGTTCACCACGGTTCGTTTTCAACGTCACAAATGTTCGACATTCGTTCGCCGAACGTTTTCGTGAGTTTTCTTGTTGCAAGGAAATTTTGAAAGTATTCAAAATTCCTGAACGTCTGATGACCTTATAGCAAACATTTGCGACCTTGAATGAACTGACGTATTTTTCTACCTTCACCATCAGTCAGAAATGCTCGCCTCTCAGTGGGATAGGGTCCCTGCAAGATGTTTCACGTTTGCATTCGGCGGAGATCAAAACTTGTATTATGATTTTGGTGAAAGCAGTTCAATATGCATCATCTGGAGATTCACTGTTTTTTTGCCATCCGAGGGCCTCCTTCCAAAACCAATTTGGAAAAAAACCCCCAATGTAAATCTTGTTTACTGTTTGCAACACTCTAAAATCAAAGTTCTAGTGTACATCTTATACATATATCAACTGACCAAGGACGTGCAGGACTATTGCTATTACAACAAGATATAAGGCAAAAGAAACCGCCAGTGAAAAGAATGATTTCGATTTTCATTTTTATTTAAAATGCAACATATGTACCCAAGTCAAGTGTGTTAAGCGCTGGGTAAATAGTGTTAAAATTGCATTTCATGGCTGATTCTGAAGTAGGTGAAAGGTGGAGACAAGCTCTGCTGGTCCGACTGAAAGCTGTTGTCACGCAGCTGTTGCTGTTTTGATCGGAACGTAACACCTTGAGAGATGAGACTGCACTTAGGGAAAAAAAAGTCAATGAAAGTGAGTACAGGAGGACGGTGTATGTGAGAGTCTGCATTTGGAAAAAAAGGTTTCGCATTAGAACCATTCCACAAAGCAACCCAGTGACTTGCCTCCTGACTGCTTCGGCACCTCCTGCCTGCTGTTCGGAGAGATTAAAAGCTGAGCCTGTTTTGTAGTCTTTGGGATCTGACTGAGGTCTTACTCATGACGAGGTCAGTCACTGCCATCAGCTCTTCTTGCTATTCTCAGCAGTGCACTGAGCTCACCAGTCACAGAACTGATATGTGCATGAAATAGATGTGCGGCACTTTCTCGGATGTCAGGAAAGACGGAGGTGGGGGGACAGGCTCAACAGGATGCCTTTTACGGTTTAGAGATCAGTCGTGATATTTTTTTGCGACTTTACTTTTTAAATTATTGTTACTATTGTATGTTGTACTACTGTAATGAAAATTAGGGTTCTTGATTTACGAGAGCTGGTGTATCCTGATTTTCGTGCTGACGCAAGCCTCGAGCCGGCTTCACACAGACACATACGATCTGAGATGAAGGCAGTCTCCAAGTGCCCTTTTCACAGATCTGTGAGCTCCCTGGCCAGCTTTGAATCATGCGCCCTCGGAGGTCTGCTTGCAGTTCCTTATAAATGTGCCTCGACCTGCCGCGAGGCATGAGCATATCAGTGATCGGGAAAATCAGTCAGTATCTGGTGTGACTGGCATTGGCCTCCCACAGTAAAACATACTCCATGTCCTTTCACATCGAGTTGATCAGGTTGTTGATTGCTGCCTGTGAAATGTTGGTCAACTCCTCTTCATCAATGGCTGTAGGAAGTTGCGGGACATCTTCAGGGATTAAAACACGCCATTGTAGTGTGGATTGCTCATTGAATAGGATGATTGCCCCAAAAGTGCCCTCTTTCAGGCTGCCTATCTCTCAGTGGCATCTTGTATCAATTTTTGATGAAAAATATAACTACCCCAAATCTCAACCAGTAGGCCAACCAAAGCTGGTCTGCCTCAAAATATGACAATAATTATCCACAGGATGTCGCAGGAAGGACAATTTGCACTCCCCAATATTTTCCCTGTAATAGTAATAGTATTATTATACAGGAAATAAACCGTCAATATAAGCAGGGGGGCACATGACAATTTTACTCTGGTTCTCCGAGATTTTCGGTCATGAAGCGACTGTCACGATCACATAACGCGCTAGCGTCCCCGGGCAGTTCGAAACTCAAAAGCATCTCTTAAGTTTGACATCACATCATGTAACTCCGACTAATGTCCGCCTTAGACAGTGCCTTCAAACTGTGCATAAAGATAGGGATCGTGAAACACTTGCAAATTAACACAATGGCAGAAAAACAGCAGATGTGTCCATGTGATCTTATCAATCCCCGAGGCCATATTTCAACAAATTAAGGTTACTTATCGGGTTTTCACAGTCACAGTTGCAAGTAGCTTGTACCGAAAAAGAAATTAATCTCAACAGTTTGGCCACACTTTGGATACAATAAGGATGACATTGACTAAAAAGTAGTGAAGCGCAATAACGGTGCAAAAAAAGTATTTCTTTAATCTCTTTTAACTGTCGAAGCACCATCATGTTATTAAATATCAGCACTACATGGCACACACACACACACAAAGTGACTACTGTACTGATAAGCAGACAAGTGCCGCCATAAGCAGATGTCCTTATCGGAAGCACTTACGAGTTGCCACACAATGTGAAAAGTATGCAAGCTTGTGGCTGCCAATAAGGAGTAAACACTTTTGACATTCAAATACATTTAAAAGTATTTGCAGGTACGCTCGATAGTACTTGCGAGTGCGTTCGAACTAAAAATGTATGTTTACGAATAATATAACAAGTAATGGTGATGTAAAAACGTTTTCAGTGATGTCAGAGTCAGCAAATGAGAGTCGGCTGAGAGTTTATCAGCACATTGAGCAGTAGCAGCGAGTGTAGTAAATGGTGTCGCTGGGCTGTATTGCACACATGGAATATAGATATAGATAAATAGATATTTCTCTGAAACTGCATTTGATCATCACTGAAAATTAAGACTTACAAATACAAAATAAATTATTCTGAATATGTGTCACAGACATCGGGCTTGCTTGGAGAACACATATCTCCTTGAAGAAAATCTAAACCTTTTACTAACAATACCTAAACGTTTATATTGGGTTGGTATAAATGTTTAAAGTAAAACATTTGTTTTTCCTTATATGGCCATTTGAAAAATAGCCGCCTATAATAAACATTTTAAAATACAGTTTAAGAGAAACTGGAAAAAACAAACTTAAATTCTAATTGTACAATTCAGATTTTCAGTGTAAGGATTAAAATTAAACATTTCAAACGCAATTTACTGTAAATCAAATTTCAGATCTGGATAATTCAGATTCAATTTCTGGTGGCACATATGTCCCCTCTGTGACACTGCCGGTATCGAGGCCGACTTACCACTTACAACAGTTCGAATTTATAGGCGCTGAAACCAATCTTTCCATTTATTCCTCTCATGTTTATTTTCCTAGCCAGAGAGTTATTGATCATTGCATGCATAATGCTCCAGACACATTCACGAATGTCCAGTCCACCTTTGAGAGCCAGTGTATTTACCTGAAATTATACCAACATCACTTCATTATAATTTAAAAAATACAGTTGTTTAATACCGACACTGGAAAGCTTATTAAAGTTTTAAAACAAGAGAATGTGTGGAAGATAGAAAGTCAGTTTGATGCAATATGGTCAACATGTATGAGATGCCAACATACCAATGTTTTCTGGAGATCTGGGTTGATGTGAAGTTTTTCCTCCAGGCTCTGTAGAGAACCAACATCTTTGAGTGGCAACAGATTTGGATCAAGGCCCATCTCTGCCTCATCAGCTGCTTTCATACTCTGTAGAGTCTTAAAGATGATTCGCAGTTGCTCCATCATCATTTCTTGCTTTGTCAATATATTATGCAGGACTGTGGATAAAATGAACAAGAAAGAGAGATTGGAAAAACGGCAAAATCCATGTTCAATCCAATGTTACCCAGTGAAGTAGATACTTTAGCACCACCATTTTTCAGATCACCTAATCGTGATTCTGCATACCAAACAAAATTTGTGAATACTCACAAGTTTGCAGACTGGATTTCTTCTCACTGCTCTGATGCGACTCAAAGTATGCCGATGGGACTGCGGAATATATTTATTGTAAAATATTCAGATAATAATTCTTAAATTAAGATTAAGTAAAAATATGTTTTTTTGAATGTACAGTATCAGTATTGCAGCAAACTGAATCAAAATAAATGTCAATGTATTTCAGCGCTTCCCACATTGTCATGTTGAATAAAATATGGAAAGAAAATAGTCATAAATATAAATAAAACACAGTTTCACTCTTGTACGACGGCCATAAAGCCAGTTATGGGGTCCCAGAAAGGGTTATTTTTGATCATGTCCGAAATCTGCATTTTTAGTAAACTCATATGGACTGTGACGCAAGTTCAGGCCCCACCTGCCTGTGACGTCACTGGGCGGTTTATTTTAAAATTCGCTCTTCAGTCTATCTAATTAGACACAGCAAGTGACAATTTTAAGAAGAAATAACATTAAATACCCATTAAATTGAAGTACAATATATTTTTAATATTTCCACATGTCAGCAGAAAGAAGTCACATCTATGCTAGGAGCACATTATTCCCCCGGCCCCCCATTTCGAGCTAATGCTAAATGCGAATGCGTCATTTAATGGCGCTCTTCAAAATTCAGGCTAGACTTCAGACAGAATTGTCTTTGTATAGTAATTGCCAGCGTACTGTCACAATAGACAAACGTTATCTAAAACATAAAATAAATGAATTTACTCACCGTCTTTTAGGGATGTGGCACAGGAGTGTGTGTGGGCAATTGTGGCGTGAGCGTCGTTGTTGTCCGTGAGCGGGATTCTTCTGGTTACAGTACTTCTTTTTCCCTCTTCTTCTTCGTCTTCTTCTTCTTCTTCCTTAATTGGCGCTGTGGCAGCTAACGTTCGAGATGCACCACTGCCAGCTACTGTGCCGAAGTGTAGTTCAGAGTTGTATATGGTTGTTGTACAGTACAAGGAAAAAAACAATCTAAAGTTTTATTTCTCAAACCCTTTTCTCTTGAAATCTGAAAACTTAATCTCTTCTGTCCTGAGCGTATTTTTAAGACTGATCACCACACTCTTCCTTAATTCTTTTATAAAGTTTTCTCCACTTCCCTACTTGTACTTGTACAGAAGATTTTTGGTGTTTGAAAATTAAATTATATTAAAACGATTGGTCAATCCACAAAGAGGAAACCATATACAGTACAGTAGTTCTATATATCTATATCGATGCACGTTATTTTTCTTTTCTGTTTGTTTGTCTCCCCTGGCTATCTGTGTTCTTGAAAATAGCAGAAAAAAATCAAAATAGTTGTACAACATGAACATAATTGACCACGTGTTGAACTCGCATCTGTGTGTGTGTGTGTGTTTGAGGTCAAGGGCCCAACACTGCATACGCAAATAGAGGACAGAATAAAGCCAAAAAGTCAGGAATAAGTAAGCCAGGAATGGACCATGACAGTGTCCTTGGGTGTCTTGAAAGGCGCTTATAAATAAAATGCATTATTATTATTATTGGAATTGCAAAAGCTGTCTTGTTTTATTGCCATCCATTCCCACCCTTTCCCCAGCCCCTTTCCAAGCAGGAAAAAATAAATAAATACATTATATGACCACCATAACATAAATAACAACATGTAAATACCATTTTCCAAACACAATCCCGATACAAATAAATACACAAAATAATATTACAATAAAATAACTCAAGGTCCCATTGTACCACCAGGCATAGAACGCGAAGCTGAATTTCAGTTCACAACATTGGTTAAAGTCAAAGTGCAGCTGCATAGCAGCAAAAAGTACTAGTGAAAAAATACAAAATACTGTCGATGAGTTCAGAACTTTTTGCCATGATGTCTGCTGTGTTTCAGATTTGAATCCTTTGTGTAAATAACTCTAATTTTGCCAGCGCCACTGTGTCCAAATGCCACCTATTCAGGCAAAAACAGCACAGATTGTAGCCCGGTTGCTTTTCAGGCTGGTAACACTATTGAATTCCATCTGGTTGATTATTTATTGCTGTGGAAGTTGTGCGAAACAGAAAATGCAAAATTAGAACTCTTGCACTTCAAAAACGGTCACAAACAGACAAACCTACCCAATTTGCCGTTCTAAGATTTTATATGGCACCTCCCTCCATTGCAAATGTACATACTTCCAAAATAAATCCAATAACATTGCTTTTATCATTTTTATTTGAAGTCAAGTCACATTCATCCATATAACCCTTAAACAACCAGTCTCAAGACATCCCCTGATCTTAACCCCCTCTTAGCTTAAAAAACCTTGTCTGTGGAAAAATGGGAAATCTTGAGAAGGGGCCGCAGATGAGAGAATCCCCCTTCCAGGATGTTTTTAAGGATCATTTTTCTTACACTAACTTGGCGTGCACTGAATAAAATGAGTGAGAGTATTACCTAAATAGCTGCAAGCAATAATTCCATATATCTATTTATATTAACATGTAACGTTCGCATCCGAAAATAACATGCAAGGTAAAAAGACAGCGAGACCACCACGAAGGTGACACGAATGACAGCGAGAGAGCGAAGAAAGAGCATGTCACTTATTCCCTCCATTAGCTTCATCAGTGCGGGAGGATGAGGCAGATTAAGACCGCGGCGGTTTGGATGATAATGTGATTTGGCAGGGTTATCTGTTATTTCAGGCCCAACCATTTTGGCGCCTCTATTTGGGCTAGGTTATAATGTGATGTGATGCCCGGAGCCCTCAGGGGCCACTGCTGTTGCGACCAGCCTCTCTGATTAAAATTTGCTTTCACCAGCCAGCCTGAGTGTGGATACCCTCCCACTCCCATCTCATTATCATCGACCAAAGTGCAGTTTTCACTTCTCATCCCACATGATATTTCAGCATCAGGGCTTCAAGCGCTTAAGGTCAGACACTTCACTTGAACACTTGATGATAAAAATGGAGGGAAGGTGGGGTGGGGGGGGTAATTATGCTTGCCTTTAAACATGTGTTTGCTTAAAAATATGCATTAGTTGCATTCGCTGTGGTGATTTAAATGTGCATGTTTTTGCGTGTGTGGGTGTGTGTCACGTGTGGGCAAAGCATTCCTGTGGTATCATGTTAACTTGAAAAAAAAAAATCTCGATGAAGTTCACAAGTTCACTTCGTGTTCACTTCATGACCGGAATGAACAAAAGAATGGTCTAATGGATTCAGAATGTGAAAGGATTACACTTTTCAACAGCAACATTTAATCAGAGATGGCTTCTTTGTTTTATATGTCCCTATATGTGATTTTTTATCTTTTATTTGTCTTCACTTTTTTTCCAAACACAGCATGTTTTTTTGAGATGTATTCATATTTTTGTTTTTTAGTTTGAACGATAAAAGTTTGTGCAACACAGATTTTACCATGCATTGTAGTTTATAGCTGTGATGTTTCTGAAAAAAAAAATCCACCTATTATTGAACTTAACCGCCTGCATATTTGCATGTCATCATTCGCAAATTTGCTATTTTTTTGTGCTTGGAAACTTGCCTAATTTTTCATGTCACTAATGACACTTGCTCGTTGTATTCGCTGTGATGGATTATAAATGGATTAATTAAAAAATCATGCATGCACGTACATGAAATTAAATTGGCTCTGTGTTTTTACATGAGAAGCTATCCTACATTATCATGTTGAAACATCTTGTCACGTCTTCATTGGCCCACCTTTGCAAAACATGTCACCAAAAGATTTGAAATGTGAAATTATTTGTTCAGAGGGAAAGACAACAAACAGACAATATTTTTAGCAGTGATCACAAACGAACAGACGACCGCCGTTAGGCCTTTATTTGCATTACTGTCTGCAACAGAGACTGCAGCTGCTTTTAGGGTATTTCTATCCTAGAAACCAACTATTTTCCCCTAGCAACCACTTTCCTCACCTAGCTCCAGAGACTATACACTTGACAGATGTAAAAACAAAAAAATAAATCAACATTGGTAACATATATAATATGACTTACAACATATGTAATATGACTTAGACTTAAGCACCAGGAACTTGACATAAAAGAAGAAAAAAAAAAGACATTTCAGTATCTATGCTGCAACCTTGTGTGACATTAATGTGCCTCAAATAGCGAGGAAACTGACTGTGTAAAATTGAATCATTTCAATGGCTGGCTTTCCTTTGTAATGACGATATGTTTCTCTCCACATCCCATCAGTGTATATGTCCCCAAAATGACGGTAGGAAATGAGACCTGAAGATGACTGCTGGTTGCCAGTGAGAGTAACACAGATGACAGCTTGAGGATAGCTACAAACCATTAACAGCATTGATATGAGCATTGTGTTGAGGTACTTCACAGAAATCGGGACACAAAAAGACAAGAGCTGATGGGATTCAAGATGAGCTACGGAATCGAGAAAACCACCAGATATAATCAGCATGTCCAAGCAATAGGCATTATTCATGAACTTGTTTGAAAGAAAGTTCTAAGGAGATGTCGGATGAAAGTCAGAATCTTTGGCAGTTCCTTAACCGTGGGAAAGCACACTTAGGCCTCGTCAGATTTAAGGGACCTTGGACAAAATGCACACACGCGAGCAAATAGCAGTGTAATCAACAACTTGAGACTTGCTGAAAGCCACCAACCACGGATGATGTCATTTGTTCTTCAGATTTTATCATTTGAATTGAAATTATATTACATTTTTATAATAAATAATCATGGGGATTAGTGTTTTAGATATGTCAAAGATTAATAACACAATGAATCTGATTGCATTAGGATTTTTATATGTCCCATAGTTCAAATTACTCCCTCTGGACACATCTGTGGCCAAAAATGCCTCACTGCCTAGCATTAAAAGCCTTGTTTCAGGCATTCTGTAATGTCAGCATTTCATTTCGAAGGAAAGTAGTGATACTTAATATGGCAATTTTTTGTGTTTTACACCTTCTACTTTTGCCAGTTATATTATGGAGCCGTGCGACTACTAGCCTGTGTGTATGTGCGTGTGTTCTGGGGGATGTTTTGATGTTTCTGTAAAGTCACTTATTTTTATGCACCTGGCTGCTTTCACCCAATGCTAAAAAAAAAGAAGCTTGGTCGATGCGTCGTTTCATTGGAAAGCAGAGGAGGTGAAGCAAAAGGATCAAAAACGATGAGGCATTTCTGTGCAGAAGACAACAAACAAAAGGCAAGGCTGCATATAGGGGAAACAAATGTACGTATTTTATCTGCTTGTTGGATATCGGATTTTAAAAGGCAAGGCCTTTTGGGGTGTGTCACTGGATAGCAGGAGTGAGTCTTCGTGAGTGTCTGGGCATGAATAGTGGCAGCAGCTCCTGCATGAGTGTGCACTTGTGTTTTACTTTTATCCTGTGATATTCACTAGACAAGGAGATACATTCGACTCTCTCTCTCCCTCCATCCTCTCCCTCTTTCTCTCTCTCTCTCTCTCTCTCATTTATCCCACAATGTAGCGGGGGCATGGTAGGTCATCTATCATATTGCAGGGGAATGAATGTATGCATTTTTCATTTGTTGTTTTTTTCATAACACAAAAGGGCACATCCAAAGTTCAATGAAGTGTATCCACCTGGCAGTGAACTCAGAAAGAGGAAAATCATACAGCTCACCGCTTCACTCTGGTAACAGAAAAATCTTATCCACAGGACAACATCCACTGCCAAGCGTTTAACAGGGGCATCTTTTGAGATAACATGGATTTTGGCGCGGGCCAAAAACACATTTTGTTCAGACTCGGAAATATAAAAGACTGATTTTTTGGCTTCAGCAGCTTTGACAATAGGGATGCGATCCGTAAACAAATAAAAGGATTCAAATTGTGTGATGCAACACTTGAACACCAGCAAAAGAAAGCAGAGAGCAGAGAAACTAATTGAGATTTGGCCATTTGATTTGGCCTTATTTTGGCTTAAAAGTGGTCTCTTTCATTGATCTTATATATATATATATATATGTATATGTAGGCAAACACACACACACATGCGTCTTTATCCTTATCTGCCAGATTACTACTGTTGATGTGCTATTATTATTTTAAATCAATATTTCAGTCGAGAACCCCATATAGTGACATGTCCCGCCCACCCCACACAATGCAGGTTTTCTGTTGTCATTTTAACTAGTGCCTGAGTAAGAGGAGACGATAATGATGATTTTGATTCACAAATTGGAAAAATAATCCTTTGCATTAAATTTCCTTGGGGTAGGAGGATTGAAGATTGCAGAGGGACTAAATTAGGATTATGTTGCATAAATATTGTGAACAAATATATTTTTTTATGAAGTGATTCCAGTGATTCAGTACAAACGAATTGGCGTTCTCATCTAGAGACCGATTCCTGTCTTAAGTGTATCCAATCTCATGTGGGTTTATCCTCATATTTTCAGCTACAATAAATTGTTCTCCTTTATTTGTTATTAGTTTACACTTGTAAAACAGTACAATGAACTCATCAGGTGGATTAGCTGTTAGCTGTTGTTTCCTCTGTTGTTTCTGCCATGCTTCACGTGAATGAGTCACTTTGAAAACTTTAGAACTTTAGTATGGGGCAGCGGCGACTTTGTGCAGTCATGTGGCTCCATTTCATTTGTGAAATCGAGTCAAATGCGAAAGGTTATGTTGGATGGTTAAAACAGGACCAGGAAAGCAGTAATGTATTTAAAAATAAATAAATAAATACATATTTCAATTGGATTTTAGCTCAGTGCAAGGGGGTGAAAGGAATTTCTTTTAACAAATAATACAACAGAAAAAGTAAATGGTGAAGTATGTTGCGTTCAAACTACACTGACATGGAAAAAAAAAACAATTTTGCATTTGCTGTGACTGCCATTTTCTGTCATTTAATGTACAACTTCACCTGACCGCTCCTATTGGCTCTGTTGTCTTCCACCACAGTGTGCCAATGTGGTGGCATCTGCCATCGCAACGTCACACTGGCAAACAGCCACCTTGTGTATTACCAACACGACGCGACACGGTGTTTCGTGGCTGCGCCAAAGCAGAGACAATGAATGGGGTTGTTTGAAGGTGCATGGCTAAAAGTTGTTTGAAAAATAAAAGTCTGTCAATACTTTGAGATATGAACTACAATTGTTGATCGGGGCAGGTGTCGTCATGATTTTTTCAGTTTTTCAGATACAGAGATACAGTAAGTAAGTTTACCAGACAAACAATCACCAAACCTTTCAGTCGTTCGTGCATTCATTGTATCTGCTAAAGAGGAAACTGAAGACAATATCACCCTGAAAATGACAACTGAAAGAGCCTGTGGTGAATCGGGTGATGTCAGTCGGTGACAGGCTTGATGGTATTATTGCAAGCAAAGGATTTGGAGCTACGTCATGTCTTATTAACACTTTCATCAAAGTCGACCTCTTTCAATACTTTTGCTAAACTAAAAATGTTGTATTCATTATGCCTACTTGTCAAGTAGCATATGCTGCAAATACCTAGAAAGGAAAGCGGATGTCCATATTCATCTTATGAAGACAAATCCAACATTTTCAGTCTACAGCAAAACAGTATTCGCATCACTGCTTCCATAGGTTTACAGGAGAGTTAAGTGTCGTAATGACGGAATCAATGGCTTGTCATGCTATGATACTGATGAGGCTGCTTGAAGGCAGAAGGAGCGGAGAGAGCTGCTTACTTCCTTTGCCACCATCAGCTCGACAGAATACAGACAGAGGTAGACAGAAAAACAATTAGCCTCGGGGTCCCTGTGATAACCAGTAATCATTCGAGATAAATGAAATTGTAGCTTACACGCAGGGAGGATATGACTTTCACCTTCTTTGTGGTGGAACTCGGACATTTAATTGACTTCCAAATTGTATTTGTCAAACACTCAAAATGCAAGCCAAAGCTATACCTCATCCAAAATTTGTGTCAGTGCACAATGACCTGCTTTGTTATTATCTGGCCTCCTGCCTTCTGCCTACACATACAGTGGGCATCTGTTGAACAGCTGCTATTGTACTCAAGTCCCTATTTACTCTGAGTGTTAAGGTCATACAATATTTTGCATTTTTGTTGTTGTTGTTGCCTGACCTTAAAGAGAAAAAAAATGTTGATAGTGCCTCCTGGTGATCAATGACTGCATCTACAGAGAAGGGTCATGGGAGATTGTTGCAATTTGGACAACCAGCAGACCCTCCTTTGCCTCGCCCACCTCTTACTTGTCACCTGCTGGCTGGACAATATTGTGCCAGAAACCCTGCTGTACTATGGGTGAATGATGTGGAATACATGTGCATGTGTGTCGGGAAAGAGGTTTGAGGGGTAGTTATTATGGAACAAAAGGAAAATAGTGATATTTTCAGTGCCAAGATGAATCCAGGAAAACAAAAGAATCAACTGAGTGTGTTAACTGGTTGTTCACAGATTACAGTTTAATGTCATTGCTGCTCTTACTCTGTCATGGGACAATTTCAGTTGGAGCTGACATTCTCCTGTCCTTTTTTTTTTCTTTGTCTTCCCAACCACAACTGTACCCCAAATGTGCGTAGCCAACTTTTTGTACAGTTTGTTTTCCCATCAGCCATTGCTCCTTCTTGTCCACCGTTCACATAAAGCTAATTCGACTTTGCAATGTCAATCGGATTGTACGTCACATCGTCTCCTGCAGCAAAACACTGACGGTGTCTCGCATCAGGATGTCTCTCTATTACTTAAGATGGCCAAAGAGACCCATCATTCCAGTCTTTGTTGCAGCCTTAGAGCCACTCAGGGATGAACTCATTAATTTACAAGCTTCTTTAATGTCTCAACTGATGAGGAAAGTCATCAAGCAGTATAGCTTTTAAAGTGTTGGAGCGGATTGATAAATGATCACTGAAAGTGATTCTTGCTCTTGTTTTTACTTCACTGTGTTAAATTAAACTGACAACCAGTGAAAATAGATTACCTTCAACGCAATGTATATGAATGCTGTATAATACCGTCAGGCAAAATAATGCTGCTGATGATAATGATGATAATAACTACAAAAACAATAGGAACCTTGCAGCGGTCACTGCTAGCACCGTAATTACAAGACAGCAACAATTATGATTACGTGTCTATTTACACATGGCCACATTATGCTATATACTTTTAAAATGTTGTCCCAAACAGTATTATCTACCTGTCAAAAAATGTAGTTGGTAACTTAATCCAATTACCACAATAATTTTACGTTGGATTAATCCTACACCAAAGATGCTAATACAGACTAAATAAAAATAAAATAAATATTCTCCAATATATTTTGAAAACAGTGAACCCCCAACTATTAGCGGGGGATGGAGACCAGGCTGGCCTGCAAATAGCAAAAATCCATGTGTAACGCTTGTTGAAAAGCATATATTTATGCTTCATATATCAGGGGTAGACGGCACAGAGGTTGGCTGGTTAGAATATCCGCCTCACAATGCAGGGGTTGTGGGTTTGAATCTGGCCCCGACCTCCCTGTGTGTAGTTTGCATGTTCGCCGTGTGCCTGCGATTGGTTAGCAGTCTTGTCCAGGGAAACCAAGACTGCAAGTATTATAAAAAATGATTAGATTTATTTGAGAAAGGGAAAAAAAAGACCACCATTCACAGATCTGTCAAGGGAGCCAGTCACATGGCATTAACTCAGTCACGACCAGCCCTTCCAGTGTCATGATAGTGATATCATGTAGCTGTCTGTCAATGTCAATGAGTGAGTTAAAAAAAAGTTCACTCTCTCCTTTCATTCATTCATTCATTCATCTTCCGAACCGCTTGATCCTCACTAGGGTCGCAGGGGGTGCTGGAGCCTATCCCAGCTGTCTCCGGGCAGTAGGCGGGGGACACCCTGAATCGGTTGCCAGCCAATCGCAGGGCACACAGAGACGAACAACCATCCACGCTCACACTCATACCTACGGACAATTTAGAGTGCTCAATCAGCCTGCCATGCATGTCTTTGGAATGTGGGAGGGAACCGGAGCACCCGGAGAAAACCCATGCAAGCCGGGGGAGAACATGCAAACTCCACACAGGGAGGCCGGAGCTGGAATCGAACCTCGTACCTCTGCACTGTGAAGCCAACGTGCTAACCACTGGACAACCGGGCCGCCTCGCTCTCCTTTCATCCATTGTAAAATTTGTCGCTTGATTGACAAACAGGGCAGCCAGTCATAGGCCAGCTATGTGTCTCACCACGCATGTGCATACAAGGGCGCTCACCGGCAAAACTAGCAGTTTCCATTTTGTTCCCTCTACTCTAAATGCAATAATAAAGTAGAAAGACGATCAAGGGACCAAGTGTGCCAAGTATTAAGTGAAAGGATGATCTTTTTTTTCATTTTGTAGTGGGCTCTATGGCTCCACTGTGATAGACCAGAGCAGCACGGCACAATCCACACAGGTATAGAAAATGTGAACACGTAACCTCCACGGAGAAAGGCCGAATCCACAATCTGAACCTAGGGTTTAACCACCACATTCTTGCTGAGAGGCAGCTGTGCTCACCATTGTTTCACTATGATGCTAAAATCACCATATCAATATGTTGTAATCTATATTAGTAACAGACGTGTTCATCTGATAAGTGTGCTGTAGTTCACATTTGTACTTTCGAGTATATGAGCCTTCAAAGAGGGACTCCGCACCTAATAAAAAGAACAAGTGACACCCAGAGCATTATCATCGTATCTAATCTCAAAGAAACATCAACTAGTTAATTCTCTAAACGGAGTTCTGCTAATTAAAAAGACTGCTGGTCTGTCAAGCACAGTAATGGCCAGCCTTGAATGGACTGCAAACATGACTGCAAGCTTTCCCGTATTGCTTTTGTAACAGAATTCACTGTCCCGTGAATTAGACACACTGTCAGTAGAACTAATAGTCTTAACACTCAAGTGAATCTGATGAGTTTTTCCCAGCAAGCAGATAATGAGCAGAGGAAAATAATCCCCTTTAAAACCTTCAAGGCCTGCTTCGTACAACAACAAATATGAGCATTGCAGGATTAAACAAATCAAATCGTGTGTGTGTGTGTGTGTGTGTAATATACAGAGAGAGAGAGAGAGAGAGTGTAACAAGAAATATAAAAAACATTTAAAAAAAAATTCCTCAACGCATTCCATCCGCATAAAAACAATTTCTCTCCAGAGGGAACTAAAATAACGTTTTCTCCTGTAAATCATTATGCATTGGCTGAATTTGACAATACTAATAGTAAAGAAGAAAGGACAGCTCAGACGAGCACCCCAAATCCCCGTTCCTTGATCATGTTGACAGCAGCAACAGGGTTCCGGTGGCATTCCAAAGTCCTGTTTCCATCTATGGAAAAGTTTTTCTAAAAATGGCTTACTTTAACTAGAATTCAACATGGCTAAAGATTGAATCCTGGTCGGTTACTGCGCCTTTTGGTGCTTTAAATTAAATCCTGTTGTGGTGGGTTCTGCATGCCAAACTGCTAGCTAGGGACAAACTATGAAAAAAAAAACCTTTAGCAAAGCGAAATTGAGGCAGCAGTCACGTGATAAAGTTTTAGGAAAGCGAGATATAATAAAGTGTTGACTCATGTTTCAAAATAAGTTGAAACCACAATATATCATTGTAACCTATTTATAAGGTGCACAAAGCAGGAAGGGTGCGCTCAATCCATATTTGTTCCTTGGTCAGTGCCAAAAAGAGATTACATACTGTATACTTTTTATCTTGTCGTGGGTCACAGGGAAGTGGGAGTCAATCCCACTTGACTGAACCAGCGCCAAGACTGATTCCAGTTGATCACAAGGAAGCTGGCAGTCATTCATAATAATGCAGTTGTGAGACCCCAAAAATCAATTTGTGTTCTTATGACTCTTCCCATCATCATCATCATCATCATCATCATCATCAGTGATCAATATTAATAGGAGCATGATTACAAAAATTGTCTAGCTCAGTCATGGAAGAAAATGTGTGTCACGTCTGTCCGTGTTTGTTTTTGTTTCAGCTCCAGCTGGAGTGGAGGGCGTTTCCTCCAGCCAGCGCATGTGTTTCAATCATCATCACACCTTCTATTTAAGGACTACGACTTCTGTCACTCCTTGTTGGATTATTGAGCTTGCCTGCTGTTTATGTTCAAGTGCTGTTTTCTAGACCTCTCGATCAGAATCGTTTTGCTGTCTTAGTTCCTCGTTTTTTAAGTATTTTCATTATTTAGTCATTTGATCCTGCTCTTGTTTTTTCGTGTAAATTGGATTTGGGATTTTGTTTGTATTCTTGGTGTTACTATTACCTTGTCTTTGGTTGATTCCGTGTTTTTCCCTAGATTCTTGTGACCAGCGTTTTCTGTTTCAGACTTTGGCGATTTTACGTTTTTGATAATAAACATTTTTGTTAATCGCATTTTTGTTTGGGTCTGCATTTTGAACATGTCAATGTGGGTTGTTCAGTATGTTTGAGCAATTAATTTACCCTCCTTGAGTTCTTATAATTTCTGTAATTTGTATTTATTTATCTTGCGAGATTCAAGGCTATATCATGGCATGCAAGCAAGCAACAGCATGGCACTGCCAATGACGCAATGACATAGCCTAGGAATGAACACTAAGCATCCAGTGTGATGGCTGTTTGACGCCACTAAACCATTCATAACATTAAACTTCATATTTCCTTTGTATGAGTGAGATTGTCATTACAATTGTATTGTATCAAACTGTGAGGTATTCCGGGCATTTGATTTCTTTAATTGGATTTGCACAAGAGGCCAGATATTCAAAATACATTTCCGTTTTCCATTGCATCAATAAAGACCAAAATCATGAGCTCAATGTGCAACCGATTCAAGATCTGGTGACAGCAAACGTACATTTCAAGTAGCATGCTAAAGAGTCTACTAGAGTCACAGTTTGATGTCTTTCCTAGCTTTGCCCTGCCAGCCTCTGCACATGGAGTGCCAGCTGCCCCCCAACATGTCACAGCCAAGTTCCAAATTCTCCAGCATGTGCACAATTGCAGAACCAGATCCAACTCTATAAGACACAACTTGACGCATACAGGGAAACAGATGGACTAATGCTAGATGAGAAAAGACGTCTCTGGGAGACAGCAAATGACATTATTCAACAGGATTCTTTTCAATTGCAGCATGTGTGGGTTTTAGAACAGCTATGCATAAACAGGCTCATGGTCTTTGCTGTGTACTTTGACAGCTTTAGTACCCCCTGTTGCCTCATACCTGAACAATGCAAGGGTCAGCACCAGACAAGGCCTCCATCGCCAATCAGCATGAACCCCTCAAACATATTCACCCCAGTGCAAAGCATGTGTCCTAGTCCGTTCTGCCATTCATGATGGTCTATAGTGAAAAGGAATGACTGACAGTTTGAAAAAGGAACAGGTAGGAAAGAGAAGAAAATCCATCCATCAATTCAACAGTCCTGTGCTATTGCTGCAAGCCACTTAATAACCCCTCTTGACATCAACACAAACTATCTGTCCAGTCACCTTTTCTTTACAGCAAAACATGAAAATGGGAAAACTGTGCATCTCACTGCCAAGTACAGTATATTACATAAGGAAATCTCATACAAAGTAAATGTTTGTAAAATTCTAAATACATAATGATACATATTCCAAAGCAATCTATAATTTTAGAGCCCAATAAACACATAGACAAATATAATGTAAATATATGTTTGTTGCTAAGAATGACCATCAGTCACATACAGTACTGAATGTAAGCAGAGTTATTGGCTAGAATACACAAGCTGCAAAGTGTACATATATTTTGGCCACAAGACTTCAGCGGGCGCTTTTGCTGTTTGAAAACATATTTTTCCAATATGATTCATTTAATCATTTCCTGGCGCTCACCATTTGTCGGTTTCAATGATTCTGTGAAAATATGAATCCCGGGAAATGTCAGATTTTTCTCATAACTCTGTTTATATCAGACTTTAAATGATATCTGTCAAAAACGAAATAGCTTTCCTTCTGTGTCCCATTTAACTGTACCCACAGGTATGGCATTTTTATGGTAATGTGTGAACAGAAAGGACAGAGGAGCAATGGAGTTGCTCTGAATACCAAGTGTGTTGTCAAGCGGCAAAAAAAGAACAAGATGACCTTGATGTCGAAAAGGTCAGTCCATAAGCTTGGACAATGGGAGAAGTTGATGTGGTGTTCCCTCCAAACACAAGTGAGCGAGAGCAGAAATTACAGTGATGCCGATATGTTTCTTTAAACCTCCGTCAATCTTCATGTGTGTGTCCTGGGGAACATGCTTGTGTACAGACATTGCCAGCAGCGGTGTCCAGATTTGCTATGCAGGCACAATGAGGATGGAGGAGCCAAACGCACTCTTGACCGCACGCCAATTACTTGGGATGCAGGTGGACCAGAGGACACCACCAGGGATGCAGGGTGGTCCACCAGCTCCACCGGCACTTCCAGACAGAAACGCAGGATGAGGATGCAGGGACCCAACCAAACATACCCACTCACATACCAATTCTCAGAGCCCCGACCCACCAATAATTATTATCCGTGCACTGTATAAGTGTGCTTTTCTATTCTATTCTAAAATTGTGACTGATCTAGTATAGCAATTAGAATACCTTTTAGTGTCCTGTCATGACTAAAAATAACCCCCAAAAAAAAAAATTCAACAATCTTAGTAAAAGTACCCCCCAACACGCCTCCAAGCGAAAAACAACCTCCCTTCCTTGAGCCATCACCTTATTGTAGTGGAGGGGTTTTTGTGTCCCAATGATTCCAGGAGTTATGTAGTCAAGGGATTTATTACCCTTGACAGGGTCACACAAGGTAAACTGGTACACGGTGAGGGACCACACAAAGCATGGCTTTGTGTGATATAATTGGACCTCGTTTTCCGTTGCCCAAACACGGGTCACCGGGGCCCCCCTCTGGCATGGAGGTGGGGTTCGATACCCAGCGCCTGGTGGGTCCCAGCTGAGCATAGCCTGAAAAGACAACATGAATTCCATTCCTATGGGCCCACCACTTGTGGGAGGGGCCAAAGGGGCCGAGTGCACTGTGAGCTGGGCAGCAGCCAAAGTCTGGGAACTTGGCAGTCTGCTCCCTGGACAGATTCTCTTGGGACGCAGAATCACCTCTCTGGTGGTCATAGTTGTGCTTGCCTCCACACACAGCCTCGGGCTCTGGTACCAGTCTTCTCAAGAGGGGTTGGACTCTCTTCCACTCTGGAGATGCCCACAGTGAGAGATGCTGAGCAGGTGTGGGTATAGTTATTTCCCCCTGTTCTTTGCTTATTCTGTCATCAGAAAGTACATTCCTCAATATTCAACACTGTAACAATCAACAGTCATAAAGAATGGTGACTGAATGGCACAGGCAAAAGCCAAAGGTTATTTAAGCCTGGCCAATGTTGCTTTCAATTTTTTCTCTTGAAAGGTTCAGATAGTTGGTCAAGTTACTAGTTTACGATGTATGCAAATACAAAAAAATTATCATAAAATAACAATAGACAATTCATTGGTATTCAAATAATTATTTACAACCTTCAAAAATAGCTTTGATAACAAGTAATTTTAGAACAAAGGGATTTAAAGATTTTCCAATATATTTGTATCATTCCAAAAGCCGTGGCTGCGATACTCAAAGCTAGTGGTGGACACGAGCTGTCAAAATGACTTTCAGACAGCTTTGAAGAAATTCTGGACCACTATCCGGCATCCCAGGAAGGGGGAGCAGTGCAGTATTGTGTATCGTGGAGATAGGGTGCTGTTGACCTCGACTCGAGATGTTCTGAGGAGGTGGATAGAATACGCTTTCCTTTGCGGAAGCAGAGTCCGGGCACTCTGAGATGGTCTCTTCAATTTCTGGGGTCAATGAGATGTTTAGAAAGACATAAGTCAAGGCAAGGCCCTGGGGATGGATGAGATCCACCCAGAGTTTGTAAAAGCAAAGGTACTCAGAGCAACTCGATTGCTCCTCTGTCATTTCTGTCCACACATCGTCATATTAATGCTATACCTGTTGGTAAAGTTAAATAGGGCACAAAGGGAAAATACGTCTTTTTTGACATGTATCATTTAAATTCCGAACCGAAGAGAGAATCTGTCATTTTCCAGCATTTAATTTAGCACATAATCACTCAAGGAAAGGATAAAATGAATCATAACAGAAAATATCTCTTCAAACAGCACAAATCTCTGCTGAGGGCTTGCCACCAAAATATATGTACACTTTGCAGTTCGTGTTTGCTGGCCAAAAACTAATTGCATTCAGATGTTGTAGGGTCCGCTGGGGAGTCAAATCTCAGATGTAGGATGAAGAGTGTGATTTCCGTCTCGGCCGTGAAATGAAAAACTTTAAAGACATTTCAGAGTCTCTTTACTCCCATATACATATATAAAGAGAGAGAGAGAGAGAGAGAGAGAGAGAGAGAGAGAGAGAGAGAGAGAGAGAGAGAGAGAATGTAAATACCATCGCAACTTAAGATGTACATACATCTTGTGTTGTTTTTCCCTTCCATTTTGACAATTTATTGCAAGTCAGTGGCACTGAGGGCAGCCCAATGAACTAAAGTAAGTACCACTCACTACTATGTTACATTAACAGCTCACCACTCAAGCAGCAAAAACTGTAAATACAGCACACAAATGCAACCGTTAATCAGACCTGTACATACCCTTGCACTCTGTCAATAAGCATTAGCTTCTGACTGATTGCCATTTGTGTAATGACTCAATCCCCACTTCTAATTCATACACCACTAAACACACTGATGGACGGGGTCACAGCACAGTCCTTTCAGGCATTCATCTTCTGTCAATGATTAAAAAAGTAATCCTAAATTCCATTTTCTGTTTGGCTGTCACATCATTGAAAATATCTCCACATTACAGGGGCATTATGCATTTTTCAAATATTTTATGGAGCTTGAGCATCATAATCAACATTTTGTGGACTCTGTGGAGTACATTTGATTGAAAATGTCGTACTTTATCTGAGCTATTTTTATTTATTTCTTGGTTTTGTTAATGGACAGTTATAATACATGGTCCAGTTCAGGTCTCGAGTGTGGAGCATTGACTGAGCCACAAATGCAACAAAAACGACATGTAAATTGAGCAACTAAGCTCACAACACAATTCTACAAAAATATGCTTGTTCAGAAAGAAAACAACAACAAAAAATAGTTATGAATCAGCCAGACTGTTATTGCTACCACTTCCATTGCATCACAACAGCAGTAAGAAGAAGCTACTACATCAAATCAAGTCTGTCGGAGTCCTTCTGGGAATTAAGAAAAACAACAACAACAACAATGACCTTTTAACTTCTATCTCTCCTTTATCCACCCAGAGTCATTCTTAATGTTGTATGTTCAGTTTCTAACATTTCTATATCGATTCCATTCTCTGTCTATCGGGGGTTGATGTCTTTTGGCAGTGATCCCAGATAACAGTGTGGTATGAAAGAAGCATGAGGCACAGTTTAGTTTATGACAGGCTGCATGCCCCCCGATCAGAAACAATAACACAGTTCTCTTTTCACTTCTGGGACTCACAAGGTGGGCACCAGAGGCTTCCACCAAACGCCTTAGACAACTGGAAAATGATGGAAGAAAGGCAAATGCTTGTCTAACCTCGCTGATTTTAGCAATGAGGCGTGGTAAACACGGGACTGGTCAATAGCATTTCAATTCATTCCACAGCATTTCAATTCAGCGCTCACATGCAATTTCAACAAAAATAGCACTTTGTCTTTTTTCAAAACATTATTGAAGAAGCTTACTGTCATGAAGCCATCCAGTAGACCAGATTCAGGTTTAGGGGGAGCCTGAAGTCGTTCCATGGACCACTTCTCGATGATGGAGGCCACCTGGCTGTTTTCGGTGTTGAGAATTCGAAAGCCAGTCATATTTACACCGCTGTACCGATATGGCTCCAAATCAAGGGCAAACAGATCCTGAGAGGACAAACAAAGTAATTAGGTCCAATTTACAATATACTAAATAACTTATGAAAACAAATGATTCAGCTGTTGATGAAGTGGATGAAACGTCACTTACTGAATTTAATTGTTTTTCACTTGATTATGGCCTATAAGGATTTGTTTTCCACATTTTTACTGCAGTTATAACATTTTGAAGTTACGGGTGACACGGGATGAACTTAAAACATTCACGAGAAATGAAAGTCAGCTATGGGGAACAGTCAAAGCAAAAGGACCAGGATGAAGCTATTAGGTTATAATAATAGTTGGATAATGAAGAAGTAAACACCGAACATCTCTTTTTTAAAAAATGATATCTCCTGGCATGCACCTATTTTCTTAAATGATAAAGATCGCAGTGAAATGGGGGGGAAAAATCAAACAGATAAAATATAGATACATAAATTAAGGGGAAAGAGAGACATCATGCTCTGTTTTGGTATACAAATATCAGGTCTCTATGTAAAGTAGGTACGGACAGTTTTACTTACCAGTGTGGTAAAAATATAATGATAGTATTCTGTCATCATCCCCATAGCAAGAGCCTGAGAAGTTGAAAGAAGGACAGAGTGAGATATCTACAAAGGTAAGATATTCAAGATTGAATATGCGCACACTTAAGCATTTCTTTGATGATTGTATTGACTGGCTGTAAATCATCTATCGTGACAAGGCAGACATTTTGCTTCGCTGCTGGAAGCTTGAGCAAAGCTGGAAATGAATAACACAAATATCCGGAGATAACAAAACATTACGTCAATTCAAGACAGTTGTCCGTTCAAAATGTTTCATGCACAGGGTAGAACAGCTGTATGAAGTCAATGGCCAACCATGTTTATTATCATATCATTTGAATCAAAGGCGAGTAGTGTCTTTGTTGCAAAGTTTCTTCATCGTTTTTCTCCTCACAATCCGCTACCTGAGGTCTGATCTTATGTTGGGTTTTGTTGGATTCAGAGCAAATTCTGTTGGCCCTGTTTGCTGGCCCCCTGGTGATTTTGTTGTGCCTTTCGGTGCCCAGTCTGGTCTCTGGAGAGTGGCCAGGTTGGAGGAAAATCTCAAACAGTGTATGCAGGTGAAATAAGCAACTGGTTCCTCGGGTACTCACAACATACAAGAGTTCAAGGTTACAAAACCAAACCCCCCCAAAAAAAACAAAAGAACTTGCTGCGGTTGTGCAGCACAAGACCTACTCAATTACTCCCGACACACATTTTATATGTGTCGTTTCACATTTACATGCAAATATTTATTGTAATTGTGACTACGGTTCTGCATTTGCATCGGTGAGTTTGACTACGGTTCCTGTCTGACGCATCAATTTGGTTGCACTGTAAACTGAGGACCCCTTCAAAGATCGGAAAAGGAAGAAGTGTCGTTGAAAATAAAATTCTTGGTATCTGCATTTATTTATTTTTTATAAGTTTGGGGTTCAGGGATCAAGTCAAGTACAACTTTATTGTCAAATGTGGACGGATGAAATTTCTTCCCTCTCAAGACAACATGCAACAAGAGGAGCCGCTGCGGGTGATCCTTTTTACAGAGTATCCTGTATGCTTGTAACCAAACAAAAACCAATGAAAGTACTGATGAAGAATCTACATTTGTAGTTGCTAACCCTGCCAGTTACGTGTTGTTCCAAACCACTGTTTCGGCCCATGATGTTTGGTGGCCGTTAAATTGTGTTTGGGTTCATCTCTCTGTGTGATGGAGATCTCCACCTGCTCCTCTCAGATCGGCAGCCCTCATCCCCAATGTAAACAACCAATCGGTGTAGGGGAGAGTGGCCTGATTTGTCAATTGATTTCAGAAGTGCCACCAGCTGCACTGGTTAAGCCCACAGTTTAAAAAGGACTCTGTTGGCTTCAGAGCTGGCTGGCTGGCTATGTTGCGTATCTTGTCATGGCTGTTAGTCAGTCGGTCCCCATACTGGCTGTGTGTTTTGTACAAATGTTTTTTCTGTAATGATGTGTTTTAGTGCCCTTTTGTCAGAGCTATTTCATTCATTCATTCATTCTTTTCTTCAGTCAGTTTTTTTCGGGTGTAGTTCCAGGATCTTCACCGTAATTTAATTCATTCGCTGAGTCATTTCATTCTTATGTTGTACCAAAGGTATTTGGGATTCGGGACTTGGTAGTGTTAAATCTGTTTTTGAGGTATAGTGTTCTTGTTGTATTGCGCCCCTGTTTCCCCAGTTTTTGTGCGGTTGTGTGTTTAACAGTTAAAACATTAATGTATCGCTTTTCTTGATTCCCATCTCCTACACCTATGTTTGACTCTTCAGTTGCCGTTATGTGGAAGGATCGTAACGCTGCATTGTTCTCTTGAGTACTTTAGAACAATGAAACTACAGAGCATGTCTCAAAAGATCAAAAGACACTGTAAAATCTGTAGCATAGGTAAAGAAATTACATTCAATAAATAATCATAAATTAACAGTCTCTCACTTTGGCCCTGGAAATATATGCCCAAAAGCACAACAGAACAATTTCTTCTACTCGAAGACATGCAAGTATGAGTAGGATTTGGTCTTGAATTTTATAAATACAGCGAATGTTCTCGCCGAAAGACTCGTGGAAAAAACACAATCAAAGATTTGAGAGTGGGAAGGAAACTTGAAATTAAATGAAACTCTACATATCCTACAAAAGAAAACATGAGCTAATACCGTGGGGCATGTGCCATGTTGTTGTGCTCCGGAGGAAGTGTTTGAGTAGGTGGTGATGCAGGAAGAATGTGGGCAGGTGCACCAGATGCTTGACTATACAGGGTAGACAAGCATTTAAGAGCATCGGAGGGCCAGGGTTACATTCTAGAAGAGTGACGGTGATAAATAAAGTGGCTGTTAGCTGCATTGTCAAATGATTCAGAAATGTGTCAAATTGGGAGACACAGGTGTTTGATCTGTAGCATATCCCTTATGATGAAGGGGTTATGCCTTTGTATTAACAGCGTAGAAATCAGCAAACACAATGCTGATTTTTTCATTTTATTTTTTTTTAACACAGTTTATCTGAGAGACATTTCTAGCTCCGGAAGATCACACATGGATAATAAAAATAATAATAATCCATCCATTCATCCATTTTCTGATCCGCTTTATCCTCACTAGGGTCGCGGGGCGTGCTGGAGCCTATCCCAGCTGTCTTCGGGCAGTAGGCGGGGGACACCCTGAATCGGTTGCCAGCCAATCGCAGGGCAAATAGTCATAATAAATGATTATAAGATAAGATAAGAAAACCTTTATTTGTCCCACAATGGGGAAATTTGCAAATGTATTATCATTATTATCATAATAATAGTTTTATCATAGAAAATGCAGACAGCAAAAGAGTGTGCATGGAAGAGAGCATCCATTACAAAAGACACACAATGCTTGCAGTTGGCTGGCTAAATGAGGAATTATTGCAAATAGCTGTGATGTTTTAAATGCCTGGCTAGAACAAAAAACAGGTTTGGTTCTTTCTAGCTCAAGAAAGATGAACACCTTTCTCTGTTCTTGCAGAGTTTGTATGGGTCTTGAGTGTTAGTATTTCCTAGCCTGTGTCTTCAAATTGCTTGAGGTGTCTGGATCAGAGAGTAAATTCTCAATTTATCACCTTGTCACTTGCGCTCCTCACCCTGTGGCAGTGAAATTTGGATTGTGATCAAAACAATGAGACCATCGAAGAAGAAGGACCAATCCCTTTCTGTCTGAGCTCAACACTGCAATCTATCATTAAAAGCACCTTGGAGATGAGTTTTCAAAGTAGAATCCCTGGTTCTCGATAATTCTATTATCATTCAGTGTGTGTGTGTGTATGTATGATGGCCAAATGCCAATCCATTCCAACAGTGTGATGCTGTAATCTGGTGTCAGGGTCCTGCCTGCTATGCTAAGACTCACAAAATCAATAAGTGTCACAGATTAGTATTGTATGGAGCATGATTAAACATAGAGGAAGGGCGAACGGATGCTGCTATCTGGTGCAAAACTTTGAAGGAACGTCCAGTGTTGAGAATCAATTATTTCTGTAGTCCCTCATTGCCTGTAAGCATCTTTCCAAAGAGAAAGTTTTGTCTATGAGTTCACAGAGGGGTAGACAATACTGTAATATCTGTCACAGTAGATCGAAACAGGGCATTAATTGCCTGGCCCACATTGCAAGGCAAAACTTGTAGTTTGTTACCATAGCACCTCAATTTTATTTGGGCTTCATCATTCAATTGTGTCAGGTTTGTAGTGACTCCCATTTATCATGAGCTTGATTTGATTGGATAATTGTGAACACAGCCGCATCTCTAGTTATGAGAGTATGCACACTTGTGCAACTAAATTACCGTAAATTCCGGGCTACAGACCGCACCTGATTAAGAGCCGCATGCTCAGATTTACGAAGAAAAATCAAGTTTGTAATTATATGTGCCGCACCTTATTATAAACTGCTGGCCAACAATTAGGCGGGGGTTTGCTTCTGCGTCCCTGCCGCCTGGAGCGCCTCCGGGTGAGGCCGCGGACGCGGTCGCCCGCTAAACCCCCGCAGGAAAAAAACGCAACATTTCTTCAGGTTAAAATAATCTCCATATTTTTAGGAGCATGCTAAATGCATTTGCGCAACGAAATTACGTTAAAACACATCATAAGAGGCCAGACAAAGAGAGATCTTGATGCGCATTTGTGTAATTACGAGGAGAAATACTGCAGCCCACTAGGCTTCAAATAGAATGATGCAGTCACCTTTTTATTTGCAGTCCGAGTGAGAGGCAAATCAAATGTCAGAGGGTCTTAGTCCATATTTATTATTTCATATGAGCTGATGGAATTCTCCGCTATCTTTGTTTGTGTGAATCTGTGAAAGTTTGTCCTCGTAATTGGGAGGGAGCTGCTGACACAACGTCGTGCATGCCTTAATAGACAGGCTTTTCCATTTCATGAATCTATAACACCACGAAGGCCCACCTTTAAAACCTTTAAAAGCTTTGGTTGTCTTTTTACACTGGCTCAGTTCTTCTTGCCGGAGCCTCCACCTTTGCACCATCGACTCGTCTATGCCAAGATTACGGGCAGCAGCTCGATTTCCATCTTTAACTGCCAGAGTGATCGCTTTGAGTTTAAAAGCTGGATCATATGCTTTTCGTCTGGTATTCTCCATGTTGATCAGGGTTAGAAGAAAGACTACTCATTCATTTTATTGGTCCATGTTTTTCCCGCGATGGAAAAAAATAATAATTAAAAAGCCGCTTCATATTACACGCCGCAGTGTTGAAAGTGTGGGAAAAAAGTAGCGGCTTGTAATCCGGAATTACGGTATCTGTTTCACTTATTTTTTTTGTATTGATTTGCACAGGTTACAGGTCATTTTAGTGGTGGTAAAAGTTGGGAAATTATTTAAATTGGGTGTTGTTGTTGGTAATACAGTATCACAAAAATCTGACAGTTGACCAGGAGTGTGTATATTTTTTTTTATAACCCCTGTAAGGGGTCAGCCATCATATCAGAAGTGGAGTCACAAGATGGGTTATAAAATGTCCAATGGCAACACTTAATTAATACAAAAATTCAATGAAATGTTGTTCTCGCGAGGCATCTTATTGCAAACAAACTGCGAAGGAAGTGAAACGTTTTTGAACCTCGAAAATCACCGAGTTCACGCTCTCAAAAATTAAGTCTGTCAGATCTTCTTTGTCCTCCATAAAAGCAAACCAAAATATCATTGTTGACATTCGATTCCATCACCTTGGACTGAGAATTTATGAACTTCTTTTTATATTTTTGGGAATAAAATTAAATTAAACACTACCCTGGCAGTCATTCACAAACATAAAAAATGTCGGGGACCAACGTGAAAGCTGAGAAGGATCTGAGCCCACCAAAATCAGTCATTTCCAAATACAAATCTAGTTTTCATAACCAGAACTAGTCTTTGCGAACAATGAACATGGCTATACAAAATGCAAATAAATATTCGCTCCAATTCACTATTTCTGAACTTTAATCGTGGGTTTTATCCATAAACATGAGTGTCCTACTACAGGTATTTTCATTTTCCCACAAAAAAAACCTACCTCACAGTTTGCATTTTTTATTTTCACACATAGAGTACAAAAATGACCAACTTAGTCCACATAATGCCTTAGCATTGACATTCACTATTAATTTGTCATTTATTGTCTCCGTTAACCTCTAACAATTTTACTCAACCTACCTCGCTTTTTTTTTTTGTTTTAACACATGATCAGCAGTGGGTCATCACCTCAACTAAGCCCCTGTGCACTGTATACTATTTTCTCCCGGTGTACTTTCAACCCTAGCCCAGCCCCCCTCCTGAGGCATTGTTAATGAAAAGAGTCCTTGACCTTCTCCAGCAACACTTTGGCCCTGATTAAAACCCCTGAGAGGGCGACAGTGTTGGGAGCGAATCATTTGTCAAGTCCTTAATATTTGATCAGTCCTGTTAGCAGGAAAAACATAATCACTTTTTTAAATGAGAATCTCATCACAATGCATTTCTTGTGACAAAGTGATGCAGTCTAAAGCTGACGCGACAGATGCATCGACTGCATCACAACACAGAAGGTATCATACATTAAACTTGATCAGTGAGATCAAATGCCAACCGCATCGATGCGGTTGGCATTGCAGCATGATTTCTTTTCCCACCCATTTGTTTTGACCTTATGAAGGTGATGTACTGCGTCCTGAAAGGTGTGTTGAAAGGAATTTATCATGAATGACTATCATTCAAATAATAATTATGAACTTTGGGGAACTTTGTGCCCTGCCACGGACAAGAAAGAGGACAAAGATCCTGATATACTACTTTGTGGTCCCGGGCGTTGGCGCTTACCAGTTTGAGAGACTTTGCCAGAGATGTGTTTCTCTTGTCATGTTGTTACATGAGCAAACATTTGCAAGGTTTAATTGAATACAATGTATAGCCAATTATTCTGTCCTACTTTGGAGAGCAGCTGCTGAAATGGATTGTTGTTTTTGAGAGGAATTAGAGAGGAACCATGTACATTAAAAAAAAAAATGTGGGTTGAATTGATGCAATTTAAATTTGGATCCAGATTTTAAAATAAATAAAATCATTTGGATCCAGATTTTTAAAAAAATTAAGTCGACTATTCATTTACTTAGAAAAAATATATATCTAGATCCAAATGATTTTATTGAGTGCAACTTCTTGATGTCATAAAATTGAGTAATTTCAACACACAATGATTTTCAGTGCAATTTGGATGATTTTGAATTGTGTCTCATGTAGACGCAAGCAAGAAGTGCACACTTGGTGAAACTTGCAGTTGAGAGACTTTCTTTTTCTAGCTGCTTTATTTGCTGAGCAAGGGATTGGTTTCGCTATCACTCCTCTGGAATCTGATCTGGAAGGACACATGGACTGCTTCTCTTCATTTGTCACTGGTCCTTCGCCCCAAAGGTAGCTTTATCTTCCGAGTACCTGTTTATGCCTGTTATCAGACCCATTTTTTTTCCTTTTTCATAATTCAGTCGTTTTCTTGGTGTACTGAAACAAGTGACTTCATGACACCGAGTATCTAAGTTCCAGAGTCAATAACAAGTGTACATCCTGCTCAATGGCAATAGTGTGTTTTCCATATTAATCAATACACACACACACACACACACCCAAACAGATGCACACCTGTTTTAGGATCCCAGCAGCCATTTCATGTCCACAGTCAAAGATGATGTGAAACTCCTTCCCTCTCTTCATCTCCTTTAAAAGCGGTTTGGCATCTTTGGTCTCTGCTGGAAGCTGCCGGATCTTTAATCGAATGTTGTACCGTGATGGGGCCTTGATAAGTTCTTGTAATCGAATTAGACCTTGTAAAACAGCAGAAAAAAAAATACCATTGCATGTTTTTCTCATGACATGTTTTTTTTTTTTTGAAAGCAAATACAATGGGTTCAGCATACAGGGACCTTTTCAAAAATACACCTGTCCAAAGAAACGAGGTAAGAAGTGCTTGTAAAGAAGCTTGTGCCAGCAATTGCATTGTAGTCCTGGTTTGATATTAGCATCCGTTCAACCCATTTTAAATGGTAACTGAGTAATTACTCTTTCAAGCTCAGACAAATTCACCTCGTTTCATTTTTGTGAAAAACAATGTACAGATGGGTCCACAAGCGTTTGGACAGTTATTTTCTTTTAACGCTGGTTGCGTTCTGGACCAGGGGTGAGCAACTCTGGTCCGTGAAGGCCGCTGTCCTGCCTGTTTTCGATATATGCCTCCTCCAACACCACGTTATATGTCAATCTTGCTTTACTTCGACGGAAAACAAAGAATCTATACAAAAAAAGAGGATGTCAGTGTTATGGATACAGCATATGTATGGAACAAATTATCTTTCTAAGCCAGTGTTTTGGTTCATAGTCTCTTCTCCCTTATGGCCTCATCAAAACTCTCTCTTGCCACAGCTGCTGTAGCAGCAGTTTTCTCCGGAGTTGTAAGGATGTCATGCCTGGCTAGCAGAGCTGTAACACATGCTGCTGCCATCTCCGTTATGCCATTACAACGTTGAACTATTAGACAAGTCCCATTGTGGTTATTGATTTGCTTGTTTGCTCCCGCTTTGCGGAAAAACTGCTCATACAGAGATTGTTCGACCACTTTTAAATTCCATTCCTGAAATGATGCCGTTGTTCAGAACAACACGGGTGTGATTTTAGAGTGTGAATGCTGCACTGAATTTGCCCATTTAGTATCTCAATACGGTGTCTATGCTGAAAGAACAAATAAAAATATTTTGCTCATAAGCATTGATTTGCAATTGGTCACAAAGTGATCTCATGTTTGGAACGTCTGCCTCACATTTGTCAGGATCTTTTTTTGAATCTCAGTTCCGGTATTCTTGTTTGGGATTTGCATGTCTCTCTTCATAATGTTGTGGTTAATAAAGTTAATTCATTTTTAGAAGCAAAAATGTTTTCCTGCTTGGCTTTGTGTCAAGGTCTGCTTTGTGAATACATCATATGACATCAATTTTGATCCTCAAGTATCCGCTTTCAAATCGGCCATTTTACGACAGATTACTCTTGTGTTGATTCTGAATGTGGAGATGCCGTTTAGCTGCTGTTCAGCTCAGGAATGGATATTTTCTCGTGGAATACAGGGGTGACCACCCCTAATATAATTGTAATTGTAATTGATTTAGTTTAGCATGTTTAATTAATATTGAAGAATTTCGAAGTGACCCTTGCATCCTTCGATTTTCTGTATGCCTCAAAGGAAAAAGTTTGGACATCTCTGTACTAAGAGTTTCCCTTGAAATTGTAAAGTGAATTTGTAACTCCAATCCAAGCTTGAAACACAAAAGGCAAAAAATTGGCCGAGCCATGGCTAGTGTCATGAAAAACTCACTTATAAGTGAAGGTATCACTGTATATCACTTTGCAAATTAATTAACAGACTCTCTAAGTCCCTTCCTAAAGATGTTGACATCCAGGGCAAAGAAGCAGCCAAACACATAATTTTGAGGTATTGAGGTATTAAGAAATGACCGGCGTCATTGTTAAATGTTATGTAAAAATATTACAGCACAATGATCATTTTCAGACAATGTAAATTTCTGGTCCAGTTATATGCCAATGCACAACTAACCATCATATGTGACTTCATAGAACTACAATATTCAAGACACTGCAATATTTACTGTTTATGTGGCGGATGCCTTGGCCTTAGGATATAAATAAAAACAGCAACAGCCTAATTTGTAGCTGACGTGAAGTTGTTCTTTTAATCAGAACAAGCCGCATTAAAAAACGTTGTCTTAGGACTCCGAGCAGGGCAATATACTCAGTTGTGTTGAGAGCGTTCAGGGCAGTCTGGCAGCTTGTCTCTCAGGCTGGCATCCAACTCTGGCCCTGCCATATGTTACTGTACATAGCCTGATTTGCTTATTTGTGACCCTGCTTAAAAATAAACAACTGAATAAAGTATTGACTATCAATCTATCTATCTATCTATCTATCTATCTATCTATCTATCTATCTATCTATCTATTTATCTATCTATCTATCTATCTATCTATCTATCTATCTATCTATCTATCTATCTATCTATCTATCTCGTGTTCACCAGTGATCGAAAAAATCTGTCATTACTGCACAATTCTTGTCTGTGCATGAACAGGAATAAGCATTTGCCAGGGAAGCTTCACTTTGTTCGGCTGCACTTGTTTCTTGCTGCTGATATCAGCGACAAAATAAATATCATAAGTTACATTTAATTTGAACAAAGGGAACAAGTATAAAAAAAAACAGAAACCTCTGCAGTGCGATCTCAGTTGAAGCTCATCTGTGAATTTGCCTCATGTGACAAAAAAGGTCCAACAAAAGTTGTGGTACACTGTGTAACTATAGCTGCGTTGTGAGCGTGACATGCACGACTACACAATACTGCGGACACAGAAATAGCCACGCTGGGGTCCGTGCATGGCAACCGGTAAACTGCAAGAACTCCCCTTGCGGATGATGTTGAGGTGAGCAATTGGAGACAGCATTCCACTTCTCGATCATGCGTCTGTGTCTGTACTGTACCCGTGCTGAACAGTGTACAGGCCTGATATCAACATTTTATTCCCAAAACTCGATGAAAAGGTGAGGAATCATACCATTTTTCATACACACTGGAAATTGGATTGAAATTGAAGACTGAAGATGAATGCTTGAGGAGGCCCAAGCAATACATTTTTAGTGTCTGAAAATAAGAAATAAAAGCTCACCAGTGCTGTCATCATAAACAACTGTAACTGTTTTCCACTTGAAGAAGTAGACCAAGTCCAGGATTGCTCTGCTCAAGGATGAGAAGTCTGGATATAGGCTGACATAGAAGATGTCTCGGTTGTCTGAAACCTGGTGCTTCCACTTGGTCTGGATGTGAGGCACCCCCAGTGCATTACAGATGGACTGGACAGCATTAGCTGAGGAACTGTGAGAAGGCCCAAATATAGCTGCCACTCCGAGAGAAAGTTGGTCACAGGCTGGAGCATAGGAAAAAATATATTAAGAAGCATACCAACCTATGCAAAACTAGATAGCATGTTTCTCCGGTTTCCTCCCACATTCCAAAAACATGCATGGCAGGCTGATTGAAAACTAGAGCTGTCAGTTTAGCGCATTTTTATTGGCATTAATTTAAATGAATTTTATCGGGATCAAAATTTTTCTCGCGAGATTAACGCGGCAGACGTCACAGCGGATGTTACGTTGCTCTATAAATAAACCCAGAAACAAAACATCAAGCGCGCTGCACAGGTCCACGCACGTTTGTTTTGCCAGCCACGGCAGCGCGAGACACCGAAAACGGATACTTAAATAGTTTATGAATGGAAAGTTTACTTTTAAAAAGTTGCCAGATTGTTCCACTGACAAGACCAAAGTTACTTGTATGTTTTGCAGTGGTAAACTGAGCTATCATCATAACACGTCGAGTCTGAAATACCACTTAATGGCCAAGCGCACAGCTGACGTGGGTACTGTACTCCGCCCCCTCGTCTCAGACCGACAGCTATGGATCATTTCAAAGCAAACAGCGTGGGCTAAAATGTTGCTAGAACAGGGGTGTCTTTATTTAGCTCATTTTTGCATAGTTGTCATGTTTGTCCGTCTGCAATCTGACGTTTAAACGAAGTAAATTGCGTTTCAGCTTGGGTTAATCATGCCGGCGCTCCACTTCCGGGATTGAGTATTGGGACTTGTAGTTCTTTTGTTCGATTCGACTTTATGTTTGTGTTGTATGGTTTCTTACGTTTAAAACAATGAATAATGATGAAGATAATGATACATAGTTGATTACATTATTCATTAAACGTATTGTTAAATAAAGTTATTAATTAATGTCAATTATATACATATTTACATTGTGATGCAGAAAGATAGATATATTATTTTTTTACTGCATTTATGTGTAGTTTAGGTTATTACCTGCTTCTGATACTTCTGTTACAACTACTACTACTACTACTTCTGCTGCAAAGTGCTCCAATAAATGATCAAAAAAGTACAGAACGAGAGATCCTTCCATGCTGACCGACAATCCCTATTCAGGGGGCCGTGAAAAATTATAGGCTGAGGACTAGCTTACCTTAGATGTGCACTTTACATTGCGCTGTTTTGATTCCATAAAAAGAGCTGTTCAAGCAGCTGTTGTGTGACAAAATGTTTTTTTCACTGTTGTTGATGGAGAGTAATATTGTGTGAGAGATAATGTGTGAATAACTGCTCCAAGTGAAAAATGTTCATGTAAAATTGAAAATCGAAATTATTTCAGTAAATATTTGCATTTTGCACATAGAAAACTGATTCATGATTCCATGTTGATGAGAGCATTAAAATGGGGGAAAATAGGACAAAAAATATAAAAGGAAATTCAGAAACGATAAAAAATGTGTGAGTAATCATGATTAATTTTTAGTTAATTTGAGTTAATTATGACAGTTGAGTTTTTAATTAGATTAAATATTTTAATCGTTTGACAGCTCTATTGAAAACTCTAAATTGTCCCTAGTTGTGGGTGTGAACGTGGATGGTCGATTGTCTCTGTGTGCCCTGCAATTGGCTGGCAACCGGTTAAGGGTGTCCCTTGCCTACTGCCCGAAGACGGCTGGGATAGGCTCCAGCACCCCCAGCCCCCCTCCTGCGACCCTTGTGAGGATTAAACGGATTAGAAAATGGATGGCTGGAAAGACAAGAAGCTGCAAAACATTTCCCTCCTAAACCTTGCCGTCTTAAACATTATTTTAGATGATGAAGTCATCTCAGTCACTTAGCCACAATCTAATGACCTGTAATTGATGAGAGACCTAATCTTCCCACTTGATGCACATTCAAAGTAGACAGATTATAGCTCTTTATTGTCCAGCTCTGGGGGACAAAACACGTCTTTGAATTACTCCCGCTGAGTCATTACGTGGAAACAATCAATCGTAGCTGTTTATACGTAAAGTATTCAGCCATTTCCTCCTGATGTGTTTTCAATTGTCACAAGCTATGCGACTGAGGCTCAAAACTCTTTGACTAGGCATGTGAAATTGTGATCTGCACACGTATATACATACATACTGTACATACATGCAAAAAAACATACAAAAATACGTACGTATAGGCTCTATAATAAAAATCATATAATACCTTTTCTGGAGGCCTCAAAGCTGTCATAGATATTTATCCTTTGGATGTCATACGTCAAAGTGGTGTTTGGCAGTAGAGTTCGGTTTCTGTTGATTGTGTTTAAAGCAAATTTAAAGGCTAGTTCTTCAGCACCCGACGGTCCACTTTCAACGGACTCAAATATCCCTCCTGTCAAATGCAAAAGAAATTGTTTTCATCAGACAACATGCAACATTCAATCAACACAATGTGAATGGAGAGCGATACATCATAAAATGACTCTAAACACCACCAATTTAGTACTATTGAAATAAAGGGGATGTCGCATTTCAAACCTTGGAAACCTTTTATTCTGATTGACTGATACCTTTGTCGAAATAATGCTTGTTTACATTTCCAATGTGTGTCTAACAGTTCAGCAGCTCTACACCCTCCTCCTGAGTTGTGTTGCGGAGCAGCAGCCTAAGGAGCCCAGGCTTCCATGTTTCCAGGCAATTCATTTTGCTCCTCCAGGGGGTTACCGAAGCGTTCCATAAAAAAAAAAAAATACTAAATACCAAATTCAATAAAACACTACTACACTTGTCTTCCGCTCCAAAATGATACATAACTGTGCACCTTTTCCATTAATCAATTATTTGCAAAATCACTTGAATTGAAAATTTTAAGTTGACTGTATTAATCTAAAAAAGGATAAGTCTGTATTTTGCATTTATGTAAATGTATTTTTTTTAAGCTAAAACAAACACAGACACAAATGGATTCAATCAGACCCCGAGACAACATGGGCGCAGTATGTGAAAGACAGACTGCCTCAGAGCAAGCTTCTCTTTGAAATGTAGTCATCATAGTCTTTCACGAAGCCAATGAAAAAACTGAGAAATAATGGCTTCAGTGTAAGGCACATGGAATGGAAAAGTGTGTTTAACACATGGACCCCCGCAGCAATAGCCCTCCAGTGAATACTCCTGCCAGTCAGCAAACGAATTGACAGAGATAAGGCCCGAGGAGTTGGAGGGGCTGTGGGGGGGTGCTTGGGTTTTTAGATCAATGTACTCTGACTGACCTGTGATTCAATCAATGGAGACCATAGGGAGCTGTAGAGAGCATCAGTGAGGGATTGAAGTGTTTTGTTTGGGTTAACCCTTGGCCTGGCCCTGCTGACTTGATGTCAGTCACCAGGAGCTCAGGCTTTTTTCCCCCTTCAACAACCACCTTTGAACCTCCACAGCAGGACCAACCTCAAGCCTGATTCCATCCAAAGACTTTATTGAGAGTACTTGCAGGATCGGTGCTGTGGTGAAGGAATCCTATCATTGTTTCATTGTGGTGATTTCGAATGTTGGCTTCTCTTCTTCCTGAAGTTTGCTCTCTGCAGCCTAAAGCCAACATTTAAATAAAGATAATACTGACGAGCAACACTGTATCTCAATTTTAATTTGTATTCGTCTCATGGGGTGGGGGTGGGGGGGAGTCTATTTTGCATACCATAATGAGCCTGGAGGAATGAATAAGTATCAGCTAAAGTGCTTGCACTGTAATAGGAAAGCTGCCTTTGAATTTATCTGCTCTCATTTGAGACACATTGTTTGACTTCTCCCCATCAAAAGAAGCTGTCCACTGCGGTGAGATTCGGGGATAATGGTCCATGGATTTATCACAGTTGGTTTCCTGGTTTAAACCAAACTCAAGAACAAATATTACACATGGGATATTGTGCTATGATTTGCCTGAGCTGGCTGTAACAATGGTAATAATCCGCACCAAGCTTCATAAAATGCAACTCAAAAGACCAGTTCTCTTCTGTTTGGTTGTCGCATGCGAGTTTTTGACATTGGCATTGATTTTGATGCAAAAGTAAAATGATTTTCTCTGAAAACAAGTGTCTCTTAATTGAGCTGAGCTCTCGAGAGAGGAAAATACTGCAAAGACAACTTATGTGTCTCGAGGGACAGACAGTAACCGCATTCTATTTTATAATGAAATTTGCAGCGACAGCAACTGTATCACACCGAACAATAACTACAAGTCCCATTCATATCACTCACCTTGAAAGTGCTAATGAAAAGGGTATTTTCTAGTTATGACTAATTGGGCAGAGAGCAAACAACCATATAAGAGTCTGCAAGTATGGCATTTCTTGAGGATGTGATTCATAAGTCATTCATTTCCTTACCTAACATCGCATTGGGTCCAATAAACATCAAACAAATGAGACCAACAGACGATCTTATTATCAATGTAATTCTCTGTTTCCGACTTTCTTATTGGCAGTATGATTGGAATCACACGAGTTGTTAAATGCCTCAGTTGTTCTTGTTCCTTCTTTATTGCTCTCCTTTTTCTTATAAGTCCTCAGTTTTGGGAATTTATTCTCGGTTGGTATTTGTCATCATTTGATTCTATTGTCCTTTCGAGACAAGACAATTTCCGTTTGTATTTTCCCTGCCTTTCACAGGCGATTTTTGCTTCTCTCATTTTATCCTGGCGTGTTGACCAGTGTCATTATTTGTGCTTTGTCGATCTTGCGTTTGTTAATAACCCTTTTGAACCATAATCGTATCCTTGTCTACGTTTGTGGATTCCACCCTATCTGGATAATCACGGAACGTTACGATTAAATTAACGAACACTGTCCGACAAATATTGCTTCAGTTGGCAAATATTCTAGTGGTTTCCTTTCTAACTAATATCTCGGGGCGCTTTACAGCGAGTACCGACAGGCCCTTTGCACTGTATCCCATGTTCGTCATTGTTTTTTCATGTTTCTTGTGTGGAGTGTGCCTGTTAAGTGATGTTTCGTTGCACGAAAGTGTAATGACAATAAAGATCCATCCATCCATATTTCTGTTCACAAAGTCTCTGAAGAGTATGACTTAAAGCTTCCACTGTATTACTTAGCGTGTTTTCACTGTAGATTGATGTTTTGTTTCCCCTCCAGGTGTCTATGATCAGATTTCGAGAGGAGTATGCTCTACTAGCTCTTTAAATCCGTTCAAATCTTGCACAAGGCGTAATTGTTTGGAAGAGCGGTGGCATTATTTTTTAATGGTCTGTTTGTGCGGAACAGTTTGTACCTTTTCTTGCAAGATCAACAGCAGAAGGCTGTATACTTCAGGGAGCTGTATGTAGCAGTTGATGGAGATTTAGAGGGAAAAGACTGAAGATGCTTCTACAAAGTGAGCCACTTGAGAATTGCAGATCCGCTGTTGTATTTATTCATCTGCCTTTTTAGACTGCACGTTCGCTCTCTATTCATCCATCTCTGCTTTTATTTAATCTGACGTACCCTGAGTACAGATTATTGCTCTAAATATAAGTACGTAATGAGTAATTTCCCTTTATTTCTTCTTCTCAGTGCTTCTCAATCTTGGCACAGAAGTACAAAATGTGACCCTCTTTCCTCAGTCAGAGCCTTCGTGAACTACTCACATCAGGAAATGTCAATGAGCATTGCACAGTTGGAGGGGGTGATTCTTGGGTGGCAGAAACAAACTCACACTTACTGTCCAGATGTATAATAGCTTAGTCAGAGATGGAAATATCCACGTGTGATCCAAGATTTAAGTACAGTAATGCAAAGAGTTTCTCAGCCAATTAGGCCACGTTGAAGACTTTTAAGTCCCATCCATCCATCCATCTTCTGATTCTCTTTATCCTCACAAGGGTCGCGGGGGGCATTGGAGCCTATCCCAGCTGTCTTCGAGCAGTAGGCGGGGGACCGTTTGCCAGCCAATCGCAGGGCACACAGAGACGAACAACCATCCGCACTCACACTTTTAAGTTTTAGAAAATTAATTACAGTGAATATATTTTGGCTCAGATTTTGCTTCCCTCTGTGAATAAGAAGTAAAAGGAGTTTAGATCTGTGACTTTGGAATAATACTGGCAAATAATTGTCGAAATTCTTGCAAATTAAAATTTTTTATCTTTATTATATTATCATTGTTTTAATTATATTTGATCTAACTGTAGTGATTGTTTATATACAACAAATGAAAAGTTTATCTCAGTTTTGACTACACAAACTGTTCTCAACAGTATACAGGAGGAAATGCCAGCACAAATGCCAAAACGGCTAGACTGACCCTGCATTGACTTGAAAGGTCTCATTGAGATGACTGTTGTCCCTCTCATAAAGATCATCTTTCCAACTCTTCAGTCAGCCCACTGTTTTCACCATGTTTGATTTGAGGAATGCTTATTGTCTGATCCGCATTCATGAAGGGGATGATTGGAAAAGGTTCAGAATCCCCATCAGTCATTTTGCCTATTTGGTGATGTTGTTAGGTCTGACTGATGTCCCTGCTGTTTTCAAAGCTCTCTTAAGAAACACTTCTGAAAGGACTTAAACATTTTATTCTTGTTTATTTAAATGACGTCCTAATCTTTTCCCAGAGCCGTCAGCTTGATTGTCAGATTGTCAGGGTCGTTCTGCGAACACCGTTACAACTCAGACTTGTCTTTAACTAACAGTTAATGCTCAGATATATAAGACGGTTCGTTAAGTAGTTTTAGGTTTTCTTTGGAAAAAAAGAATGCGTTGTTTTGGACCACAGTCACGTTCCTGGCTGGAAGAAAGAGCCAAAATTAGGATGCAAGTGCTACACACAGAGCTAAAGGTTAATCACGTTATTAACGCACGTTTACAGATGGCACTCGCCTTTACTGTGGCCAGCTACTATGCCCAAGTGTCCAGTCCGTAGCACATTATGTTTTCTTCACAGTCGAAAGACTATGGGTTCCTTTCTCATCTTGTGGGGCCTGCTCATGCTTGTGTGAGTTTTCGGTGAGGATTACTCTCGAGTAAAGGCTTTAATCTGAGAGCATCTTGCAGTTGCAATTGTGGGCTCAGACAGTTGTTCCCACTACTCTCAATTCACAGCAAGATTTGGCGCTGCTATCAACCTGCAATAAACAAAATATAACTGATCCCATACTGTAAAGGTCTGATGCCTGCCAGTTCTTCCCAAATGACTGCGTTCCCACTGAGAGTTAGGTGTTAAGACAGCATTACAGAGCATTTTGCCTCTTGCAAGAGCTGCAGTTATTGTTGTTAAATCCCTGGATGCTGATGTGAGGCTTGAGTCGCTTATTGGGGGTAATTTACCTCCAAGTCGAAGAGAAAATACAGTTTGTTTCAAAGTCAAGTATTATCATTTGCTAAACCCTGAAAACAATGCTCCCCTCTGAACATAACGCGCACATTGTTTGCACCCTTTATCTAAAATGAGTAGCTTTGCTTTGGAACTAAGCAGAGGCATATTGATTTTCTGTTCTGAGGCAAGTGGGTGATATTATCTTAAGTAATGGTTGAAAATGAGGAAAATGAAAGGTTGGGCAAATTCCTTCAGAGGTGATATTACTCCGCTGCAACAACATGACCTCACTGATGTGACATAATCATGGTCTACTTTGGGGAACAGCCATGCTCCTGATAAGATTAATGGTTAATTGGGTGGTGAAATGAGAAAATAGGAGCAAATGATCACCCTTTGACACAAACATAACCTCCTTTCCCCATCCATTATTCGGTTTAATGAAGTTATATTGTTCCTGATGGCAATGAAGCAGAGACGTCTATAAAGTCTCACAGCGTTAATGGGATCAATAGTGGATCTTTACTACCCAGAATAAAGGGTTTGCAGGTCACAGGAGTCTTGCACTTTACAAGTCACCCATTTCTATCCTGCTGTTCTCTCCAGTAAATGTTCCCCACGGTAATATGATACAGTTTTACCAGACTGTTTCGGAATGTCTGTAAATTCATCCATTCATACATTTACCCAGCATCTTTACAACAATCCTGTGCATGTTATGTATGTAGTAAAGTGGGCCATAAACTTCGGATGTCACAATTCAGTGGCAATGGAGGAAGGAGGATGGAGAACAATATGTGAGCTGAAGCAACATATTTTCGATTAGTTTTCACACATTTATCATCCTGGCCTGGGTTCAGTTTTCTGACACATTAGTTGTATGACTCAGCTAGGAATGTAGGAATGGGTACTTTTTAAGCATGCTGTATTCATAATGAAGATGAGTGATATTGTCATTCTTATTTTATACAAGCATTTTTGGAACGAGAAAACAATAAACACGTGTTTAGAAAGCTAGCTGGTGAAAATTGTAGACACATTTAAAAGACTAAAATGTCAGAGCATCTTACATTGGTTGCCGGTAACACTACATGAAAAAAATCTTTTGTCAGCAGCCTCATTTATTGCTCGCAAGGTCAGACAGCAAGTACATTGAAGGAGGAGTGTGCATAAATAAATGCGAGAAAGGCATTTTCTCTCCAACAATTAAAGCAATTGACATTTGTGCTTGTTGTGTCCTCTGACTCCATTGACAAAGTCTTTTCAGAATGCGCTACTGCCACCCCATTAATTTAGTTCACATCACCATATTATGATACTGTAAATTGACGGGGTCAAAAGTCCGGTATCCCGTCGGCTACTTGAAGGCATCTGGCATGACATGCAAATCCAATCTACTCCTGGATGAATTCGTAGTCACTTTCAGTCACCCAAAATATGCTTCCACATTCCCACCCACATCTCTTGCAGCTCAACCGTTTCCTCCAATGCCAATAAAAATAATATGTCTCCCCTGCTGTCACATCCATTGTTCATCCTGTCTCTACAGCTCTAAAACACTGCACTGCAAAACAGAAAAGGGAAGCAGAGAGGATGTTGTGTGACTGTGCGTGTGTGTCAAAGTAAGAGTCAAATTGGAAGAGGGAAGCACCAAAGACAGAAATGTTGAAATAATGTTTCCATTTGGAGAAATTGTGATGAAAATGCATGGACAAATGAGTTTACTACAAGATCATGTTGGCCGGAAAGCCATGAAAACATTGGGCATAATAGGCTTTAACAAACCCTGACAATGAGAGCCTCGGGGAAAGAGGAGGTATCGCACACTTCACGCCTGCAGGTTCCTTTCCAACTCACAGTTTATGCACCCAAAAGACAATTATACAATTTTAATCAGCATTCTGAGGTTATCTTTTCATGTTAAGGCAAAGGATTAAAAAGCATTGGTTATGTTGAAACGGTGAGAAGAATGTGATTCGTTAAAAATGTGCAGCAGTTTATAAATATTCATAACATTTTTCAAATTGGGTAGTTACTTTTGCTTTATGCATATTGTGGCGTTTTAAAACCGCCATGCGTTTGCTGCAAATTATTTCCCATTTGAAGGAAACTGTATTTGTGACTGGTGTTCGTCGACACACACAAGCTGTCACGCAAGTAAACAATCTTAGAGTGAGTGTGTCTGAATAAGAATGAGTCTCTTTTTTTTTTCTTTAAATTGTCTTTTTGTCTGAGTTGCTTTTATCATTTCGTGATACGTATGCCAGGGATTCATTTTTTCATAATTTGTTGTTTTATATACAGTAAAATGTTTTTACCAGGAGCATTTTGAGGTTTACAGACACCCCCTAGACGACAAAGATTAGCACCCCAAATCTGGGGACTTGGATATCGAATCTCTTCTAAGCTCTACCAGTCATATATATTGAACCTTTTTTACTATTTGAGTTTACATTAAGGCTTTTCTGCAAAATGACTCATCTCACGTTAATATGGCTATAAGTTTGTTCTACACAAACCAAACAGTCCTATTAAAATGTCATGTCTGATGCTTGTAAACGCTGCATTTATGGTGAACCAAGCTTCCTCAACTAAAAATATTGCACTTATCAAGTATCACCCCACACCGTATTCTTTAGATAGTGAAGCTCATCATAAACTTGAAATAGGTTAAATTCATGTTAGAACATGTCATTCCTTAAGGCCCTGTCACACCTTGACGATTCAGCCAGCGTATGCCGACGTATCGGAATTTCCCTAAAACGCTGGCATACGCTGAATTATCGAATTTTTTTTCAATTTTGGGCGTATACATAGCGTATTCATAACGGGTTGGACGTATACATAACGTATCAGTAAATTATATAGAACGTTTCGATAACTTATAGATAACTTATTCCAACGAATGCCTAGCGTGTTGCCGGCGTACACAACTTATGCCCAACGATAGTCTAATTTATGCATAGCGTGCAGCAGCGTATTGCCGACGATCACGTGACGTAGTCTATAAAAAGGCTGGCGTTCGACGTTTCAATTCATAACTGCACTAGACATTGCAGTACTAACATCTGTTTGGGGACTACCCCGGTCTAGTTAAAATGGTTTAACCCAAGAGGCAAGGTGCGGCTTGCCATCGTTACTGTGAGTTGCTATTCACGCTATTAAAGCAGCAATCAAACGCCATTATGACTTGTGTCATTAATAAACCAAACAACATCAGCGTCATGGCAAAGAAAAGTCTGGGGAGCTCATCAAAGGTCTCGCACAGCCTCAGCCCATCACAGCCACTGCAGCCTTCGCCAACTACGTGCGTGACAGCCTGGTCAGCATGTCCAAGCGCAAGTTCCGAAAGGCACGGATGTTGGAGAACAGCTAGTAGGTATTCTCGACGTATTTGGACTTATGAGTAACCTACACTTAACGTGTTTGAACGTGTGCAACGATCGCATAACTTACCTATTACTTATGGCCTGCGTATACGGGACGTATAGCCATACGCTGACATACGTCGAGAAATTTTTAGCATGCATAAAATTTTTCGACGACCTCGACGTACTTCGACATATACCAACGTGCTTCAGCGTGCTGTTACGTATACAAAACTTACCCATAACTTATTTGACGTACGCCAGCGTATTTGCCAAATTTTTCCTACGTCGGCATACGCTGGCTAAATCGTCAAGGTGTGACAGGGGCTTAAGATATCTTGTCATGTCTTCTTTGCAGCAGCTGTAAAATGACTGAGCTTTTTTTGTTTGAACAATATCAGTCTCCATCAAATCAAGCATGATAACGGTGTGAACGCCAAAACTTAGTTCAACTTTTGAGATCTTTTTTTAAAGTGCACAGATCCCCGACCGTATTGATGAAGGTGACTTAAGAAAAACGGTGGCTGCACGCTGTTATTCAGTTTCTGTTGAGGTTGCAATGATAGATACAGATGAATGAGGTCTTTCCAAACCAAAGCCTAATACTATTTGTGTCACAGTCAAGTCAAGTTACATTTATTTATGTAGCCCTTATTCACAAACAGTCTCAAAGGGCTTCACATGCCCACAGTTGACAAGGATTCATGACATCCCCTGACCTTAACCTCCCGGAGGGCAAGGAAAAACAACAAAAGAACAAAACATCACATTCTGAGACTACTAGCAGCTCATTTATAATCAATATAAGCATATGATATGTGATTATGATAATTCAATAAAATGCATTTAATGTTTTTTTGTTTTGTTTTTTGTTTTTCCAATTTGTATTCATTCATAGCACCGGTAACCTACCCAAGGATAAGAAGCCCATCTGGCAGATAATAAATGCCAAATGATATTCAATCCCCTTGTCAAACAGGCTTGCAGACACTAAATGCACTTCTGCAGCAATACTAAATGTGGCCCAGACCCAGGTCCATCACATCCGCCCACATGGGCCACCAACAACTACACCTGCTGAGGTCCAAAACAATCCCACACACACTCCACGCAATCACCACCACCGCTTTCCATTACTGCTCCGCAGGCCCATCACTCTCCAGCCGCCTCCGCTTACACTCGCACACTTGTCTACGCACAACACTATGTGTGCAGACACACGTTTCCCCTTGGAGGCAAATTAACACTTGTGCACATACTCGTTCCAAACAGAGCATGTGCAAAATGGCATAAACCCATTGAGAGTTGTAAGCATTGCAACGATGGATGTGGAACTATGCAGGGGATAATTCTCACTTTCTCTGCTTCAAATGCCTGAGTGTGAAGCGAATGTGCTGAGAGTATCCACAGTAGTGTAATCAGACCAGTGAAGCCTAAAGACACACAATGCAGGAGCTCCTTGGAGCAGGACGTACATGGAAGGGAGATTACTGAGAGAAAGCGGAGCGGTTCAACAATGAAGCGATGGGGAACACAATGATGGGGCCACTGGTTAAAAAATTGAAGCAAAGTTTTGACACTTATTGTAAAGGCACACAACGGGTGATGAGTGACAGGCATAAAATGAATGCACCTATACTTTAAAGTTGCTATACTTGAAAACCACAAACTTGAATTTCTCATCGTAAGAGTTACTGCATGCATGCGGCATACAGTATAGGGATAGTTAATAAAATTGACACGTACACTTTGGACTTTGTCCTTCCTGCCAGCTGAAAGGCTATTGGTTATGGCAAGACTCACATTGTTCAATGAAATTTTTGATACAATGAATAGATGGATCTTGTGATTTGGTGAAGAATGCAATCATTTCGCTCAGAGAAAAATGGCATGGCGGAAAATGAATGAGTCGGTACAACGGAAGTTTGTGGCATATACCAAATTTTGAGACAATGAACGGTTATTGCTCACCATATTATTTTAATTTATGTTAACTGTTTTGTTAAGCGCTTTGTTGCAGCTGCCGCTGTTGTGGAAGCGCTATATAAATCAGCATGTATTGTATTGTATTGTATAAATGCACCAAGACGACATTAAACTAATTGTCCAGTCAACCAGATTTCCAAAATGGTAAGCAGAAGGCTGCGGTGTGAGAAGGCGGAAGTTCTGCCAATAGACACTCGCGCATCCAATCGCAAAAGTAACAGCAGCCAGGAATGGATAGATACAATAAGAGAGGGCGGCCTTGCCAGTGGCGAAACACCGGTCAGCACGTCAATGCGAACCCCCCTGCTGCCTTCCTTCTCCTATCTCTCACTTCTTCTTTTTCTCTGTGGCAGTGGCAGAATCACACCACAGAATGAGACGCTTCAAAGCGGTCACGCCAGCGGCAAAAGCCGGGTCACCGAACTGGCTCTCAGCGCTTTTTTGTCTTCCTCCTCCTCCTCTCTCCCCCTACATTTTCTCCATGGCATTGTCAGAATCATGCCTGAGAATAAGGCACTTCAAAGGGCTTCAAAGAAAAAGTGTTTGTTTCAGCCAGTAGTTGGGCATAGCATACAAAAATGAGCAAGTAATCACAATGGTACCATCTCTGCCTCAATTTGAACCAAAAATCTCTGTAGTAATCAGAGTTGAAGGATCACTGTGACAAGCGCATATGACCTGAATAACATTATTCATCCAGTGATTGTGCCCCTGCATAAACAACACGGGCCTAATTTCATCTTCACGGAGGGCAGTGCTCCAGCTCATCGATATATATATATATATACACTCATACTTATGATAACAAAATTGTTATGATAGTTTTATCATGCCATATCTTTTCATAATTTAATCCATCGACTCTAGCAATGTTAATTTTTTTGTCAGTGCGCTACATCAGGCTTTTAAATTGCTGTAGCAGATCTGATTTTGCTGCAGATTTCTTCCAATATGTTTTAGACTTTCTTTCAAAAAAAAAAGCTCCCCAGGTTTTAGACATACTATATAGACATCTGTTCCGATAATTATCATTGTTGGTGTAGTGGTTCACATTGCTGACTTTCATGCACCTCATGTGCTTGATTCCTGCTGCATGAGCAATAAACGGCAGTACAGCAGTTGACTGGTGCGGCACAGTCCAGGCTGTACACCACACTCACAAAATTAGTAGTTTTTAACCAGCCAAGTTGTGTTCAGACAAATTTGGCTTCATCGAGTTGTTAAAGATTCACTTAGCAAAGCAAGCGCCACAGCAACTCCAAAAGTTATCAATCATTAAATGGTTGTCACAGCTGAGAAGATAAGTGATCACCGTTCTAAGGTGTTAAAAATCTGCCCTTTTGTAATAATAATAATAATACATTTTATTTATGAGTGCCTTTCAAAATACCCAAGGACACTTTCCAATCAAAAAGAGCAATAAAACCTGTGTCGGGCTGAAAACAGAGTGGCAGACAACTAAAACCAGTAACAACACACTCATCACCTGTCTGACCCTGTACATATCAAATGCTGAGGGGGTGAAATAAAATCTTAATCTTGGCCAAATTGATGCCATCAAATGTGTAAGCTTGATTTGATTTGAAGCGTAGGAATAGAATTATTATTTCAAGTCCCATTTGTGCTGTCTTAACTGGCCTCATCAAACGTTGCAGACAGAAACGGAGCAAGATACTGTATCTTTTAATCAATGACGAAGACCTCCCAGAGGAGTATTTTTAAGACATATGTAGGACACAGGAAAGACTATAAATAGAGGAGTTAAAAATATTCCACAAAAACAGTTTATGACACAACTCAGGCAAGACAGCTTTTCTTCTGTTTTAGAGTCCCATCACTGGATAGAAAGAACTTGTGCTTTTGCTTTCGAACAGGAAAAGACAATCAGCATGTGGTGCAAGAGGAGAAAGAAGCTTTTGTCATGTCTTGAATATTTTAAGTTACTGTTGCACCGTAGCTTTGTTATATGAAGGTTTTGGCACGGTGCACAGTGTCTACATTTTACTACAGGTATAGTCAAAGCTAGATTGTAAAATATGACCTCAGTAAATTAGATTAAATGTATAGTGTTTTTTTTACAATGCTTTTTTATGGCATTTTAAAATACAGAGACCCAGGACTAGACATTTACATGCTGACACTTCCAAAACAATGATATTAAGATTATTTTTATTTTATTTATACTGTATATAATATCTCATCTTATATTAAAAGGAGAATCCAGCAACAACATGAAATTCAAATGATCCAGATGAAAACAAAGCAACAATAAGAAAAAAAAAGACCTTATTTGGTAGATTTCATTGATAGATCAAAAAGATCTTAAGATAAGGAATTTTGTCCCCATGCTGCTGACACTGAACATGAGAGACACACAGTTGTTAGGGCTTTCATGGTCCCCATTGCTAACACATCTGTCTCATTACGGTGATGAACTTTAACATGAGAGTGTTTTTTTTGCCCTCATCAGTTAAAATATGCCTCCCCTAATTTGCGGTATTATACAGACAATAGCTCCTGTGGGTCAGTCACCAGTCGGCCATAACTCTGTCTTTTAATTAGTAGCTGATTAATATGGCCAATGAGGACTACCGTATGTCCCCATTTCGCAGCACAGTTTCCCTTCAGCCTGCCTCAATGTACAAGTACAAGAAAGGTGGTGGTGTTATAAAATGATGGAGAAAAAAAAACAAAAAAAACATCAGCACCAGTTGGCAGGTAGAATATTTGACTAAATTACACCGAACCATTGTGGTTCATGAATAAGAATTTAATTATCAGCTTCCCACCATAAATTCTCTCTTCAATCCAAGATTAATTCCGTAATGCTTTTAACCCTGACAGATAAACAGGAGGCACAGCAATCGCACAAGTAACTTGAATTAAGATATTTACATTTTGTTTAAACATCGCAAAACATCCTGTACACTCGTGAAGTGAAACCCAAGCGACAATAAAACCAAAACAGAGTTAAAACGTCGAAATGCTGGATGTTAAGACACAAACAGCAAATAATGTTTGCATGTTTAGCAAAGTCCAAACCCTCTCCCCTCATTGCACATGTGCAAACTAGGAAACGCTCAACACTGCCACATTGACCTGAATAAGTGCACTTGTGACTAGTGAATTAAGGACTCGGGTGTCAGCTGCACTCTGTGGAGGCTGTGGTGGAGCAGGCGACTCAATCTAATGCCAAATGGTATGGTCTATGGAAATATTACTCATAGCTAATCATGTTTAAATACATAGCTAAAAGATGGAGTGGAGCATCATAGTTGAAATCAAATTTTATTTTGTCGTGTATGATTTGACAAATTAGCAAACACTATGGCCCTTTAAGACTTGAGGGACTTGATGTATTGTATGTACGTATGTACCGTAATTTCCGCACTATAGAGCCGCACCCACTACATTTTTAGAGGAAAACCAATTTTGTACATACACAAGCCGCACCTGTATATAAGCCGCATGTGCCCACATTAAAACATGTCAACATATTTACAAAGAAAGACGGTACACAGAGAGTTTTCAAAGTTTTAATAATATAACTTAACAATAATAATAATATAACTTTCTTCCCAAACGGTGCCTGTGACGCGGCAGTAAAACTGTAGCAACATGGTAACAACACGCTAGCAACAGAATAGCAACACAGTATAACAGGTCTGGTAAATGCCTTTCTTTTTGCATTTTCCATGATTAGGGTATGTTCACGCTAATTTAATTTATGCACAAGACAAGAAGTTGCAGTCTTCCTCGACGCATATATTCCACCGGTCTTAATCTTACCTTTTCTACTCGAGCGCCCCTGGCGGCCGTTAGAAAAATTACATAAATTGGCCGCATGACTGAATAAGCCGCAGGGTTGAAAGTTTGGGAAAAAAAGTGCGGCTTATAGTCCGGAATTTACAGTATATATGTACATTAAAATGATGATGAGTGAAGGGTTTTAGTCAGGTGACCCCTTGTTCCAAAATATGTCAGGATCTCATCTTGAAGGTGCAGTAGACATGGACATTTTGTCTGATCAACAAAGCAGGCATAGAGTACTCAGGGAAAACTAGGTTTACAATAATTTGTTTTAACTCAAGACCTTCAAAGCCACATCATTGTCCAAAAGCCAGTGTTTTTGGAATAGCATGTAGAAGGCAAACCCAAAGACGGCCTTACTAAATTCCAATTTTAGAGGCTACTCATAGCATGAACATAAATGTCTGATACACACTCAAGTTTGGAACACATCTCTTTGTGCGGGATGCTTTGAAGAGGTGGGCCATGGCCAAGCAAAATTGAAAATGTCCATGCAAATGGGCAGGATCACAATGTGTCATTCAATTAATGCAATGATTGTTCCTTGCCAGTTATTAATGATAACAGCCACCTTGCATAATATGAATTAATATTACTTCTTAAAATGCACGGACACATACACGGCTCAAAAAGAATACAGGATGCTTGGTCGCACACGGAGGCATGTGCATATGCAAAATGGCATCAACTAATTAAACTTATTACAATCGCTTCTCGAGCCAGTTATTCATTATAACCACCACATAACTGCTACAGTGCGCAATAGAAATAAACAGGACAAGAAATAAGTTGGAGTAAAAAAAAAAAAAAAAAAATTGCTGCAGGCTGTATAGTGTGATGTGATCACACATCTGGCTCGTTATTGATTATAATAGGCGCTTTACACAAAAGAAATCAACAGAATGCAGTGTTGTATTATGAAGTGGCTGCAGCACAAATGTTGGGTGTAAAGATCAGTGAGATTACAAGACCAGTGAGGGTTGCAAAGGGATGATGACTCTCAAGGTTCGTAGCATCATAGCATGTGTGTGTATGTGTGCGTATGCACGGGTGCGCGGTAACGGGTCGCCCGCGCGAGGTTGGTTGATGGAAAAGTAGATCTTCGGTCAAAAATGTTTGGGCCCACCTGGTCTAGACGTTCCATATTCTTGCTCGATGTTTTTGTTCCCGACAGGTTTTCTGCACTTACCTTTGTAAGTAGCTTTTCATTGTAGTAGTTATAGTCACAATTTTTATATTATACGCGTTTGGGGTTGTTCTTGTCTATTTATTATATTTATTTTATTTTCCTTTTTTTCTTTCCTTTCCTTTTTGAAAGCATTTTTGCTTGTTTCGCTTTCCTGGTGTTGTAACGGTATTCTTTGTTGAACTTTGTCGGTGTTGCGTAGCTATTTTTGTTCATCAACCTTTTGTCAATTCATTCCGAGTTCACGTTTCTGGAGTCCAATTCTGCCCAGAGTTTTCAGGAAACCTGACAGAATTGTCATAATTTAAAAATATATTAGAACTATAAGTGTGTGTGTAGGGGGGGGGGGGGGGGGGGCAACAACTTAAAAAACAGAAAGGTTTAATGCAGGGCACAGGTGTTGCTTGACAAGGAACTCCAGTTCCATGGGTGAAAATACTCAGAAAATAATTTGAATATCATTTTACTTGCTTTTTAGCTGATCATTTGAATATGAAGATCATTTCACACCTCCAAACAGAAGGCACACGTCTGAGACGACCATTGTAGTAGAACTGCAAATGGGGTTTTTTTTCCACACCTTAAATCTTTCACTTGGACGGTCTAAAGTGCACCAGGAAATCTGCTCTTGATTTATGTATAATCAATTCTGCTGCTATGCCACATTCATCCGACAAGAATTTGAGGGCACATTTTTTTTCATGCGTATTTAGGCTATGTTCCCATTACTTGAATATCAGCTTGACACTATTTCCCTTTGCTACTTTGAATTTTCTATCAAGCCATTGTGTAATGATGTATGATGAAAAGTTGATATAATTAGAGTTTCGCTGTTATAACTGGCCCTCTATGGGAAAGCATAATTTGGAGGTGGCCTGTGAAGAAAATGAGTCTTACACCGCTGACACTTTTTATCATGTTCTGTGGAATCCGTGCGTGGTTTTAAGTCGCTGAAGCAACTGCATGTGTCTTTTTCAGTGGGCCACCACACTTCTCATAAGAGGCAGCATTGATAGGGTGCTACATAAAGTCTGCCAGAAGACTCACTGAATAAAAGAGGAGAAATGCTACATGTGCTTAATCAATACACTTGCCATAAAGATGTACAAGTGTGGGTGTAGGTCTGCGCTCATGTTGGTCTGAGCATTCATGTTTGAAAGGCAGACCAACAGAGCATGGCAGTGTTTACACTTTGTGCTAATTTCTTATGTCAACAGCAAGCTTAATTGGAGACTCCAATACTGCCGGGTCAGAGACAAGAACATTGTGTGGTCATTACTGTTCAAAAAAATATTTTCAAATTCTTTCATCTGACAAACCTGCTTTCCTCCACAATAGCTTGGATACTCCTTTCAGATAAACAGACCCTTACCCTTAAAAGAATTATTGTTGGTGTTCCCCTTTTTATTAACTGCAATTGATGTTTAATACAATGCAAGCAATTCTGAGGAAACTGTTTATTACATTTTCAATAAGAAATGCTTATCTCAAAGCTAAACAATTCCATTTTTCTCATCGCCTGTGCAATATTGCAAAACCAATGAATACATTTTCAGGGAACAGCTTGAGAAGCAAACCCAGTTTCCGTTTTTTGTGTTGCCAAGAAGAAAATGGAAATCAATTTCAGCGGATCAGTGTTGCCCAGCTTTCAGATCTTTCAGTCCTTTCAAGGACAACTGGAGCAAAAAAATATTGTTTAATAAAGCTTAATAAAATTATTTCGCAATGACAGAAGCATGGTTAAAATAAGGGTCATCGACTGACATTGATGGCGGGGGGGGGGGCTACTGGCAAATGACAAATGACGGACTGGCAAAGTTTTGATTATGCTTCAACTAATTTCACACTGTTCAACAATGTGATAGCAAGAAAAACAAAAGTATGAAATATAAGGTCAAGTTCGTTTTTGCAGTTTTATGGTGGGGTTGCTTCTGATGAACGTAGCCACCTGTTTAAAAGTTTTGGAACAAACTTGATTATAAACATATTCATTCTTTAACATATTTTTCAATCATCGGCTCATCCCACAGATTACAGGCTAAGGTCAACCACCGCCATCTTCTGAAACAAGCAAAAAGAAAAAAAAAAAAGAACTCCAAACAGTTTAGAAATAAATAGGTCTGCTAATTTTAGAGGGCTGTTTGTTAAAGAGGCACTTTTAACTCACAAGAGCACACAGCCCTGTGTGCTTGTGGGATGTTTTCCAGCTTCATCCTTATTGCTGGGGTGAGAAAAGTTAGCAGGTAACAGATGGTAGCCTGATCGCAGTTCTCAGATGATTCTTCATTACCTATGAGCATGCATACGGCGATGTCCTGCAGCAAGTACTATGCTAATAAGACTTCCTGCTGAATCCAAGGCCTCCGGCTCAGACATATGGAACCGGAGACCCCTCTCATCATTATGCTTTGGGAATGAGACAAAAAAAAACGATAAGGTCTTCCATTTCATAAATGTCACTGATTTTACATACCCACTAATCCTGACTATAATTATTTCTGCATTTTGCTGTTTTCTGTGTTCAAATCCACTTTTACACATAGCACCTCAAACATTTTTTATAATAGAATCTGAGATCTGGTCTCTCCTATCACCCCTAGTCATCTTTGAGATGTTTCTTCATGTTAAGAGTCCACCTCTGTTTAATTAAGTTTATTTAATTTGACTTGGAAAGACACACGCCTAACAATGGAAGATTTTGCTGTTGCAGGTCAGAGCACAAAATGAGCATGACATCAAAAGAAATGTCTATAGTCCTCAGGATTGACTCAAGACAGTCCTGGGAAGAATTTACATTTCTGATGCACTTTTCAAAGCATGGCAATTCTCTGACAAATACACCTGCGGAACCGGTGAATACTCGTGCAACCACCGAAGAGGTGTGACCCATTGAATTCTTAGGTCACCTGTAAGTCCCGGACTATGGAGTTTTCCTGAGATATGTGAATTCCATTGAGATCCATTTGGTATACAGTACACTGTATTCCACACTTGAAATGTGAAATTGACTTGCTTATGAATCCGGAAGGTATATCGCCACTCGATTGTCCTCAGTGACATACGCGTCTCATTTAACGGACTACTGTCAAGGAGCATGTGTATTTGCATTCTGTGTTTAATAAATACAATTGAATTTAATCACAAGTCATGATACACTCTATATTTGGAGCTGTTCAATTAGTTGAAAAAGTGAGTAGTTTAAGAGTTGCAACTTACAGGAGCGCGGCATTTCCATGGCTTCCAGGACCGGCGTATGTCAAATAAAAACAAATGAGTAAAAATGTATCTCACTATTTCCACCATGAGAAGAACCAAATTGTTTGTTAGCTGTGCTTTCGGACAAACTCCAAGGCATCAGCTCGAGTCAGCAGCTGCTCGGTGACTCAGTCGTCCCCAGTGAAGCATGGAATTAAAACAAAATGTGTGATACGATGTTTCACCTTCAATAGACGCTAGTGCATAGTACAGCCTCCTGACCGCGCAAGAGGAAAGATGCTTAAGCTCGTGAGAAAATACGCGCATGGATAGATTCGAGAGGGGATGCCTGAATTTAAATGTCACTCCACCCAGAGTGCGTACATTTCATGAAGGTGAGTAACTGACACAGATAAGTCGGAGAATCTGCATTGCCCGAAAGGTGAGTAGCTGCGCACGCCTTCTGATTTAAGCACCTAGGAGAATACGTTAAAGCTCCGGTGTTCCTCTGCGGAAAGAGGAGAACCTTCCAGAAGGACAACCACTTTTTCAGCAATCCACCAATCAAGCCTGAATGGTAGAGTGGCCAAATAGAAACCACTCCTTCCTAAAATGCACAGGGCAACCTGTCTGAAGTTTGTCCAAAGGCACCTGAAGAACTCACATTCTATAACGGAAAGATTCCCCAAGTATAAGCATCCTATTTTTCCAATTTTAAATTGTTCAAAAAAGAAACATCAGTAAATTATTAGCCTCTCTGTCATCTTAGCCTCTTTTCTCACCCTTGATCTTGATCTTTTCCTTCACAGTATCTAGCCTCTTTGGCTCTGTCTGGATTAGACATACCATTTTTTTTTAAGAAAGCCGCTATCTCCCTATTCCCACAGCAGTTAAAAGGCAAAGGAGGAGATGACAAATGGTAACACCCACCCCACTCATACTCCCACTCCTCCATTCCTGTAAGTGTGCAGACATTATCTCAGTTTGAAGCCTTCAAGTCAAGCACTATTTTTTGCACTGGAGTTCTTAAGGTTTCCTGGCATCCATTATGAAGTAAGAGGGAAAGGGCTTGGCAATAATTAGACAGCAGGAGGAAAGACATTTTAACTGAACATTCAATGGTTATTACAGAAGAGGTGAATGACAGAGAGATTATAGAGCGAAAATTCTGGCAAAGAGATGGCAGCTGCTTTTGCCCTGTGAGAACAAATCCTCTACGGTCTCGAAATAACATCATTAGCAAAAGGGTATTTTCGAGCCCGTCACTGAATTTGCATGAGTTCATTCCCATGATAAGGGTCGAATATTTTGTGTGAAATTAGAGCCAGGCATTTTCTCAGAGACAACGGTGCAAATTGCGAGTGTAAACCAATTTTATTTGTTTCGTGTTGTTTTTTGTGATGCCACCACAAAAGGGAACAGCAGAGAGAAGACAAGCATCAAAATGGGCGTGCAACGATGGAAAGTTGTGCACACTTTTCTATTTTTGAGGCTCAGTGCAATATTGATGAAAGGATGTTGTCACTGATTACCGGTAATTTCAATTACAATCAATATATACGAGCAAAACAGTTTAGCAGGAGACTTTCCACTGCATTATTTAGGACACAGAATTACATAGCAGTAAAAAAAAATAAAAAATAAAATCTGTGATTATGATTTCAAGGGTTATGTGTACTGCATTTTAAGTCATTTTTTATTTCATCCATATCAATTTCACATGCAGTATTTTGTGAGTAGTCTAACATTTGCTTATACACAAAATAAGATTTTAGAAGCCTTTAAGGTACAGCGGCAAACCAGAGTTTCTACCCTTTAGGCTACTTCCTTCAATTTCATTTGGCTCCAAGACAAGCTGCAGTGGATATTGTTGGCTTTATATTGACAATAAAATATTTAAGATGCTCATAACCTTTGCAGAAGTCAAAGCCAAAAGACCTGACATGAATGTCTAATGGACTCTCTACATGACTTTTTTGTCGCTCAAGATGGTCAGCCTGTCAGCCTACCAGATAAATATTGTTCTGTGCTTTGGACCGGGTGAGATGTTTCATTGCAACTATGTCACCACCCAGACCTTGCCCAATCATTGCACGCCTCCATCAAGATTCAGTCATTCAGCGCAGGTCCGACGGGAGGTGGGACAAAGCAGTCATGTCGGCGAAGGCATTATGTGCATGTGTGTTGTTTCTTGGTTCAGAAAAAGCAAGACGATTCAAAATCGGCGACGAGACATTAGGTCTATCTGGGACACGTCCCTCTGCTCAAAATCGTGCCAAATAGCCAATCACCACATTCCTGTCTTACCCAATTGGGCTACGGCAGGAGTAGGGAACTCCGGTTCCTCAAGAGCCACATCCTGCCTGTTTGAGATCCCTCCCTACTCCAACACACCTGAATCAATTGTTCATGATCGTTTTAGGCCTTGACAGAACTTGCTCATGAGCTGATAATTCAAATCAGGTGTGTTGAAGTCGAGTGGGATCGAAAACAGGCAGGATATGGCACTCGAGGAACCGGAGTTCCCTACCCCTGGGCTACGGCATTACATGAGGGACACACACATCTGAAATATAACAAATTGCAAAATGATTTTCTTTGTAAAGCACTTTGAGTTACACACGCATGATAATGTGCTAGACAAATACAATTTAGTTATGCAATAAGTACTCATTTAAAGGACCAATTTTTCTGCACAGATACTTGCTTATGTGCAAAATGCACAACATATGGATGAGCACTTCTGTCTCAGGATGGGCCAACTCATGTTCAGGTCGCCTGACAAATCCATCATTCACCTGCATCAAATTACTTTGTTTGGCAAACCCAGACACAATCATCATGGCGAATGACCTCCAGGGCATTGGAAAACAGAAGTCGAATGACGCGAGAAATAGAGGATTCTCATTGATGCATTTTTCAGCAAAAGGAGCCTGTATGGTCAATTAAAAGGCTGAGAGTCTTTTTACAGTTCAAACAACGTTTTGGTGAGCCGATAGCTCGCGGGTTGATCTCATATTCAAGAGTGTCAGGAACATTACCGGTACTCTCTCTTAAGAATCTGATGGAAATAAGGTATGACATATGGAATACAGAAGTGTGTTTTGCTTTTTCGTTGGCGTTCTGGAGCTTAGAAAAGTTATGTCATTAAAGGTTGAAACCTCTTTCTGCGTACTGTCTTTTTTGGCAAATATCTCATATGGGCACCTGAGGCTGATAGTGAGGTGCGGCTGTGTGTGAACAAAATGTTTTTTCCTTTAAAAATGTAGTGGGTGCGACTTATAATCAGGTGCGCTCTACAGTCCGGAAATTACGGTACATTATAAGTATTCACATTTGCAGACGCGGACATCAACAAAAACAAGTTCCAAGTTACTTACTTTTAACTTGTTTTTACACCTGTGTGACAGTTATAGTCATAGAATTTGAGCGGTATGAGGGACATTTCATGAAAACATGACTTGGCATTTTGTCATTCACCACGACTGAGTATTGCACTATTATTATGTTTTACTAATAGTTTGTAACTTTTTTAATTTGTACAAATGTCCAAAGCTTATTTAAAATATGCCTTTTCACCCACCCACTAAAGCTCTGGCAGTTTTGCTTTGCATCATTCCACTCAGGAGCAGAACGGAGTGCTCCAGAAGCTCCTTTGTGTCCTCCACCATCAAACGTAACAAAGGCAGTGAGGGACACAACAAATTACTGGCCCCTCACCACCAACTTCAATCAAACAAGGCCTGCCATGGAAAGGCTCAATGCTTGTTTCCATTCCGCTGCAACCAAACACTTTTTCCAACTCACTTTTTATTTACATAATTTACTTTTTTAAGCGAGCGAAAACATTAGTGATATCTTCACTCCTGCCCTCTGGAGGTTGTTGCCGATGTCGCTAGCAGTTGTTTTAGGGTCTTTCTTTTTGGATCTCACAAAACTTTTGCCATTAACTGCTGCTATGTCCCTTTGGCTACCTGTTTAATGGCTGTTGTTGGACACCAGTGGTTTCTTTCTACTTGAGGGCATTCCAACTGTTCGTAATAAGCTATGGCCAATGTTTGTGCAATAGGTGATCGATTTTCCATCTTCTCTCAGCCTCACAATTGCTTTTATTTTTTATTTTACCCATAGATTTTAATGTCGCCTGCACCCCTAACTAGTATAAATGTGGTCTTCACAAGCAAAAAAATAAATTTGAAATGGAATAGACATTCAGCACTATTTATTGTAATCGGGCACACAATACAACATAACACACATCTGCCGCAAGTTCCGATTACTTGATAATTCCGATACTTTGGTTCACAGTAAAATGAAAGTTGTTCATGAAATTTGGATATGTAGACCTAGGAATAAAAGATGAAATGTGTGTGTGTGTGTGTGTGTGTGTGTGTGTGTATTATTTTATTTTATTTTGTTACTTTAGCGAAGCAATCATCTATGAAGTCACACTTTTTGCATTTCTTCATTATCATCCACTGCTGGATTGACATATTCACAACACAACTACTTTGACTAACTGAGCATAACCACCTTAAATGACAGTATAAGACGGAAGGGAACAACTGATACATTCATATATTTTGTACTATTGTTACAATGAATTACATATTACATTACGCACCTGACTCCTTGTAATTGACCTTTCCGAGTTCTTTTTCCCCCCCTGCTTTTCACTGCCCGCCAATGCCTTCTCATCCTTTCAAACTGGCTAAATGGGAAGAACACTGGGCCCGAGAACTGAGCCTGTTGATGACATGTGCAGAAGGTGGTGATCAAGTTGGACTCATGCCTGCACAGCATGGAAGGTCCAATAAAGAAGAAAGAGCCAAACCATCAGCTTGTTTCTTTTATTTACAATCTATGTTTTGCTTTCCATGTTGGGGCAGCAATAGCTGGGTTGTTTCAGCCTTTTGGACCAAATGCGCCACTGTAATCTTTTTTTTGGGGGGCGACAGACCGCTTGTGTAGTTTACTTTCCATCTAACAGTTTTTTTACCCTGTCTTTTTGTCTTGTGAGGTAACTCACTTGTATTCTCTGGCATTCGACTCAGCATGACTTAGATTTGTTCTTGGTTTTACTGTTTGGTGCTTTCTACCGTCTTTATTACCGATTTGTTTTACTGTTTATTGTATATGTTAAATTTCTCCATGTACAGCACTTTGTATGCGGAGATGGCTGTTTGAAAGTGCTCTATAAATACAGTTGACTTGACTTGACTTGACTTATCAGTACCTATTACCTGGCTCTCTGATCACTATGTCACATTCTTGTTCCAATAGGCAACTGTACGTAGAGCTTAATCCCACCTGCTGTTTGGTAGATTGTTCAATTCGCAGTACAGGATATGGCTGTCTCACATTCTTCAATACAAGACACCTCCCAACACCTGGGTTTCCCAGAAGACCCTCTCTCAATTTTTGCACAGGAATGAGATCCCTAATGCACACTCAACAGTGTCATCCAGGCTGCTTTGAGACTGCAGCCATATATAGAAGCAACGATTGACATTATTAACTCTTGTCGACATGGTGTAATGACTTACAATAGATGGAAAAAAAGAGCTAACGTGAAAGGTAGTAACATTTATTTGTAATTTTTTAGCTAACTTTCATCATTCAGAGTGTCGGTCACGTCCCTAACTAATTATGCTCCCATGTGTTATGACCTGTGCCGAACTACACTGTCTGATTTATTTGATGGCATAGATGGGAGGGCAGAGACCTATGGACCCAGTCAAGTGAAGTCAATTTTATTTATGTAGTGCCAATTCACACAAGACATTGGCCTCTATTTTCATGCCCAGTGTATGTCTAGTGTAGTGAGCGGAGATCGGGGTTTGGTGAGTGGTGGGATTTTCACAGACGTTCAAAAACGTTTGCAAACGTTTGCAAACTGGTGCATTTGAAAAAAAAGATGGTCTGTACCATTGTGGCCATGAATACCTGCAACTTGATTCATCACTAATTGTTAGAGGAATTTATGAACAAAATTGTATCATGTTTAAAGTTTCATTTTAAGTCGGTCACATCCAAATCGTTTGGGTGCATATACAGCACCCCCAAATGCCTGTGTACAAAGGCGCCGGCCACCTGGCCGGAGGGCCGTTGGAGTCCACAATTAGCACATCAAAGCAGGTGGGCGATCAAAAGGGAGAGGGCGACACTCGGCCACAAAAGGGGAATGAACAATTTGGGAACAGCGGTTGAACGATAAAAGACAATTTGAGAACACCCGTCGCGCCCAGGCGACATTTGGCCATCCGCGAAGTCTGCGACATGTTGATATATCGTAGATCAGACAGAAAGGCGCCAACGTACTGGTGGTTCAAAGCTTAAACGCAGGTAACCAATCACTACCGAGGGGCCGAACCGGGGCTGCGGCATGCAAATATCGGGGCAGTGTATTTCTTGTATTTTGCATATGTCACAAATAAAAGGTCGAACTCGCGGAGGGCGGGGCTCTAAGCGTGATCACGGAGCAACTAAACCGTCGTTCGCTCTCAGAGGTCCGCTTCCGTCGACATTGAAGACAATTTCCCTGTGTGCCGAGTCGTTTCTTTAACTTTGTCCGAGAAAAATCTCTGACAGAAACTTGGCGTTGTCGGCAGGATGATGCGCTTGTTCGAACGGATTTGAGCTTGTTTGTTGGACTCTCCGATTTCCTCCGGTGGACGATTCGTGGCTGATCGCGCGTTTTGCGCCTCAAAGACCAACCAGACCCCGTGGAAACTTTTCCTGGAGGAGCCAGCCGCGCACCGGACGCCGTGGGGAACGAGCAAACGCCATCATCCAGCGGACCTGGGATCGGCTCGGCATCGGGACAATTGTCGGAAAATAAGGTCAGTCGGCGTGGTGGAGTAACCGTTGCGTAGTCGGTTATCTCCACTGAGTGACGGAATTAGACGAGTTAATGCCGAAAAGTAGTAGGCTAGCTCGAGTACCGTTTTGTGGTTAGCGGTACGGGGGAAGTTCGATTCCCGCGGGACACAGAGCCCAAGCGCATCTGTGAGAGCATCGGCTCATTAGATACCGTTTCTTGCTTAACATAAACGGTAAGGAAGCGCTGCCTTCCTGCAGAGGTTGACCACCTCGGCGTATGTTTATGTCTAACGTTCTATGCGTATGTTGCGCGTATTGTTTTTGTGTGTAAAATACCTGTAAACGCTTCTGGCTGTTGCTAGGCAACATGGCGACACGGAAGTCATCGGGCTGCTGGCGTTTGAGCGGAACGCGACAGACGACAGCACGTCACGATGTAGAAGCGTTAGTCGAAAACACACGTTTGGCTGAAATTGACTACAGAGGGTCAACGCGATTCGTGAAAAAGTGGAAAAAGAAATACGGATTCTCGGGAGACGTTAATGATTGCGATGAGTTGGAAACAGTGTTGGGCAAACTAACGCTAAAAGACAAAGAAAAGCGGAAAAATAATGAACACGGAAAACAATGGTATAAGTGTAAAATCCTCGTTGAAAGGGCCAGACAAATACGGGTGAAAAAGGCAAAAGACAAACGTCAGAGGCTAGATGAGGATTTAATTGCAGCGGCTGCTGCAACGCGACCCTCAGCCGCTCCAGCGGCCGCCATTTCGGGAGGGCTGTACCCGGCTCTCCCCCCGCATTCGGAAACAGAGAACCGGGTCAAAACGCAGGATGGTCCAAACACTGGACACCAACACCAAACGCGCTCCAAAGGCACGGTGGGCGAGTGGAGGCGGACCCTCGACCCGTCCACCCCGCTAGAACATAATTCGCACGAACCTAGATCCGAAGAGTACCCTTTCCAAGCGTTCCCTATGGTTCAAATGCCGTCAACGAAAGATGAATCGCTGTATGTATATAGACCGTGGACGCCAGCCGAATTTAGGGACATCGCCGCGTCGCTTCCAAAACCGAAAGACAACCCAGACGAGTTTGTGAGAGAACTATCAGATTTAGTCCACAGCCATAGGCTTAACGCAGGCGAAACGCTTAAATTACTCTCGTTGACGACCGGCTCTAAATTTGGCGCAGTTGTGGGCAACTTTAATGGTAGAAGGGCTGCGGGAGGCTATCTGTTCTATGATGAACTCACGCAGCTTGGGGGACCCCTTGACCAAATTATGGAACGTTGCGCCAAGGCGTACGAGCGGACGCAAGATCCAAAACAAATTGCCACATGCATTCAAAAGGCTGACGAAACTACGGACGATTTTTTCCACCGTCTGCGGACAGTGTTCAAATTACACGGCGGTATTCCTGAGACACAATCAGACTTGTTCAATTCGCATTTAAAACAGCATTTGCTGAACCAAACACATCCTGATGTTACCCAATATGTCAAAAGACATAATTTGAATTGGCCAACATGTCCGATCGATGAGGTTTTGAATTATGCACGGAATTTCGAGCGACTTGAGAATAAAAAAAAGAAGACAGAGAGTCATGTGACCAACATTTATTACGCCGCAAAAAGCCCACGCACACACATGAAAACCCCTCCTTTTGAAGGTAATAAACGAATAAGGTCGTTTGTTCCCTTCAAATTAACTCCTAGGGACCAAAAACGTTTTGTTGAGGGCCGATGTTTCCTTTGTGGGCAAAAGGGTCACATGGTAAAAGAATGTAGACAACGGCGCAAGGACAGGCGCGTGCGGGAGCGTGAGAGTAGCACGGGCACCTCCTCATCAGATGAGGAGGATTTACGAACAACACGGAATAAAACGGAGGGGGTAGCTATGACAGCAGTTAAGGCCTCTGCGCCTTTGTTTGAAACGCCCTCTCAAGTGAGGACGAGGGTGACATCTCAGCCGATAGCAATCATGTTTTTGACACGGAAAACTACCTGCTGAGATGTCAAACCTCGTCCATGACTAAGCCAGAAATGACGTTGATGGTCGAAGGAATCCCGACTGTTTTCCTTGTTGATACTGGCGCAGACATCACCGTTCTCGGTCGGTGGGATCGCGATACTGTGAAGCCAGGCGAGCGCAAAATTTGCATGAAAGGAGCACACGGTTCCGTGCAGCCCCTGATGTTATCGCAAACAGTAACCATCACTTCCCCCACAAACCCAGACCGGAAGGCACTCGTCGAAGCTGCGTTAAACCCTCGTTCTCCGCACAATTTATTGGGACGAGATGCTCAAACGCAACTCGAGATTTACACCATCGTAAATCACAAGGGCCAGGTCGAAGCCCGCATGGGGAATAGTCAAGATGATGCTCGCTATTTTTGGACACTCAATTTACCGAATGATGACGTAACTCGGATTTCCGAATGTCTAGTTCGATTGGCAGGTACCAAATTAAAGCCAGGAGGTAACGTGCAAACGGCGAACAACTTGCACGTGACCATAAGACGTAAGCAGACACCGGGACCAGACCCAGACTACACGAAAGTTTTTCTGGGCCTGGAACCTCAGGGTATTGTTATTGAACATGTGTATTGGAAAGATCAGTGGTGTTTCGCCACAGCGCGGGTGGGAAGGGCTGTCAAGCCCCTCCTCGCACAAGGGCAATACATTTACATACCGCTCGGCAAACCAGAGCAATGTGAGTGGAAAACCATGAATAACCTTGCCAGCTCCGTTCCAAACCACCTGTGGAGCCCCTCCCCTGCCAATCCGGGGTGTGAGGAAACACAGGATGGCTGGGTGCGTCAATACATCAATTGGAATGTGATGACCACTCTGGCCGTTCATTTCAGCTAACAAATTGCAAGAATATGTGACGTACTAGCAATAGAGGCGCAGAGCACGACACATGATGATTTGAAAATTAAGACAAATTTTAGCACTTCACACAGAACAAAAATATCGGACAAATGAAAGAGCAAAACCAGACTCAGGGTTAAGGAAATTGGAAGACAGGAAGCTGCAAGGTTGACACATGGCTTGTCACATGTGTCAACAGGGGGGATGATAGCACAGGTGCACCACTATTATAACACACATGGGGTTACGCATTTTAAAATTTTCTGTTGACGTTGAATAATCTGTGAAACGATACTGTCTCGTCTTAGTTGATGTATGGGTTGAACTGTCTTTGAGCGCTCGCGATGATTCGGGGACTCTCGTGAAAGCAGTGTGCGAATTGTTGTACATTGATTTGAAGCGACACTGTGTGTACCACCCGCAATCGGCTGGATTTGTGGAACTGTCAAAGCCAGGCTCATTAAGACAATGAGAGAGACTAAAAGACTATTTGATCAGAAAGAGATGCATAGGCACAATGACTTGCCAGAATGTTCTGCTCCACAGACTCGCCAGGTCCGGAGTGGTGATCAGAATTTCCTCAAGGTGCTGAAAAGCCTTCTCTGGGACAGTGAACGCTGGAATGGCCCCTCCCAAGTGATTGCAGCAACAAAAACTGCGGTCAAGGTCGAAGGACGCGACGGCTCGATCCACCAGTCGCAGTGCAAGCTCCTTCGGTTCGAGGTTGAGGGGCCTAGCGACGCCAGTCCCAGGAAGGAGAATCAGCACCTAAGTCCAAGTGCGCTGACCTTGCGCGCCGCCGAAAGACCACATGAAGGGCAGTCAAGCGTTGCCTATGCATCATCTGCATCATCCTCATGTGCCTAAGAGCAGTCACGGCGGGCACACAGGCCCACGAAAGGAGTGACTTGCCTCATGGGATTCAACGTTGGGAGGCAGGAGAGACGATTGTGTATTTTTATCTTCCTGTTTTTGTGTCGCTTGTGGGATCCCGCTGGTCAGAGGTTGGTTGTGCTGCCAAATTCATGGATGCTATCAAAGTGAAGTGGCGGCTCAGCTAACTGTGGCCATGTCAGAGTACCAACAGGTGCACACGGAGTCCGACGAAGATTATTTTAACACTGATTTTGACGATGTTTAACTGTAACCTTTTGATGATGATTTACTGTAACCTTATGTAAGCCCGTATGATGACTTCACAGAAAGGCATTGCAGATGTGATTGTTTGATGTTTTGGGTTGGCTTATTTTGTACATAGTTAGTTAGTTAGTAGTTAGTATACAGGTAGATTAGGTTTTTGATTTTCATTCATGTGTGCTTAGATTAGGTTTTCTTTAACTTTATGTGTGCTTAGATTAGATTTTGATTTTCATTTTATGTGTGTTTAGATTAGATTTTAATTTCGGTTTAATGTGTAGCCATTGCCCGGGAAGGGTTTTCTGTCCTGATCTTGTTACACCCCCATCCTCCTCAGGACAGTTTTTCCTCCCACCCGTGCAATTGCATCTCAATGTCACCTGGGCGTTAGAAGAAACTTTAATTATGATACAGAGGTGGGAATGTTAGAGGAATTTATGAACAAAATTGTATCATGTTTAAAGTTTCATTTTAAGTCGGTCACATCCAAATCGTTTGGGTGCATATACAGCACCCCCAAATGCCTGTGTACAAAGGCGCCGGCCACCTGGCCGGAGGGCCGTTGGAGTCCACAATTAGCACATCAAAGCAGGTGGGCGATCAAAAGGGAGAGGGCGACACTCGGCCACAAAAGGGGAATGAACAATTTGGGAACAGCGGTTGAACGATAAAAGACAATTTGAGAACACCCGTCGCGCCCAGGCGACATTTGGCCATCCGCGAAGTCTGCGACATGTTGATATATCGTAGATCAGACAGAAAGGCGCCAACGTACTGGTGGTTCAAAGCTTAAACGCAGGTAACCAATCACTACCGAAGGGCCGAACCGGGGCTGCGGCATGCAAATATCGGGGCAGTGTATTTCTTGTATTTTGCATATGTCACAAATAAAAGGTCGAACTCGCGGAGGGCGGGGCTCTAAGCGTGATCACGGAGCAACTAAACCGTCGTTCGCTCTCAGAGGTCCGCTTCCGTCGACATTGAAGACAATTTCCCTGTGTGCCGAGTCGTTTCTTTAACTTTGTCCGAGAAAAATCTCTGACACTAATTGAATCAGAATTTCCATCATGTTATTATGGAACAAGACTCTTATTAAATGGAGTAGCAGGAAGCAGGTTTTTTGTCAGCCTGATCCCTTGTGCCACCCACTCGGCTACCTCAGCGGCTCGTGTGTTGTCCGGGTGGACCTTGTTGTCTCATCACTTTGCTTGTATTTAATTCTCTGGTTTCTTTCCGTCATTGTCGGTTCATTGTTTCTGTGGTTGCGTTTCTTTATTATGTTGATTTTCGACTTGTTGGACTGTTATTTTAATATTTTGAGTCATCTGAGTTCCTAAATTGCCTTTTTTTAGTTTTTAAAAATGAATTATTTTTTTAGGTATGGCCCGATGGTGAACTGGTAAGCACGTCGACCTCACAGTGCAGACGTGCAGGGTTCGATTCTGGCCCGGCCTCACCGTGTGGAGTTCACATGTTCTCCCCGTGCCTGCGTGGGTTTTCTCCAGGCACTCTGGTTTCCTCCCACATTCCAAAAACATGCATGGTAGGTTAATGGAACATTCAAAATTGTCCCAAGGGGTGAATGTGAGCGCGGATGGTTGCTTGTCTCTGTGTGCCTTGCAATCGGCTGGCAACCGGTTCAAGGTGTCCCCCGCCTACTGCCCGGAGACAGCTGGGATAGGCCTCAGCACGCCCGCGACCCTTGTGAGGATAAGCGCATTAGAAAATGGACGAATGGATGGAGGAATTACTTTTTGAGACTACTCCTGCTCCCTGGTGTAGAAAACTAAGAAAATATGGAAGGCATTCATGACTTAATTTAGAACCTACTATGTGTACATGTATTATATAGACCAAAGGGTACCTTGGAGGCTTGGAGGAAAAAAACAAAACAAAACATTCATTAGACTGCTAATTTCAATCCATGGGCGGCTTTTTGTATTAGGGTAATTGCAACCCTAACAGGGAAATGGCCAATTTGCCTGTTAAATTAGACCTTTTCCATTTATTTTTCTGTTGGACAACTGTTAATGAATAAATAATTGAATCCATGGTTAAATGTAACAATTCTTCTACTGTGAGTTATTTATCACGTTGGCAAATAGTGTAAAACGTTGAGCCAAGTCAATTAACATTAAAAACGTCTAGACACGTGTTCATGCAGAAACGACTACATTAAATAATAGTCACTTTCACGAAAACAAGAAAGAAGAAAGAAGCTTTTCAAATGAAAAAAGGCATTTTTTTCTGCGTCAAATTTTCCATTGTTTCAATGTTTTTAACTGTCCTGTTCAGCCTGTCCCATGCAAACGGTAGAGTACAATGACTGGTTCCAGTTAATCATAAGGCACATACCGTTAAGACCCAAACAACCATTCACCACTCCATGGAAGCCCTGTTTTAATACATGCTACATAGAGCAGAGGTTTCCAAACTTTTGAAGGATGCAAAGGCCACGATTACATTCAATATTCATTAATAGAACACTCTTAAACCATTTCCAAATTTAGAACCAAAACAAGTGCCAGTTGTAGTACGCGGGCGCATTTTATTTATTATTAGGATCATTAATGTGACAGCAACGGGAACGGGACATTGAATACAAAGCGGAGGAAAAGATTTTTGCTTCTGAAACAGGATTAACTTTATTCACCGTGATGAAAAGAAATGCTATTTCTACTTGTAAATGTTTTTTTTGTGTCTACATTTCTGGCAAAGCTGTAATGTAAAGCCAATTCATTAACGATAGTGGAAATCATAGTAGTTGTCAAGCATCGCACACATGAAGAAGTGGGTGTTGCATCCACGCACATGCACACACTTTTTTGACATCCACACTCAACCCCATGTTTTTTTTTCTTTTTTTAATCACATTGTGTCAAATGTGATTTTTCGTACAAGCACGGGCGTTCTAATAAAAGGACATTGGGCCACATATGGCTTCAAGGCTATGCTTTGGACACTGCTGCGTTTCAACCATCGTGACTCATCGTTATGGTCGGAGCAGGAATTGTCTCTCTCTACACATCCTACAGTTTATTGTGTGGAAAACACTGTGGAGGCAGCTTCCAGATCACCTGTGACCATGTTGAAGACAAGTGATGTAGAAAAGATCCATAATTGTTATCCTGTTAAGGTTCAAGACGAGCACGGAAACAAAGCTCAACAAAAGCTGGACTTCCCCTCTGGTCTGGTTTGCAGTCAGTTGCGGGGCAATGATGGAAACCATGACCTATGACCCATCACATAAGACGAAGTACACATAGAGATGAAAAGATTCTTTACTATCCCAACAGGCTAATTGTTGAGCGGTAGTGTTGAGTGTGCCATGCGGCTGTTGTGTGTATGACAAGCTGTTTCAAACTACAAGCGTGATGTCGCTATCCTTACTACCGTTTACAGTCATGTTTTATTCACTGAAAGCATCCTTTATTTATTTGCTCCCTCCTCTCTAACGTGTCTTCATATTTTTTTAGCAAATGTTCCCCAACTGACCTGCATGCCATCTTCTCTCGCTGTCTCTAACACATGCTAGATTGCACACACTTTCTTTTTCTTGCTCTCCCTGCTCACCATGTTCTTCTTCTTTCACTGGTTTGCTGTCTAAATGCAATGAGACCTGACTGAGATGTCCTGGGAAATCAAAACGACTCCCCTTGCTGTACCAATTTCACCCTGCATGAAAACACACCAGCAAACACACACATTGCAAAAAGCCTACCGGCAGCAGAAGTTACAGTTCACTACTGAGGTGTTTGAGATGTCCAGATTTCCCCTCTGAATTACAATGGGTAGTTTGAGAAACAAACATCAGAAAAGTCACGCACACAAACTTTCACAGAATGAAGACAACAGAAGGAAAGAGCACACACACACACACAAACATGCCTCCAGAGTCGCAAAGTAAAAAAAGATCACCCACGACACGATACTGTGTTGGTTGTAAGGCCAGAGCGACTTCAAGAAGTGTCTCTTTTTTCACCAGACAGCAGTGACTTTCCTACGTGACAAAGACTCCATATGATGTGAAAAAATGTCATCTTGACAGCTAAAAATAATGACGTTCAAATTGAATTCCCATTGTAGGATTTCCTTTATGAACATGTCAAGACTCTAATTTTTAGATCAAATTTGTCAGGTTCAATCTTTAGTTGTCTTTTTTTTTTTTAATCTTCTGTAGGATGATTTAGAAAATACGGAACTTGACATGAAGTCGTTTATTTTTATGATGCAAGCATGAGTTACTGTATAAGCCTTGTGCATTTGTCATAACTTAACAATAATTGGGGGGGGCAATCTCTTGCTCTGATATTGCAGCTGCAGTTAGACGGCCTCATTCCAAGAGAACCTGTTAAACGATTATGTTTTATTCTTTACTTGAGCTGCACGTCACACTCGTGCCTCACAAATCTCACACAAGTTGTTTGTGTGAGCCATGTAAGCGGATGTGCGCTATAATAAGCCACTCACCCCACTCCTCTGCAGTCCTCGGTTAGAGCACACTCTAGGTCGCCAAAGGGCTACTGGTGAGATTGAATCATGTTTTTGTTGTTTGTGTGTGATGACCTCCAGTGTGATCAAACCGGACGAGGTGAAGGTAAGGGGCGTGTTTTAGAGCAACAGATAATTTGCACATGAAAGCACATACTCAACTTACATCCTGTATCCTGGAAGTGCAAATCAAAAGTCATGCGTCATAACTTAGCTATGTTCCATGATATTCTTCGCTGTCGCAGTTTTCAGTCCCAACAACTGGCAGTAGCACCAACATTGCATTTAAGGACTGTGAGACAGCTTCAATTTACAATAACTCTACAATTAAATCATAATGATCAATTTCCAAAAAACATTGACAGGTTTCATATTTGATTTAGAAGCATAGGGATTCAAGCTGTGATTCCAACCCATTAATCGTTTGCCCTGATAATGCATCTGCTGCTACGGTCTATTTCCATCTCATTTGTTCAGCAGCATACCCACCTGTGTGGAAGCTACAAATGACAATTCACCAGTGTAAAATAGTCATGCAAGCTTCAATAGAATAACATTCTATGGAGCAAAAGTGATACATTGATCGTATCCATATTTGCCAATTAGTGGATTTTTGCCTTGCTCAGCAGGGCTATTGTAATAGAACAGCATCATCCAAATGCATCTGAGGGCCAATTTAGTCATGACTCCAGCAAGAACTCAATTTTCTATTTTTACTCGTGTTTCATCTAAAATAGATTGCTTCGACAAGTGCTTCTTTGAAGGATGATGATGGCCTTGTTTACTATGTTTCTCTTTTGAGTAGATGTGTTTGGGGGTTTGACTCCTGTCTAAGTGTTACCACTGATGAAGGGCTCCACAGACGTTCATATTATAGTACCCACAAAGCAAGAGATCTTTTGAACCTGGAGCTGTCCTCTCGTAGCTGATTTAGGGAGGGAGGTGGTTTACACTCTGGACAGATTATCATTACCAGACACTTTTTAATAATCAGATTAAGATTTGTTATTAAAAATAACAAAACAACACAAAAAAAAATACATGTTTCAATTAACCCAACATACACAAATTATAAAGCTCCTACAGGTTCACCGACTAAGGATGATTCTTTTTTTTTTCTTTTCTTTTTTTTTTGCTGTAGATTAAGAACATTTGGATGGAAAGATCACACGAGACTAGACATTTCAGATTTCACACTAGTTTGCTTTAATATGAGCCACATTATGACTGGCAAGTGTATTATATTGCCAGGGTGTTTTGCTATTATATTGAAAATCCATCCATTCATTTTTTGATCCGCTTTATCCTCACAAGGGTCGCAGGGTGTGCTGGAGCCTATCCCAGCAACATATATCATTTATACATTATATATACAATTTAGAGTGTTCCATTAACCTGTCATGCATGTTTATGGAATGTGGGAGGAAACCGGAGTTTATATTGAATATTTAAACACTAAATGGTGCTGAATGCCTATTCAATTCAAGTCCACATTTATACTTGTTGGAAGTGTAAATCACATGAAAACCAGAGAGCTAAATATGGATGGGGGGAAAAAAATCTAGTGAATTATAAAATGAGAGAAGATCAAGAAGCAGTCAGCGAACTGCACCATCACTTCAGTACAACAATTTGGAATGTCCTGAAAGCTGACGTAGACATGACATTAGTGTACTACATAACACATGTTGAGTAGATAGGTCATGGAAAAACAGCTGCAGGTGATGAAACTAAAATATTGTGAGAGCTGCACAGAAGGTCCAAAACAACTGTGAGTAGTATCAGCAACAACCATCCAGGGATAAGCCTCAAATGTTCTTTGAGTTTTATGGCCTACTAATGTTAATATTCACCGAAGTGATTGGAAAAACCAACAGTTAGGAAATAAAGGGTCTGCTCATGATATGAAACATGGCGTGTCATTTGCAACACAGTGACTTGGATTGGGTTTGCATGGCTTCCACAGAACATGGGTTTCATTCAGCCATTGTCAGCCAAAATGTACCTGCTCTGGGGCAATTATGTTAACCCATGTGCCGCCATTTATGAAATAATTGTGAAAATTTGAAATATTCACGTAGAAATGTTTTCCTTATCCCTGTAGTTGAACGTATTTCTTCTGGATATGAGACGCCATCCCAGTCTGCCTTGTTCAATTCAGAGGCACGAATGAGCATTCGGCAAGGCAAAACCACAAAGACACATACGCAAACACTGTGAAGATGCAGCAGCAGGCACTGACAATATACTGTCCATGACACTTTAGTCTAAATACAAGCTAATGAAAGAACCGCCCTGGCATTATTGACATTTAATCCCTGCCCCTGGGAGAAGGAAGCCATCATCTTCCATGCATAAACCAATCTTAATGGCCTGAAATTTTAATATGACATTTCTGAGAATTGGATTTATGGCATGCAAAGGAAGATTCTAATAACTGAGCACCGTGATGCTGATTTTTTTTGTCGGTGGCAAAGCATTCTGCCATTGATTTCTTCTTGAGGATTATTATTCTTTCTTCTGTGACATGGGTGAGAGGGAACCTTCCCCTCAGCAAGATCATTTGGATTCATAACCCCTTCCAAATGAGTTATTGACTTGTAGAGGTTTCACCGCCATTTTTAATCAGAAGCTTATACTCACAATACAGCTGTGGTGTTTGAACACATCTCTCTGACAGTGGAAACATGAGCAATATCTAATAGTATACACACACACACACACACATATATACAATACCTCAAATGACTGATGTACAAAAATGATCAATCTTTCGATTTGAAAATTGATTTTAGAGCATTTCAGTGTTGATCCGCAAATCACTACCGAGGATAAGTTTAAGGGCAGAGAACAGTGCGTTATGAGGATTTGGGTCATATTACTGTCACATTGATCCAGGTATCACACTTTGGTGTCCTTTCTTTGTTCAGCTTACAACCACACCAGAATAGTAGTGTCACCTCAACCTCTAATACAGACAGCATGGAAAGCCCAAGTCACAAAAGATGAATTTAGAATAACCAACAGAAGAGCAGACACTCATGAGGTGAGGGAGGATTAAAAGAAAAAAAAAAGTTTTTGAATATTAATTTGAGTTTGACAGGAATGTAATACTTTTCTCCCTGCTGGGAGAGGCAAAGCCATTCATTCGGAAAAAAAAAACCTAAATACCCACGATGCATGTAAGCTTATGGTGAGAGCCAGTTCCGACAACAATGTTTTCACCCTCCATCCATCCATCCATCCATTTTCCGATCCACTTTATCTTCACAAGGTTCGCGCAAGTTGCTGGAGCCTATCCCAGCTGTCTTCGGGCAGTAGGCAGGGGACACCCTAAACCAGTTGCCAGCCAATCACAGGGCATACATAGACGAACAAACATCAGTGCTCACACTCACACTGAAGGACAATTTAGAGTGTTCCGTTAACCTGCTACACATGTTTTTGGAATGTGGAAGAAAACCGGGGTACCCAGAGAAAACCCACGCACACACGGGGAGAACATGCAAACTCCACACAGGAAGGCCAGAGCCAGAAGCAACTCTGTACTGTGAGGCCGACTGTAAACCCAGCTATTGTGCACCTACAGGTGATCTTGGCCGTCAGGGGGCAGTGTAATAGAGACACACGGACACACATGAAGGTTTTCACAACTGATTCAGTAAACTGCAGCAGTTTACTGAGTCAGTTAATTTTTAGCAGAGGATACAGAATACAGTATCTGCCTGTGAGTCCTGTCATATTGCCTGTCTACATAGGTTGCAACATCATTTGTGTTTAAATATCAATTGCTTAAAGGGTTCTAGAATGGTGTTTTTCCAATGTTTTAATTTGTGTTAGCAATTTTTTTTATTGTTATTTTTGCTCACAAGTCAAAGGAAAATAGCAGCCGAGTAATGACTCATATCTCACAGATATCACAAACCGTCTGGATCGAGGAAGCCACAGTAGTGTTTCCTTTGAAACTACAGACTGGGCCATATTTGCAGAGAGCACAGCCCTGGAAAGCCACACATCTGCTGTGCTTTCCTGCATCACCCTCTGCCCAGAAAATGTGACCAGAACAAAGACTACCATAGTGTTGTTGAACCAAAACCGTGGCTCAACACCAAGGTGCAGACTCTGGTCAGAGCATGGGATGATTTCAAGTCGAGAGCCCTGCAGGCCTACAAATACGCATGCAGGTGAAGCATTAAATAAAGCCAAATGGAAGAACACACAGAACACTTCAACGGCGGCAACACCAGGAACATGTGGAAGGGGATTAAATAACTCATCAGGTTCTAAGGACAGCAACACGACAGCTGACCCAACGGACAAAACCGATCCAAATGACTTGAACCAATTCTGCACCCACTTTTACCAGCGTAACAGGGGAATTCGCATTACGTACACCCCGGTCCAGCTACAGTGGCGCCAGGTACGAGTCACATTGAATGGGCCATAATTTAGTTGAATCACTTGGCGGTCGGTTTTGGTCTACACCTGATTTATCACTCTGCTATCACAGGAGAATGACATCTAAGTATGCCTTTATTGGATGTTCTCATCGCAGTGTCAGTGTGTTCCAGCCAGTACCACTGGTTGCAATAAATGGAAACAGTTGCAATGTATAGTGGCATATGGTTACAATTACAACGACCCTTGATTGGAAGTAAAGATCTATCTTGATATCTTACTATGTTCTTTGTTAATGCCTCCATCAAGCTCAAAAGTGAGAGTTATTGTTTTGATTCCAGCAGCTCCATCAAATTAGTTGAGGTGAAATGGAGTTCAATCAGCATGCGTCTAAATGAAATGATACCCAATACATAACCTTTGCTTTAAATACATTTCCCAAGGCTGCTTAGTAGGAACAATGTAAAACAAGTAAACAAATAGCCAGGAAATCAGACAATCATGAGGATTCTTCTCTATCAAGTGCATGCTGAATGGATCACCATATTCTGGCCTGGTGCTGTTGTAGGTTGAATGTGATTGGGGATTTGCAAGATTAAGATCAGAGACAAATACTCCCTTGCGGATGTGATAGCTCACAGCTTCTGCTGCTAAGGAGGATTGCCTTTACCAAAATGCATCACATTAACCATCTTTGTACTTATAAGAAAATAGACTATATATATATATATATATATATATATATATATATATATATATATATATATATATATATATATATATATATATATATATATATATATATATATATATATATATATCTTGAACCATACTTTTGCTATCATACATACATAACTTAATTGTCTCGGTATGATAATTTCTCTTTTAGAGTGTACTTGTATTTAGGGAAATTATCTGTCCTCTAAATTCATGTTATGTACTTATCATAGAATCCTGTGTTTAATATCCACCGGTCTATAATATAACCCTTGAAAATCAACTTTTAAATGTATGTATTTATCTGTATGTGTGTATATCACAGTACCTGTATACATGTGTATGTATTTATAATCTGGTTTCAAGTCTGTGTTTTTGATGCTCCAATAGCATACTTTCACTCTACACTCTAAATGTTGATAAATGGGCTGTTACATATATAGCGCTTTTCTACCTTAGGTACTCAAAGCGCTTTACACTGTTTCCTCATTTGCCAACTGATGACTCAGCATCAGGAGCAACTTGGGGGTCAATATATTGTTCAAGGACACTTCAACAAGGTCACAAGGGCTATGGACTGGACTCCCATCCTCTGGGTGGTTGGCAGACGACCACTCTATTACTGAGCTATGCCCCCCGCTAAAAATAAAATATGATGGTGGGAAGTTACCCACTTTTCAACTATTTTGGTCAAGCTCTACTTCCACTTCTCCTGTTTTGTTGAAAGTGCCGGGAGGGTATGCAAACAGGAGAAAAATCCTTTGGGTTTAATTAATTTGAACAGGGTTGTTCGTTTCTGTGTGCCCTGCAATTGGCTGGCAACCGATTCAGGGTGTCCCCCGCCTACTGCCCGGAGACAGCTGGGATAGGCTCCAGCAACCCCCGCGACCCTAGTGAGGATCAAGCGGTTCAGAAGATGGATGGATGGATAATTTGAACATATACATCAGTTGCAGATGATTCAAACGTGTTAAATGAGCATGTTATTTGATTATTTATATAACAGGCTGCAAAAAACAGATATGATGGTGTAATGTATTGTTTTGCATTTAATTGTTGAGTGTTGCTGGTGAGGGGTTGTAATAACCATGTCAAGCTAAGTACTGAAATGTACGAGCTCATGAATGTTTCACGTGTCTGTGAAGTGACATTACGACCGTAGCGCTCTGTCAACTAAAGCCGCACCTTTGAGGAAGCCAGGTTTGTTAAAAAAAAGTGATTAATAAGAATGGCAACTGTGTCAGGCTGTCAGCACCAAATCGTGTCGTCATTTAGGTCTAATAAACTGCCTTTGAAAAGTAATCCGCTGTTAGTCACTACTAAACTCTGGCAACAGGCGCCGTAGAATACAATGTCAGCATAATTAGGTCATTTTTTTCACGCCCTTAATCAGCGATTGATTGTTATTTCAGGATGCCGTTGTGTCGTAAAAGTCGGTCGCAAGAAGCAACAGTTTGACGACTCTGCGTCAGAGTCTGGAAAATGAATGAAGCCAGCCATTACGCCGCGGCACGCTGCCGGGAACAATTTCAAAATAAGAGCGTAGGCATAGATGTCCATATATTATTGGTTGTGTAAGGTTTATTTTTAAAGTTATACATGAACGGTTGTTGTTAGGGTCCCTAGGTACTGTCTCGGCAATGGTAAACATCTAAACAAGATGACATTTTTTATGTTAGATTAACACCCGTGTATAATACTCATTTTTCGGGGAAAATTAAACGGGTTTTAAGCTCGTGATTTCATCGTATATATCTTTATTTGCTGACAGATCCAATTTCTACGTTTGCACAGTCAAGGATTTAAGCTCGTGATTTCATCGTATATATCTTTATTTGCTGACAGATCCAATTTCTACGTTTGCACAGTCAAGGAAGAGACTTTAAATAAAATCTGAAATGGCCCTGAACAGTTGATGGTTCAGTGCTTTGCCAAAAGGCATTTTAACAGATTTCAGAGGCAGACATGCATCTATTAGTTTCCATTTTTTGTTCTGTGGTGGAAATTGAACCCAAGCCAAGTCCGTAGCGAGTTGAGTGACTGCTTCATCTATGCTGCTCGGCAGCTTAAGGTACAACTGTGTTTGTGGCTAAAGGTGTTGGCCTAATTATTCTGAAGTCACAAATGACCAATAGATAAAGTTTCCCATCTAATAATGTGGTGTATTCATAATGTGTAGAGAGCTTTGTTTTGTGCTTCCATCTAGACCAGGGGTGTCAAACGTACGGCCCGCGGGCCGAATCCGGCCCGCAAAGGGGTTTAATCCGGCCCGCGAGATGATCATGTAAAACAGTACAGTAATCCCTCGTTTTTCGCAAAATGGGGACCAAAACCACCCGCGAAAAACGAAAATCCGTGAAGTAGCGACCAATTAACAAATATTTTTTTTAAATTGCCCCACGTGGGCCTTTGCGGTTGAGCAGAGCGCACGAACACACACACACACACACACACACGCACACACACGGGCCAGGATCTCTCCGTGTGCAGCAGACGTGTTTATGATTAGTCAATTAAGGTTGTTTAGACAATTAAGGATGGAGGGCAGACGCTATCAATAGCACTCTCACATTTACACATTTAATAGCACTCTCCTTAGTTTGTAAGGTGTAGGCAGGGATTACATTAAGATTTTATATGCACGTGTAAATGGTTTAAAACGTTTCTTTATAAATCTCGTTTAATCTTAAAGTCCATTCCTATATTTTTCAATACCAATTACTTGTTAAAGTTTGTACAATCAGTGGGATCAGTTTCAATGCATATATGTGAATGATAAAAGTAAATTGCACATTTGTCGATGGAAATGTAAGGTGCTTCATGAAATGTTTTGTAAAAGATATGTTCATTAAATTTCAACATTTTCCTAATGTTCTTGTGCTTCTTTATACCAAAACAAAGGAAAGACATATTGTTTTGGTTATTTCTAGCAAAGTATGGTATCATTTTAATGGTCCGGCCCACTTGACATCTACCGAGGCCGTATGTGGCCCACCATGTGAAATGAGTTTGACACCCCTGATCTAGACTAAAGATTGCATTTTACATTTCATCTCGCACTTCCCAACAAACTGTGATCTGCTGCAGCTTCAGCTGACTGGAAATGCCACTCTTCAACACACACCCACAGGGGAAACAATCTCTGCTGGAACGGTCCAAAATACCATTCAAAATCAACAACCACACACACACACACACACCAGTGCTCTGAAAGCTGCTTGCTCACATCTCGTTTCAATTCATCCCCAGACAGAAAAGCTTGTTTTCATCCATGGATAACCACTAGGCTTGTTGGCAGTTGATTGTACGAATGATCACACATTCATGCTGTATTCAATGTTTTTTTTTTTTTTTTAATCTGCTGTTCAACATGTAAATATCCCTATTTCTCCCTGTAATACAAGTAGGTGGAGTTTCCAGGATGTTCAGATTTTCCACAGCAAAGAGCAGTGAGAGGTTTGGCACCAACGGTGTTATTCTGGTTCTTATTCTTTTACTCATATGTTTTAATCTTGGTCCTTCACTCACATCCAATCGGGGGTGTCTAAATAGGGTGCAAAATGTAATGGTGTATGAAGGCCACAAGCACAGGTGGTAGGTGAGCTGTTTGCAAGACTCAAAATTAGCACTTCCACATTGCAGTTTGCAGCCAAACTTTGCATTTCACTAAAACACATAGACTATCAAAACTGAGAATCAACCGCAGACATACATGTAGTCGGACGTCGGGGAAACCTCTGTTCTACTTACACCACACATCTAATAGGTGCAATAAAAGTCTACCAGTGTACAAAAAAAGCATACGTACAAAATAGCTATTTCAATTAAAATATTATTTATTTTTTTCTGATCAAAAAGAAAAGTGGAAGTAGGAATGTTTAAAAAAGTGAAAACATGATTTTTAAAAAAGGATACATTACTAGAAACAGGATATAGAATATTAGATTCTTAAAACAAGACAAAAATGAAATGTCCTTTCCTTTTCAGATTCTGAGACTGGCTATTTTTTTACCAGCAACATAGCGGAATATAATTCACTCAACAACAGACCAAAAGGGGGAATAGGAGGCATTATCAAGTGGCACTCAGTATTCCATACAGTATCACTGAAAGGACAACAGTTTGTGCAGCATTTTGTTTTGGCTCTGATCAGAAGGTCAACAGTGAGGACTCTGACAAATGCACTCAGAGATTGTTCTGGGGCAAAAGACTGATTTAAAAGGCAGCGAATGAAAATAGCCTTTTCTTCCTTTTGCTCATCCAGTCCCACCCTTTGGCATCAGTATCTGACATGTGGGCGGTCAACTGCTTTAGGAATCAGGTTTAATAAAGAAGACTTCATGTTATTTTTTAAGCCCGGCCCCCTCAATCCCTTCTCAGAACTCTGTCTGTATTGGAGTGGAAGAACATGTTTCAGTCTCTGCTACTGTCTAACTTTGTGACCACTTTTATCCTCAGCGTCTTGTCAGGGAAAACCCAATCAAAGAGCAAAACTATAACCAAAGTATTCAGTGATCTTAAAGTCGTAGTTTATTTACGTAAAAGAAATAAATAAAGGTTGCTTGAAACACAGAAGAAAAAAACACAAAATCTAACGTATTTCGTGTTAACTGTACTGGAATATCAGCGTTTTCACTCAATTACAGCAGTCATTGCCAGTGTGTACTTCTGTAACTGGAGATCAGCCAGAGTGGCGTGGCAAGGACAGACACAGTGCTAAGACTGCTGCATGTTGGATGCACCAAGCTCAACCATTCAAACCATCATATTTCTCTCCTAGCTGAAATGAGAAATGAAGTCATACTGTTAGTACAAGAAAAAAATTTAAGTTGAAAACTGAAATTTATGCAGAAGAGAAGGGAGCTATTGAGTAACAGAGAACTTTCACGCTTAAGTGTTTATATTTTGTGTTATTGAACATATCACAACCAAAGTCAAATTTTTTTTCTTTTTTTCAGTTGTTGCTTATAGACCTGATGTACATAATCTCAAATGCATTGGTTGTATTCTGGGAATATTGTTGTTTTGTTGTTGGCATATGCTGTCATAACAATAATTTGTCAAATGTTTTCATCTGAGTAAAAAGAACCACACAACATAAGAGACTTTAAAGTCATTCAAAGAACAAAATCAAGGCAGGGCCACAATCGGCTGTCGAGCATCTGGATGATAAGGTCAACTATTATCGTGATGCTTAACAGGTGGACTTCTCAGAGACAATAGCAGGCTGCGACAATGACCTCATCCACACCATTAGACGATCACCTTCATACCAGTACTGATAGAACAGCGGGACTATCCATTAAAAGTGGAATTTGATGTCATTCACAAGACTAAGACTCCTGTCAATTGATCTAAGTGGAGTAATGGAAATAAAGTTCAGTGTACTGTATATTGTACGATATCAAGATTTGGAAGTCTGTATGTCATTTTTAAATAAGAACCATACAGTGTTGGACTGAAACGGCAAAGTAATATTTTAACAACAAAATTAGGAGGTTGTTGACATTTGTTGCAAGGATGCGTTTCAGGTGGTCAGAGACAGCACCACTGTCATCATTTTGAAATGGAAATGAGAGAAACTAACATTTGCTACTGACAAGCTCAAAGGCTTGGGGCCCTATTTTGGAAGACAGACGCATGTGCACCCGGCGTAAAAACTGCCACAACATTTGGCAAATTACAGAACATAATAACGTTTCAATAGCCGGGTTCAGAGGGGGACCCACCTCTCGGAAAGCATCTCCCTGCAGCATTTTCATTTTGTTAAATGGACATTTATATCATTCCAACGAACATTTTATAGTCGTATATTGTGGCAAATTTTGCCCACTCGCCATCCGGGTTCAATTCCAGCTCCGTCCTCCCTGTGTGGAGTTTGCATGTTCTCCCCGGGCCTGCGTGGGTTTTCTCCGGGTACTCTGGTTTCTTCCCACATTCCAAAAACATGCATTGCAGGCTGATTGAACACTCTAAATTGTCCCTAGGCGAGTGTGAGCGTGTTGTTCGTCTGTGTGTGCTCTGCGATTGGCTGGCAGCCGGTTCAGGGTATCCCCCGCCTACTACCCGAAGACACCTGGGATAGGCTCCAGCACCCCCCACGACCCTTGTGAGGATAAGTGGATCAGAAAATGGATGGATGGATGGACATCAAAACAAAGGGCAAATAAAAGTAAAATCCACACTTCAGACAAAGTTGACAATTTCTGAGCTTCACAATTTACAGTATGTCATTAAAATTACTTAAAAGGAGAGAGGCATAACTGTGACTCACTCTGGAAATACACACACGCTGAGATGGAGGTCTGCTTGGTAGGAAAGGATTTTATCACACCTAAAATTGAATCATCTAGTGTGAAATCTTCAAAATAGCAACAGGTTGCAGACTTCCTAGCATTGCTATACAGTTCAGCTGAACGTATGGTGTACTCCATTTACTCATACCCATGTTGCATGAGTAAATACAGTAGTAGTGATACAGTACCTGCATCCCAATAGACCTCGAGGAAGCATTTTTGAAGATCAATTAGATTTACGGGATTTAACTTTGTCTGCATCTAATTTATACACTCTAATATCCAATTTCGATCTTTCTTAATTCTCCAAGGTTCGAGATAGAACTGAAGCAACAAAAAAAATCCTCTGACAACATTGTGAAAAACTCTTGTGTCGTAACTTCCACGGTGCCTCACATGTGAAAGAAAAGTAAATATGTGGAAAGGTGGTCACATCACCACGAGGGGTGGAAGACGATGGCACAAAACATCAAGCAAACTTTTCAGGTAATAGGAGAGTTAATTTGAAATAGCTCACCGAATCTCAAGACATGTGGCATCCCATGAGAATATCCCACACATTGTAATAGCAGCAGTAGCAGCCTGCAGCTCGACATCAACTGGGAAATAATCTTCATGTTGCTTGTGCGCCGCACAGTATTGTTACTCCCAGAATCCGTATATTTCCCAGGTGTATGTTTTTTCTCTTTCACTCCGGCAGGTTGGTCGACTGCCTCCTTACATCCATAAGGCAAAAAGAAAAAGAAAAACACTGCGTGTCCGGCTCACTGCACCAAGAAGAAAATATAATAGTCCTTGGCTGAAGAAGAAAATGATGGTGATGATGATGATGGAGGAGATGGTGTGGGACCTGAAGGGGAATCCATGCTAGGCAGGGCGCAGTTTGAAAAAATCCATCTGGGGGGAGAGACACAGGCAGCTTTAGGAGAAGGGGGGATACTTGGAGCGAGTCAAGCGGCGGTGTGAGCTGCCGCTGCACTGCCGCGCAGCATTTGAAGTGGAGATCGCTAATAGTGGCAGAAGGCATGTCAAGAAAGAAAAGCTCGGGTATAATTCCCGCCTGCCGCTGACCACTCTTCACACTCTCACGCGCACTGTTATAACCTCTATTTGTTTTCTCTCAAATTGTTCGCACGGTTCGCCGAGTCGCCGCTCCAGTCAATGAATTAGACAAGATTGCTATTTGATTGCTGTCGCCAAGCTTTACACTGGAAACCGGTCAGCGGTCGGAATGATGAACAGCCCGCCCGATATCAAACGGCATATTTTCTGTTTGCTCCTTTCACGCTTTCCATGAAGAAACCCTCGAATATTTTCAAGGTGCTTTTTTCAACTAAAATTGAGTACAGAAGACACAAATGCTAAATGGGTCATAAGTGGGAGCGCACAAATTCGAAAAGTTACCCAAAATATAAACGCTGATCTTAGAACTCGATTTTAGAATGCGGTCATGACATTGCCGATTTAGCTACTTTGGGAAGTTGGAAGCTTATCATAACCACGGAAGCCTCGTTGGCCTTATTTATTAAAGCGCCCTACAGGTTTACCTATTCGCTGTCAGTATATTTATTTTGTTGTCTTAACCAGTTGCTACGTTTAAGTTTTTTTCCCAAAACATGAATGCAAATTATGTGAAGGACACAAATTACATTTCAAATAATTCATTCAATTTATGCAAAACTTTTCATTTAATTATTACGATAACAAAGTGGAAAATGCCTGTACGCAAAGCCGTGCAGGCTACATTTGAGCTCCACTGTATGTTGTATTACAACAGAAAGGTCAATTACATGGCAGTGTACCCGTGGAGTGTTTAAGATACGCCCGGGTGTATTGTGTGGATAAAGTTTATTTAAAGGTATTGCGCTCGGGAGTTATTGAATTCAGGACTCGTCTCACGTGTACTATAAAGAACTAGGGTCATTATCTACGGATCATTCATAAAGCAGACCTGCAGGACGCATTTATACCCACACATTGTCCTTCTACTTTACAAATGAAAGGCGGCAGTGAACGATAAAATGTGTCCAAGTAGCGGTCAGCTATACACTGTAGGTCATAATCTGTCAAGAAAAAATATATTACCATAAAAGTGAAGACTTTTTAGTGACCTACTTCAATATTTTTGTGTGCTGCGCGTGTGCTGAATCCACAACAATCTTTGCAAGAGTCGGACATTATTTCAAAATGCTCCCGTACTTGCAATTATTGTCCCAAAAAAGGTAAACATGTGCTTGAAAAGGTGTGGCACCAGGGATAAAGAAACGACGTACCCAAGCATTGTACAGTAGATGTGAAGTTTGCAGTATTTGACTTACCTTGGTCAGCGTGAAAGAGTCACCGGAACAGCACAAAGAAGTTGCTTGTTTCTCGATGGGAGAGCAGAGCCGTTTCAGAACCAGTCGCCTCTGGAAAGCAGCGCTTGACCCGGCCGTGTGGAAGACACGCCCCCTGTCGGACGCTGGGATTTAGTGCTTAAAGCACACTTGTTCACCTGAGCGCTGCGCAAACTCGGCGGGTATCAGTGAGTGTCCGGTCCTTTCAGCGATATTACAATATGGTTTGATCTGCTATGTGGGTTGATCATGACAACTCTTGAATGAATCCCTGTCACATTGCAAACTTGGCTCATCTGCAGCACACGACGTTGTGGGTAATTTTGTCCATGAAGATGAAAATAAGCAATTAATGGTGACTTGTGTCAAATAGTAGTTGAAGGATTGTTCCAAAGAATACAACAACCCCCACAGCTATTAAGCACAAACCAGATTCTCTTTTTCTTTTTATCAAAAAAATACCGGCAATAGCCTACACCTACATAAAGGATATTAACTAAGGTAAAATGACAGCCATGTATGACAGCAACTGTGAATACCTTTTTGCAATTTTTACACTATATCCACACACTCATTATAATATCAATTAATCAACATTATAATATAAATATTTTTCAGAATGCAAGAGTGATATTAGGGCTAAAAAATGCATGCGACATCATGTAACTACAGTATTCACTTAGCAGTATTGTGGTTAGATAGCCTGTATGTGAATGTTTAATGGAGGAAGTTTAGCATATGCCCTTGGATATTTTGAATTTGTATTATAAATGCAGAAATGCGATAAAAATACATTATTTAGCTATCTAAATTCTAAATAGTGTTCCAAATTAGACAATTAAAATGCAGCTACTGGAGTGAGATTTGGGCTTGGAGCCTTAAGAAAAAAAATCACTTTGGCCAACATCACTTCAATTGCAAATCCAAAATATTATTAACAGGGTCCCTCTCATCCAATGCGCCCGCCAAATCAGCCTCACTTTTATCACTCCTATGGCACTGTTGGGGATTCGTTTTGTTTACGTAGGTTATTTGTTAGGAACCAGGTGATGTACTGTAAATCAGGATGAAATTATGATTTGCATTATTAGTTAATACAAGTTAATTAAAATAATTTGTACACATGTTTCATTTTAAAACAAATGTTGTCAACCTAAACAAGTTACTTTGATTTAGGTTATCTTGTTTTATTGTTTTTTGTAAATCAAAAAGGATTTTCCTCTCGGATGCTGACAGAAAATATTAATATTGCATTCTTTGGTCTCAAAATGATTTTTAAACATCGAAAGAACTTTTTATTAAAAACGTCCCAAAATGACATTGATCTCTGTATTTTCTTTATTACATTGGTCAACAGAAAGTTGGAACAGAGAAAGTGTTTAAAATGATTGTATCTTATGCCTATGAAGTGCACATGTAGGACACTCAAAAAACAGACAGCTTTTGTGAACAAAATGTTAACATTTTTTCTGTACTTATCAAATACTTTGGTGAAAAAACTGCACCAAATGTGTACCGGTACTGTGTCTGTATTGGAGTCACAACCACACACACACACACACACACACACACACACACACACACACACACACACACACACACACACACACACACACACACACACACACACACACACACACGCACACACACACAGACATATACACAGTGACATTTTATTTTGAATGTTTTGAAGAATCAGACAGTTGAAAAGTGTTCATCTCTGATGTTTGTAGGTTTGATCCACAGTTTTCTGCCAGGATTTGAATTACCCTTGACCTCAGAATTGTCACCCGTATGTTTATCTTCAGTCATCTTGGTCGTGTTAATCCACAAAAGTTCGATTGAGGCAACTGGGGGCTTCTTCGTTGTTATAGAAGATGGCCTTTATTGGACCCTTAATACAAAAGGCTTCTTAAATTCCAAATGTTAAGTGTAGAATCCCCTTTGTATGTCTCTGGTGGGTGTGGGTCCTGGGAGTGGTCACCTGAGTGTTGCTGTTTTTGAATGACCATTTTGTGTTGAACTGTCATTCACCGGCCTGTTCAAACAGCTTGTTGGTGCCCACACTATCAACGGCTGACAATCTTTGGGGTAAGAATGTCAGGATTTATTTCTAAGCTTAACGACAAGTACTGGGGCCAAGCTACTCTGTTTAGAGAGGGCCTTTCTCGTTTGCGTTTCTCCCTTCTTCTACAACTCTCTCAAATCAGCAACCTTATTGGTCTAATTTTGACAATGATATCTTCAAAAGATTGACCCGTGTTCCTAGGGCTTGACTCTAGGAGGCTGCCCTCCTATGTTCTGCCATGGGTTTATGTAGGGGTTGTTTGTTTTGCCCACTGAAGAGGTCACCGGATTCCTCACTACACTGCAGTGGATAACCAACATTGCTGAGTTTGCCTCAAGGGATTTTGTCCTTGGGGCAAACCAGCTTTTGTCTCAGGGTGTTGCAGGGTTTAGTCTGAATTGCTTTGAAAAACCAGCCAAGTAAGGGCCTTTTGTTCATTGACCTTCACCACTCAACAAGAGGACTTGAGTTTTAGCATATTCAGCCAATCAATTGAAATAATTAAAAAAGGACAACAAAGTAAGAGCATCAGACAGCAATAACAACATCAAGCGATACAATTTAAAGGTGAAGGAGAATATCCCTACAGTGATGAAGGAGTGATCTAAAGGCACATTCTGGAGCTGAAATGAAAGGGAGCTTTGATTGCCCCCAGTCTCTCTGATACCCTCTTGTGAGCTGCATCAAAAGTTGAATTGTGAGGTCGACAAATAAAGAGTCAAAGACATCTCTGTAATCCAACAAGCGCTACTATCTCAGCCATTGGGAAGTGAAGCCCCTGGAACACACAACACACAATATACAGGTGGGGTCTTAATAGAACAACACTTGTGGCTTATTTTAATTAAAAAATATACTTTGCACTGCGTGATAAAACCTTATTGCACTGTATCTGTAGCAAATTATTTTAAGATACCCAACAAAGTTTATAATAATAATAATAACATTAATATTAATAGAGACAGGCAGCATGGCGGACAAATGTTAGACAAATCAAGTCTGCCTCATGTTCTGAGCTTCAGGGATTCAAATATGGATCAGCTCTGACATTCTCATGAGAATTTTGCAAGTGTGAATGGTTGTCTATATATGCCCCTAAATTGGCTTGCGACCAGTACAGTGTACCGGTATATTCACTGGGAACCAAAACAGGCTCAGAGGTATAAAAAAAGAAAAGAAAAGAAAAAGATGATGATCATATTGGCAGAATTCAATTTACAATTGTTTAGCAAGGCAGTTACACCTGACAAAAAATGCCAAATTTACCGGGTATGTCTAATAATAATCAACATACAGCCACACTGTTGGATTTGCATACATGAGAGCCCAAAATATATCAAATCTGTTCTTCTCGGGTGGGTTCCTCCCACAGCACAAAAACATCAGGTGGTCACCAACCTTTTCGGTACGAGATATACTACATTGGCTATACTGATTCATGCAATGGGCTACCAGTTTGATAGATATATTTCAAATGATATATTTGTTCAAACTACCTTAAACATGTTCTTAACAATAATTCCTGACATTTATCTTTGTGACAACAGCATCTCAGCATTAAGCACAAACCGAGAAATAACTCAACTGCATGTCTTAGCATATAGATAAATATGTATACTTCACTCCTAACATTTGTCAGGATACTAGAAAATATTAACCTGTATTTGTGACTTTGCTTATTACACAATGCAATGCATTTCAACATTAAGCATTCATCTAACAATGTCGATATTTTGTTTCTTTTCCTATCTGCAAAGAGGATATTGCCAGTCTACATTGTGAAAACTGCACATAGCATAGCCAAGAGAAAGATGGGAGAAAGGGAGAAAAAAAACTGGGAATTCTCCTGAAGGCTCGAAAATACGATGTAAAAAGGGTTGGCGCAGCTTTCTGAGGTGCCTCCAGAGGCAACGCTTCTTTAGACCACGTTGGCTGTATTAACATTAGGACGCATCATCTAGATTAGAGAAAAGATTCAGACAGTTTCTGCTTCCTGTTTATTTTACAAGGTACAGTAGCTTGTGGAGATTTGGGGGAAGGAAATAGTTACACTACTGGGGAATAACACCAAGTGGAATTTATATATAAAAGTTGAATATATTGTGGAGTTCTACAGCATGTGTTGGAAGGAATATAAGTGGATTGAGGAATGACATGGTAAAAACAAACATGACGGACACATTCGAAGTGTGGCTGAGGAAAACAGAGGAAAATAAATACATAAATACATATGTGTAACTGGCATTTTCTATCCATCTTTTTCAATACTGCTTGTTGTCATTTTGAAATCTAATGTCAAAGGCACTGGGCCGAATCCAAAGTTTTTCTTTGTGATTCAGGTCATTTTACTTTGCCCATGGAAACGACATCCACCGAATATTCATTTGAAATGAGGTTTGTGTTGGTTACAACAATATTAAGGATGACAAGACAGACATGAGAAATTCACATAGATAAGACTCAAACTGATGTATTGTTTTATACAAGCAATACCCTTCAGTGATGTGTGTTTGTGTGTGTGTGTGTGTGTGTGTGTGTGTGTGTGTGTGTGTGTGTGTGTGTGTGTGTGTGTGTGTGTGTGTGTGTGTGTGTGTGTGTGTGCGCGCACTCATTTGACTCGCACTACTTTCTGGGTGCAGAATTTGCCAGAAGCAATGCCCCTGGTCCAGTGGACACCACTCATGCATAGAACTTGGGGAGTGCAATGGCGGCTGGCCCATAGATGGTGTTTGGGCAACCCCAAGCGGGAGGTCAAGAGATGTATTGGAGTAGCATCTGCTGTGATGTGGACTCTGTGTCAGTCTGTTGTGGTAAAGAAGGAGCTGAGCCGAAAAGCGAATCTCTTATTTTACTGGTCGATCTCTATTACCACCCTCACCTATGGTCACATAGGTGGGTCATGACTGAAAGACCAAGATCACAGATAAAAGTGCCCAAAACGAGTTAGCGTGCTCTCTTAGAAAAAAGAAAAAAAAAAGAGAGAGAGAGAGAGAGAGAGAGAGAGAGAGAATAAGTAAAATTACTGTGAAATTAACCTACCGGTACATCTTCTTTCTACCCACAATCTTGCTGCTGTAGACTGTAAATGTCCCCAGTGTGGGACAAATAAAGGGTATCTTAATCTTAATATTTTAAATGTCTAAATGAGTGCTGATTATGCAATCATCACCCTTAAGTGCAGAAATAAAATTTCTCTTTTGATGTAATTATTTAATAACAAATAACTATTTTCCCCCCACTGGCATAAATTGAACTTCGTGTGACATCTTATCTTTCGATTTTGGTAATGTAGTCTTTTCTGGCCGTTTTTTCCCCCGTCAGAAGTCGATGTCATAAAGACTACAACACCCATAATTCTTCGCGCGGTGGAACTTTGTTGACATGTGCTTGTGTGCCGGGTCGGCCTCTCACTGGTTACTGGCGGACTACAGTCGAAAGGTGATTTGCAACTATGTGTCGATATACGAAAATATGACCTTTTTCAATACGCCCTGCTTTTCTTACGTGTATAGTTCATTTACGTGTATAGTTTTAAATGCAAAACGCATTAAACATAACTGTAGCTAGGACAGACGAGGAAGTAGCTGTCAGGATCTCAAGCTAACATTAGCTTCTGTCGAAGTTTATTTGGACTCGTAAGACGCCTGACAAAAACATTACTTACATTGTTTCAGTGATGCGGGAACGTTAAAATGACATGCTCTCTTAGTTTTGTCTGTAGCAGAGATTTTGGACAGCAGCATTTGGAGGACATTACGTGCGCAGGATGTCTCCTCCACGGCTGACAGGAGCTCTCCGTTCCTTCTCTAATGTCACCAGGAAAGAGGACTTCGATGAGAAGCTCTGTGATCTTAAAGTAAGTTGAACATTGGAAAACCTATTGTCTTTATGCCCTAATAGCTCACTGAGCCGATATATTGATGATATCCCTTGTTGACTATACCATTATAATTACTGTTATTGTTGTGCAACATACATAGTATGTATGTATGTTGCACAACAATAACAGCTTGTAATTTTCTGTATGCGTGTATGTAATACATGTACATGTATGTAATACATACACGGATACAGAAAATTACAAGCTGTTGTGAATTCAGACCTGGAGCGGGTAATGCATTTTTCAAAGGGCACATGGAAGAAACTGGCTCGCTTATCGTGGGCCACTTGATGCCAACCACAATTCTGTTCGACACAAATCCAATTATAAAAACCTTAAACTAAGTTGTCAGCTGTCATAATAAAATGTATTTACATATGAATATTACATTCGTTTTTATCACTATTTAATAATCGCATATCAATGGTGCGCATCATTTTTCTGCATTTTTAAAGCCTGAGAATCACTTGCTAACGTAAACGCTCTTCACAAACAGTTATAGTGCTGTGAAAAAGTATTTTCCCCCCTCCTGATTTTTTTTTTTTGCTGCCATATCTATCACACACAATGGTTTCAAATCATCAAACCAATTTTAATGCCACTCAGACACAACGCAAGGAAATATAAAATGCAGTTTTCAAATAACAATTCAATTTATTAAGGCACAAAAAATCCAAACCTTTCTGACCCTCAGTGAAAAAGTAATTGGCCCTGAACCCAATCACGGGTTGCACCACATTTGGCAGCAATAACTGAAATCAAGTATTTGCGATAATTGGTGAGGAGTCTTTCACATCCCTCTGGAGGAATGTTGTCCTAATCTTCTTTGCAGAATTTTCAACTCTGCCATATTGGAGGGTTTTCTAACATCAACTACCCATCTAAGGTCACACCACAATATTGCAATTGGATTTGAATCCGGACTTTGACTTGGCGACTCCAAAACCTTAGGGTTTTTTTTTTTTCAGCCATTCAGAGGGGGAATTGCTAGTGTGTTTCGGACCACAATGGAACTAATTTTCTGAAATTTAATTATTTTATTTTTTTTCTCTGGTGATTCTTGTTAGACCAAACGATTGAAGCGACAGGAGCTGTTTGCAAAAGAAGGCCTCACATGGCAGAAGGTTTTCCACTTCTGCACTGATCATCAAGACAAAATGAAGCAACATGCTGTCCATCAGGAATTAAAGAACCTTCTTTTTGCAGCCAAACAGATAGGTAATGTAGGAATGCTTCCACACGCGCATACACACAAATGCAAACACCTCCTGATGTAAAATGTTGTTCTTAAATGGATTTGTTCATGACTTATGTTCAACTCAGGAGTTCCACCGTAATTTCTGCTTTTTAAATTATTTTTTTATTTTTTAAACTTCACTCAAGCAGTGTAGTGTCTGAAGTGCATTTGTCCAAACTTTTCTCAAAACACAAAGTAAAAAAAAAAAAAATCTACCAAGCGATGAAGTTGTAAATTGAGGCACTGCTAAGTCAAGATGGCATAATAAAAAAAGAAAAACATCTTTCAACTCCCTTCAGAAGAAATCAGTCATACTTGGTTGCAATGGAAACAAGATTTACCTGATTGAACCATGTAACCGTCTGATGAGTTTAAATAAATCTATAGTTTACGGCTCTTCTTTTCCTCTTAATGGTTAATCATGAATTTTGGTTCCTCCAATAGTTTTTTTCTGGACTTCCAGCTGTTTCTGATAGAGCGCCGTAAAATGACGCAAGTCAGATCAAAGTTTTATAATGTCAGAGCTTCTGGGATATGAGGGAGCCTCCAAATTGATGGAAAATAATGCATTTGCCGACAAATGTTTATCAGAGTTGCAAAAAGCTCACCAAACAGATATTGGCGAATGCATTATACTGTAATGATTATAGTCTTCTAATTTATCTAATAATAATGAAAATTTGTATTAACATGTGCTGGAGTCTGCTGGCACCCAAGTGTTGGCATCTTGGGGAAAAAAATCATGTTGTAATCATGTTGCCCCATCCCCAAATCAGTCTTAGGAAACAGAAATGGCAGGAAATGTGTATCTTTATTTTAAATAGAAACTGGAGTAATATTTTGAATGCTATCATTATTTAGAGTTATTTATTTTATTTTATTTTTTCTGAATTACAGTGGGGAGCGAAAATGGTCAAGAGGCAATTGAACAGGCTGCTGTCTTTCTGCTTGAGACATTCCACAACAAAGACCACGTCGGCACAGAGGAGACTCGGGCCATCAAACAGATGTTTGGCCCTTTTCCCTCATCTGCTGCGGAAACTTCTTTTACTTGTGTGGCACGGCTGGTAGATTCACTTAGAGATTCCAGAATTGACGAATTCATCCAATCGTATTGCTCCCGACACAAACCTCAACAAGGGTCTTCTTTTGGACGCAACATTGCCTTCTCCCATGAGTGCTTTATGCTCGACCCGCTGGAAGAACTGCCCTGCTCTGGCATTCAAGATCAGAACATGAGCTTGGACTTCACCAACTTCCTAAACAATCAACAAAGTAGGCTAAATGTTGTCAACGAGGGAGAGATGCTCCTCACAGAAAGCTCTTCGTTGAATGGAACTATCCTCAGGACCGAAGTAGATAAATATTTGAAGCAAGGCAATATGATATCATCTAACCCAGAGGATCTGTGCACCTCCCTATTTGAGATGCTTGCCTCCCACAAAAGCAATGATGAGCTGCAGAATGAGGTAGGTGATTTGTTAAAAAATCTCATTTAAAACAGAAGGTACGTGATGGTTAGTTTTGAGTCTGTTTTATTGTTTGTTCTTAGCACCACAAAGCAGTATCTATGGATTTAAAAAAAAACAATCAGTAGCTGGTGTGCTTATTATTACTTTTTGATAATCTTTTGAGAATGATCTGTTAACTAGCTGAATACACAGGGTCTGACATTTATATTATAAATAAACAAACTTTGTAATATGGTTCACTTACTGGTTTGGTCAATAACATTCTGCGTTAAAGCCCCTGTCACACCTTGACGATTTAGCCAGCGTATGCCGACGTAGGAAAAATTTGGCAAATACGCTGGCGTACGTCGAATAAGTTATGGGTAAGTTTTGTATACGTAACAGCACGCTGAAACGCGTTGGTATCGTCGGAAATGCGTCGAGTCGTCGAGAAATTTTAAGCATGCTTAAAATTTCTCGGCGATATATCAGCGTATGGCTATCGTCCCGTATCGCAGGCCATAAGTAATAGGTAAGTTATGCGATCGTTGCACACGTTCAAACACGTTAAGTGTAGGTTACTCATAAGTCCAAATACGTCGAGAATACCTACTAGCTGTTCTCCAACATCCGTGCCTTTCGAACTGCAATACGCTGCTGCATAGCGTGCAGCAGCGTATTGCCGACGATCACGTGGCGTAGTCTATAAAAAGGCTGGCGCTCGACGTTTCAAATCATAACTGCACTAGACATTGCAGTACCAACATCTGTTTGGGGACTATCCCCCCACCCCGGTCTAGTTAAAATGGTATAACCCAAGAGGCAAGGTGCGGCTTGCCATCGTTACTGTGAGTTGCTATTCACGCTATTAAAGCAGCAATCAAACGCCATTATGACTTGTGTCATTAATAAACCAAACAACATCAGCGTCATGGCAAAGAAAAGTCTGGGGAGCTCATCAAAGGTCTCGCAGAGGCTCAGCCCATCACAGCCACTGCAGCCTTCGCCAACTACGTGCGTGAAAGTTCCGAAAGGCACGGATGTTGGAGAACAGCTAGTAGGTGTTGGAGAACAGCTAGTAGGTATTCTCGACGTATTTGGACTTATGAGTAACCTACACTTAACGTGTTTGAACGTGTGCAACGATCGCATAACTTACCTATTACTTATGGCCTGCATATACGGGGCGTATAGCCATACGCTGACATACTGACGATGCATGCTTAAAATTTCTCGACGACCTCGGCGTGCCGGCGTATACCAACGTGCTTCAGCGTGCTGTTACGTATACAAAACTTACCCATAACTTATTCGACGACGCCAGCGTATTTGCCAAATTTTTCCTACGTCGGCATACGCTGGCTAAATCGTCAAGGTGTGACAGGGGCTTGAAACGTCGGCGCCAGCCTTTTATAGACTACGCCACGTGATCGCCGGCAATACGCTGCTGCACGCTATGCATAAATTAGACTATCGTTGGGCATAAGTTGTGTACGCCGGCAACACGCTAGGCATTCGTTGGAATAAGTTATCTATAAGTTATCGAAACGTTCTATATAATTTACTGATACGTTATGTATACGTCCAGCCCGTTATGAATGCGCTATGTATACGCCCAAAATTGAAAAAATAAATCGATAATTCAGCGTATGCCAGCGTTTTAGGGAAAATCTGAACGTCGGCATACGCTGGCTGAATCGTCAAGGTGTGACAGGGCCCTTAGGAAAGGGCGAAGGGACACTACACTTCACTCAAGTTGGTCGCTAGTTGGCTGAAAGCTGCAAAGTACGTGTATGGTTGGTGTTTTTTTTTTTTTTTGTCTAATCAGCATTGAAAGGCACTGATCAGAATGCTGATCATGTATTTTTCCATGCGCGTGTGTGTGCCCGTGTGTCATTGTATGCTTCAAACTACAGTCAACAAATTGAGTGTGCAGCCTTAGTTGCACAAATGAAACTGTAAGGGAAGTGGGAATGGTGTGGTGTCCTGCTGACACAGAAGATTAAACTTGGGTGGAAATGAAGGAATGAGTGTAGAATTGTAATGTGTGTGCGGGATGCGCGGCAGTGTCACCATGTGCGCTGAGAGTGTGAGAGAAGTGCGCAATTACTCACGCGCGCAGCTGAGAAAGAACATTGGACGTATCCCCGCCAACTGCCGGAAAACAGTTGGGTTAGGCTGCAGCACACCCCTGACAGAACACTGAATCCATGTGAGAAATAGTGGTTCAGTAAATGGCTGGGTGGATGGATGGACAAGGTCCCAACTTAATTGGAATTGGGGTTTGTAAATGAAACTTTTTTCACTGCTTTTGGTGTAAATTTCTCATTAGTTCATTTTAAATTTATTTGCGAAATATCGCTATAATACAATGTCATCATAATGACAAAATGTCATATTTCATCTCCTGGGACTGAAGATGTGCAATGATTAGTTGATTAATCAACAGCTCCTAGATTATCAAAATAAATCGCTGATTATTTTTGATAATCAGTGAATCGTTAAGATGCATTTTTTTTTCATTGTCCAAATGCTCAGAATTTCAGCTCCTCAACAGTAAATATTCAATTTCTTTCGTGAAGTCCATGAAAGCGGACTGAACATCTTAATGTTAAATCAATATAATATATTTGCTTTTACTTTGGAAAACAATGATCAAACTATTTGCCTATTTTCAGACATGTTAGAGACCAATTCAGGAACTGAATCATAATTAATTAGCTTGAGCTTTTTCTGCATTCTCAATTTGAATTAAATTAATGCCAAGCTTTTGAATAAAAGGATGGAAATTTAAATGTTTAGTTTTGTTTTCCTCCATCGATTCATGGATCAATCTTCAACATATTTTGCTTATTATAATAATTGTTATTTGCAGCCCCATGGGACTGATGAAAATCGGTGACCCAGATGGACGAAGGACAGACAACAAATATAAAATTTGCATACAGTTGTTATAACTCATTTTGACTCGCTTTCACTGACCCACCCTGAACATGTCTATGAACTATGTTTGTGTTGTTTTTTTGGCTAATTTGTGTATTTCTTGCTGCCGATGTCGTGCATGATTTTTGCTTACAGCAACTCATTTTGCCCTATCTTTCCCTGTCTGTCTAGTTATTTGAGCTGCTTGGCCCAGAAGGTCTAGAAATGATCTCGACACTTCTGCAGCAAAGAACAGTTATTGTTGAACCCCTGCTGAACATCCCACCACTTTCCCAACCACAGTCAGGTTATTTACAAGGTAATACAAGTAGTTATTCTTTCTTTCCGATACTGTGCATCCAGAAAACATTCATCATGCTTCACTTTTTCCATTTTCTAATGTCACAGTCGTATTCTAAAATGGAATAAATGTAATTATTTAATCAAATCTCTCAACACAACACATGAAACAAGTATTCTTGTTGTTTTTCTAAATGTATAAATAAAAAAAAAACCCTAACAGACAAACAAACCAAAAAAAAAGAAAATAAATTCACATCGTCAGATGCCAAATGTTTGGCTGAACCAGGAGTGTCAATGGCCAGCCGTTTTTTCAGATATTTCCAGGGAATTCAATCAGTTTCAAGTCTGGGCTCTGTCTTGACCACTCAAGGACATTCAAAGAGTACTCCTGAAACAAAGTCATTCAATTTGGCTGTGAGCAAATGACTTACAGATGTGCTCATTCAGTGTCTCATCAGCATATAGGCGGTAGTGCGGCATAACTACGCAAGAAATAGTTAATGATTCTGAACGGTTCTGGGAGTGCCTGCTCATAATTGCACAGCAGTAGACTTGCACATTTTCAACTTTTCTCCTGAGACCCAAGATGAACTCTCCAAACAATATGTTAGAGAGGAAGGAAGATAAATGCATGCTGGTTTTTACACAAATAAGTTTCGTGACAAGAAGAAATTCTTTGGTGAAGATTTTTTTCTTTTTAAGCAAGGCTACAAAAGTCAGCAGCTCTGAAAGAATCATTTTGCTATTGTTTAAAAATGTGCAGTGGCATTACATTTTCTTTTTGTCTGAAGAGGATGGATGGAAAAATATGAAGAACTTGAAGGTCCATGTTTTGTCGTCTATTATCCCAACGCTTTAGCTGATATTTTGTTTTTACCTGGTTATCGTTTCAGCCTCAATATTGAGATTCACGTATGATATCAAAGTCATAATTTTGACATATGTACATGTACAAACCTAGGGGTTTATTGTGTGTTTTTATTGGTTGTTCCATGACTGAATGTTCACACAGTACGAGCACTTAACAAAGGACAAGGTGAGTCAAATCAAAGGTAATGGAAATAAATTATAAATATACTGTATATTCGACATCATTCACCTCATTCACCCAGTCACACTTGCAACCAACAAAGTATGAGAAAGGGGAGAGTAAAGATGAAGATTCATTTAGAAAAGAATAAAATGGTGCTCAATTTACAGAAGCTGGAAATGTAATGTGTACGGGGCATTGGTGTGTGGGATACGAGTGACGCGATCCAGGCAGCGGCAAGATGGAAACAGCAGGTTGAATCTCGAGAAGAGATGAAGTGGAAACCATTCAGTCAATCAGCGCAAGCTCCAGTGCAATCATCACATCTCATCTGTTTCCAGGAGCAAATCTGACTTTTATTGAGCTGTTGTGCCTTAAACAGATGGACTGCGGCGGGGAACTTTTAACACCTTCAGTGCCCCTTGTGCCTTGCACGATTACCATTTCCGATTAATTCGGTTCTTTCTACTGACTTTTCGCCTTAAATTATTGACGGCCAATCCAACATCCTTTTTTGTTTTTGTACTTGACCATCAAAATTCAGGAACAGTCTTTTAAAAATTGTATGTGATGATTTCAAACTCTGAACAAGGTTTTTTTGGGGGCAAGTTTACTTCATTACTTAAAAAATATGTAGCTGCTGCAAAATGTCAATTGAAAGTTGAATAGAATAGCTTTTAGTGTCCGCAACCAATCGCAATTGGAGGATAATTTTCTTTTCTGTCTTATGAAAATGGTTGCCTGTCAATATGCATGCGGTGGAGCGCCGGCTCCCACCCAAAATTTGTGTTCGCTGTGTTTCACCATTGACCGAAATTCCCGAATCGACTCGAATGGGTTGTACCTTTGCCGAAAAACATGTCCATAGTCTACCAAATAAACGTCAAAAAACAAACAAAACAATTAGGTCATAATGGCAAATAAAGGGCACTTGTATAACGCTTTATCTTCATCATACGAAGCTATATTTACTTGTTTTCAATGCATTCAGCACATTCGCTCACTGTGTTTGTGAGCAGAAACAATGGTTTGATATTTCCCGATTTTAAAGCCTCAGTTGAAATACAATGCATTTTTGGGGGGTCATTTAAATTTGGCAAGGTTGTTCACAATACTCTTCTGAGGTCTGTCACATGTACAAGACATATTGATTTTAATCTCACATGGGCTAATTTAATTTTATATTGTCGTGTTAAACCAGCCTTGTAACCTTTCATCCCCCCCTTCCAGATTCTGTCCGAAAAGTCAGTGACGAAGTTACGAGGCCCACATACGGCTGTCAGGTGACCATTCACTCCGAACAGGAAAAACATTTGATGAAGATATTCCGCAGGGAGGAGAAGAGAGAGAAGAAAAAGGGAAAAGGAACTGATGATGTGGATTACTCAGATGCTCTCATAAACTTCGACCCAAAAGAGATGAGAGCCCAGCGGTATATCAGATCTCTTTTTCTTGGTCTTCTTTCTTTCCTCTTCTGTCTTTGTCCTTTTCTCCTCATGTGCTCTTGTTAAATCTAACAAGGTACATTATTTTTAGACAACTGACACAGTGGTGTCGTGTAGTAAAAAAAGTAATTTATGGGAGGTTGCCTTATTTCTCTACATTTAAAAATGTATTTATTGTGATAGTTGACTTATGAAGGATGACTAAAGGATAGTGTTCAGCTCAGCCAAAAGAATTGCGGCATGAAGAAACACATTAGTACCTTTTCAAGTAAATGATCCATTGGAAAAACGGGACTGCAGACGTTGCAGACTTATGGCTTTGCTCCTCTCACCCAGTTCATTCAGAAACAGCGTAACATTTTTTTAAATACAATTGTAAGTAATGGTTCAACGTGTTGTTCTTTCATGCAGGGAACAGGCACTCTTGACTGCACGCCATGAACCTGTACTTACTAGAGAAAGAGTGTATGAGCGGATTAAATACCCAAATGTCTATGACAGCTATGCAGAGGCCACAAAGACACCTGCTTTTGTTGGAGGGACGAGGGTGAGTCTTTTTTTTGTCTCTTTTTATATCTGCATACACAGTAAGTACACATGAACAGACATACAGATTCAGACACATAGGGTTTGGAAACTTTTAATGTCCTAATTGATCCACACTGATAGTGTCTCTGATTAGATATTGAAATTAATTGAAAGTTGAATATTCATTGAGTATTCTTTAAATATTCAATGCAATTACTAATTTACATTGCTTGTTGAATTCTCTTTCTAAGAATACCTGTTTTGTGAAAATGACCCATTAGTTCCTGAGATATCAGGGTCCAAAGGAAGGTGGCCACACCCCTTTTTACTGAGCTAATTGAAAATCAGCGGGCCGAATGTCCCAACCCCCTTGTGCAATTGACCTAAAATTTGAGATTTAGTGTTTTGCCATCACTATCAACAGTTGCAGCAAGTTTCATTAAAAATGTGTCTGGTTAAACCCACGGGGTGACTTGGCATGCAATGACGCAATAGCCTTTACATTATTTCCATCTACAGAGTGATTTTAAAAATGGATTACATTTGATGGATGACATGTATTTTAATATATATTGTATTTTATTACTATATTTTATTTAATGGCAATAGAGACTGACCAGCCGCACTTTGATATACAGTGACATAGCTGTGTCAAATATGATGGCCCTAAAACGTCGACTGTCGGGGATGTATTCATTTATCATTGTTTATTTTTATGGTTGCGGTTCAACGCCAACTGCAAACTACAGTCATGATCAGGAACATATTACTAAATGTATCTCTGGGACAAAATCATATTGTTTATTTCACCATATTTTTTCTTATGTAATTTGCATCCAGATGTTGCTTCCTGAGGGAATCCGCAGAGATAATACGAAAATGTATGAAGAGGTGGAGATTCCACCTAATGAACCGATGCCTGTTGGCTTTGAAGAGAAACCCATATACATCTCTGAACTGGATGAGGTAAACTCACATGGGCCATCTTTTTTTTTGTGTGTGTGTTTGTCTGTTCACTCTCTTTGGGAGTAATCCATTTGTAAGTAAAGAAAACTGCTGTAGCAGGAGGGGAAAACCCTCTGGTGATATTCTCAGGTGCAGCATCTGCCTTTTAAAGATGCTCAGTTGATTACTCCGAGGGATTACTAAGTGCTGTGAGTGTTCGGACTTGCGTAACAAAGAACAGCCTTGCTCGCCCCAAATTTCAGAGAATACAACTATATCATCCAAGTACAAGTTACAGTTAGCAACATCACTGATCACTAAAGGGTGTTCTCCCCTTGGCACTTAAGTAAATCCAATGGTTCTTGCTCACTTTCAGGACGCAGCGATTCTCCCATCTAGGTTACTGACATGTCCATCATGCATAACCTGGAAGTATGTGCGCAACCATCAAAATACAATCAAGACCGAGGGTGGCCCTAAGTTATTGATCATGAGAATCCCATAGAGATCCATTTTAAAAATATGGCATACTTTGATTGTGAAATTAATTTGCGTAAATGGCCCGGAGGTTATCACCAGTGACGTGTGCGTGGCTCATCTACAGGCTACTTTGAAATAGTGTGTGTGTTTTCCATTACCGTAACTTTCTAATTAATCCAATCTGAGCAATTTAATCAGAATTTACAGTGATCATAACAAATTGCTTAGAAGGTGGTTCGAATTCCGAGTTCACCGGGTTGCCAAACAACACGTGCGTGACGCATGCAACGTCCCAAAATCTCAAACTTAAGACCATTATTACGATGCCTCTATTGTCTGTGACTGGCACTTCAACTGCAAGTCTATCAGCATATGGAAATGCATCACTTCAGGTGATGAAAAAATTCAGCTGGCACTGATCCTTTCTTTTTTTTTCTCCACCATTTAATAGGATGTAATGATGACGTTCGGCGGTAATTGTCATGTCGTAGGGAGACTTATACAGCTGCAGGGCAGTCGGTGAGCATTTATGGGACGGATGCAGACCCGATATAATTTGGATGAATTTTTCTATTTTCAAATTTATTTAGTAAACAAAGTAGTCAGTAAACAAAATAATCTGGTTTGGTACAGATGTCTGGAGAATCTAGTTAAACACAGTAAGTACAATAAGTATTTGTACTTAACTTTTAATTTTTCTATATTATATATATATGTATATATATACACGTGTGTGTGTGTGTGTGTGTGTGTGTGTGTGTGTGTGTGTGTGTGTGTGTGTGTGTGTGTGTGTGTGTGTGATGTGTTTGACCCAGATTGGACAACTGGTATTCAAAGGAATGAAACGTCTTAACAGAATCCAATCATTGGTGTTTGAGACTGCTTACAACACAAATGAAAACCTTCTAATCTGCGCCCCAACTGGTGCTGGCAAGACCAACATCGCCATGCTGTCTGTCCTTCACGAGATTCGGCAACACCTACAACCTGGCGGTGTCATCAAAAAGGATGAATTCAAGGTACAGTAAAAGCAGGTCTTGAGACTGCGAGCAAAATGGTTGCAAATGAAACCAGTTTTTCAATGTGTGCGAGTAAGAATTTAATCTGCTCTTGATGGTGCGAGTGCACACTTTTTAATGCCCCCACCAACAAAGGCACTGTAATAGTCATTGTGTCTTCTATCGTTTGCGCATTTTGTGTGCGCTGACCGTTTTGCACACAGACCTCTGTTCCATTCATAAAACATTTCACGATGTCCATATGCTTTCCATGCATGCACATAGGTCCACAGTAAACTCAATATAGCCTATCAGTAAACTCAATACATGCTTTTATAAACCTAAATAGTTCAGAATCAGAATCATCTTTATTGGCCAAGTATGTAGAACACACAAGGAATTTGTCTCCGGTATAACATGCTGCATTAGTATCATCATAAACAAGCGACAAATAGGTATGGAAGGACATTTCGTAATGTAAGTGAACCGTAGTTTCAAGCAGAGCTAAAGTGATCAGTGGTAGAATACAATACTATTACAGTTTGTACAGTTGGTGCAGAAAATCATTGAACCATTTTAGAGTGACCAGTAACAATATTTGTTGTACAAGAAGAGTGACTACGTCAGTGACTGTTTAGGGAGTTAATGGCTAGAGGGAAGAAGCTGTTTAAGTGTCTGCTGGATTTGGTGCGCATGGATCTGTAGCGCCTGCCTGAGGGGAGTAGCTGGAAAAGGTGGTGGGCAGGATGCGGGGGATCCAGGAGGATTTTCCGTGCCATTGTCTTGATTCTTGCAGTGTGCAAGTCCTCAAGAGTGGGTAGGGCGGTGCCAATGATTTTTTCCGCCGTCCTAATTGTCCGTTGAAGTCGGATTTTGTCCTTCTTTGTGGCGGCCCCAAACCAAACCGTGATGGAAGAACACAGGATTGATTCGATGACTGCCGTGTAGAACTGACGTAGCACCTCCTGTGGCAGGCCATGCTTCCTCAGCAGCCTCAGCAGCCTACCCTATGATAGCAAAAAAAAAACATCTTCTAGGTTTGTTGTTTTTTATAAAGTTGGATGGGAATACTGGTTGATGTAGTCGTATAAGTGCTGCTCAAAGCTGGTGTCCCTTGTTTGTACTCATTGCATGGTCGTGGTGCTTGACGTATTCAATCAATCTTTGTGGACTGAAGACCAATGAGAAAATCACTTCCTCCCCTGACACACTTTATGATCGATCGAGACACTGAATCTATCGATGAGCTCCGGACCTTACAGAACTGTGAAGGGTCCTTGAGAAATTATTAAAATTAATTTGAGATTAATTTAGTTATTTGAATGTTACTTTGCACCTTTTACATGATCTCACTTCTAACTAGAAATAAAATTAATATCTTAGTCTAAGAAGCATATTACCCTCAGAGGTGAGCCATCTCGCTCCACTCCAGGGTTATGCACAACTCAGGCACAGGACCTTTCTGTTTCTGTGTGTGCAATCGCATGACAATATGATTCGCACGATTATATCAAAACATCCATCATGCCATAAAACCTTATCAGTTTTAAACTGTTATTTTGATGTGAGAGTTTGGATTCGGTGTAATGGTGGGGGATTCTTGCACGGTCCGAGCCACTATAAATAATAACTAGACTTCTTGTGCATGGCTCTTTCTTAATCAGGAAATATGGCGTCACCCTGCACTTTCCAACAATGAATTAGGTGTTGAAATATAAGTACAGTGGTACCTCTACTTACGAATGTCTCTTCATACAGAATTTTCAAGTTCCGAAACGTCTCAACAGGAAAATATTGCCTCTTGTTACGAAAGAAATTTCAAGATACGAAAGATAAACATACAGCATGGACTGCTACTCGCAGCTCCGAGTTTCCTGAACGCAACATTCTTATCAGCATCATCCTGGCATCCCATTGGCTAAAAAGCACCTCTACCGTATGTGTCTATGCATGTAGATAGATAGAAATGTGTCTATGCAGTGTCCTCGTCATTCGCCCCTCGGGCCATGAGGTGTTCCAATATGAATCACCCAGTCGACCGAACGCTCACTATGCTGATGTTCGCCTTGGACATTTTTGAAGGATTGTTAAAAGCCGGCAAAAGCAAACGTCCTTGGATCAGTTCTTTACAAAACGCCAGACAAAAAAACACTCCTGAGAGAGAACATGAACTAAAGAGGGCAAAAAAACGATGAGGACACAGTTAAAAGTTAAATGACCATCATTTCTACTGTTTACTCTATTCTTAGTTTTTTACATTATGCACTACTCTCATTTATTGTGCAATAATATAATAGTAACATGTATTTGTTACATATTGTGATGCATTTTTATGCTTAGTTAAACATTTATGGGGCGGCCCGGTAGTCCAGTGGTTAGCACGTCGACTTCACAGTGCGGAGGTACCGGGTTCAATTCCAGTTCCGGCCTCCCTGTGTGGAGTTTGCATGTTCTCCCCGGGCCTGCGTGGGTTTTCTCCGGGTACTCCGGTTTCCTCCCACATTCCAAAAACATGCATGGCAGGCTGATTGATCACTCTAAATTGTCCCTAGGTGTGAGTGTGGGCGTGCATGGTTGTTCGTCTCTGTGTGCCCTGCAATTGGCTGGCAACCAATTCGGGGTGTCCCCCGCCTACTGCCCGAAGACAGCTGGGATAGGCTCCAGCACCCCCCGCGACCCTAGTGAGGATAAAGCGGTTCGGAAGATGAATGAATGAATGAATGAATAAACATTTATGTCTTTTTTGGGGGGAGGGGCGGGGATTGGAACGAATTAAGGCACTTACATGGAAAATGCGTCTGCTCACCAAATTTTCTAGTTAAGAAATTTCTTCCAGAACCAATTTATTTCATAAGTAGAGGTACCACTGTATATAAACAGCATTTTTGTACAAAGATTCAGCTGATGGCAGCCTATTCAAAAACTGTTGATCTTTGCAGATAGATGTGTCTGCAGTTTGTCAGTAAATTAAGATTTGTGCCATTTACCAAGTTTTTCTGTGGAGGTTTATAACCAGCATTTTACGTGCTCCTCTTTCCTGTCCATTAGCTCTCATCAATCTCTCCCTCTTCCTTCATCTTCCATCATCCCCAAATCCAATTTACCCTGCTGTGGTGTCTACTCTTCTCATTGTGATGTCTACTCTTCTCATTTTTCTCTGCAGATAGTGTATGTTGCTCCAATGAAGGCTTTGGCAGCTGAGATGACCAACTACTTCAGTAAACGATTGGAGCCACTGGGCATCACTGTCAAAGAACTCACTGGTGACATGCAGCTAACCAAAGGGGAGATTCTACGAACACAGGTGCCAATTACCCACATCCTGTGATGCACATACACACAAATACAAGATGTTCGCAAGGACCACCAAATGGCTCAGTGACTTGGCAAAAACATCTGCCAAAGTAACTACTTTCATCACTGTGCATTTCGTGTGCTCCTGTCTGAGCCACAGCAATATGTCATTGCATCTGTCTCCATTTATTTATGATTTTCCAATTGACTTTGACTGTTGGATTATTGTCGGTATAGTTTCAAGCAAGCTGATCATATTTGGAGGCCAAAAAGCTTGCACATTACATGTTACCGGTACTGGTTGAGATTACCAAAAAGAAAATGATCCTTGAATGGGTCCCTTCTTGTTACTATTTATTTTCCATTTATTGTTTTCCTTCATTTGTATTGTGATGTTTATTGATGAAGTCACTCTTGAGGAAGTCAATTAAATTCCTCAAGGATAGAAAAAGTCCATAAAAGGTCCCCACACCCCTGTTCAAATGCCAGGTTTTTGTCTCTTGACTGTACACCGCGGCCCCAAAATTAACTGTTCTATAAACAGTCTCCAGTGGCAAACACATTTGATTTATACAAACTAGTGATGACTTTACAAACTGCCTTTATAGAGACTTTGGGGAACTAGTAATCCCCAAAAGCAGGTTCTAAAAACACAATTTTTGTTATTTGTTTTTTTTGGGGGGGTCAAATGTCAAAATGTTATCTCATCACAGATTTGCAGTAATCTGTATGTGCTTTTTGGAATTGCACGTAATACTACTCCAGCCATAAGCTATAATGTATAGCAACTATTGTATAAAGATTAATCATGGTCAACAGACATATTTGTAAAATGAGTATCTGTCATGGAAGAGCAAATGCTTTGATATGTCTCTCCAGATGTTAGTGACTACCCCAGAGAAGTGGGATGTTGTGACAAGAAAGAGCGTTGGCGACATTGCTCTCTCCCAGATTGTACGTCTCTAATTTTGGATGAAGTTCACCTTCTTCATGAAGATCGAGGACCAGTACTGGAGAGCCTTGTGGCCCGGACTATCAGACAGGTAGAAAACCACATTAGTATCATCAGTAAGCTATTTTCCATTAAATATTTCAGAATCCTGCTTTTTAATTTTGATAGTCAGAAAATGTGGCAACTAACCCATTGTGGTACTCGTCACAGTTATCTCATCATGTCTTATCTTATCTTGCAAGACACATACAGGATGTCGAAATAATTGACTGGAAAATTTTTAGTATTTACTGCCTCTAAAATAATGAAAATAAATCAGTATATATGTATACAGAAATTAATAATCTAATATTTCTTTGATAACTGCGCAAAAACAATAAGGACCTAGGTGTTTTCATTGCTAATCTACCCCCCCTTTATAAAAAGTATGTGTGTGTGTGTGTGTGTGTGTGTGTGTGTGTGTGTGTGTGTGTGTGTGTGTGTGTGTGTGTGTGTGTGTGTGCGTGTGTGTGTTTGTGTGTGTATGCGTGTGTGTGTTTGTGTGTGCATGTTTTTAATGCTTTGGCCTACCAGGTGGAGTCCACCCAGAGTATGATTAGGATTCTGGGATTATCCGCCACTCTTCCCAACTATCTAGATGTGGCCACCTTCTTGCACGTCAACCCGTATATTGGCCTCTTCTTCTTCGACAGTCGTTTCAGACCCGTGCCACTCGGTCAGACCTTTGTTGGCATCAAAACTACTAACAAGGTAAAAGAACAATGATTGCTATTAGTTTGTGTCTGTGTTTATTTTTATATACTTACCGTAATCAAGTTAGCATTGATCTGAAACATGGTCTAGGTATAGAGTCATTCTCTATGTCAGATTGTCAGACCAACAAAAATTCTGACATGCCAAACTTTCGACATTGTGATTGTGGTCATGGTCATGAAGCGTCCCAGATGCCAGATGACCAATCATCGAGTATTTCACACTACATGGGCTAGAATGTGTCAACTCCTTGAGATGATATCGTTAAACAGTTGCTGATATGTTAGGTGTTTTGTGAGCTACTGTGTCTCACAAAAATGAATCCGCGATTCACAATTACATACGGTATTTTGCTGTGTAATGACATGTGGTCTCTTCTGACTCCTCAAACTGTCTGAAAAGCTGACATTAATTCGAACATGACATGACTTTATTAATTAAACTAATAACTGTTATTTTTCTATTCTGCTTAGATCCAGCAAATTCATGACATGGAGGAGGTTTGCTATAACAAAGTTGTTGAGCAAGTCAAAGCTGGTCATCAGGTAATTTCGGTACCCTTTTCCGATAGTTACATTGAACAACAGAAATGTCCAATTTAGTGCCACATACACATTGACCAGCCACAGTTTGCACAAATTAATGATAGCCAAAAGCAAAGCTGTTGCTCAAACAGGCATTCGGAAATAATTGTGGTTATAGTTTACAGTTGTGTAGGACTTTTTGGCACATAATGAGAGCTATTTTTCATTTCATGTGAGACAGAAATATTTGGAACTGCTATAGTTTTAAAGTTCTGGCCAGTATATGTAAACTCATACCATTTTTAATATACAGTATTCTATTTTAGGGGCGTGCGTACCTTATGACATATATTAAAATAATGATGATGATAATGATACTAATAATGATGATAATAATTCATTTTATTTATAGGCGCCTTTCAGGGAACTAAAGGTCACAGTACAAACATCATAAAAAGAACACAAGCAGTACAATAAAAATAACAGAAAACCTCAACTAAAGTGGCCCATGAAATAGGCAACATTAAAGTGAAAAGCAGTCCATAATAGATGCGCTTTGAATCTGTTAATGGAATGTTTTACTTGTCTCTCTTTTTGTACGACCATGATCATATGGATGGGTTTCAGAAAAGTGCTAAACAATTTTCCATCTCATTGTAACCGCGGTATAGCGACAGAACTGATGTTGCATCGCCTAGAGGCGAGGGGTTGCGTGGTCTTGCCGTTGCCTGGATTTTCAAATTAGGTGCAGCACCACAGCGACGTCATACAGTGTTTTCAATCAAGAGATGCTGGCCGAGTGATTAGGGAGGGATAATAGCAAGGTATTTGTGTGGTATGTAGGTGAGAGTGAAAAAAGAATTGCAAAACTTGAAGAAGCCTAAAGTACACCTCAAAGGGATCTCCAAATAGCTCGAGCTCACGAAGGAGTCTGAACTGGCTGAGGTCTTGCCGAGCTTCTGTACATGTATAGTCAGATGAACCAATTACCTTTTTCTTGCTGCTGCTTGTCGTCTCCTTCTCTTCACTCACAGCAAAAGCCAAACATTTAGTTATAAATGTGATAAAATCATATTTCTTAGCTGCAGCTTACTTTATGTGCAAACAAGGGGGAACAGGCCATTCTGTTTGGTCGCTTAGCAACCAGTGACAAATGTGGCTTGCTCAAGGTAGGCCACCGCCGCCATCCTCCCGGCTCCCTATCTTGCATTGGACGCTGCCAAAAGCAAGTGCCCCATAAGACATCCATCCATCCATCCATCCATTTTCTGATCTGATTTATCACAAGGGTTGCTGGGGATGCTGCAGCCTATCCCAGCTGTCTTCGGGCTGTAGGCGGGGGACACCCTGCCAATTGCAGCCCTAAAGACATTCTGCAATGATTAGCGAGCATCAGCATGTTTTTTTCCTTCATAATTTATTTCTATATTCGACAGTGGTGGTTGGCAACAAGCGGCCAGCGGACCAAATTTGCCCCGCTGCCATTTATATCTCCCACGCCAGATCACATAGATGGAAAAACAAAACCTTTGATGTCAATATATTCACGGTAATAAAAAAGCCTTCTTCGTATTCTTGGTTCGTTAAAAAAAATAACGATTCTGCTTAAAACGTAATTTGTTCTGCGTTTTTCCTGGAAGCGCTCCACTTCCGTTTTTTGAGTTATGGGTTCAGTTGAGTGCCTGGAGAGTGAATACAATTGTATTGTGACCACGATTGTATTGTGACCACATCATACAGCGCATTTGACAATAAAGGTGTACTTAACTTCACTTGATTAAAACAAGGACATTAACGATTGGCTGACTGGCCGGCGAGATGTTACTTCTGCGAGAAATGTACACAAGTCAAGAGGCAGCCTTGCCCACTAATTGTTCTACGTAAGGGGCGTACATAAACCGCATGACCACCCCCCCCCCAAACAAAAAGTAAAAGTCAAACTGATGGGAATTGGAAGGACATATTGATTATGGAGATTTAAAATGCACTTCATGGCCCTGTGTCCCTCCCGGGGCTACCCCCTGTCTGAGCGTGCCTTCGCAATTGATTGGGCGGCAGGGGTCCCTCACACCAGCATATCTGGCCCAACCATGCTGTCGTCTGGCCGAGAACGGTGATCCGTTAGACCTCTGCTTCGCACAAATTCCTCTCTTGCCTCTGAGCTCACATCAGATGCGACCCTACAAATTTAACCATATCACTAAGCACAGAAAAAGAAAGTAACAAAGTTAGTTGATTATTTTTCTTTATTGTTATTTGGCTGTTTCTATGAAGAAACTGTTCCTGTATCTTTGACTTGAATTTTTGGACTTAATCACTGTTAATAGGCAGGATCACATTTCTAATGTTATGAATACAGGACAAATACTGTCAAATTAATGACCAGATATTTACTCAGTGGACCGTTTTGTTATTGTGAGCAAATCAAATTGCTGGAACGGGAACAGAAGTGCACGATAATTTATATTTGAAGATGTATTATTGACAAAAATCTAGGATAATGCCGGTAATTAAATATTGTTCGTAGGAAAAGCAGGGTTTGTCAGAAGAAATTGTAATTTTGCCCAGTTGATGGACTTATTAGGAAAATATGTGGCCCCTAGGCCAATCTAAGTTGCTGACCACTGTTCTACAGTATTTCTTTCAACCACACACACCTAATAAAAACAAGGTAAATATAACATCACTTTGGGCCTGGAATGAATTAATTGCATTTCCATTCATTTCAATACGAAGGAAACATTACCGTGATATGTGAAAGTGTCGGGTGACAAACAAGTTCAGATTCCACGATATAGCAATTTATATATGACATTAAATAATACAGATAGATGAGGAGACAGACAGATTTCTGTGTTAAATATGTCATTTAATGTCTCAGGTAATGGTGTTCGTCCATGCTCGTAACGCAACAGTGAGGACAGCCATGGGGCTAATCGAGATGGCTAAGAACCATGGAGAAACGTGTGTCTTTCAACCAGACCAAGGTCCTGACTACGGCCAGTGTGAAAAACAGGTACAAAGCCAATCAGGCTCACTTGCACTCTGTTTGTATCGATACCAAAAACGTGTGTGGGTGTGGCTGTGGCTGCGGCTGTGGTTGTGGCTGTGGCTGTGGCTGTGGCTGTGGCTGTGTGTGCTCGCTTGCCAATGTTCTTAGTGTGCCTGTGTGAAGGCAATGGAGAAAGAGTGATTGCGATCAGGTAATTAATAGTCGATGCACTGTGAGTACACAGAGGTGCAGCTCTACTCTCTTAACAGAGGATGGTCAGTGGAGCTCTAATTCTCATATTTAAATCACTTGCAGCAGAATCCAGTGTGATAAATTTAGTAACCATTTTCCTTCATTCCCTGGGGATGAGCCGTGATTGATGTGTCGCTAATCTCCCCTCTATTTAAAAGGGATATGTATACAAATCAGATCACTTTTCCTGCTTTCCAGGGCTGGAAATAGAGACGGGCGATTATGTTGGGCGACTAAAAATGGAGCCTCATCGCCCGATTAGGCTTTGAAGCAAATTTTCAAAGGCAATTGTTGCAACTGTTCCTGTAATTTGTGCACATAGAATTCAGTTTGGGTTCATAGGCTCTACATTTACATTAGCTCAGACCAATCTTAATGCAATGAGTATTATCCACTCCATTAGTTTTTCTTTGAGTGTTTGTCTGTCGGGCATGCGCTAGAACTAAGGGGCATCAGGGCGATTCCACTTTAAGCCCACAGAGAGATAATGCACCGCTTATTTGCTCTCTGAAATTGCCTCTATTAATATTTAAAGGTGTGCTAATCCCCAATGTGCATATGAGAATTAAAGCACCTCTTAGGTCAGACATATAAATTAGCTTTTATTTTTTCAGCTTTAAAATACACAAGTCTAAACACCTTTTCTTTTTTTTTTCTTTCATTGTTATTTAATTGGTTTTATCACAAGGGTTTGAAATGCTGTCAATCAAGTTTATATTACAGCAACTACAAAACATCAGTTATTGCTGAATATAGTTCTTGGTGAACTGGTGAAAAAATTCTGGTAATCCCACCCAATTGTGGCATTTCCTGCCCAGGCAATGTCTACTTTAGGCTTCGTGTGCTGCATTATAGAGAAATAACATAGCTGCAAAATGACGGCGCAACAAAAGACTGGGAGAGTTGAGGTCTGCTCAAAGAATACCTGTTTGAAACATCTCATTGGTGAATGGGAAAGTGGTGAGTGTCATGATTGGGTATAGAAGGTGACATCTCCGAAAGGCTCAGCTGCAGCATCGACCCCTTCCTCGACTGTTGAGCAACTGAAGTTGTCCATCAGGCAAGAATGGGAAATAATTCCATCCACAAAGCTTCAACACTGTCCAGAGCTCCCAAACACAGTGATGTAACACAGTGGTAAACATACTCCTGTCCCAACCTTTTTGGTATGTTTTGCTGGCATCAAATTCAAAAGGAGTGAATATTTGAGGGTGGGTTGGGGGGGGGGGGGGGGTATTTATCTGAACCTAAATGTTTTTGTCTGTAGTGTTTTCAGTTGAAAATTGGTTGAAAATGATTTTCTAATTATTGTATTATGATTTTATTTCCATATTGCACAACATCCCAAATTCATTGAAATTGCCGCTTGTAGAATGTTTTGCTTTTTGTATGCTTGAAAATGGAACTTTCGTTGTTTGGAATTTTTCCACATCAAAAGCTGCGAGATGTGCATATACTGTAGTTGCCCAATTTAAAAAAAAATGTTTTTTTAGCAATTACAAATTCAATGACTATAACATGAAGTGTGATACAAAGCAATTCGTTGCTTCACCACCTTTATGGTTATATGTTATTTACTGTTCATTCCAATTTGCTGAATACTGTTGTCTCTTTGTTGCATCGAAGTGATTAGATTCCGCAGTGACTCGATCCAGGCTCCCTGTCCGCATGAGCCTGCTTGACTTTCCTTCTTTGCTCACAATCAAGCGCCTGCCTTCACCTCTATTTTTTACTTCTTTGTCTACCTTGATGTTTACCATCGAGTCCCCAGAAACTAAGCACCCAAGAATACTGCGGACTTGAAGAGACACCTTGTGGTCGCATGTACTTAATACAATGCATTGCTCTGTTTGGTAACCCTGTTTCAATTTTGTAGTCTCGATAAGGAAAGGAAGGGATAATATAGTAAGCTTCCAAGGATCTACTGTACATTGTGAATGTCTTCAAAGCAGTATGCACGTTACTTAAATAGTAGTTTCAAATCAGTAATGATAAAGACATTTCAGTGTGTTCTCTTTCATTGTGAGGCATGTCTGCGTTTTCAAAAAAAATGTGTGTGTGTGTTCTTCAGATGGTCAACTTTAACTTTGGTTCCAATGGAGGCAGACTGCATCTGATTATGTAGCCCGCGGGGATTTCACATCACGAACACACACAACCTCATTAATATGTGTTTGCTTTCCTTTGCTGCTATTTTTAACAAACTAGTCCACCACCTGTCCACCCATCGCGTCAGATCCATGACAGCCTGTCACCATGCTCAAAACAGCTCTGTGGTACATTGATCAACAATGATGAGCCGCAATGCAAGGAAAAATGAATCATTCAGTTGAATTGCATGCCCATATAAATGAAAGGTAATACTGTATGTACCTATATGGATACAAATAATATACCTCGTAAATTAATCCCACCTACTGCAAACATCATGATAGAATAGTTTTGGAGTGTTGACGAATATGTTTGCATCCAGTTCAACCATGCTAGTAATACACAGTAAATATGAGTGATAAAAAAGTAAATTTGACCGCAAATAGTGAATTTATGTGATTAACTCTTCCCAAAAAGTGATTGATTGCCTATATTTATAGTTCAGATAATTGAATATACCACAAACTATGATCCCAAAAACATTAATAGCAGATGCTTCCAAATATTCTCAAACATTGTTGTACCCTTAAAAATATAGTAAGCACAGCTACACACCCTTTAGACTTTTAACAGTGACCTGTGTGTGTGTGTGTGTGTGTGTGTGTGTGTGTGTATAAATATGTACATATATAGAGAGAGAGAGAGAGAGAGAGAGAGAGAGAGAGAGAGAGAGAGAGAGAGAGAGAGAGAGAGAGAGAGAGAGAGAGAGAGAGAGAGAGAGAGAGAGAGAGAGAGAGAGAGAGAGAGAGAGGGGTTACCGTAGATCGATGCGTCTGTGTACACTAGTTTAACATATTAGGACTGAGCAATAAATCTATATCATTACATATAGAGAAACTGTTACATGATGATCGTTCGGATTGACCAAAGGAATACAAGCGACCAGCTAATTTGACTTTTTTATTTTTTTAACCTTTTTTTTTTAAGTTGCATATTGGAATTCAATTAGATGATTATAATTGTTAATCTATTTCAATATTGACTGATATGAAATACTGACCGTTTAAATTGCAGCTTTTGCAATTAAGTAAATCACAATTTTATGGCAAATGCAATTCATCATTCAGCCCCATATTTCACAAGCATGTCACTTACATGTTAAGACGCCTGTGACCTGTTATAAATTAAAACATTTTCTTAAAAAAAAAAAAGGCAGCTTCTTACCTATGCAATTAAATTAATCACAAATGTTCAAATTGTTTTTATTTCTATAGTTCTCCCCAAACAGGTAAATAAGCCTCACTAAGATTCTCTGCGCATTCGCAAGTAGGATCAACAATGAACAGAGCTGGCAGCTAGTTATCTGTGGACGGAGCGAGCTCAGCAGTAGCAGAATCAGCTTGTGGAAGAGCCTAATGGGGCCTGATCAGGAGCTTAGATCACAGCCATCTCAGACGTAGCCATGGCACAGCACACATCAGCGCTGACTCACCTCAGATTAGGGCTGAGAATCAAGTTTGCAACACTCGGACACATCAAAGCAAAGCTTCTGCTGCAGCATTTCAATTCCCTTCCCTTACGTGGCTTTGTTGCACAAACTTGACTGAAGTCACCCGCCACCAGGCTGCATTTTGCTTTTTTGTTTTCACATAAATAGCCTGTGGTGGATATTGTTTTTTTGAGTAAAACATATTCTGTCATTCACATCCACCGCCTTTTCTCCTCACATTTGGCATCTTTCACCACATTTTTCAATATAAATAATAAAATGAAAAAAATAAAATACTTAAACTTGTAAATGAAAACTTTTTTTTCCCCAACTCTAAACATGCTTACCTCCCCATGGACATCAAGAGAAAAAGGGGAGAGTCAAAGGTGGGGCTTGTACCTAAAAGAGGCAGTCTCACAATAATTTTTGAAGTAAGGGAACACAAACACATTTTTCCTCCACTCTTTGGTAATAGAGAATATAGTAAAAGAACACATCAGGTATTTATCATTTCACGGATTTTGTGTAATTATAGTAGAGTACAGTAAGTTTTTTACTGGACCTGTTACACGGTCACTGTTTTCTGAACTTCCTTTCTTTAGGAAAGCTTTGGAGGCTTTCGTTGCCTCACTTTCTTTATTCCCCTTTGGTTTACATCTAAAAGCAGTTGTGGCATTTTGACTCCTTTTCACTGATGCTAGTAGTAGATCACAATTGTTTTGCTTTGCTCAGCAGGTGGCAGCGATATGGGCAGCAACAGTACCACGTCATCGTCCCAGAATGCATTGCACATGCGAAAACATGGTAGTGTGCATGCAAATGCAGTTTCTACCAAATGAGTTAAACTGGAAGTTATTTTTGAAAATGTCATCTTATTGGTGCTTATGTCGCCATATATTATACTACTAACAACCAAATAAATCATAAAGCAAACCTATTAGTCGGGGTTCCTTTTAAAGGTCCAAATTTGGCACCCTTTTTTCTGACAATGTACGTAGCTCAACATTAATGAGTATGCGTACACCGCCTTTGTCATCCAAGAAGAAGTTTCAGAATTTTGATGATCAGACTGAGTTGTGGTTGAATTCTTGTCAGGGTGACAGCGCCCAGCGCAATGGTCGGCCTATTAGGAAGTGGTTGCTAAGCTACTGAACAGGGAGCTTACCTGGTGCCTTTTGTCCACTGATTCCAACATAAATTAGTCGCAACGGAAAGCCTGGCGGTGCTCATAATGAGCAGTTGGAGGAGAATACAGTTGAGTTGAGTTGAAAAGGAGAAAATGTCATACAAGTGAAATATGTGTGTCTGTGCAATTTTTATTTTGGCATTTTATAATGTCAAAATTGATCAAATCAGATTAGGTTTAAGGTTTCTTTTTTCCATACAACGGCGGTGTGGGGTTTTTTGGGGGATAAAAACTCTTACCTGGCTGACAGTTTCAGCCTTCATCAGAGCTGTCAATACTTCCTGGTGACGTGTCTTGAAAACAACCGACGTTTGTTCCATTCTTCCATTTTTTCCATGTGTTTACAAACCCTGGCAAAAATGATGAAATCACCACTCTTGGAGGATGATCATTTAATATTTTGTTTTGGTGGAAAAAAAAGGGCAAATTACAGATGTTCCACGAAACAATTTTCATTTAAAATGCCATCTGGTTTTAAGAAACTTTCAAAACAAGCACAAAAGAAAATTACAGTCAGTCACAATTATTATTATTCTATCATCAAGGAGAGGAAAAAAATCTCTCATATATGGAATCATGAAAAATTGGAAACAAACGAAAAACACTACAACACTACACTACTAGTACCGCTACTTTGTTTCACCCCTTCAGGCTATTAAAACAATTTCAACCACCAATTTTTGATTGGATTGAGATCTCGACTATTTGCAAGCTGTGACATTGACATTATGAGACTTTCTTCAAGGAAGTTGCTTACGATTTTATTCTCACTGGCAAAAAAAACCCTTAAAATTAAAATGCGTCTTGAAAAATGATGTCATCTGCAAACCTCCTTTCAATAGATGGAATCACAAAAAGCAAAATCTCATATGACTTTGTGCATTTAGCTGGCATGCAGCCTCATATCTTCAATGACTGAAAATTTGCACTTTCTTCCGGCAGTCATCTTTATAAATCGCACGGGAACGGCACCAAACAAGTTTCAGCATTATCACCTTGCCCAATGCAGATTTGCAATTTGTCAGCGAGTATCACTTTAATCCTGTCGTCCACAATGCATGATTGCTTTTCTTGAGCCTACTGTAGTCTTGTTTTGTTCTGTTTAGATGTTAAGGATGGCTTTCATTTGGCTTCTTGGTATGCGAGTCCCATTTTCTTTCGATGGTTTCTGAGAGCTCAATCAGACGTTGAGGCCATTTGTGCCTCATTTGTTTTGTTGTGGATTTCCGATTTCCAAGATATATTGCTTGAAGTTTTCTATGTTGACGATTTGAAGTCCTCCTTTGTTTAGCCCAATGCTTCCCTTTTACAACCTTCCCATTTTGTTTGTTGTTTAACTTTGGTTAACGGTAGGTGGATCTTCTGCCATAGTTTCAGCAAAGCTCCCTAAGATCGAACTTACAACGTACTCTTACACCATTTTTGAAGAATGCCCATTTTTGAAGAATGCCCATTCCTAGAAACAACTTGAGAGCCAGAAATTTGGGGGTTTATTCCAAAGTGTTCTGCGTATATTCCAGGTGTGTTTTCTTTGGAATGTACTGTATGCCGTGAAGGTAAAAAAATCAATATTCTCCATGTATCTCCTTGTCTTCAATCAGAGCTTGTGCAGTGTTTCTGAAATCCACTACCAGGGCTAAGACTACCAGCATAATGGTTGCAAATGCGGGCTGTGATTCAGCATGAGCAAGTCAGAAATTCATCTGGTCGCGTGGGTGTGAGTGCATACATTTTAATGCACCTACCAACACAGGCACTGTATTAGATAGAGCCGTTAAAAGTCCCCCTCCTCTTCAGTCTTCCATAGTTTCCGCAATGAACGTACGCTGGCCGTTTTGGATTTGCACGTGGACCGCAGATGTGCACGTGATTCCGTTCTTAAAACATTTCCGCTCCACGTGTTCCTCATGCATTTGCATTTATAATCTAAATAGCAACTTCCTCCCGCCCCCAGTAAAATAATCTGTCTCTTTGTTCTTTATTTATCTTTTGAAGGAAATTTATTCACGAATACATTTCAATTTTTTGAAAGCCACATTGCAAACACACATCAAGTCCAGACCTTTGTTTTAACACAAACTCTCAGCTCAAGTGCTGACAGTTACGGCCTGTCCTTGATTGTGCAGAGTCCTGGTGTGCTTTAACCTCCATTTAGATGCCCATGGAATGAGATAAAGCCCCTATAATGAGAACTCCCATCGAGCACAACCAGGTCATAACCCACCTGTCAATCATAGATGCATTCCAAACTCTGTGTGCGTGTGTTTGTGTGTGAGTGACTTGTTAGCAGAAAATTCAATGTACCGTAAATGGGAAATGTCATTACTTTTTTCAATCCTTCACTTCTGTATTATTTGCACATCGTTATTTTCAAGATTAGGCAGCTATGTTTATTTTTTTCTCTCCCTTCACACTAACAAGAGATGTATCCATTTGTTTATTTATTTTATTTTTAAGCATTCTCTTTTGCCTGAAAATATAGATCCAGCGCTCCAGAAACAAGCAAATGAAGGAGATGTTTCCAGAAGGTTTTGGGATCCACCATGCAGGCATGTTGCGGTCTGACCGCAACCTAATGGAGAGTATGTTTTCGAGAGGGTACCTCAAGGTGCTTGTCTGTACCGCCACCTTGGCCTGGGGAGTGAACCTGCCAGCCCATGCTGTTATAATTAAGGTTCTTTATTTTTCAATTTTCTGTCTTAATTTTTACTTACAGCGTGTTTTAACAAACATTGGATATCAAAAGTCTACACATCCCTATTGAAGTTTCAAGTTCTTGCACAATTAATGTGACCGATAAACTGTACACGTGAAAAAAATGAATTTTTTTCGAGAGGCGAAATAAAAATACACAACAGAGATAATCTGATTGTACAAGTGAGCATGCCAATTTATAACTGGGGATGTGGCTGTCAGAATAAATCAGTCCCATTCAAACAAATGTTAAATTGGATTGAACACACACCTGCCAATACTTAAAGTGACTCCGATTAAACCCAATTAAAATGTAGGTGTTGCTCTTGGCTTTTCCTGATATTTTTGTAGTCACATTTTATAGCACAAGCCCTGGTCCCAGAGAGCTTCCACAGCACCAGAGCATCGAACTCATTGTTCATAGCTATCAGTCATCTGAAGGGTACAAAATAATTTCCAGGGAATTAAATATACTACAGAACAGAGTGAAGACATTCACATACCTTTTTTTTTTTTTTTTTTATGTGCACACTGTGTATTTAGACTTTGCTCAAATATTTTTAGTTGTATTTGTTCCTGTCTCTTGTGGTTGCAGGGGACACAAATTTACGATGCCAAGCGTGGTGCCCTGGTGGATCTCGGCATTCTGGATGTGATGCAGATCTTTGGTCGTGCAGGACGGCCACAGTTTGACAAGTATGGTGAAGGCACCATCATTACCACCCATGACAAGCTCAGCCATTACCTGACCCTGCTCACTCAGCAGAATCCCATTGAAAGTCAGTTTCTTGACAGCCTGGCTGACAACCTCAATGCTGAGGTTAGTCTTAGTGTTCTTTGGGGGAAAGGAAAAACATCCTTGAACTGTTCTTGCAAAAGCTACATTATTATGAGAAACAGTTCAAAGCACGGAAAAGTTGCGTTTTCTTCCAGTGTCCATCAAGTTGTGACAGAGATCGGTGGTTAGCGTGAACTTTTTTGTCTCTTGCTGTTGCAGATAGCTTTGGGTACAGTCACCAATGTGGATGAGGCGGTGAAGTGGCTCAGTTACACTTACCTCTATGTGCGCATGAGGGCAAATCCACTTGCATATGGTATCAACTACAAGGCCTTGCAGGTTTGTGAACTCACTTAAATTTCAGCATTGTTCCCTGTCATCAAAATACTATATACTGGAGTCAATTTATTACGCTACTTTGTAAAAATAAATAAATAAATAAATGTGATATTTTGCAGATGAAATCCTAACTTTTTTTTCCCGAATACATGCCATGTGTGTTTTATGTAAACACTAGGATTATGAATAGTTCAGTGTGATTTTGGGAGTTGGAAATGAAGCCTTTGGATGTTTCAGATGGATCCGTCCTTAGAGCTGTACAGAAAGGAGCTCGCGGTGGAGTCAGGTAGGAAGCTGGACAAAGCCAGGATGATCCGCTTTGAAGAGCGCACTGGCTACTTTGCCTCCACTGACCTGGGAAGGACATCTAGCCACTTCTACATCAGATACAACACTATAGAGGTAGACAAATACAGCTTAAAAGCAGCCACAATTCATCTCTTCACAAGGATATTCAATTCATTGACCAGTTATTTTGTATATTTCTCTCCCCAATGAAGACATTCAATGAACTTTTCAACTCTCAACGAACAGAAGCTGACATCCTCAATATTGTCTCTAAGGCTGAGGAATTCGAACAGCTAAAGGTAAGATTACCAAGGCTACAACGTGGTTGAGAAATTAATTTAGTCAGCCAAAGGGTAGTCACACTATGGACAAAAGAAAACAACAAAATAATGTATTATATAAATACAAATGTGTTGTGTTTGATATCGGATCCTGAAAACACAACAAACGGTAAAACTAACAACATGCACATGATTCTTTCAGGCCATGCGTTAGTGTTCTCATGAACATGTCAATGTTGACAGCACAATTGGAGGCAGGCTTCACCTTGGCCAGAGTTTTCATATAAATTAAAAAAGAAATCATTAATATGACATTAATCCCAAGGGAAATTAAGTGCTCTTTGCTGCTTGCACACATTCATAAATATGTCACACATACAAACAACAATGGAAACAAACAAAAATAAAGAAATCACAAATAAAATAGGCTAATTAACATGAAGGTGCGAATGATGTGGAAAATAATGGCCCAGTGGCTGTAATAGTGGGGTGGGGGTTCTCTTCTTTTACTGAAAAGGTAAAGTTTCTTAGTGACATCTTAGGAATTGTATATCATGAACAAGGGGAGCATTTACCCAAGAGACAAGCAGCAGTCTCCTTTATGTCCATCGAATCTCATATCACAAGGGTTGCTCCGGCCCTCGACAAACTGGGCCCAAGTTCAGCATTAGTTCTTTCTCGAGTGTACAGGAATGTCCCAAATCCGCATCATCTCCTTTGGAACGGTGTCCTTCTGCGAATGTGGCCTTCAGGATTTTGTCATCAAAATCCATACACGTGGCACTCAAATGACTCACCTCCTTTCATCTCCACTCCTGCAAACAAACACATCCCACCCCAAAAACGGATGCTCTGACCCCCTAACGTCTTTTTGATTTCTTACAATCCCTTTACCATCCTCCCCAACACTGGAATGGTCATTGATCGATAAACTCTGCCTCCTAATCGAATTCTTCTTGCATGTATGGTGAAGTTTACTAGTCATATTTCGCATCAGTAAAATCAAGAGAAAACAATAATCGCTCCTTGAATTCCCCTGTTGGCAGGATTGATCCTGGCTACAAAACACAAGGGCCACCTGAAGTTCCCAGGGAAGGAGGGAGAAAAAAATCCCTTGGACAGCATTGCTTAGGGCTGGGCAATAATGACCTTGGGATTGTGTACCTTGTAGACACGAAGAGGGAAAAAAAAACTCCCCCCGCCAGCTCCCCACTGTACACTCATACTCCATCGACTCACCTATAGTAGTATTTGTCATCTTAACATGGGGGGGGGGGGTGATATGATCTCCCCACCTCAAGAAGTGTCCAAATTGTGGTTCTAATTTCTCACGGTCTGAAATCATGCTGGCAGGTTCGTGATGAAGAGATGGAGGAGCTGGAGCAGATGCTGTGCGACTACTGTGAGCTGCCCGCAGCAGGCGGTGTGGAAAATGGCTACGGCAAGGTTAACATTCTCTTGCAGACCTACATAAGTCGTGGAGATGTTGACAGCTTCTCCTCATCTCAGACCTTTCATATGTTGCACAGGTAAGAAACAAACTATTGAAAGATGTGAATATTATTAAAGCGATGTATGATAATTTCCTGCTTTTGCCATTTTTCAGAATGCTGCTCGAATTGTCAGGGCATTGTTTGAAATTGCTCTAAGAAAGCGTTGGCCAGCCATGACGTATCGGCTGCTCACACTCTGCAAAGTCATTGACAAGCGGCTTTGGGGCTTTGCCCATCCTCTTCGCCAGTTCTCCAACTTAAGTCACATTGTACTGAATCGATTGGAGGAGAAGAAGCTGACTGTTGATAAACTAAAGGATATGAGGAAGGATGAAATTGGTATGACTGCTTTCAAACTTAACAGTTTTGGGGGGGGTTCCTTTGCAACAATTGAATTTTCGAGAATGTGCCTTATGTTCATGTATTCCTGAAGAGAAAACCATAGCGTAAATAAATATTCAGCAATTATAACGGTTCTACATTTCGCTACACTTCCTCTCATGGCCGCTGCACGGTTTCAGGATCGTATGTCTAACTCCCTCGATCCCAACAATCTCTCAGCTGGCGCTTTTCAATTGCCCGCTCTGTCAGCAGGCAACACGCTACCGTATTTTCCGCACTAAAAGGCGCAGCTAAAAGCCTTCCATTTTCTTAAAAGCTCACAGGGCGCCTTAAAATCCGATGTGCCTTGTGTATGGTCACTATGGTAATATATCAACCCCAAAATGGCTCCTTGCTAGAGATATGCTTACAGCGCAGAGTTCAAACTTAAGGCGATAGGTTTCACAGTTGAACACTGAAATAGAGCAGCGGCAAGAGAGTTCAACGTTAATGAGTCAATGTTATAACTTGCTGTTGGTTAAGTGAACTGTGTCGCTGCTTTATTAAATAGGTTTTACTGACATTTGATCGTCGCTATATCAAACATGGGTTAGTGCAGTGTAGTGTTCTGTTGGCATTTCCTTGAGCATAGCTCCATCTAGTGGATGCATTGTAGGCTGCGTCTTATAATGCGGTGCGTCCAATATATGAAAAAAATTACAAAGTATGCCATTCAATGAAGGTGTGCCTCATAATCCAGTGCGCCTTTTAGTGTGGAAAATACGGCACTTGCACTTTTACATCACTGCTGGTCTGCAGCTGAAAAGGGATTTCACCTCAGACGCTGTCCTTACCAGGGTTTCACTTTTCACAGTCTACGTGATTGTTTAGGGCCACCTGCAATACACTGACGCTGGCGTGACTGGGGCAGTCCAAATTTCATAAATAAATACGATGAAACGAATATATACCTGTTTTTTTTATATTTAATGTTCTATTGTTAGAGTTTTGAGTTCTTCCAAAAGGAATGGCTTAAACAAGATATAAAGTATTCAATTAGATGTTGTAGAGCACTTAAAAGAAATACGTGCGAAAAGGTTGCTACACAGAAGTAGTATTTTCATGAAGGTTGCTCAGACCCGTGTACCAGCACCGGTTCTGGCAGGATCACCACATAATGACTCGGACTGTCACTCAATTAGCCTTAATGTTGCACCCTGATTACATTTTTGGATAATTCTGGTAAAATCTCATTCCACAAATGCAGTCTTAGTCAGAATACCATGTTTTTACTAGTACTGGCACATAAAAAATGTATTTCTGTTTTAAAAATGTTGGGCTTTAGATTTTGGTGGTTTTAAGTCTTCCCCTAATCAAGCAAAGATGGAGAAAATTAAATTTGCGTATTTACAGTTTTTGGGAACATACTTAAAATCATCCATCCATCCATCCATTTTCCGAACCGCTTGATCCTCACTAGGGTCGCGGGGGGTGCTGGAGCCTATCCCAGCTGTCTTCGGGCAGTAGGCGGGGGACACCCTGAATCGGTTGCCAGCCAATCGCAGGGCTACTTAAAATCAAATCGATTTAAAGGAGTTGCTGACAGAAATAGTGAAATCAAAACAGGCCTGCAATACATGCTTGGAAAGCATAGCAGTTTCTAAACATGATGTGGCCTACAAGTCAACAGCGCATTGGCAGATGAGGAACTTGGTTCCATTTTAGTATATTGTCATTCTTCTTGATCTTGTCAGTATGTTAATACGAGGTGTATTGTTTCCAGGACACATGCTGCATCATGTTAACATTGGGTTGACGGTGAAACAGTGCGTCCATCAAATCCCTTCAATCACAATGGAGGCTAGTGTTCAACCAATCACACGAACTGTCCTGCGCGTCCGTCTCATTGTCACACCTGACTTCCGTTGGAATGATCAGGTAAATATGGTGGCCTTTGATGCGGGTTTTGAACAATGGTCTGGCTACCAACTTTGACACAATGTATTTGCTACATATAATTAGCTGCTTGGTCATAGAACCAAAATCAACAACTGAACAAAAATAACAAGTAGCCAATATTGCTTCATGTGTCTGAATGATAATGATTTGTTAATAAGAAATATAACTTTTGTTCATCTATCAATGCCAGTGATGGATTGTGAAAAGCAGACCAATGGAATGTTCCTCGAGTAGAAGAAGGTGCAACCTGCTGCAATAGCTTGTTCTTATTTTGTTGTAGTACAAACAATAATGGCATTTGAACAAGCGGGGGGGTGGTAGATTGTAGATTTAAACGTAATACAGTGATCCTTCGCTACTTCGTGGTTCGTTTATCGCAGGTTCAGTGCATCGCAGATTTTTTCAAACATTAAAAAAACGTTTTTTGTTGTTGTTTTTTTTATATACATGGAGTACAGTACTGTATATGTTGCTCTATGTGACTCGCTGTTTTGCAGCTTCTCGTGGACCGTTTATATATATATATATGTTCCGCCCTCGCCGCGTCCCCGTTGCGGCTAGACAGACAGACAACTCCTTCAATGACCACACCGTTGATATTTCCAGCGATTTATTCGCCAGTGAGTCAAGAAGGTGTAAAACTGGAACAGACAGACATGAAAACACTTACACGCTGCAATGTAAAACGTGGTAAAACAATGTGCCCCACGATCTGACGTGGATTTAATGCGTTGCGACGCTAGTGTGGCTAACGCTAACGAGCTAATACGCTAATGTGCTAATCGCTGTGCATAAATGCTAAACAATAGAAACGCCCCACAAATGTAAATCCACGGTGAACACACCCCGAACTAATAATATGGCATACATTTACATAAAATATTTACATACAGGCTGTGCTTGGCCTACGACACGGTTGCAGTCCATCGCTCGGAGGTTCCCGCAACGTTAAACAGGAAGTGTCTCACTCCACAACGTCCGTGTGCCCTTCACAATAACGAGTTAACCTTACAAAATAAAGCAGCTCTGTAGCTATAGAAAATAGGAAACAAATGTTAAATGGCTCTTCAGGAGCCAGAACACTTCCCACCTGACATCAGGAAGATGTCACCCATAACCACCAAAACTAATTCTGCTGTATAACATCCGACAAAGAAAGCACAACATCAGTTACTGGTCTCGGTAAATTCTAGCATTACCTTCTTTGACCACATTGACTTCTACTTTTCTATCATAGCCATCACTGCTGAGATAACTTTACTATGAGTCCCATTGGCCATTGGTTCCCCACTGCCAGGGGATTCCCGAGCAGAATGACGTCCCCGGTTGAAGACCGGGTCCTGCAGAATGCCACTGCCGCTGACACTGCAGAGTTGAAAGGCAATCCCTCGCCAGCGATGCCAGAAAAGGTTTGCCAAACTCCAGACCTGCCTCCACTGCTGCCGGGCGGAGGTCTTTCTCCTCAAAGTCGCCTGAAGGAAGCGTCGTGACCTCATGAGAGAGGCGTTGAGGTCCAAGTTGAGCAAGTTGACAGTCTAAGATACTTCGTGGGGTCCCTATCATCAGCTCCCAATTGCTTCCCATGCTGGAGAAGGACTGCATCTTAGATGATTTGAGGCAAGATGGCGGCGCTTGGGAAACAGCTGTGAGCAAAGGACTAATCTCTGTGTCCGTTTCAAGGTCTTGTAGTTGGAAGGTGTCGCTTTGTCGATGTCTGTAGGCTTCAGTAGAAACTCTGTGTTGAAGTCTATGTCCTTGAGCTCGTTTGTCAAATCTTCCTTGGGAAAAGCTGCCATGATGTTTGGACTGTCTGAAGCTATTTCGTGAAGACTTGAGTTGGAAGCAGCAAGCAGTTCTTGAGTGTCTTTAAGAAGCTTGGCTGTCTCTGAATCAGTGGGAACGCCAACGTAGAAATGTCTTTGTACAAACTGCTTGCCTTCGAGTGATGGGGCTTCCCTTTCATCATTCTCAGTTTGTTGAAGTTGAAACACATAGTCCTCTTTTGACGTGCAGTGCGAGTGCCCGTGGCTCACTGGGTATCTGGAAATGTTCCTTGACATGTAAACTATTCTGGCACCGTGGTAGGAGACTAGGACGCCTGTCTTGTAGAACAGTAGTTCTGTAAGTGGCTACACTAGGATGTTTGTGAGCGCCCCTAAGCATACATCGCCCACAATAACCCATCCAAGTGCTAGTTTCTGCAAATGGAGCATTAACTGGGCCATTAATGCGTTCAAGCACCTTGTGAACTTGCACTATGTCGCGCCTCAATAGCAACATAATCTCGGCGTTGGTGTCGAGAGGGTGGATTTTACCTGCCAAGTGTCTAAGGTGTGAATGTGCGAGAGTGACCCCGGAGTTGCGATTTCGACTTATTGTCTGGCAGTGCGTCACACTCGAGCAGACGAGGCAGCATGGAGCTGAACTCACCATCAACTGACTGTATGATAAAGTTCTCAGCTACACGGCCATTTGTCATGTTAACCCCTGAACATGTTTTAAGTGTATACGGCGCAACGGAGCTTTCTGAACGCCAAAGGTGTCAAAAGGGCCGATTTAGCTAATGACCTATTGCTTTGGTCGTCTATGATAGCATAAACCTTGACCTTCTTGTCTGGATGTCCCTGTGGATACACGTAGGTGGGACATATTTTTGAACAGGAGCGACCCCATTTAAGCTCCCACATATTTGAGTACAAGCTGAGATAGTTTCGACGGTTAATGTATCATTCTCCTCCTCCCCACCATGCTCCTCTCCATGCTCTCCACCCTGGCTCATAGGTTTATGTTGTATGTACTGTGCTGACCATGGAGCTGGACCTGCATGGTAATGCAGCAATGTGTCTATTGCTATTACACTCCGAACAAACTATTTCTACCTTACAATCTTTCGCTTGGTGGGAGGAAGAATCACAGCATCGAAACAAATGTTTTGTTCTCTGAGGTATGCCTTATGCTCATCTAATGTCTTTTCTCTAAAACCCCTACACATCTTCAGGGAGTGTGGCTTCTGATGGATGGGACACTCTTTGCGCTCAAACTCACTGGACTTTAAGTGGTTTGTTTCTACAGTCTTATTTACTTCTGTTTTGTGGACGGTGACAGGACCTCTGGATTTGCCAAACCTTGAGTAGTTGTCATCGTGAATTGGTGGGGTTGACGTTGTAGCTGTTGGGATTGACTTGAAGCTGGGATCGTTTCTCATGTCGGCTTCCTCTTGTATGAAACGGCAGAAAATGAAAATGGAGGAAACTCACATTGTGTCTCTTTTTGTATCTTGTCCCTTCTGACATCCACTTGTCTTGAAGACAATTTGGCAGCTTGTCAACAACAGGGGCAACGCCATCGTGAAGTATCCAAATATCCTAGACCAGGTAGGTACCCAGCAGATTTGGCTCCGTCTATTTCGGAAAGAAGGTCGCCTAATTCTCTGAGTTTTTGAGGCTCTTTCATGGAAACCTTGTGAAAGTGTTCTAATCTGTCCAAGAGAGACTTCTCAATCGCTTCTGGGGTGCCATAGCACACTTGTAGCCGTTCCCATACTCTGCTGAGGCCCTCTGTTGGATTGTTGAGGTGGATGGAGCGTATGCGTTTGGCATGTTTGGAAGACTCTTCACCCAGCCACCGGGCGAGCAGGTCTAATTCTTCGCTTGGTCTAAGGCTTAGCCCTTCTATGGCATTGTTAAAGGACACCTTCCAAGCCCAGTAGTCCTCAGCTCTGTCTGTGAACTTTGTTAAACCATCTGTAACTAAACTCCTTTTCGCTAGATATTTAACAAGACTGGCAAGGTCGTTGTCAGTAGATGGATGTGGGGCTGGGCTGACGGCACATGGAGACTGCTTGTTGGGTGTGAAGCGTCTGTCACCTGGTAGGTCCTCACCATGATGATCTGATGATGACTTCAGGTAGGTTTGTAGCCCATAACCACTTGGATGAGCAGATGATGGGAATTGGTTTAATCCACGAGTGGTGAGTGTGGCTGGAATGTCGTCTTTACTGTATTGTTTTGCTTCTTCATGTTGTTTTTCTGCTTGCCATGGAGATGTTTCACCTTTTCCTCCTCTTCGGCTACTGCTGCTTCAAACACGTTTGCTTCAGCAAGAGCAGCTTCTACCTCCTTTCCTCTTTGAGAGCATCAAGTGTGGCAGTGAGTTCTGCTTGTTTGATCCTAATTTCAATTTCTTTCCGAGCAAACTCTGTTTCTAGCACGTGCAGCTTCAGCCTTTGCACGGGCTTCAACTGCTGCCTTTACGAGTAAGCTGCTGAATCTGGTTGATGAGTTGGAGCAGATGGAGCGCACTCCAGCTTGTCGTCCTCTGTGGAGTGCATTGTTGTACTTGACACCGAAGTCTGAGAGCCGCACACTTCCTCGTGCAATCGCCGCTTAGCGAGCCTTTTACTGTTCCGCCCGCCGCCCCGTTGCGGCTAGACAGACAGACAACTCCTTCAATGACCACACCGTTGATATTTCCAGCGATTTATTCGCCAGTGAGTCAAGAAGGTGTAAAACGTGGTAAAACAATGTGCCCCACGATCTGACGTGATTTAATGCGTTATGACGCTAGTGTGGCTAACGCTAACGAGCTAATACGCTAATGTGCTAATCGCTGTGCATAAATGCTAAACAATAGAAACGCCCCACAAATGTAAATCCACGGTGAACACACCCCGAACTAATAATATGGCATACATTTACATAAAATATTTACATACAGGCTGTGCTTGGCCTACTTACACAAGTTGCAGTCCATCGCTCGAGGTTCCCGTGCAACGTTAAACAGGAAGTGTCTCACTCCACAACGTCCGTGTGCCCTTCACAATAACGAGTTAACCTTACAAAATAAAGCAGCTCTGTAGCTATAGAAAATAGGAAACAATGTTAAATGGCTCTTCAGGAGCTAGAACATATATATATATATATATATATATATATATATATATATATATATATATATATATATATATATATATTTTTTTTTTTTTTTTTTTTTTTTACCTGTTTATGATAATTGGACGCTACTTCGCGGATTTTCATTTATCGCGACGGTTTTGGTCCCCATTAACCGCGATAAACGAGGGATTACTGTATAACTGAAGATCGGATTACCTTTTTACAAAGAATTTGTGCAGAAATCCAGATACTGTAATTCCATCTATGGTCTTATACGTTTGGATGTACAGAAACATCAGCACTTGAGGCATTACTCTGTTGTCTTGAATGACAATTTATTGACGTGGAAATTTCTTCCATGTTTCAGGTACATGGATCTGTGGGTGAGCCATGGTGGTTATGGGTGGAGGACCCAATCAATGATCACATCTACCACTCTGAGTACTTCCTCCTCCAGAAAAAGCAGGTTGGTTTTGTGGCACCACAAATTCTATTAGATTATTACTAAATCGTGTTGAACTAAATAAACAACAACAAAAAACTCGACATACAGTAAAAAGTTCAATTACTATCTAGTACATTTTCTGTGTAGAAAACCTTTGGTTCACCTTTGGTCAATAGGAACGAAATATAATTATATTGTTACTCCTATAGCATTTTTAACTCACTATCATATCACTCTCAGTAAATAATGCCAATGTGCTTGACATTTTTTTATGCCCATGTAGATTCTCAGTCACCCAGGTCATCGTAATTGCAAAGGTTGAATTGAGGCAACGGAACTATTTTTGTTTATTGAATTAGTTGTGTTTTTTTTTTCCTGTTTTCCGAAAACGCTACAAAATGACTTGGACAATTAGGCTATGAGGTTAATGATAGAAATTCCTCCCTATATAACTTTAAACCTTTGAAGCTTCTGCAAATCTTTGGGAAAGAAGATCGGATTTGAAGTGTGCATAATGATTGTTTCTTTCTAAGCGAGAATTTGTGTGTGTGTTCCTATTCCATATAGGTGGTCACAGGAGAAGCTCAGCACATTGTGTTTACCATTCCCATCTTTGAACCTCTACCCTCTCAGTACTACATCAAGGCAGTGTCTGACCGTTGGCTTGGTGCCGAAGCTATCTGCATCATCAATTTCCAGAACCTTATCTTGCCTGAGCGACACCCCCCACACACCGGTACTACATCAAACTTCATTGAATCACAATAACAGATTCAATCTACTAGCTGGTGTGATTTCTTTCGAAATCGTGTGTGAATGCTGAAGAGCAAACGCTGAACTCGAATGCTGTGAAAATAAGTGAATTGGTGAACTAAGAATTTGAGACTTGAAGTTGGAATGGTTTGAATCATTCAAGGAGGAGGTACAGTTATTACAAAAAGTTTTTTTTTTAATGTCCAGTGTATCTCCTTCAAAAGTCACGTTTTTTAATGTGGAAAAAAAGACAAATATAGTTTGAATATGTGATTGACTGTATTGGTAATGAGCGCCAATAATTGTAAACAATTGTACATGGTTTTAGTTGTTTTTTTTTTTTTGTCCCCCCCCCCCCATGTATCTTCCAATTTCCATATTCTATTTCCCTCACAGAGTTGTTGGACCTGCAGCCATTGCCAGTGACAGCTTTGGGACACCGAGAATATGAAAGCTTGTACAAGTTCACTCATTTCAACCCCATCCAGACTCAGATCTTCCACACACTGTATCACACTGATACTAATGTGCTTTTGGGGGCACCCACGGGCTCTGGAAAGACCATAGCTGCTGAGATGGCCATGTTCAGAGTCTTCAACAAGTACCCAAGCTCTAAGGTTAGACATTTGAACTCTTCCCCACCAGTCTTCAGTTTTGAATGAACACTGATTTATTATTTCAAAAAATGTAGGTTGTCTTGCAACACAGTCACCTGAATGTAAATAAAAACAATGATCTACAGAAATTGATATGTTTTGAAAAAAAATCACTGTTATAATCTTAATCATTATATAAATAATTACTAGCAACAAGGAGGGTGAAAGCAGTTAGGCTGCCAAAAGCGGTTCTGAGGTGAGATTAATATTTGCTATTTTATCAAGGTTACTTATGTTTCCTTACAGGTAAAAATGATTGCACTTATGGCAGCATGCATTGTCACCATCAACCTTTGAGAAATGTCAATGCCATGATTGTCATTCACTCAGAGTACCAAAAAAACAAACAAAACCCAAGCAAACAGACAAACTTTTACATTAGTGTAACCATTGTATTGAGTGTAAACGAATTAGTCATGCTTGGAGTGTGAGAAGCTATGATAAAAACCTAGCTAGAGTTTAAACTGTGCAGTGAGTGTGATCACCAGTCCACAGACCTGTACAATTTGGAACCAGGCTGCAGAGATAGGTATATTGTAGTGCCAATCAGCTAGGTATGTCATCACCCCGTCCCCACTCCTTTGCATTAAGCTCCCAATGGAGAATATCACCGGTTGCTGTCAACAAATCGTTATTGGTCGACTTAAAAGTCTGGACTAGCATGAACCTGTGCCATCCCTGGCAGAAAAAGGTTGGGGACCAATGTGTTTCACCGACTTCACCACACGCCAAAATATAATATAATATAATATAATATAATATAATATAATATAATATAATATAATATAATATAATATAATATAATATAATATAATATAATATAATATAATATAATATAATATAATATAAACATTTAAGGATCATATAGCATGATTGACTTTTTTCATAATGCTACAAATCATATCTGATTATGATTGCATGGGAAGGGGCTGGCCGGCCATGCCTCTCACACGTGGTGCTGGAGTGTGGCCAAAATATGTCACTGCAACCGCCATTTATGAAAATGCTTCTCAGACAATCTTAATTTTATTTCAAGAAAGAAACATATGAGAGGTAAAAGGTGCAAAATAAGGTTCATATGGCTTAAATATATCAAAAAGTAATTTGAATCATTTCTCCATCGTTACGGTGGAGCGTATCACGATTCCTGTCTTTCATAATACAGCCCCAGGGCCAGTTTAGTAGCTGGGCTTGGTTTGGTACCCATCTCTCTTCCTCCATAAAAACAGACTGAATTATTTTTGTGATCAGCTTTTGCTTTGGAAATCAATGAGCAAAATGTTTGCCTCATTTATCAATAATGAAAACAAAAAAATAATCTTCATTCGTTGCCGCCCAAAAATCAAACAAGTTTCATTCAATTCAAAAATGTTATTTTCTGTGCTTTCAGGTGGTGTATATCGCCCCTTAAAGCTCTGGTCAGAGAGAGAATTGAGGACTGGAAAGTCAGGATAGAAGAGAAACTTGGAAAAAGGTGAGTTTGGCGAAATGAGGTTCACATAAATGGGGTAACACCTTCAGCATCCAAGATGCATTTTTTTCTTTTATAAGTATTATTATGGTGTTACACTGTATTTTTAGGTTTTGGTGTTGAAAGATTAAAGGGTTTTTCTCACAGAAATGTTGTCCATGGTTCAATTTTATTAACATGGTATATTTAAACAATAAAGAAATGCAACAGTTTTATAAACCCGTTATAAAAGTTATATCTAAGTGTGTACTTTGTGCTTCATCCATGTGTAGAGTGGTGGAGCTGACGGGTGATGTGACCCCAGATATGAGAGCTATAGCACAAGCTGACCTCATTGTCACCACACCCGAGAAGTGGGATGGAGTAAGCAGAAGCTGGCAAAACAGAAGCTACGCTCAGAAAGTAGCGATCCTCATCATTGATGAAATCCACCTGCTTGGTATGTAAGGATTGTTCACTAATGACACCTGACCGATCTTCCCGTATCGTTTTGTAGGATGTCTCTAAATACAAAAGCAAAACACCGAAATGGGGGGCCTGAGTGATACAAGGCACTTGTCACAGGTCGGGCTGCAACCACATTATAGTGGAGAGTTACAAACAGTGAACATCAAAATACCAAGCAACTTAACAAGTAACTGGGGAAAAATAATACAGAATAACATCTAGAGCTGGGCAATATGATGTTGTATTATTGTGTCACTTTTCATGTCTATCGTCAATTATATTGACGATAAATAAAATTTGGAGTCTTGAAACATCCGGAATAACCCCTTTGCATGTTTGAGTTACTCCCCGTAGTTGAATAACCTGATTCAAAACAACAACGCACGGACACTGTGATGCAAATACATTTCATTTCCGCTTGTTCCTTTGTACCGTTTATAAAATACATTATAGTCTTGTCACTCGCCACAGTGCAGAATAAAGCAGTCTGTTTCCTCATTTCCCCAAAAGTCTGCTCTGAGCTTCGCCTCAGCTTGTGTATTTCTGTCAAGTTGCATGCCAGACGTATAGACTCTAACTTTAAATATAGCTCTTAAAATAAAAGAGGGAGCCAAGACGCATCTCTATTTTGAACCCTTGATTTCAGTTTTTGCTGCCAAGATGACACAGTCACTTATTAGTAGATTACATGGACTTGTTTTTCCCTTAAAAAATAAAATGGTCACGTCATGCATTTTATTTATTAGTGTCGTAGTTGTGAGATATTAAAATTAGGGGTGATGATCTGAAACTGAAATTTTTGAGTGTTTGGGGGAAAAAAACATTGTAAAAAAGGAATCCGAAATCATAGGGCAAAACGTTCATGTATTTGCCCATTTTGTTAACTAAGCAGTAAACGCTAGTGTCATCACTCTACTGTGTACGATTCCAGTATAAGGCGGACATTTTCTGTGATTACAGGGGAAGATAGAGGTCCGGTGTTGAAGTCATTGTGTCAAGGACCAACTTCATCTCTTCCCACACCTCGAAGGCGCTCGGGTTGTCGGTCTCTCCACTGCCCTTGCTAATGCGCGAGATCTTGCTGACTGGTTGGGAATCAAACAAGTAAGGACCCCGTGGCGAATGGTCAGGGCCAGTGAGGCCTTTTCTGCTTGGTCTGAATCTAAAACATGCCACGTGAAATAATATGAATCTATTTTCTAAGGTCTGTTGTCTATTTGGTTAATTGTGTTGCGTTTCTTTTGGCTGCACCACTTACAGCACGTGTACATGTATGTGGATGTTAAGGGTGTTAGATTGTTTTTCGTACAACTTCATTATAATGTAATGCCATGTCAATCTAATCTGCCCCGGGTGTTCAGAAGTAGTAGTGAGTAGAGTAGTGCCAGTGAACCTTATTTGCAATGTCATTGTTTCTGAAACCAATCAGATTTCAGTTCACTTCTACTGGCAAAACACATCTGTAGCAGGATGCACACTAATACTATCCGTTTTAAGAATCACCATCTCATAGTGAGTGTGATGCATTTTATTTAAATACTCTCTTTTTGTCATTTTATCTCATACATTTTGATTCAGAACTGCTCCAGATGATACACGTAGCACAGTTCCGTGCTGTTGCATCGCATTTTGGTATTCATCGAATAGTATTGGATTCTATTATTCCGACTTGATTGTCGTGGTAAATTAAGTGGGGTGAAGTACCCACTGAATGCCTATTGAGCAAATTCACAGCCCACCACTCCAGGAACTCTCATTCGTCCCTCTTGTGCCCTAAATCAGGGGTTCATAACTTTTTTTGGGCACAACTTTTGACGTACAAAAAAAACCCAAAAATATTTTAATATTTGACTTGGCCAAATCTTAAAACTGTCCTCATTTCATTGAAACTTTCATACTCTGCCTTGTCTTGTATTTAATAACTACATTGAATTTTGCCACTTGCTCTTGACTGTAAATGCCGTGTTCAGCGCTCAGATAACAAGCAATCATGGCTCATGTGATGTTTGAAGGCTGATTCAGGACATGTCATTACTTGAGTGCATGTGATGTCATTTTCATTTCACAGCAAGTGCCAAAATGCGTGTTTAAAGGTGTTAATGTACATGAAAAATAATCAAGTTAGCAAATTCATTAAAGACAACATGTTTTACTGCTGAAAATTGCTAAGTAAATTTAGCATCCTCTATCGCACGGTGTGTCTTTTATACAGTACACACAACAAGTCTCACAAAAAATGTATCACCCACGGGGCGAGCATAAGTAAGAGAGAGAAATCAGTCATCATTCAACACAGTCATCATTAAACACAGTTATTATGTTCAAGGGAGTAGGAAGAAGTAAAGAACTTATCTAGTCCTACCCCGTGTTATGTGTTTATATCTAATAAATAGTTTTTATATCAATCAGAAAAGAAAGTGAATAAGAAGAAAGAAGTCTACATTAAGGCTCATGCTTTACCCTTAACCATGATGTCCGGCCACAAGATGGGGTTATTGCCCATGCTTGCACTCCTTGAAACTGCTTTACTTTTTGCTCTCTGGACTGGGTGGGCTAATTTGATTCTTTATTGGTACACTTAAAATACTCAAAGCACACGAAAAGACGACACATAGCAGCAATAGCATCCTAAATCACACTTTGATTCCAATGTTGTTGATATGGTGCTGTTGCACACCACCACAACGCATTAAAATCCATCAACACCATAAAGCTTTCAGACTTTATAGCACCAGTCCGGCAGCAATTTGTGTCTCGGTTTCTGAATGAGAACGTTAGAAACCTCACATTACTACCAGATGGGGCTTTGTAACACCAGCTGCTCACATTATACTTTATGCATTCTGTTTCCCCCTTTCCGCTTTTCTCCACACCCTTCTTATCTTTTGTTCGACAGGTGGGTTTGTTTAACTTCCGTCCTTCTGTTCGCCCTGTACCGCTGGAGGTTCACATTCATGGGTTCCCGGGACAGCACTATTGCCCCCGCATGGCCACCATGAATAAACCCACCTTCCAAGGTACCTCTGACTACTTTTTTTGTGTGAATGCTCGAGATCACACGTAATTCTACAGAAAATGTCTTTTTTCATCAGCTCCCCACTTTTTCAGCACTTCAATTCATTTATGTGCATTTCTGCTGTTGTCCACTTTAGCCTGTAATAATAGTTTTAAAATGTTCAGCACAATATTTTTGATTTTGTGGAGGTGCTAGTGGGTTTTGCTCATTGCAGCTCACATTTGATGTCAATAAATCCAAAATATTGTGCAACCTGCTTTTATATTTTCACAGGTTGAAGTAGACAAGAGTAGGAATGTGCATATGCATTTTTGCAACGATTGGTCACCATTTCAAGTGACAACACAACGTGACAAACACATCCAGGAAACATTACGTATTGCAATGCTCGCCTACCCGCTATAATGTAGACATTCTGAGATGGGGGGGTTTATGCATCAAATGGGTACGTACCAATCTATGGCTTTTATCATCACAAAAATAAAGCCCTAAAATCACTACAGATTCTTTTAGGCAGGGTGAAGTTTAGTGCTGAAATCATCAAAACAAATCAGAATGTCACTAATGGCAATATTTTTTAATTGTATTTGAACTTTGAGATATTTTTTTAACAATTTAATTACCGTACTGACTTCAACACTTACCTTCACAGCAATACGTAGTCACTCTCCAGCTAAGCCAGTGCTGATCTTTGTCTCATCACGACGACAAACCCGACTGACAGCCCTGGACCTCATTGCATACCTGGCGACAGAAGACAACCCCAAACAGTGGCTGCATCAGGATGAGAGAGAAGTACTGTCTACCACCACCGAGCAGATGATTTACTTCACCTGCGACATCACAGCTCATGCATACATGTATTGTTCAAGTGCAGCAACACGAAAGGCACATGCATGCAATCATCCGTAGCTTCGATTCCTGATACAATAAAAAGGGAATGCATGCATGCACTTTCCTCTGGTAGGCGAAATGGTACCGATAGGCAAGTGTTTATTTGGGTTTAAACATTTACAATGTTTGCCTGCAAATAGGCCCTGTTTTATGCAGGCTTAGTTAACAGCAGTGTGTTACATCTTGTCGGTGTACAAAGATTTGTAAAGTGGCTAAATTCCACACATTGTCACTGTCCCACAGTGTCGACAAAGAGAAGGTTATTATGGTGAAACGACATCAAAATATAATCACGCATCAATATATAGCTTGGTTTTAAGGTACGTTTTGGGTCTCGGTTGGTCCAGTAAGCGAACACATTGTAAAACATTCAATTTCTTGTTTAAAACAAACAACCGACGCTTTTGAACAAGCATAGATCAATTGGCAGATCAGTCTGTCCATTTTCCCTGACACATCTCGTAGCTGCATTTTTGATAATTGTCTAACAATTTTAATGGATTTTTGGATGTAGTAATGTGATTATGTGAAACTTCACACACCTTGTGATTATTTTCTCAAAGCAAACCTTTATTTTTACTTTTTACCCGTTCTTTATTTTTTGCAAGCACATTGAAAGCAAAGTTGAAACTGATTTGCAGTTAGATTTTATCAGGTTAATTGAAGACACGCAAATAGAATTCTAATTCTGATTTCTGTGACTTTCTTTTGGGCTGTCTGCAGATTGAGGACATCATTGCCACCGTGCGGGATTCTAACTTGAAGCTAACTTTGGCATTCGGAATCGGGATGCATCACGCTGGTTTACATGAACGAGACAGGAAGACTGTGGAAGAACTGTTTGTCAACTGCAAGATCCAGGTACAATCTTTCTGCATGCACAATATTTAGACATCATAAGACAATCTGCATTGGTATCGCGGGATAAGAACAATAATTAGTCCTTTAACTGGGATAGTGGCAGTTGACTGACTTTTTTAAACCGTGCATTGTGTTCTGCATCCTGACCCAATTAATGAATTTATCACCATATTTTAGCACTTTTCTTTTGTGGTGCTACTCTAGGCTTTCACCTCCGCCTCTTTAAATTGTTAGGGGATTTGCGTCAGTCTTTTTAAATTTGATGTAAAATTACATTTGCACAATATCTTTAGGAAATGTTTGTTTTAAACATTCGTTGAGGTGCAATTTTTGTCTTTTTTTTGGCGCAATAGAGGGTAATTGAATCATGTTCAACCTGTGCATAAGGTTAGATTATTATGATTGCATGGGAGGTTAAGGTTTTACAATCATGATGACTCTACTTTTTAGGAATAAAAACCTGTGCCTTGTTTTTTGAATGAACACTGAGGCCTACTGTGCTTGTGTATTTGGAAAGTGAATTATTTTTCTTAGGTGCTGCTTGGTGTAAAAGGTTTGCGAACCACTGCTCTAGACTCTGGAGATTGATTTGGCCTCAACATTTTACACTTCTTTCCTCCCATAATGAACTCCTTTTTTGTTTTGAGTGTATTGGGTCATTATCTTGATGCATGATGAAGGCTCTCTCAATTAGTTAGGTTTGTTTCTTTGTTTAAATTTGCAGACAATATTTCTGTACACTTCTGCGTCATAGGACACACTTGGACAGCCAAACATACCTGTCAATCACATATTCCAAAACTCTTACCCATAGGAAAAATGGGTGTAGGATTCAAACAAAAATATGCCATCTTTTTGGTGTATCAGTTCCAGGTGTAAAATCCCTCGAAATACCTAGAAAAATCTTGACCCTCTTGTCTTCATCATTTGATGTCAAACACAAATGTCAGAGTGTATTTATTTTCTTTGATAAATGTCAGGATTTAACACTTGTCAACTGATCTCAGGTTTTGATTGCCACAAGCACTCTGGCTTGGGGAGTGAACTTCCCTGCTCATTTGGTGGTTGTCAAAGGAACTGAATACTATGATGGAAAAACCAGACGATATGTGGACTACCCCATTACAGGTATGATTTTTTTGGTATGTTATCCTTGCAGAAAATCCTCAAGTCCTTTGGAGCAAAAATGGATCATGCAAGGACATGAAAAAGAGGGAGTAGTGCAGTGTAAGAGACCAATTATGAAAGAGTGTTTTGTTATGTAATTTAGAACAAAAAAGTACAACATTGAATGTTAATATTGCAGTACGATGTTGACCTTTTTTGTGTGTTTTAAACATACTCACATCTATTGGGGAGTACTGGGGCCACCCAGAGAAAAAGAAGAAAAAGGAGCATTCAAATGTTCATAATTCTTTGGCAAAGTTTCAAGCCAGATGACCTTCCTGATGCATTTACCGGGCTGCGTTATTTTCTTTTTTCTAGTTGGCCTTTTAAAAAAGAAAACGGAATGAAATTAATTGACCGCATTGGAATAAATATATAGATTTTTGGAAATTCCATGTTTTGCCTTTTATCTCCAAAATTTGACATTTAAATGCTCATCCTCCAAGAGCAGTTATTCTGTAATTAGTTTTTTCCAGCATTTGGAGCAATTCTGATTTGAAAGAAGCAGCCATAATATTATGCAAAGCATATGGCATCTGAAATGTCGACCTGTTATTGAATCTGTCTCTGTAGATGTTCTGCAGATGATGGGGCGAGCAGGTCGGCCTCAGTTTGATGACCAGGGCAAAGCAGTTATTCTTGTCCATGACATAAAAAAAGATTTCTACAAGAAATTTCTCTATGAGCCTTTCCCTGTTGAGTCCAGGTGAGTGCAAAAAAGGGATTCTCTTGCCATAATTCAATTTGGGGAATCCTTGTATGACTATAAGTCTTTAATTTTTCCATGTAAAATAGACTTGTTAATGTGATCAATATAGACATGGAGAAGTATTATAGTTTACATTCAGCGTCAATAAATTTATTTTCTACATGGACTGGCGCATTTGATGTAAACGCTTTATGTTTTATGTAACAGATTATTAGGCCTTCATTTTGATTCACATAGTCACATTATTTTTATTGTTATTGCTGCCATTATTATGATTATTATTGTTGTCAAATGTAGAAATTGAGTGATTGTTGTATCCTCAGTCTCCTCAGTGTGCTGTCAGACCATTTGAATGCAGAGATAGCTGCAGGGACTGTCTCTTCCAAGCAAGATGCAATGGACTACATCACCTGGACTTACTTTTTCAGACGACTGGTGATGAACCCCAGGTTAGGTTGTTACACATCATTATAATTTGCAACAGTAAAAGCTTCAATTCCAAACAAAACTGAAAGAAAGTTTGAAAGAGGTTTACAATTAGTAAATGTTTTCAGCTGTTGAATTCTTAAAAGGAACCCCGGCTACAACGCCAAACAAAGCAATATAACCGCTGGCTTAAACTATTAAAACACACTGTAAGAATATATAACAATTTATTTTAAGTTGGGGGGAAGAAGTGTTTTTTTACAACATAAATTGATACACAGTGGCTGCCATCTTTTCATATGCACAATAAATTTTGGGTACTGACACTTAACGGAAATACTGTACTGCACAATTAAAATGTGGACTGATAGACACCACAAAAACAATCCACAAAACAATGTTTGATTATCATACTGTTTATCAATATTTTGCAGGGGATTTTAATGACTCAATTTAAGACTTGCTCAAAACTAACTACTGAAATATTATTGTATTGTGATGCTTTTATTGCACTTTGGTTGTGCGGATACATTTTTGTCACCAACGTGTTCTCAACAAAGTAGTTGAGGAGAGCACAATGGTTAAGATTTAACTGCATATTTTCAAAGAACGATCAGGAATTGAGAACAATCTAAAAAAAAAAAACCTAAACCGTAATTCGACAATGCACTAATATTAGATGACATAGTTATTTCACACTTATAATTTCTTGATGTTTAGTACCTACTGGCTTTTAATAAAGAGTGCTATTATTTTCTCTCTCATTTGATCCATCTAACACAATCATGACCTAGTGAAAATTGTCTTTGATTATACTTTGCTTAGGCCTCATGTGGTAACTCTTAAATGGCTCTCCCAAGTATGGAACCTATTTACGACACAGTTTGATAGTGTGATCTGGGAGTCATTTTCTGGGAGGAGTGGTCATTTTCCTTTCATATGGCTATTATGTTCTGTAAAGTGTACACAGACTTGTTTCCAGTAGAAAGTTGTATTTTTTATTTATTTTTTGTTTAAATGCATACATCGTATCAGACTTTCCACTGAGTAAAATTACCCTCATCACATCTGAGAGTTTTATACCTGACGTGTTTAATAAGTGTGTGTGTGTGTGTGTGTGTGTGTGTGTGTGTGTGTGTGTGTGTATGTGTGTGTGTATATAATATACACACACACGTTTATTTTATATCATTTATTTTTTTTTAACAAAAGTGCAATGAATGACTGAAGTGCTGTTAAAACAACATGACGGACTGGCTGACTGGCAGTTCTAGTTTGATTCGGCATGGAAAAATGACGGACGGATGACCGAGGTGACTGACAGATGACAAATGACGAACTGATAACATTTTGTAAAATACCCACCTGTGTGTGTGTGTGTGTGTGTGTGTGTGTGTGTGTGTGTGTGTGTGTGTGTGTGTGTGTGTGTGTGTGTGTGTGTGAGAGAGAGAGAGAGGGGAGGTGGGCAAGAGATTTAGAAAGATAGAAATATGCGTGCAGACACACTCCTAATATAAGATGACTTCAAATGCCTTTTGTGTTCAGTTATTACAGCTTGGAAAACGTCAGCCACGATTCTATCAACAAATACCTTTCAAGTCTGGTGGAAAGGAGCCTACGGGACTTGGAGTGCTCCTACTGCATTGAAATAAAAGAGGTGTGTGCTTTTGTTGAAGTGTTGAGTTGTTTGCATTTTATGTCTGTTTGACTTTTGACATTTCTGATTCTCAAGGATGACCTGACTATTGAGCCTCTAACCTATGGTCGCATTGGGTCCTATTACTACCTGAAACATCAGACCATCCGCTTGTTTAAAGAAAGACTGAGGGCTGAACTTCCCATCCATGAGATTCTTTCCATTCTGACTGTGAGTATTCACATATCCATTGCGGATGTATTTGTCTGTCTGCATGTTGGCAGAAAACGTTCTGGTTCCAAATAAATCTGAAGTCATCAGGAATTGTTGAATCGGGTTCTACCAATTGCATTCTGGGATTGGTGCCTTAATTTGGGGTTAGTTAGATTTAATTGGACAGGTTACGCAAAAATAGAAAATGAATTTCTGTTTTGTATTTTGGTTCATAGTTGGCTCTAATTTGCAAGGTGAAATTACACAACCAATTAAATCTTTTGTGAACTGCCTATTACCAATAAAATGTCTGTGGGTGAACTGTTCGAAAGTTAGCCACATTTTTATCTAACATAGTACTGCCTCTACACAAGTTTCTCTGCCTATGACTTGGCAAATGGACTTGAGAAAATCTACCATTTTCAGCAACTCCAGCCTCCAATCTCAAAGGAAGCACTGTAATGTCAAATGTCAATGCAAAAATCTGCAGTTCTGGCAAAAACAATTAGTGGCCAGTGCTCAGATAAATTCTTGACGTGTGAGGGTAGCGATATTTGTTTTGGCAAAGTGTCTGCTCAATACAAAGACACATTGAACCTGCACGCCTCTGCACACTAAGGCTATGTTCACACTGCCATTGAAGTGCTACCTGCAGGAGTGAAAATACAATCCATCTTTTACTGTCTTGAAGCGGAAAAAATATATATCTTCAGACGGAGTTGCTTGAGAAAAGCCAATTAGTCCCAATGCTTTAGCTCTTCATGGTGGCAAATGTTTTGTTCTTGTTTTATGTTGAGAGGGAAGAAATGTCATCTGTGCTGTATGTTACACATACAGTACATTTGACAATAAAGTTTATCCAATCCAATCCAATCCAAAATGCACACATTGCATTGGGTGTATCAGAAGCGCCATCCGGAAATGTGTTAAGCATGCTGCAATTAATTATGAAACAAGACGTTTCCTTTGTGTGAGTGGGGCCTAAAGCAGCAGCAAAGCATCCCCCGTGGCACCTACCCTCTCTCGCCTACCAGCTGCACCACAATAGTGAAGCTTGTCAACCTGCCCCCGACTTACTTTCCTTTCTTTTTATTTCTGACACAGCACTGACATGTCTTCTGTAACTGCTGCAGTCTGGTTGCTAATGAGCCAAACGCACGCTGCACCTCAACAGAAGCTCCCTCATTGTTAGGCAGTTGTTTTTCTTCTTCAAGCACATTATTGTCCATCCACCCGTTATCTGAACCGCTTCTCCTCATGATGGTTACAGGCGTGCTGGAATCTATCCCAACTGTCTTCGGGCAGTAGGCTGGGTATTTATTGAACTGGTTGCCAGCCATTCGTAGGCACATTATTGTACTTGACCAAAATATTTGACCATTGCATTTTCGGTTTCCTCTGATTAGAACATGTTTGAGTGATCATAGTGCTCTTCTTGGGGAAACTAAGATGTTTAACGTATGCTTTCCATAATTTCTCAATCAATCAGTGATGTTATATTTTTATTTCTTTTTTTTTTTGGTGGGCAGGGACTTCCAGGGACATTGAAAATAAATAATTAATTGATTGTTCTTTTCTTTTTTTTTTAATTATTATTCACACCACCACCCTTGACTTGACTAAAGTCCTTTTTCAGCTCCTTGATTTTGTGACTCTGACTTGGACCAGTGATTGATGGTGCATTAACAGTCCTGGAGGTGGGGGTTGGGGGAGTGCAAGGCAAAGGGAGACAAATGCCTCCCGCACAACCTGTTGATGGGCCTACATTAGCTGTAGTTAAACTGGAGTGAATTAGTGAAGGTGTGCATGTTTGTGCATCTTTACAACCAAACGACTGAAAACAAGGCCAAACACACGAGCACGGGCATACTGAGTGACTGAAGAAACTTGAGCTTTGCTTGGGTATCAAAATTGTTTTCTGCTGTGTTTTCCAGTGAATTGCCCTGCTTTCTTTTGAGCAAATATTTCCCAGCAACTCTCGACATTTATTCTTAACAAACAATGCAATGTAGACCTTTTAGTGGAAATACACAACAGATCTTCCCGTATAATGGTATTCTCCAACAAGGAATACATAAAAGAGGCTGCTTGAATTTCAAAAAGAAAAAAACAACAACAAAAAAACAACAGCCTTATTTGATCTGTGATCATGTTCGATACAGGATGCAGAGGAGTATGCCGAGCTTCCTGTAAGACACAATGAAGACCAACTCAACAGCAGCCTGGCTCAGCAGCTCCCCCTGAAGGTCAACCCCCACTCCTATGACAGCGCCCACACTAAGACCCATTTACTGCTTCAGGCTCACTTCAGCCATGCCCAGTTACCATGCAGTGACTACTCAACTGATACCAAGACCGTTCTGGACAATGCCATCCGAATCTGTCAGGTATGTTGCCATGAGTCTTACGTACAATACCACTATAAAGTTATAACCTATTGAGTTGCCTGAATCACACAACATATGATGACTGACTGGTCACTAAGCTCTCGAGGTCGGACATGTTTATTTTTATTCATTCCCACTTGCTTGTGCCTTGGTCAGGTTGCTTCTTTGTTGGCTACATTCCTTTTCATGTCACAATTCACGGAGTCATAACTCAGGACTCATCGGCTTTCCCCACGCTTAAGATTTTCCATCAGAAATATCGAACACATTTAATATTCAAGATTGTTGGCCCCAACCCGTTTTTAACCCTATTATCAGGTCAAATTTGTCTGATCATCTCAGAGCACAAGATTTTTTTAGGATGGGATTCTAAGACATGAAAGTCAAGTCAACTGTATTTATAGAGCACTTTCAAACAGCCATCGCCGCATACAAAGTGCTGTACATGGAGCAATTTAACATATACAATAAACAGTAAAACAAATCGGTAATAAAAACGGTAGAAAGCACCAAACAGTAAAACCAAGAACAAATCTAAGTCATGCTGAGTCGAATGCCAGATAATACTAATTATGTTTTAAATACTGTGAAATAGAATACTGTGAAAGACTAGTCCATTGTTAGAAAGGGAACAGGCTCTTTATTCACATACTAATCAATACATCCATCAACAACAGACTGTCTACGAGTTTCTCAAGTCAACTTTATATTGCTCTTCCCGTCCCTTGTGAATTCACCGATGTGTCAGTTAAGTAGTTAAGACCTTGTCTCCTGATCTTTGGACTTGTTATTGCTCATTTTGTGAAGTATTTTTTATACAGCTCTGAAAAATGCATGTACTTGGAGCAACTTCTTGGATGTGCATTTTCCATCCTCTCTAAGCTTCACAATAGTCTTGAGTGTAAATGTGGTAGCACATAAGGTTGGAGGAAATATGATGGGTATTAGAGGGCAGAAGACAGAGGGGGTGATGTGCTGCCAGAGCTTGATGTGGCTGGTTTCTGTACATATTGGAGCTGTTCCAATAATTTGCTCAGTAGTCGAGCCAAGGAATCTGAGGGTAATGGCGGCATTCTGTAGATGAGTGGCTACAGAGGGGATTTAGTGAATGATTCAATGTGTGACTATAATAAGCCGGCGGAGTCCAGGATTACACTCAGGCCGTATACTTGTGGGGATTGGTTAGACTAGTGAGTAAAGATATGAGGATTTGTTTCTGTCTCCACTTGGGATTGGCCATACAGCCCCTTTCTGTTTTCTGATGATTCCGATTTTTTTTTTCATCTTTATCACACTCAAATGTTTAAGATCATCAAACCAAGTACGAAATATCACAAACTCAAATAAATAGAAAATTGAGTTTAAAAATGATTAGTTTTTTATTATGGGGAAGGAGCGGGGTGAATCCAAACCACTCCAAAAAACATTGGACTATTCTGAAGTGACCTTCTATGTGCATTGATCGAAATCCTATTGAAGATCTTTTGAAGGAACAGAAACATGCCGTCTGATGAAAGTACCCTCAAAACTTGAGACAATTGGAGCTGTTTCTCATGAATTCACAAAACATCTGCTGAAGCTGCACAAGTCTCATTGAAAGTTACAAAAATAATTTCATTGCAGTAAAGATTCAGCCACAAAATATTAAGCTATGTGTACCAGCATCGGCTGTTTTCTTTTTTCTAGTAATTCTGTTGAACTACAATTCAAAAGCAACGTCTGATTTTTCTTGGTCAAATGTATTTAACCTTATTACTGTTATTGGTACTTAGTACTGTAAACTGTATATGTATTCATTATTACCTGAGTTTGGGGGTACGGAACCCACCACACCACCCCAGCCTGTCTCAGGTGGATGCCAGGCTCCACCCTCTCCATGCCCTTGAGAGAGAGAGAGAGAGAGAGAGAGAGAGAGAGAGAGAGAGAGAGAGAGAGAGAGAGAGAGAGAGAGAGAGAGAGAGAGTCATCCTGGGGTTGGAAAAATGAATAAATGCTTTATCCATATGTTAGGCGTAAATAAAAAAGTAGCGTGTTTCCAGTAACATAATTTTTTTTTGTAGAAGGTTGTTTGAAAAAAATGCCGACCGTAAAGTTTTTTTTCGAGGTAGAAATTCTCGGTCGGTTGGGTTACCGGAAACACACTACTTTTTTTCCTACGCCTTATATGATGCCCTCCTGTCTTGTCTACTCAGGCTTTGCTTGATGTAGCAGCGAATGAGGGCTGGCTTGTTACAGCTTTAAGTATCTGCAACCTGGTGCAGATGATTGTGCAAGGCCGCTGGCTGCATGATTCTTCACTACTGACTCTGCCACATGTGGAGCAACAAGACCTCTACCTGTTCAGGTAATCGTGACAGTACCATACTGTTCTGAAAATTAACCAATAATTTTGCCTGTTGAACCAAGTGTTTGTCTTATCAGTGTTTCGTTACCGACAGAAGTAAACACGAAAAGAAATAACTGTCTCATAGAGTTGACCGTTATCATCGCAAATCCTTTTCTAATAATAATAATAATAATTATACATTTTATCTATAAGCACCTTTCAAAACACTCAAGGACACTTTACAATCAGGAACAAGAACAATAAAACCACAGTGCAGGTGAGCAGCGGCACCCAGCTTTTGTGATCAAAATTTCGATATCGCTTCTTTGATTTTATTTTTATTTTTTAACACAGATACATATTTTAAAACAGTTTAAAGCAATTTCAAAATGATTTTCGATGAAACCATTACATCCCTACATACTCCATATCCACCAATAAGGCAATTGTGGTACTGGAATGGTTATACGTGTGTCTTACAAGAGTGGGGGAAAAATGGAACATGTACACGCACACACACACACACACACACACACACACACACATGAAAATAGTGGTACCATGTCAGGTCAACACAATGTACATCTGCGCACTGTCTTTAGTTATGTTAGAAGTGAAAATATATGCAACCTAGATGTTTTAACTCTCGCCGTCTACCGCCGGGTAAAGTAAACTTACATTTTCAGACAAATGGTCTTATTCTCTCTGTGCTTCGAGTATCACTTTCAAACGTGGGTAAATAAACAAGATAAAGTATGTTTACAGTAACTGTAGCAAATCACATAAACTCTCACAACCTGAGACAAATAACCTGTTGGACCTAGACTAAAAGGAATTCAAACATTGCCTTCATTTGAAACACAACCTGCAGTGCTTTTAAATACTCATGTTCAGTTCCTCAATATTAATTTAGCCAACACTATACTCTTCCATAACACAGGAGGAGATTGACAAAGGAGTGAGAAGGTTTTCGGGCAATCAGACAATCACTGCTCAATGTCTTGGTTTTATGGATACATCTACAAAGGATGACATCACGTCATTAATGGGTGTCACAAATACACCGTCATTTAACACGCAATAATGAGAATGCATTTCAACTGTGGGAAATATATTTAGTTGGATTACTTTTTTAATGTAAAAATATAAAAAAAATTAGAAATGAGTTACCTAACGCCGATGGTTTCACCAGCCTATTACCAACAGTGCTGCTGAATGACGCCTTTTGTCTTTAACAACTGCCCAATGGTGCGATGACTCATGTGTGTATTTGTCTTGTAATGTTGACCATTCTGCTTGATAAAATTTAGGAAATGGTCTAACTGGAAGGAGAGAGGAAACACAGGATCTTACAATGGCCCAATTGAAGGACTTCCTGAGTTGATAGCTACCTGCAGTGGAAAGGAAAGCATTTTTGCAGCAATTCTCGGCCAAGAGTTCCCTTCAAGTCATGTTACGCAGGTAAAGATTGTTTCCAACAACAGTAGTTTATCATGTATCCATTTTTACCCTCATCAAAAAGGCTCACATTTTTATAAGCGTGTGGTGTTTACTGTATGTCCAACCAAAGAAAATGACGAGTCTAATCTGAAACGTGGTTAAAAAGGAAGTAAATGCCACGTCAACGCTAAGAGAAATTCAATAAAATATCCACAGAACTCTATCTTCCTTCAAGTCATAAAAATATTTTATACTGCATTTTTGTGAGACTGCTTACATTGATGTTTGCCAAAATGACAATACAGCTTCATCCTTTATGATTGACAAACACCTTATTTTTCTGTTGAATCTTACCCAAGTCCAACTAAATGTTCAATCAAAATGTGCATTCACAATTCATCAATGCGCCTTGGAGAGCAGCTTATATTTAACTATCAGAATCTCATTGAACATTTTCAGACCCTTTGTCAAATTTCATCAGGTCAGATTGTAACCTGTAGCGTTTTACTAACTATGAGCGAAGCTTCCATCCATATTCAGAATGTCTGCAGGGTCCAAAGTACCGAAATGTGAGAATGTCAAGTTCCAATAATTCAGTTGATGAATTTCAAGCCTTGTTTTTGTTGTTGTTTATTTTTAAAGTACAACGGAAAGTAATTTATAGTAAACAACTAAATACGGTGTTTTGATTCTAAGTACAGTACTTGGATATTTTGAACAGTTATCATACCAATCAGGACTGTGAATCTTACTCTTGCGCACGCATACGCACTATTAGCAATGACATGCCATGAGCAGCCTTGCCATTGTGATCCCAGGTCCCTCCAGGATCTCCAATTACAGCACCACTGATAGGGTTTACTGCTCCAATCTAAGTGCTAATTGCCACAGTAATGAGAGCGACCAGGCGCAACGGCAGGCTCGGCTCCTTCACCCAATCAGTGGGCCCGCTTTCATCCTTCCCCACCTTTACTCCCCTCGTCGGCCCCTGCCCTCCCGCAGTATGGTGGCCTCGCTAATTAAATAATTAGATGTGCAGCAGTGTTCCTGTCTGCTTTGCGCAGAGAGAGTAATCCTCACATAAATAGTCTTTGCCTGGTGAATGGGAAAGGGTTTCTCCCCCAAGCTCCCACAACACACAACTGCACGTATACATCTTTCTTTCTACTGCGTGTTGAGCTTTGGACTTAATTCTCCATTAACACGTAGGAGGCATGTTCATGAGCGTTGTTTATTTGAATTACTCAAGTTTTAATTAAATAATGTGAATGGAGTTGATTTTCTGAGCTGTTGCATTAATTTGACATAAATTGTTTGCTGTTTTTTTTTTTTTTTGATTGCAAAATGGGAAGCTACTGCTTCGCTGTCATTGTCATGATGTTTTACTTCAACTACGCTTTGACAGTTTGGTTATTTTCCGGTCATCATCGTGATGAAGAGGAGGTGCTCCAAAAGATGGCACACTTCTGAAGTGATGGCAGCACCCTAGTTTAGACAAATCAACGCTGCTATCCTGACCTTTTTTTTTCTCCCCTTGGGTCAGATGTGGACCTTCCTCAGTCATCTTCCAGTGCTGGAGGTCGCATTGAGTGTCAAGGGCTGGTGGGAGAAGAGCCAGCAACAAACAGAGCGCCACGTGCCTGCTGCAGGAGCAAACCTGAGGGATGCCAGCAGCTGGTTGGATGTCCATGCTGACCAGGAGTATGTTTTGCAAGTGTCACTGAAACGCATCAACCAGGGCCAGCAGAGGGTCAGTATGGCTGAGTGGATATTTTACCCTTACACTGTATCAACCCAAACTGTTGGTTGCACTGCTATATGACATAGACACACGTTTCCACATGAAATACAACTGCCTAAGATCCCAGGTTAGCCCAGTAAGTCCCAAGACTTGTGACATAATATAAAATAAATGTGACAAAGAGAAAATGGTCAAGACATCAAAAGTGTGGGTGGATGTAGCAGAATGAAATGCAAGAGGCTTGAATTTCACCTACACGCAAGGTCATTTCCTACTTGACAAAAAAGGATAGTGTTCACCGTGCAAGGATGAATGGGCATGAGGCTATGTTGACAGGTTTGAGTTTTTTAAGTACTGTACTGTAGTTGAATGAATAAAACGTTTTGAAATCTATGAATAATCGTTAAAATCATTACAATTTGATCAAAATAATCGTGATTATTGGTTTTTCTATAATCATCCAGCCCTGCCACGTGTCAGCCACCAAGCTGTTAGCACCGTTCCCACGGGCGGAGCCAGAGCATGACGTTACTACCGCAATGCTACGGCGATACTGTCCTTAGGTTTAAAACTTTGCCTCGACTCATCGAAACAGACATCTTGGCGTTGTGGCAGAATAGTTTCTGCTCTGTCCTGTCTGACCAAAAAACCCTTTGTCTAGAAGGCATTTGGTTTCTCCATGCGAGCAGCTGCAAATTTCAGTAACGCTTGAAGGTGTCAATTTCAGAGCAAGGGCTTCTTTACTGGTCAGCATCTTCTTACTCTATGACATTGTAAACCTTGCTTCACTATCATCAGAGGCGCTCGATAACCAGCAGTTCTTCTTCATGGCAGGCTTGATCCTGTGTTGGGTCTGAACTTCATAACGTAAGAGGAGGGTGACCTCAGAATTCTTCAACTCCACCTCAAATCAGTTGACACTTTGGCACAGTTTGGTGTTCCAACAAAATGATCCATGCCCAAACACAAAATAATTTGAGAATGCATATCACACAGATTTATTTGATCAACTCTGTTAATCATTTGTGGGCTCTGCTTTAAAAAGAGGACCCGTACCAGGAAAACAAACTACAAAGTATTTAAATGAATAAGGTGAAATATCCAGCAAGAACCTTTATTGCATTTGATGAAAGTGAAACTTGCTCAGGGATATTTGACCAAATATCTGTAGGGCTGTATGATATATATCTAAATTGCTAACAGTAATAAAGGGCTATATGGCTTTGAGGTGAAATTCAGTATGAACATAAAATGCACTCTGTATAAAAGTTAAACTTGTAAAATTTCATTTGAATACTTCATCATGTAATTAGTACAGAAACGATCCACAACAATTTACTCAGGATGGGAATCAAAAAACGGTTCTTGTTGAGAACGGGTTCCGAGATCTTCAATTCATTCATATTGTTTGCCATTTGTGTCTACGATTCCCTTATCAATTCCACTGGGGACAAATAACATCACTACGCACGTTGTGTGGCATTGTTATGTTACTAGCACAGCCCGGAAGAAACATGACGCCTAATGCGCCAAGCTTTGTTTATATTTTCAACAGAGGAAACAGGACAGTAAGGCTCAGGCTCCAAGATTTCCCAAGGTGAAAGATGAAGGCTGGTTCCTTGTCGTTGGGGAAGTGGATCACAAGGCGCTGCTGGCAGTCAAACGAATTGGATACGTGCGCAACCACACAACAGTGTCCGTGGCCTTCTACACACCAGAGAAGACTGGAAAGTAAGACTGATAACATGATTAAAATCCTTCCTGAACTCAACATCTCGGGGTAAACTAAGATGTGAGTTTGATGACTTCAAATTGGAGAAATTGGTGTATGTAGTAGGGCGTGATGTTAAAGTTGTTCAATGGATTGTTCAAGCTGTCATCGTAAGGTCTATATTAAATGAACAGGAAATGGTTTCAGTAACATTGATATTATAGAGATATGGGCCGATATTAAATTCTGACGGTGTGATAACCGTGATCAAAAATATCGCAATATTAAAATTCTAGCTCCAAAATGTCACTTTTTGAAAATGTTGGCTAAATTCAAAACATGTTTTCTATTGAATATAGTCTATTTTATTTAAAAAAAGAAAACATTGCAGATTTGGGACATTAAGAAACATGTACCATGTCAAATTTACGTACATACATACGTATTAACAGTCTTTTTCTGTTTTATTCTTCTTAGAAAGTCACAGTGTCCTATCATTGATGTGCTATTATTAGAACAGACCATGCTTGCGGGCTAACTAGTACCTGTTTTTTTGGGGGGTGAGAGGAGGGCAATTCACATTAATCAACATATCCCCAAAATTTTATTGCTAATTTATTCTACAAATATATTGCTAATGCTATATTTTATGTTGCACTTGTATTGAACTGTGTACAGTTCTTTTTTTTCTGAAACCTTTATTTTGTGCAATGAAACACTTTGGGCCCCCCACCCCCACACACAATTTTGCTGCTGTAGACTGCAAATTTCCCCAGTGTGGGACAAATAAAGATTATCTTATCTTATCTTAAAAGGCATCAGTGGAAGTATGCTAGGGTTAACGCAGGGGCTCTCTGTTGTCTCCTCCATCCTTCCTCCTTCCGTCTCCTGAAACTGCTCACCTCTCCCTCTTGGCTCAGCCAAGGGGTGGAAAGTGGCTAACCTCTTTTCATTAACTTCACAGAGCTGGCCCCTTAACTGATCATTGCAAGCAGCCAATCATAGCACATCTGTTCCCTTAAAAAAATAAAAAAATAAAAAAACAGCACCGGTGACAGACAACCTGAGCGGATTTTGAAACCTTGACTTTTTATAACCACGGTAAATCGTCAAACTGGTAAATGGTCCATGCCAACTACCATAAAGTACAGTCAGGTCCATACTAAACACCACCACAATGGATTTGGAAATGAAACAAACTAAATGTGCTTTTGCTGCACACTTTCAGCTTTAATTTGAGGTTGTTTACATCCAAATGAGCTTAGTTGAAGCACCTCCTTTTTGTTTCATTTCATATCCATCCTGGTGGTGTTTACAGCCCAAAAGATGACATTTGTTTGGTTGTCCATTCAGTAGTTCCAACCAAGAGATCACTGAATCAATGTAAACTGCATTCATGAAGGTCGTGCATTTATAATCGGCCATCGTGTGGATGTCTCCTGACAAAATATTTGCCTTTTGCTTTCAGATGCATCTACACACTCTACTTGATGAGCGACAGCTACTTGGGTCTGGACCAGCAGTATGACATTCACCTCAATGTGACACCAGCCAGCATCCGTGCCCAGTTCAACACAGAGGTCGCAGACTAGATTACAGGATCCTCCTGCTGCTGTTGCCTCTTCAATAAATTACACTTAGAAACGAACAGTGGTCATCAATCCAGCACAGGACATTCTCTTCAACAGTCACTCTATCATGAACATTTTGGTGAATTTTTTTCCTGACCAAACATGAAGAAATCTGCATTAAATACCACACAATACTTTTGATGCTAAAAGGAAGGCAATGATGTTGTGACATTTTGTAGTCTCTGTGAGGATGGGGGCCACTTTTTGGCTCTACTCAGTCTCCTCTCTGTGGATATACAATGAAGCTGATCATAATAACAGGATTAAGATTTTGTCACAATGTTTAATATGCTACTTTAGTTCAGTCTTAAAAGCCCTGTTAACAACAGTTTTCGCCATGGTTAGAAAAAGCTTTTCACCTGTGTATTTCTTTATTTTCCATAATAACTTTACTTTGCAGTGTACAGAACTTGCGCTGGTAAGTCTCAAGTCATGGTTGAGCTTTTGGTTGCCGTTATCCTCACTCACCCACCCCCACACCCCCTCATAAGGAAGCATGAACACTCCCCAGATGACAAATTACCCTAAACGAAAAATGTGGTCGAAAACTGTGCTCAATAGCATTTTTACATTACAGGGAGGGGAGATGCTGACCAAGGCTGGGGGTGGTTACCGTTGCCCTCAACATGCTTTGGGCCCCCAGAAAAGGATTCCCATTTTTTCAGCAAATCAATACCCATCATGAAAATCATCGCCCAAACTGAAAACATTTTGGAATACTGTTTAACTTTAGAAGACAAAAATGTGCTTTAGTAATGCATTTTACATTATTTACTTTACGACTGTAAATGTTTGAATATACGAGTAAATCCGGATCATGATCATGACTGCAGGCTCCTTGTTTTGGACATTTTTGTTTTTTTAGTCAACTTTTCTGAATCGACAAAAAAATGTCCCAACAGATAATTATAAATATTTATATTTGCAGAGTCAATTTGTGGCATAGGTAATTCCATGCGTGTGTGTGAGTCTGTGTGCGTGCATGTTGGTTTAATATTTCCTTGAAAACCTTGCGTCTTTTTTGCATCAATGTTCAGCATATACACAAGATGAGTGCCACAGGAAAGTTCATGACATGGATTGTGATATTCCACTATAATGGATGTACACAAGGACATCACAAAATTGCATTTAGGCATTCTTTACACTTAGTATTTATGAATAATAATTTTAATGTCTACTATGACTGTGTACATCTGTTAAGAGTGTGCCCCTGGTGATTTTTTTATTTTTTAGCTTTAGGCCGTAGTCGATAAATATAACTGGCAGTGACAATGCTTTAATGCATTAACTTTTTTTCCCCCAATATCAATCTCAAATAACACTGTACAGCAGCGATGGGCCATACACCAACGGCCATACACTCAGTGAGCCCTCGAGTTAAATCTCGAACTATTTTAAACATGTTACATAATCGCGGGTCGGCATTTTTTTCCCAATATTTTTTTACTTGAAGGGGTCGAAACACCCATTTTTTTTAGGAACATTGAGGTTTTAAATTTACAAATACCCCCACCCCCTTCACACACACACACATACTTTCCCCACGTATTTCAATGGTCGTCAATTACACCGATTAACGCAGGCCGATATATATTTTGAAATACTATATGGTACTGTACTTATGTAAATTACATTCAATGTGGATTTTTGTGCATAGCTCAATTTGATCACTAGCTGTTTATCTGGGTCAAGTCCGTCTTCATATACTATTTTTTTTGTCCTACTTTCCAGTAAGAGACATGTAATTTCTAGTAAATGTGAACTTGAGGCGAAGGTTAACGCCAGCGTAAAACACGCCGTGATTTTTAAGCATTCTGGATTATTTGCTCACCGTAAAATGAATATTATTCGTGCGGTCAAGCGCGCACACACACTCACACACACAAATGCAAAAAGAGTTACGTCCTCCACCGTGGTCAACATGGCAAGGGGAGCACAAAGTTAACTAGTTGTTAAGCCAACGTAAGAGCAAAATGTTTAAACAGAAGTACAGCGCTTTAATTGAATCACGTCCCCTGGGAATGGTCCTGCTCCATTTTAACTGCTATTAAAATAAATATAGTGAAGAAAAACGTTTTGTAATTTAATATTTTTCGTGATTGTTTTAATGTGCGTTTCTACACTAATCATAATGAGTTCGATCTAACCTTTTAAACCGCTAACATTTCGAAACTTGAATACGTGTAGATAGATAGCGTATGTGCAATATTTATATGGCACTCGGGTTTAAGTGTTCCTATTTTCGCTTTACAATATTATGACAGGTACTGCCGAAAGGTAGTATGTCAGATAAAAGATAACTTTTTCATCCGCTATGGAGTGTGCGATGCTGTTTTTTTTTTGTTTTTTTGTTTTTTTTGTAAGTATTTTTCCCTCAACAGCTGCACTTCCTGTACATTTATTTGGTGTGCGATTTGTCTCTTTTTTTCTGCGTACATTATGGCCTTGTTGCCATTTTTGTCTTTCTTTGAACAGAAGAAATTAAGCGGCTTAATTGCTTCACTGATACAATTTCGATTTCTAGAATTTCGGAACAAATATAGAGTCAGTCACGTACGCGTGCTTGGGCAATATTTGCCAACCAAATACAAAGCAACTTTCATTGTTGTTGGATATCACATTCCCGCATAGATTATGGTTTATCCCTTATGTTTTTATGCGCTTTATTTTTAACGCCTTATTAAACATGTTTTGCATTGCTTATTTTGTCAGGCAAGGGACTCGTGCTTGGCAGCAGGTGCTGAGGCCAGAGGTGAACAACACCCGTTTGACAACGAATCATCGTCCATTGTGCAACACGTTATTACAACGCTTCGCCAATGGGAACTGGAGCTATGTGCGCTGTTGTCCAATCGGAGCTGAGCTGGATAGAATCTTTGGACGCGTCCGCTTTGCCACATTAATTCACTCGGCATGCGGAACGGGCGATGCTCAGAATTTTGCACATTTTGACCAGTTTCAACTGCAGCAGACTCTGGCGCAGCAACAATATAGTCGTGATTTGGCCGAGGTAAGAAATAAAGATGAGAGAATGACCTTAATTTTAATCAATTGCAATGACATTGACACGGGGTCTTCCTCAAACTTCGTTTTCGGGATCCCACGCAATGCAATGGGTTGAACACACTTTTCTTCTTCCACTCCAGAATCTCGCCACGAAAGACCCGGTGGGAATTGTGATGAATTCCTGACTGCTGCTGCTGTGGATCTGAGGCCGACCTTCTCCCACGTCCACGGGCGTCGCAGCTGCAAGGGAATGCGACGAGACTTTTTGGCGTAGAAATAGAAAAGGAGACATCATGAAGGAGAAATCGAAAAACGCCGCCCGGACACGACGGGAAAAGGAGAATAGCGAATTTTATGAACTGGCCAAACTGTTGCCGCTGCCCTCGGCCATCACGTCCCAGCTGGATAAAGCCTCAATCATCCGCTTGACCACAAGCTACCTCAAAATGAGGATCGTTTTTCCTGAAGGTGAGGGAAGCTCTTGCATTACATCCGAGTAATGTGTTTAGAGAAGATTGCAGTCAAGCAAATACCTGTAAATGAATCATGTTAAGTGTGAACTGACTCCTTTAATTATCACATTGTAATACAGTTGCAATTAGTGGGGTGTATTGGTACCAGTTCCGATGAAATGAAAGAGATCGGATTGTAGTAGTTACTTTGTTTTTAGATTCAATAATTAAGAAGTCACGTGTTATATATATATATATATATATATATATATATATATATATATATATATATATATATATATATATATATATATATATATATATATATATATATATATATATATATATATATATATATTTTTTTTTAATTTACTATCCACCTAAGTGCAACGAACTCAGCATAGCAATCGAACAATAACATTCTAATTAAAGAAAAAAAAACATCTCGTCAATGGTATACTGTATATATTTTGCACAAACCTGTCCGAAGTGATCGCGAAACGGTTGGAGATTCGAACCCAGAACCTTTCAAGTGTGATTAATCACTCCGCTGCCCACAATGTTCAATTCAAAATGAAAGAAATGGCGTTCACGAATTCCTTTGACCTAGACTAATTTCAGAGACTGAGTGATGTGATTTCCTGGAGTCCCCGTGATGAGGATCCATGTTGCACGCGTGACTGCTGCAGCGCCTTGCATATTAGCAGCATGCCCGTATCTGATCCTTCAACATATGGGGCTCCTTGAGCCTCACACAAGGCTCATTCGTCGCTATTTAGTGTAAGGTGCACTCACAAAGAACCTGGACGGGAAGCACTAAGAGCAGGGAAACGGTGCACTTAAGCTGCAGCAAACGTCGGCACCATTTTTTAAAATGCTGACAAACACTTTACTGTAGGCCTAGACACAATTACGGAGTGTAAGAAAGAGACGGAAATAGTGCAATGATTAAATAAAAAATCCCAATAGTTTAGGAATAAATATGGGCATGGTTACTAAAAGTAACACGCTGCACATATTAAAACGTTCTGTTTCTTTTTGTTTTGATTGATGTTGCTGAGCTTCGCCATGTCAGATGTCCATCTCGGTATAATTACATCTTAAATCACAAATACTTTCTCGTGGGAGCTTACTGAAAATACCTAAATTTAAACAATTATGTTGAGATTATGCTGTGTACTTGTCCAAGTGTTCCTAGAGGTGACCTTTTGTAAATTGGGCCATTATTGCCAGAATACACCTTCTGTTAAAAACTCAAATTTCAATTTAGTAATACTTGTAGGCCCGATCACACACACCACTAATACTTTACTAATAATTAAAATATACCACTTTTTTTTGCCCACGCCCCAGTACGTCTTAATATGAAGAAAAAAATAATTACAGAATGAAGATGAATTTATTTATGTGAGCCGCTCATCGATCCGGTAAGGTTCAGTACCGAGTTGAAAAACATTATTTTACAGTCTACTGGTTTGTTTATTGTGTAGTGTACGAGATAAAAATAATAATTCGTTCTTTTAATATTACGTCCCGTCACATTTTTTAAAAATTGTGTTTACACGTGTAGTATTGAAATTTTATTTTTTCTTTCTGTAGCTGACATAAACAAATCTTAATGAGTATTTATGTTGTTCAAAGTGAATAAACGATTTACGAGTTGACAACATAAAAAGAAGTCGTGTAATTAAATAACCTTATTTTCTCTCCCAAACAAACTACCTCCGAGGCGGTGCATGAACAATTTTACATTCATTATTTGGTTCCTGATAGTAATTTTAATCCAATTCAAGTATTTATTCGATGAGAATTTCTTTAGTAAAGAGTCGTGGCGGCGATGCGATTGTGTTCCGAGTCCAAACAGAGAAGTCCATTTTATGGAGCGCAGTGTTGCCCACATGCCGCCTGTTTATTCTGCTGCACATTTGCATTTCAATTCCACAGTCTGCTGCGCGGACTCGTGTTTGTTTTGTCCCGCTTTGGGTATTGAGCCTCGTGCAGCTTAACTCTTAAGCTTTTTTTTTTTTCTCATCCGTTTTGAATAGTTTATGCTAATAGTTCCACAAGACAGAAACGCGTTCGATCTATATAGGTGTTAAAAGCCGAGGTTGATTAAGATGTGCTGATTTTAATCTGATGACATTATTAGGCTACAGTGCGTAGTCGACAGCATCTAAAATATATAAAATTGCACTGCATGCGACACACAGTGTTGCTTAATTCCTCTGATATCCTCTAACGTATTGTTGTTTGTATTATTATTATTAGTAGTAGTAGTAGTAGTAGTAGTATTATATCGTCTTTTTAAAAATATTTGTATGTGATTTGCTTTCCAGGGCTTGGTGAGTCATGGGGCCATGTGAGCCGGAGCTCTCTGGATGGGGTCAGCCAGGAATTAGGCTCCCACCTCTTACAGGTCATCATCGCCATTATTATTATTATTATTATTATTATTGTCTATTTTTTCAAGCAGTAGGTGGTGTCTTATCTACCACCACTTGCCACCCAGTGCTCTCCTTATAGTGGTTGAGGATTTAAATTAGCTGAGCGCATTCATGGTCATGCGCAGGCCTCAATCTGTTTTTGAGCCTTCACACTGCGCTCATCATTTCTCACATTAGCAGCAACACAAAGGAGCGGGCTCGCCAGTGGCAAGGCCATTTATAGCAGTTTTTAAACGCCAATGTGTGACATGCAATCGTATGAATACTTTACGAAATATATTTTTAGGGATTACATACATAAAAAATATTAGTCGTTCTCAGAAAGTGTGGTACGGGAGTGTTACACAAGAGGCCAAAAGTAAACTTGTTCAAAAACTGACCACAAAAATATATGCTTTAAATCAAACCTCCCCGTAGTGTGCGCAGAATAAATAAAGATACTTCACTCACCCCTTTGTTCGCAAGAGATTGATAAATGCCGTGGTCTACTCCATTGGTTCAAACAGGAGCAAATGACCAATTTATGTGGAAAAGTAACACTCAATGATGAACAAGCGTGCAGCAAGTGTAAAATAATCCTCACCTATTTTTTTTCTGACGACGTATTGTCATATTATGGTCAGCGTGGAACGGGATGAAACAGTTAAATTATGTTGCGCTGACATTCTGACAATTTATTGTTAATAAGAGAGCTGATGCATTTATGGGTAGAAAGAGCTTCAATTGCATGGGTGTATTCTCATCTCACCAAGAGGAAGTTGTCGGGACAGCTTTTTTTCAAGACTCAAATTACATGCACACACAAAGGACAGCACAAGTCCTCATCAAGTTGTTTATTTTAGCTCTGCAGAGTCTGCAATATTGTAATCGGCCAAATCTGGTGATGAATTGCAACGGGGAAGAAAATAATTACTTTCAAAGGGCGTCAGTGTTTGACCATCCGGTTGGACCACACTTTCTGAGAACCACCCATTCCATGTTGCGCCTCTTTGGCTGTCTGGGGGATGAAACAGCCTTGCTCCGATGCACCTGATAATTTGGTGACAGAAATTAGCTAGCACTAGGCGTAAAAACGGGCGAATCATAATTTTCACACACCCGGACGGGCGATCGGGAAGTGCAAGGCTCCAATTGCCAACGTCACACACACGGCCGAGTTTATGTGCCAATGTCATGCACAGACTACAGCGTGTCACATGTCTGTTTCTGCAATATAAGCACGGCGTACTCGGGCCTGCGAGCTGTACTTGCCCTGACTTTGATGCAAATGAGTGGTGCCATAGGATTCGCTGGGAAAACGCTACGTTCCATTCCACAGTGGTGCGCAAGGCGCAAACACCACATTACACCCAGTTCTACTGGCACAAGGTCCAGCATAAGGAAAGGCGCTTATAAATAAAATGTATTATTATTATTATTATTATTATTATTATTATTATAATAACATCCATCCATCCATTTTCTGAACCGCTTTATCCACACAAGAGTCATGGGGGGATGCTGGAGCCTATCCCAGCTGTCTTCAGGCAGTAGGCCGGGGACACCCTGAACCGTTTGCCAACCAATCACAGGGCATACAGAGACGAACAACCATCTGCGCTAACACTCACACCTTGGGACAATTTAGAGTGCTCAATCAGCCTGCTATGCATGTTTTTGGAATGTGGGAGGAAACCTGGTTATTCGTGATGGTAACATCTCTGTTGTTTCTTTCAGACATTGGATGGCTTTATTTTTGTGGTTGCTCCAGATGGGAAAATAATGTACATATCGGAAACGGCCTCGGTGCATTTGGGTCTGTCTCAGGTTGGTTTAACAAAGGTAATGTTAACTCCTTTGCTATGTCGCATCTGAGGTGTCACAGTCCTGACATGGTTGTGCATTTCAGGTAGAGTTGACAGGAAACAGCATCTTTGAATACATTCATCCGGCAGACCATGATGAAATGACAGCTGTCCTCACAGCACACCAGCCTTACCATTCACACTTTGTCCAAGGTAAAAACTGAGCCAAACTCTGTACGTGATATGAACTCATCACGTCATGATATTATGACTGCTGAGAGAAGAACATTCATGATGATTCTCTCGATGAGAAACAATCATTCACGCTAGTGTAGAATCGTTCTTTGTCCATGTCTGTATTATTATTATTACCGGTATTTATTTTCTTAGCTCTTTTGATATCATGCTGAATAGCTGCACCATAGCTCAGTGGATTTAAACTTTACCAACACAGGTGTTGTTACTTTTCAGAGTCCAAGCTAGTTACCTGTAAGACAGTCACAATCAATCCAACCTCATTTCCTCTCAATATCCATGCAACCTCTGTGAGACGTTCTACCGTACTATTCATTCTTTTTTTCCCTCCATGCAGAATATGAGATGGAGCGCTCATTCTTTCTGAGAATGAAATGCGTCCTGCAAAGAGGAATGCCGGGCTCACGTGTGGCGGTTACAAGGTCAGAAAAGAAACGCTTGTTTTTATGTGATTACCTCATCGGTTTCTTCTTGCAACATTGAATGGAGATCCGCTCATTACCCAGGTCATTCACTGCAGTGGCTACTTGAAAATCCGCCAGTACAGTCTGGACACGTCTCCATTTGACGGCTGCTATCAGAACGTTGGGCTGGTGGCCGTCGGTCACTCGTTGCCACCCAGTGCGGTGACAGAGATCAAACTGCATAGCAACATGTTCATGTTCAGAGCCAGCCTGGACATGAAGCTCATCTTCCTCGACTCGCGGTATTTATTTATTTACTTACTTCCATGTTCACACCACCGATGCACTGTGAAGTTGGCATCGATGTGTGTCGTTTCCACATGAGTACCTCCATGCTTTGTCAGTTGATGTGTTTCCAACCCAGCACTTTGGATTGCGTGTCAACATGAGAACACTCAATGACAGCTGAAAGTGCGTGTGTGCGTTGTTTAGGGTTGCAGAGCTTACAGGCTACGAGCCACAAGATCTAATAGAGAAGACCCTCTATCATCATGTCCACAGCTGTGACTCCTTCCATCTGCGCTGTGCACATCATTTATGTGAGTAGTTGATCATGCAACACACCTGCAATATTATCATACTTTACTGAGAGGACATAGCTATAATAGATATTAATAATAATAATAATAATAACTTGGTAATCATTTTTGGTAACTTGAATTGAAGAACATGGTGTGAATTTGGACAATTCCGATGCCAGTTCTTCAATTCGGTTTCGGTTCCTATTCTTAACACACGCACACAAAAAAAGGAGGGAGCTATTTTTGGACAAATTGGATGCACTTCTCTCTTCTTTAATTTCATAAACTTTGTACAGTTTGTGAACTTTCCAATGAGTAACTCATAAGGCTAATTTGGAGCAGTAAATTAATTTTCCGCAAGAGCTATCATTTTTGAGAACCTCAAGAAAATACATGAATGCAGCAGGTACTCAAAAGCATGCTACTCACCATTGACTGATGGGCTAGTGTCATTTTTCTTTATGAAGGAAAAAATATACAATATTTATGAAAACCACAAAGCTGCATTTAAAGGGCAAGCAAGGAAAATGACGATTGTTATATCATAATTATTCCATTGATTTTAATGTCATAAAATTCTTGATCATTTGATTTCATAGATGATATTTTAACCTCCCATCACCCACACCCCACCCCACTTACTCTTTTTTTGTAGTGCTCGTGAAAGGGCAAGTCACCACTCGGTACTACCGTTTCTTGGCCAAACATGGTGGCTGGGTGTGGGTTCAGAGTTATGCAACCATCGTACACAACAGTCGCTCCTCCAGACCTCACTGCATCGTCAGCGTCAATTACGTTCTCACGTAAGTACCTGCTGTTTGCCAGAATGCTGGCAAATTGCACCCCCCCCCAGAAAAAAAATCTAAACAAATATAGTGGAACCGAAAAATATAAATGACCCTAAAATCATCCAAAGTGGAAATTGTCCTCATGCTTATCTTGCACATTCTCAGAAAATCTCCTGAGAGTTCAGCTCATCGAGCATCTAAATCAATCATTCCACAAGATTACATTGTTATTGTTTTTTGTGGTGCCACCGCAGAAGAGTGTGAGTGATGACAAGGCGGTGAAGGGAAATATGTTTTCCGAAAGATGTATTTCAAATCCAAACTATACGTTTTCTCCTGCAAAGTAATCCCCCTCCCCGGCATGCAGTGCACTTACTTCCCAGCTTTCTCTGCCATGGCGCAGCGATTTTCTTCTCAGCAAGGAACTGTCGGATGCTCAGCACATTGTGAGCAGACGCGCTGTCATTGTGAAACAGCCACAAGTTGTCCTGCCTCAAATCTTGTCTCTTCTCTCTCATGAATGAAGCAAATGCTGCAGGATGCCTTTGTTGGCCCATTATGCATTTAAAGAGTCCCAAATTTTGAATTCTGAAATGGTGTACTTATTCAATTGCATATGATAATAACACAAACAACAACAATATACATTGATAATAGGTTTATTTCTTATAAACAAATGCTGCAAAATTTTTAATAATTCAGGCATTGGATTGGATTGGATAAACTTTATTGTCAAATGTACTGTATGTGTAACATACAGCACAGATGAAATTTCTTCCCTCTCAACATAAAACAAGAGGAGCCGCTGCGGGTGTCCGCGCCGCCATCAAAAGAAAAGTTAACAAACATACATAGATAGAACATACAAGATTTGCTGAGAAATAGTTTCTTATTTCATCCCATGGTTCAGTCTTCGAGTTCATAAATTCTCCTCTCTTTACTCTGCTTCCAAAGATGCAAGGCTTTCTCAAAGTCAACTTATTGTCGCAAAAAAACTATCCAACTTTAGCTGCTTCCTCTGTGATATCTCTGCAATAAAACTTCACAACACTTGTTTTAACGTTACACAACTTGGCAATCATCTGTTTTCCACGAGGTGAAGGCCGATCTCGCCAACCTCGTCTCGCGAGAACGTAAGTCTCGTCACGCGAGATTACATGACGAGAGATCAAAACAGCAATGGTCGCCATTGTCGAACTGCGATCGTTGCCGGAAAAAGAGATTTACCGTAGTTTTATTTATTTATTTTTTTTTTTTTGACTGAGAAATTTCCTTGCGTCCCAAAAACCCACATTATTTGGAACTGTGCGTCTGGCGGGAAAATTATGCGTCTAGGACGCGGGACACAGAGGTAACGAGGTGGCTGGAAAGGGGACATTTTAGACAAATACAATACATACATCTCTGTATCAAGTCCACACGAGACTGTGTAATCTCATATTTAAAATGATATGTTACAATAAATAGTATGGCATTTAAATATATAGGGGCACTCTTTATTCTAATCTATCTGGATAACTAGCATTTTGAGTACCATCCTAATTTAGCATGTGGCCAAATCCATTAATCCCTGCTCATGGGGGGCTCTGTGCATCTTTGCGAACTTCACACAGCACACTCCACAACCATAGTGGCCATGCCTTGGACAACCAGCACAATCTGCAAAGTGTGAACCGAGTCGGGGCACTATGCGTATTTCAAATTGGCTTGACTGAATTTGAAAGTACCCATGGGTTGGCTTTGAAATGCACTTGACATGCTGTTGTTCCTCACCTCTTTCGTTACGAGTCCAAATGCTTTGAGCCACACTTTTCTGAGCTCTGGATTTCAGAATCCAGAAAAGTGTTGTTTGTCATCTTTAGATTGAGGCCCTCTGCTTCTTATGTATGTGACGGTATGTCCCTATCGGGATATGTGACTAAAATGTTTAAAACAAGACATAAAATAATCTTTAGTGGGTGAGGAGTGGTCTTTGGTTCGGAATGTTATCAGGGGCAATTGTGTTCGTTCAGTAGCCTTTGTGTACATTTTAACCACGGGTAAGAAGTGATAAAGGCAGTTCACCTGAATGTGAACTCTCACTGTGTGTTCAAGGTCTGGTGAGCTATGGTCTGTAGACCTGCCAATGCATAGATTTAGTTACGACAGTTCGTCAGCGAAAGCTTATAACCACAAAGATTTGGAAGGGGGGAAACTATAGTTTAGTTATATGAGCACCAGAAATCATTTACAGTACCCTTATCCCCAATTGCATTGTAGTTTTTGGCTCATTTTAAAGTTACGTAGCAAAAATATCATGTCCTTTTCATTATCGATATGTCTTCTTTGGATTGGGTTAGTCAACTGATGGACATTCAAGAAAGCATAGATTTGCCACTTTTTAATGTGTAAGATCATTGAACAAACATTAATATCAAATAAAGATAACCCAAGTCAACATAAATGCCATCATTAAATGGTGGTTTCATTTATTAAGGTAAAAAAAAAAAGCACAGACTAATCCGAACGGCATGAGGTAGCAGAGAGTCCATAAGGTGCTGAAACGTCTCCGCCACTCCCTTGAGATCAAAATGCATCTGCAGTAATTCGACAAGGCCAAATGGATGGGACAACAGCGGTCTTCGGCACATCTTTCCATTGTACTCATACCTGATGGTCACATCGCACCAGGTCCACCTTGGAAAAGATCGGTCAGGGATCGTTGCTTTGTTTAGTCGCAGAGAATCGCCACACGGGCGCCAACCATTATCAGTAGGGGGCGACCCACCGTCTGTTAAAGCGAGACCCGATTCCGAGGCATTCCATGGTGATAAACCGGTGAGAGAAATGCGCAATCGCTCACGCAACGCAGCTCAGAGGGAATATTGCTTGTCGTAGTGATGTGGTGCTCCATACCGTGCTTAGATTGAAGACATCTTGAAGTGGCAATTTAGGTTCTTGTAAATAAAGGAGGATCTCATCTTCATACGCATTGCTTTCAATTTGTCTTGCCATACAGGAGAGCAGATACCTTTGATTTTAGTGCTTTGACACACTGCCACTGCCAGTGGTTTGAGGAATATTACAAATAGCAAGGGGCAGAGTGGACGTCCTCACGGTTTCCTCTTTGTAAAGTAAAGCTTTTTTGATCCCGGTAGTGGTGACCGTAGAGATAAAACCGGTGTGAATTAATGATCATGGCAATATTTTAAAAGTCCTTTCTTTTTTTAATGTAATTTTAGAGGCAAAATCAATAAAGGGTGTTCAGTCCTATGAATTACATCCATCTGGATGCGTAACTAAACATTGAGAGCAAGGAAGAATGGATCACTGTTTGCCTCAAATAAATCTCTGCCAAGGTGTTCTGTTGTCCCAGCCTGATTTGCCATGGCAACATCCGTGGAGCACTTCAGAGAGAAATCAATTTCTTTTTCACAGTACTAAGACGTCCACACTCGGGCCTGATTTATCCAGACATAGCCTTTAATCTCCTAATATATTTGATTGGTCTGCTTTCCCTCTGTGTAGTGTTTGTTAAAGACCTTGCTTCAATCCCTCTGGTAAAAAAAAAAAAAAAGAAGAAGCCATTCCAGCTGTCTCAGATCATCCCAACACTTTCAAGTATGAATGCTGTCACACACGGACACGCAGCGCTCGGTGTGAGTTGGTCCTTCATGATGAGGCTCAGAATGCTAAATGAAATGCTAATGAGCTTCACCTGGAAGAAAAAAAGAATAACTATCTATACTCTATGCGCTTTCCGAAAAAGACAGGAGACAAGAGACCTCTCTGCTGAAGTTATTATGATGCACTGTAATATTGCACATCTTTGAAATGCAAATGCAGAATATTCAAAGAAGATCACAGAAAGTACACGGCATTTAATTAATACTTGTGTCTTTAGGAATACGGAGTGTAAAGGATTCCAGCTCTCTCTGGATCAGGTCATGTCCAAGGCCTCTTTCCCTTTCAGCAGCAATACAGCGAGCAGTCTTACCGATTCAGGGAGAGCCAATAAAAGCAGAGTGTCCCGCCCCAAAACCAAAGCTAGACTTTCACCGTATAGTCAGGTGAGTGTTTTATATTGCTATGTATTTATCAAGTGGCAAATGTGTTTTAAAAGTGTTCAAGGAAAAACAATTGGGCGCTCTATGACAGTTCAATGTTCAATATCTCAATTGATTTTGCATAACTTGCTCTTGGAATGAAACAGTAAAATTCACAAGAGGTGTTTGATCCACTGACAAATACATTCATTTCCTGGTTCTCTTTGAATTGGTGCGGCATGGTGACGGACTGGTTCGCATAGTCGAGTCCCCCAGAGCACCTATCCAGGATTGTTCTCAAACTTTTGCAAAGCTTGCTGATCATTTGAATCAGGTGTGTTAGGGGAGGGACTTGGGCACATCTGGGTAAGCACATCCGCCTCACAGTTCAGGAGGTCGTGGATTCGATCTCTCTGTGGAGTTTAACATGCTTGCATTGCATTCTTTTGCATTCCACATCACACACGCACACACACACACACGCACACACACATGAGAGAAAGAGAGACAGAGAGGATATACACTGCATGCCCTATTGATTATGTTCAGCGGATCAACTTTAAGACAAAAAGAATATGTCAGAGTTCATCGGTCATAGCATGTTTTGATGCCCCAACTGACTGTTAGGCTACAAGGTTATAATAGTTTTGGATTTTTCATTATTGTTAGTGTTGATTTCATCCATCCATCCATTTACAACACGACTTATCCTGAAGACGCTAGCGGGAGTTGCCGGAGCCTATCCCAGCTGACTTCGAGTGAAGGGCTGGTCCCCAGTCAGTCACAGGGCACATATAGAGACAAACAATCATACACACCTGCATTCATACCGCCACTCACTGGGAATCAAACCCACGCTGCCCGCACACAAGTTAGGCGAGTGTATCACTACTCCATCAGCGACTAGTTTTTATTTAGTTTTTCCTTTTGTTTTTTAGGGGGTTTTTTTCATTCTTGTAAATTTGTTTTAATTTTGTATTAGTTTTTAAATTTCAAAAATACTTCATTTATTTATAATATTGTTTTATTATTAGTTTTAGTTTTTCATTTTTTTAACACATGGACTATTTGTTGAGTGGAAGATCAAAAAAAGGTTACTCAGTATCATGTAATTAAATAAACTCAAATTCTCAAATAACTGACCTTCCTTCTTCTGTAGCTACAGATCGACGGCAATACCAAAATTAGTGTGTTTAAAATGAACCTCAAAAGCTCATATATGATCTCAATAGACAAAGATGAAAAGAGGCATTTTTGCTTACATTCTAGTTAGTTTTAGAAAAATAACCTGTCCACTAAGTTAGTTTTCATTTTTGAAAAATCATTTTTGTTTTTATTTTATTCAAAATATTTTTTTTCTCAAATTTAGTTTATTTTGTAAATTTTTGTTAACTTTAATAACCTTGCAAGGCTCCCAGAGGTCTTGTTGGGTGCTTGAAATTCTTTTTCCAACATCACACAACTTTAGTCACTTTTTTAATTTTCCATTGTAACTCTTTGACCACTATTATTGTTTTTGTTTGTTTCTCACCCCAGTATCCAAGTTTTCAGGCCGAGCGATCGGATTCAGATCAGGATAGTCCCTGGAGGGGAAGCCCTCTGACTGACACGACCTCCCCGCAGATGCAGGAGACGAATGAAGGCACGGACGCCTCCTGCGTTTACAAACACTTCACTGATCCTGGTCCGCTGTGCTACAGTGTGTCTGAAGAGCAGCATCATAGCGGTGACGGTCACAAACACGTCCATGTGCACGCTCAAGGTCAAAGTTGTGAGCGGGGTCGGTGTGAGGCAGGGCGATATTTCCTTGGAGCGCTTCCTCCCAGCAGGGACACATGGTGGAGCACAACGAGGGCAATTTTGCCCTTAAGCAAAGTCTCACTGGAGAACCGTGAAGGATGTGATGGCAGCATGCCACATATTACGGCAGTCCACAGTTATGACGGTAAGAGCTACACTCTAACTTGTATTACAGTTTAAATACAGCGAAACCTCAACGGTTGACCGCACTCTATTCCGTGATGCTGGTGGATATCAGATTTGTTCATATTAAAAATAAATCAATAAATAAATAAAATAGAACCAACAGTTTAAGTAATTCACATTATAACATCCGTGTTCCTGCCATGCAAGTTACATTGACAGTGATTCTTTGCATGGAATGAAATTTCTCTCTCCATTTGTTTAAAAAAAGAAAAGCAAGCAAGAGGGCTTGTGTGGAAAATTAAATAAAACTCAACTGACTAATTAGGGCGGCGCATCTCTCCAATTAAAGATGATTAGATATGCGTCTGGATACATGGGGTATAATGTAATTCAAGAACGATACATTTTCAAATGGAGCGATTCGATTTGGTTCAATTCAGTGGGATTACCTTCCGATTTGATATGCGTCGACTGTAGCTTTATGGTGTACTTCTTGAGATTGCTCTTGGTCATTTTTTAAAGAATTTCAGTCTCTTCTTGGAATCAAAGGCATTTTTACTCAGTCTTGTTTCGGTCTCAGACAAGGTGGACTCATGATTTTTGAACAAGACGGGAGAGGGAGAGGGATAGAGCGAGAGAAAGAGAGAGGCTGTGTGTTTCACTGTCTAACTTTAAAACTAATGTCATTCGACATGCTACATAAATGTTAGCCGCTACGTAGCTGTATAAGCCTCTTTTTATATGTATATTTTAAAGATTGAAACCAACATAGTAACAGCCCAGTGTATGAAAAGCTGCTCTGTACGAAGCAGTGTGCTGTCTTGAACTTTACACTGTCCAAAAACAATTCTTTTTTTTTTTTTTTATCATGTTTGTTTAAGGTCGGAATCAATGGGATGAGGAGAGTGTGGTGAGCTCTCCAGATAGAGGTTCCACCAGTGACTCAGGAGATCGCCAGCGAACTGACCAGTTCAGGTTCAGCCCGCAGGAAAGCAGCAAAATGGAAACACTTATACGGGCAACACAGCATATGATTAAGGAGGAAGAAAGTCGACTTCAGCTACGAAAGGTTCATCCAGACACTCCACTGGGGCAGGCCAACGGACTGTTGAACAGCACAGGTCTTTGCTGTACCTCAGAGTACACGCAAAGGCCAATACAGGCTGTGGTGTGTCGCGGTTTGAGTCACGTGATTAGCCCGGTGCACAGCCCCGCCCACTTCTCAAGGCTCAGTCCAGGGTCGGAAAGCCTGAAAAAGTCCAAAGACTACCTCCAGACAGACATGGGCCCACGTTCTTTACAATTACGTTACCCGTTTGTTCGACCAGGCCCATGTTCAGATTCTCCCACCCCGGCACCAGCTCTGTACCCGCCTCACACCCATTTTCGGCCATACTTGGAGAAGCATACTCCGTACCCCCGAACAAGCTATGGTCTTGAGCATCTCTACGACCAGGAGAGCCACCAAGGCTACTGCACTTCTGCGAGCACGGATATGACCCCTCACCTCCGCATGCCGGCAGAACAGACACCCGGACACAAAGGCACCTCTGTCATTATCACCAATGGCAGCTAACAATCATTTTACACATGCACTGGGACTGATGTCAATAAGCCCCCGTGACTGGCCGGTTATCCCCCATTAAACATCGCTATTTTGATTCAGGCCCCACTTAATGACTTTTGAGTACAGTATTTGTAACGTTTCAGAGTTAAGGTTTAAAACAGTTAACCTGTTATTACCTAATCTTAAGACTTGCCTAAGAGTAACTGTCATAATAATATTCAATATGCCAATAACAAGAACTCACACGTGACTGTTAGACCACACTTTTGAAGCCCGCTGCACACCGAGTGACACGACCCGATGCCAATGAACTGGAGCACAGTGTGAGAATCTGAAAGTAATTTTCATCATTGGCAGAACATTGGCAACTAGTTTTGCCGCGATTTGAAATTGAAATTGCACATGAATAGCGTTGCAATGTCACAGATTTAACAGTCAAGAATTCCACATTGTATCACATGATCTACAACCCCCAAAATGACATTTCCAGGTATGAAGCGACAGCCAGCAGGGCACCACACAGCTGGACCATTACAGTAAATGAAATATATATGTGGCTGAAAAGCAAAGCGTGGAGAGTATCTGTCACTTAAAATGCACAAGTGCAGCCAATACCCTCTCAAAAATCCGCACCCTGTCTTCTGTTGTTTGCATTTCCTCTCTTTGTATTATGTTATATACGGTAAATGCGGCGTTCAGGCAATCAGTTTCTTCCTTGACAATCGCATCATGTCGTTTGTGGTTTAGAATAAATAATACAATACTGTATTTTATGTGGAGCTTCAAAAACATTGTTTCATGATCACACCACCAAAGCGCACAGTTTTCCGTTGCAACGTGTCAGCAGATGATTAGGAAGGGCGTAAGTAGTTTGCAAATTTTCAGTTCAGTGCTCGGTCACATCACTCAGTGTGCGGCCCTAATAAAGATTTAATGGCCATTTTTTGCACCAAGCTTCAAACTGTCCTTTAAGGTACAGTACAGCATTGACCCATAAATAGTCATCCATACTGTATGATCTTTTCTTTTTTTTTTTTTTCTCAGATACTCTACTGCTAAATCAACGATGTAAAACTTTTGGGTTTCTAGTCTACTGTACTCGAAAGTTCACATATTTCAGTGAATTTTGTCTTTTTTTGTTTTGTTTCGGGGATGAAGGGATTGGGTTGTGCAAACCATGCCAGTGAATTTACAAGTTCGCTCATGATCAACCAACAGCTAAAATGCAGAAGTATGGAACTGAACTAACATTTTTAAACAAAAAACATCCATCCATCAATTTTCTCATCCTCTTCTCCTCACAAGGGTCACAGCCATGCTGGTGCCTAATCGCAGCTTTCTTTTGGGCAGTTGGCGGGGGACACCCTGAATTTGTTGTCAGCCAGTGCGCTGAAAATGCACCCGGTTCATTGGTCAGCTATCAATCACTTGCCACTACATCTAAAATCTTTCTTAGGCCTGCGCATCTCTACATGTTAACAGCTAAAAAACATCTGATGGAAGCTTCTGGTAGCTGGAATATATCCCACTGAGTGGTTTTATTGCTTTACTGCTCCCTGACGAGAAGCTGTAGCCACCAACTAGCTTGCGAATGAACACGGCCCACGGAGCCGCCGCCACGGACAGGAAGCGGGCGACTCCGCTGCGTCACCTCGCTTGGCGTTGTATCCGTGTGGAGGTCCACATAATGAAGATGCTTCAGGAAAAGTCAAACTGTCATCAACACAGGGGCACTCGCCATTCAACCTGCGGCTCACGCGATATGATAGAAATTTGAGCACATAGAGTACTGCTTTACATAGAGTATCGCTTTGCATAACACAAATTATGCAAAACATTACCTATTTAGAGAACAACACCAAACTATTTGGTAAATTGTGTTTTCCAAGGAATTTGCATTTTTAAGGTGTTGACATTGTTAGCTTGCTAACTGTGCACTGTAGTGGTAGAAATTAGCTTCTTTAGAGGGTAACGGGGACTCATGCCGGTGTCCTAACTACATGACTGACTGGGTGGTTCAAATTCTTCTATAGTCAGGGAGGGGTGACTCATGCCAGATTGCCAAGTGCGACATTGGGCACCATTTGAGCCACGCCGCAAAATGCCAAAAACTGAAATGATAGAAAAAAAATGCTCCATCTCCACAATTTACTACCGGTCCTACGGCGTTCTCAGCGTTTGCACATATTTTCAGCAATTACCTTCAAACATGTTTTATATATTTTGGGTGGGGGGGAAAAAAGACTCAGACTTCATATTATTGTGTCGTTAACATGTCTGAACACATATTTCCAATCGCTCACATAGATGCACAATCAATTGTTAGAGTAAATGCAGTCTAATGACAAAGACGGGACTGGGTCAATGCTTCATCCTCTTTTCCATGTGTGCAACTCTTCACTTCGGCTTTGCAAAATGTTGAGCTGTTCTTGTTTATCAAAGCTTTCGGTTGAGGTGAAATAAAACAGTTGGATGTGGTGCACTTTGGAGTGATGCACATGAAATGTCTCATGCTATATATGTCACGGACTAATAATGAAAATGTTTTTCTAGCAGTTTTTGCTTCTTGCAAAGAGGTATTATTTAATGACCTTTAATCACCTACATCCATGACTCAAATGGATGCCAAGTAATAACCACTAAAACTCATTATTCTAATCAGCCGACAAAACGTTTGTAGCTTCATAAATGTGGATGAAATTCAGGACTGACATGACAACAAAACCACCAAAAATGTACACAAGGAAAATAATGAATTGTTTCCATACTAGCCTGTTATTAATTACTGCAGGGAACTCATATTGCTGGCATCGGGTGCAGTCCTTGTACATCCAAAATCATCACTTTTCAGGAGATCCCTAAATCGGCATATTTGATTAAATATCAAATATAGCTTCACGATAGAAGACCCAAGCAGCAACCATATTGGTCCGACATGGTCTTGTTTATATCCACACTTTTTTTCTAAACTAACACTATTATGAGCTAAATTATGTGATATATATATATATATATATATATATATATATATATATATATATATATATATATATACACACACACACACACATACACACACACACACACACACACACACTGTGTGTGTGTGTGTGTGTGTGAGAAACTGAGTGTGTTTCTTTAAATATATATCTTCAAATAAAATTGCAGAGATTAATTATGCTTTGTTTTTGGACAGATTCACATGCACCCCCATATCAATTAATCACACATTGCAAGCCCAGTACACTGTACATTTCATAGAGTAGATTTTATTCTAAAAAGACTACATTTTGGTCCCTGACTGAACAGAGTAAAATTTGAGAAATATAAATATCCACACTCCCATCCGAGCCATCCCGCTCCTCCAGAGACACCAGCAACATACCAAGTCACACTCGGAGTGGTTTTGCTCAGGTGGTAGTGGCCATCCCCCAACCTGACGGACCTTGGTCCATTCCTCAGTCCCGAAGTCACTTTTTATAATAAATGAATAGTATGCAGTAAGTAAAATGTACTCACAAACGCTCTGAAAATATGAATAGAATATCTGATGTTTAAAAAAGTTACTCTTTCCAGGTAAATCTCGCTCCATTTTTTTCTGTGTAAAATGTTACTTTGTTTACACTGGGACCAAATATAGTCTTTTTTGAGTAAAACGTACTCTATGAAACTGGTGATACATAAATACAGTAATCAATGTATATCAGTCAACCTGCTATCGTACAAAAAAATTAGATATTTATTTTATGCATATTTTATAATTATCTAGTCAAGGAAATTTTAAAGGAGATTAATGATCACATGCATCGCTCAAAATACCAGTCATATTTTAAGCATGCTTGCAACTGAATTTGATGATTTTCTTTTTTCAGACCGAAAGCGTCACTAAAATGTGCAGGGATTGCGCGAAGCAGCAGTATCAACTAAAAAGCTGATGAAAATCAATGCAGCAGAATTCTCCATTAAGCCTGATGATGTGTGCCTATGTGGAGGTAAGAGATGGAGCCTCCTCATCAGCCTGATGGACGTTGGCTGTTTGCCTTCTTCATCCCAGGCTGATCTGCTGCTCCACTTTCCCCTGGGTGCTTCCCCCTTCCACATTTAAAGCTTTGCACCCAGATAGTGTCCTCTCTTCTCCGATCCAGGCAAGCTTTTCACTGACTAACCCTTGAGGCTGACGCAACTGCTTCACTATTTCAAGCGTGTAACCAAGAGACCAGCAAAATGCAGCGGATACGGTTCGAACTACTAGTCCGTGATTATGTAGATTTAATTTACACTTGCATACACTCAAAATAAAAACATATCACAAACGCTAATTTGATTGAAACATAACCTCAATTGTGCCAAAGAAATACGCATTTTGCAAAGGTTTTCACAGCAAAGGAGAATGGGTCTGATACTACTTGAGTGGCGGTCAGGTTCCTGCGGCAGATGGAAATCATTTGCGTTTGCTGCAGCGTTTTGAATAAATCAATCCCATCTAACGGGTAAGAGGCCAGCATTTCAGCGTAGACATTCAACAACAATTTGATTCTGTTGCATTCGTGGCAACAGGCGGATATACAGTAGTGGTTTATTGCAACTTTTGCCATAATGGAAGAAAATGTTCTATTATTGCAAAAGTTCTCTCTCGTCTCGTCTATCCCGTAACCCCAGAGGGTCGTTGGGGCACCACAGACGATCTGCTGACCAGCTCTCTCCATCCTTCTCTTTCTTCGGCAGCTCTCATTGCCTCATTGAGCTTCAAGTGAGTCCATTCTATGATGTTATCTTGCAAAAGTTCTACCTATTACAATACTTGCATTGATAAATTAATAATAATAAAAAGTACTTTTTGGACTAATGAGATGAAATTGTATAATTGCCTGTGGCACCCCTGATTATCTCTGTACCATGGCATTGAGGTTGGCAATCACTGTGAAGAAGAAGAAGAAAAAAACTCACCAGGCAAATGACCGAAAATTTAATTAACTTTTTAAAGACGATTTAATCATCATAAATAATTCCGAGAAAGTCTTGTTAATAAGACTACAGGGAGAGCGAGCAAAACAAGTACAACAACTACATCTAATTGTGACTTGCTTTGTTGCGGTTGGATTTTTAATTTTTTTAATGGTCTGAGTCATTCCTGAATGTGCCCTGAGATCATTCTCTTGGTCCTCTGCTCTCAACACATCCCCGCCCGCTCCTCAGCATCTCCCCCACACTGCAGCGCCTATTTGCAGCTATACCAGTTCTGGCCCATGTCTAATTGGGGTTCCATGAGGTTAGCGTCAGCTATCATTTGTTTTGTAAGGAATTCCACTCACTCTGGCATCAATGTCATTGACAAATTTCACACGGGTGTTTTTCTGACCTCTAAGAACAACGGACATGCATGCGGCTACCAAATGGAATAAAGAAATCATCAGATTACCGGTTCAATGGTAGAACTTGAATACATGATTGGAAACTATCTGCCGTCTTGATGGCTGCAACTCTCTTCTGTTTGGTGTCCACCATAAATTACAGCGTCTCCAGAAGCCCACAGCTCCCTTCCATCCACCACATCGCTCTGGTCCAGCAGCAACACCACTGGCTCCCAGTCCAACATCACATCCAATGACACTTAACTCATTCACTCCCAAAGACGTTTTTAAACGTCTTTTCAAATGTGGTCCAGAATTGGCTGGTATTGAATGAGTTAAAAGAATATTACCGCAGTTATTAGTAATGCCCTTAATATTTTAGACATGAGAAAATCATTATTATCATGTACTGTACTATACAAAAGAGATAACACTCGTGAAATAGAATCGAATAAGAATATCATGGCTCTTTTTGTATTTGTGTAGATGAGGCTCGGCTGTGAAAGAGGAGGATGTCTTTTCGTATTGATCCCTGATAAGTAGACAACAGACTTCAATGTTAGTTTTTCGGATTATCTCCGTTCTCATTCCTCGCTCAGTATTCCGAGCCCATTTTGAGATGTTTGTCCATATGCTCAAATGTCAGAAAATGTCACCACCGTCAGCATAGTTAGCTTGACATGCCGGCTGTGGAAAAGATCACTTTAAGCATACAGATTGCCTTCAGCACTTCAGTTGGTGTCCACTGTGTCTACTAGTAATGCTTTCCTCCAGTTAGATTGGGGCATTTCATACATTTTATCATCCTGAATAAATTCTCGGTATTCAAACAACCGGGTCATATACATGAAGCCTGTAAGTCAAAACAACATCCAACATGGTATACAGCACTTTTTTCCACTCTGGTCATGCTTTTGTGTTGTTTTGATACTGGCTGAGCCAAAGATGACACAAGTATTAGTGTAATAATAGTAAATAATTTCTGATTTTTTTGTTATTGTTAACTTAATTCTATTCATCTATCTACGCTATGCATTCGTTTTCAAAACCATTTGTCTTCTCCAGCTCACTCGCGAGGAAGAGTAAACAAGAGAAAAGCCGCGCAAGCCCGGGGAGAACATGCAAACTCTAGCTCGGGACCTCTTGACTGTGAAGCAGATGGCCTAACCCAGGGGTGGGCAAACTTTTTGGCTCGGGGGCCACATTGATTTCTAAATTTGACAGGTGGGCCGTGTCAGGACAAGATACAGTACATATAAAAAAAAGTATATGTTGACAGTCCATACCAAACATCAACAGAACAAAAGCATAAAAGTATTACCATACTTTTTTTTAATGTGAACGGTGAAACAACTATGGTATATGTCCTGTATGAAGGTTCAAGTATGTGAGCAACATACATGTGTGACAACACAAGCAACAAAGTGCAACAATATGTTGGCCAAAAACTGCAGCAAGCAGTACAGGTATATGACAAAATATAACAAAGTTAGGACTATTTGCTCCAAAATGAGACGTGTAAGAGACCTGGTTGCTTTTCTTTCGACTCACTCATTGTCTCTGACTTGACCTCCCCTCGACCACCACACATGACAGCGTTGCTCAGCTGATGTCGCGTAGCGAACTTTTGAAGCCAGACACGGGACGCTTCGAAGTCTTCTATGCTCATAGTTAGCGCTCTGGGACTCGCTTCCTCTCTTTCTATAGCGGTCCAGTTTGCGGAAAGTTTTTAGCACGATAGCAGTCAAACCATTCAAGGAAACGTTTATTTACTCGACTGTCCGTCGAGCCGCAAGCAATTAGTTTCTGTATGGTTTGTGCATAAGAAAGACACCGGACATCAGAGTGTTGTTTATGTGCCGCTGTATTCAATACTGCCCCGTACAAACAAGCGCACGCCCTTCCCGCGCTGCTGGGGCAAACCATCCCAAAAGAGGGTGTTCACTCCCCGTAACACAATTCACTCTGGGCATGGAAATAGCCAGAATCGGACTGAGCACAAATCACTTCCTCGTTTTTCAAAGTCTTGTAGATTTCAGTCTTTCAGACTCCAAACATCTCCTGAATGTTTCGTATTTTGTAACCCGCTTCGCTTAATCAGATACACTTCACTTTCTCTACCGTGGCCATTACTCTTCCTCTTCGTTTAGATGCCATGATCGACAGGACGTGAAAATGTTCGCAATTGCAGTAAAACTCACTGCAACAAAGAGTCACTTGCATGTCGCTGTTTTGCATCCAATGATAGAAAATAGCGGCGCGGACACACTTATTCCGTTGTGTCGAGCGGGAGTTGCTTGAGTTGGCGCTACTGCTGGCTTCCGTATCGTCTCCCCTCCCTCCCTGTGCTCTGCAACTTCAAGTAACTGCGCCATCTGGCGTTGAAATGCCTGTCATTACAAGTCCAAATGAAATGAATGCAATCATTTATATCGAACCTTAATTGTGTTGTGCACCAACCTTCGGCGGGCCGGATTAAAAAGCCCAACGGGCCGGATCCGGCCCGCGGGCCGTAGTTTGCCCATGTCTGGCCTAACCACTGACACACCGGTGGTGCTGTCTGCCTGTAGAAACACAAAACGTAAAAGATGTTACTGAAGTCCCTCAGTTCCAGTTTGAAATGTGTCCTGATTACATCAGGAACATTTTTGATTTAATAAAAAGGGCGATCAATAGGAACCCAAATCAGTATCAATTAAGGATTAGATTAAGAATCATACTTGAAGTAAAAATCCAAGTATTGGATTCCTTGCTGTTCTAGTGTCTGTGAGTTCTCTTCAAGTCGCAATGTGGCCAAGGACTGGACTACCACAGAACACAAATACAAAAGTGAGATTACAACACAAACCAAGAGGAAGGCCAAAAATACAAATACAAAAATGGACACGGTCCAAAACAGAAAAAGACAGAGTTATGTCATTATTACGTGCAGTATTTATGTGGATTGAAAACAGACTGGTTCTATGAATGGTATGGAGTGTATGTTGCTTAAATATTGAACAGGATTACGATTGTTTATGATTGTCGGATCCAAGTCATTTTCCAATAAGATAGGCGAGGAAGTATCACTCTTAGTCTCCACACACCCCACACAACAGGATAATCCGTCAGGATAATATTTAAGAGATACATAACAGATTATCAAGGATTTCCTGAATTTGATCCGAAGAGAGGAAAAGAGAGTACCGGTAATTTGTCCGCCTGTTCTCTGAAGTGAACATGAGCCATGGGAGCAATGGCCGTCCGTTTTTCTCTTGCCTGTTTGGAAACTAATACAAGTTGAAAAATAAGACTGCTTAATTTGTCACCATTGTGTTTCACGCTGTGCAGGATCAGTTACAAATAAGACAAGGGTGGGAGTTGAGCGCTGACGCCAGAAAATACGGGTGAGTGTCACTCATCGTTTGGATACATTCAATGGCATATGACGATGCTAAAAATAAATGAACATTTAGAACAACCACACACTGTGGGGGGGGGGGGTGGCAAATATTAACATAGAATCAAAGGAAAAGAAAACAAGATATTTCAATGCAACACAATGTAAACATGCGGCCCGGTCGTCCAGTGGTTAACACGTCGACCTCACAGTGCAGAGGTACTTCAATTCCGGCTCCAGCCTCCCTTTGTGGAGTTTGCATGTTCTCCCGGGCCTGTGTAGGTTTTCTCCGGGTACTCCCACATTCCCAAAACATGCATGGCAGGCTGATTGAACACTCTAAATTGTCCCGAGGTGTGAGTGTGGGCGTGGACGGTTTTTCGTCTCTGTGTGCCCTGCGATTGGCTGGCAACCAATTCGGGGTGTCCCCCGCCTACTGCCCGGAGACAGCTGGTATAGGTTCCAGCACCTCCTGTGAACCTAGTGAGGATAGAGCGGTTCGAAAAATGAATGAATGAATTTTATTTATAAATGTTTTTCAATTTTGATTCTTCAACTCTGGACTGAGCCAAATGCAGAAAAATCTCATTCTGTACATACACCTGAGCATACCTGGATAATGATTTTTTACTCTCTTAAAGATCACTCTGATGCAAAAGTCGAAATTCTTGAGCCATTCTTAATCCTTACTTCTCTAACAAATGCAAAAGACTCACATAGACCTACAATGTCTCACATTCAGACACACCTCTGTGAAGTTCAAGGATTGTCGAGTGAGATCTAACGCTCTTTTTATGAACCCATTTATCCCTTTGTTCACAATTTCATGCGCGGCTTGATCCTTGGTGTTATTTTCACAAGCCTCTACTGCTAACTCCGGTGAATCCTGAAACAGAACACCCTCCCCTCGTTTCCGTTGCTTGTGCAAGTCCGTTTTATCAAAAGAGATGAGAAAACAGTTGCATCTAACAGACTTGAGCGCCTGTGCTCCTCACTGAAGTGTTTTTAGCCTTGTACATCAGCAACCGCTGCGACCAAGTCTGCAGTCCCAGAAATGGTATTGCATCAGGGTTTGGGGCCACAAAGGCTCTCGGATATGAGGACTCACGGCTTTTGAGGTAGCAAGGGACGAATGAAAAGTACAAATGAGTCTAATTTAGTCTAGTCTTGTCCACTGCTCATATTCTTGCCTTTTTTTTTTCCTGACTGTCTTATTTTGCGGCACGTATTGTCATGATTCTGTTTGTGACCAACAGGTGGCACTGTAGAGCTCTCCCTGCAGCTGCACACCTGTTGGTCGTTATGCAATTTTTGCTATAAAAGGACTCCCTGTTGTTTGTTTGTGTGTTGCTTGTTTGTTTGCTTGTCCTGTCATGTTTGTTTCTGTCATGCTTCTGTTCTAGTTTTTTGAGCTTCAGTCATAGTTTTGTTTGATACTTTGGATTCGTTTTGTTGTTAGGACTTTGTTTGTTTAGGATTTAAGTTTTCTGTGTTTTATCAATACACTTCTTCAAGTACACCCTGCTCCTCCTTCCTGCCTGCTTTTTGGGGGGTCCACTACCACCTCGCAAACGTGACACATATGTTGTGTCACGGTTCTTGATGTGCATCATGCGTAAGTTCTAGATTTTGTTTTGATTTTGTTCTGTCATCGGGTGAGGCTGAAAATTGAGCAGATTTTTTTTTATTGGTGTCAAGTATTTCTTGTCACAGCTTTCTTTCCCTATATATATTCCATATATATATATTATGGCGGCCCGGTAGTCCAGTGGTTAGCACGTTGACTTCACAGTGCTGAGGTACCGGTTCAATTCCAGCTCCGGCCTCCCTGTGTGGAGTTTGCATGTTCTCCCGGGCCTGCGTGGGTTTTCTCCGGGCACTCGGTTTCCTCCCACATTCCAAAAACATGCATGGCAGGCCGAATGAACACTCTAAATTGTCCCTAGGTGTGAATGTGAGCGTGGATGGTTGTTCGTCTCTGTGTGCCCTGCAATTGGCTGGCAACCAATTCAGGGTGTCCCCCGCCTACTGCCCGAAGACAGCTGGGATAGGCTCCAGCACCCCCCGCGACCCTAGTGAGGATCAAGCGGTTCGGATAATGAATGAATGAATGAATATATATATATTATTGACTGTCAACAGAAATAAACTGCTCAGCTGTTTCATTTTACTTCCGTCATTTGTCCATGGATCGTGCTTCTGCACTGTAAAAAAAAAAAGTGGCTTCGTGCCAGATGTCCTCAAGGTGTTAAGGAGGTCAATATGGTGAGAAAGCCAATGACATAGGGGCAGAAGTCTGCCACGAGACTGCCTGTCTGCATTAGTGGGGGCTCAAGGTTAAAAGCTTGCCAATGTGCTACATGTAATTACTATGCAAATAAATATTACATGATTTGTAATTTTTTTTGTGAGTGTTAGATAAAAAGTTCAAGATTCCAGTCAAATAAATAAATACATAAATAAATAAAATAAATGACTGTCCAGTAGTCTTTGACTGTTGTGTGCATGCGTGTGTGTATATTTACAGTATGCATGCAGACTGTTTGGCAGACTGTTTCGCTAGCACCCCACCCTTTTTTTCCAGGTGACAAATTATCAGCACAGTTGTAATTGGAAAGGGCAGACAAACTTGAAATGGTAACTGTTGGTTATAAAATTTGGCATTTTGAGGTTCTGACATATGTGATGACTGTAAAAGATATATTGTCCTCATTAACACAGTATATCATAATTTAAAAAAAAAAAGAAAACTGTCTCTCGTGCAAGTGTGAATGGTTGTTCATTCGGTTGCAGCATCGCCGTAGGTGAAAACTGTAAAACTATGATGGCTACTTCTCAATGAGCAGGCCAGAATGACTTTGATGTTGTCACAGATATGACAGCTCCACATAGTCTGCACCCATTTTGGGTGGGCGCGGCCAGCCATGGTTTAATAGGATAATCTCCATGACAGTTCAGCTCTTTGTTCCTCTTCAAAGGATCTTTCAAAAGGAAATATCAACCTGATCCGTTACTACCACGACTACCATCCGAGACATCACAGTATTCTTATCCAGACACCAGCGTCCACATTCTTGCATAGATGACCAACAGCTGGGTGGTCTCTGTTTAGAGATTTTTCTTTTTTTTTTTTTTTTTTTAACTTGAACACATGATTTCGGGTTGATGAGACAACAGTGTTCCAGAGAATGAGGTGCACTGACATATCTTAGCATGAAGGACCAAACTTACTGTTTAAGCTCCTTGTCAAATCAGACTCCACAATGCATCTTTTATTTTCAGAATGTTGGATACCATTTATGCAGACTGGGGCAGTTAGGACGACTCAGATCCCGCCTTCCTGTGTGATGATTGCGTTGGCTCCAGGTACTCCTCCCACATTACATAAACTGCATTTTTGATGAATTGAAAACTCAAAATTCTCCATAGGCGTGAATGTGATTTTGAATGGTTGTTTTCCTGTATGCACCCTGTGATTCGACTGGCTAGCACTCCAGGGTGCATTGTATCACTCGCCTAAAATGAGTAAAATGAGCTGGGATAGGTACCAGCAAGGCCGCTTCCCCAATGACAAATTATAGAGAAAATGGATGGATTCTTTTGTCATCAACTCCCGATCCTTCCTAATCAAGAAACGATCATAAGACTGTCAAATTATGAAATAAATGTGATATTCTTTACTCAGAACCAGGCGATTAATCATAATTTTAAAAAAAAGAACACTACAATTCTATCTGCATTCCATGTCAGTAAACATGGTCAAGTTAAAGATTAACTCTGGAATTTGTAAATGTGTACAAGTCTAACACTTTGCTTGACATTGTTATTCAGAAAACGGTTTACATTTTGAAAAGAAATTTAGCGTTGAGCATTAATGCATAGTGCATAAACTCTCTAACAAGAAAATACCATTAACGTATTCGTTTTTGTGAGTATGAAAAACAGGTTTACGTCAATGTTAAATCCCCCAAATATTGGGTCATCAATGTTGTTCAACCACAGTGCCCATAAACCCCAACGAAATGTAACCGATACGTACTGGCCTTTGGCCTTTGCATCCTCACGCCTTGACCTGTATTGTCAGCTCTCCCTTGTTCAGTTGTTCATTCCGACATGTAGGATGCATGTCGGAATGACCAACATGTGTTATATACATTGCCACACACACACTGGGTGAACACAATCCTCCTGGACAGCCTGGCAGGAGCAGGCTACATGACACTGTGACAAGCAGACTAATGCAGGAACAAGCAGAAAGTGGATTAAGGAAAAATCCTACATCTGATTCCAATGCTTTGCTGGAGTCATGATGGAGATGAGGCAGGTGTCCTTCAACAATGAGCTCTTTCAAACATTAAACGACTGTTTACTTGTACAAAAGTGTATATGTCGTCTTGCATGTTTATTTCGTTGTTATTTCACCTTTATTCATGCAGGTGAGGCAATAGAAAAGAGATTGTCACTTTCGATGCTGATCTGGCTACTGATATCAAAGTAAAACATAGCGAAATGAAACAAACCGCACAATGTGATAGTAACATTTTTACATAATATATTACATTACATCAGAGCAAATGTAACATTTGAAGGGCTCTTGAAATATATATTTAAGATATATTAAAGCAAATACATGGTTGATATAAGTGTGAAATGCTGTATAGTATCGATATGAATGACAATATACCACCGCAATGTGCAGGTAGACGATGAAATGAAAAGAAAAAAAAAGATGAACTAGACTAAATCTGAACTGCAGCATACAGTATTTGTAAATTATATTTCAAGCAGGCAGACAACACAATTGTTGACCTCTTTGTTTCAGAGGACGGAAAGGATTCTAAATGTTTTGACCTCTTGCTCTGAAACATCTTTATTTCATGGCTGACAAAAAGTGAATCCTGTCTGATTTATAGACCTCAGCTGCCGGGAACCACCAGCTGGTCCCCAGATGGAGCACACAGGCAAGAAAGAAAGTGCAAGAGGTACACAATATAGAACCCCCAAAAATACACCTTTTAATAATAATAATGGAATGGCTATTATTATTATTATTATTATTTTAATTGTTAATCAATCCATCTTTTTTTTTTTTTTTTTTTTTTTTTTAAGGCTTCGCCGTTGGAGTCTATCCCAGCAGATTTCAGGCGAGAGGCAGGCTACACTCATTGCCAGCCAATCGCAGGTCAGATATTGACAAGAGACCATTCACATTCATGTTCACACCAATCTGCAATTAACCTAAGAAGCATGTTTGTGAAATATGGGAGGAAGCAGAAGACCTCCGAACCTCCAAACTCAACAGCTCCACTTCATTCATGGAGCAGTTTTTAAAAATCGCTCCATACAAAGTGCTGTACTCTGAGTAAAAATCAGACAAACCAAAACAAAGAAAGATAAACGATAAACAAAAGATCATAAAAACAGTAAACAACATAAAACACAAAAACAATGCTGCGCTCATGCTGAGTCAAAACCATAAAATAAAAATGTGATTTGAGATTTAAAAATGGACAGAGAGGAGACTTGCCTAATGTTTAGCGAAGGTCATTCCAAAGAGCGGGACTGGCAAAGGACAAAGCTTGGTCCCCTTTGAGGCTCCGCTTAGTCCTCAGTACTTCCAGTAGCATCTGGACCTGAGACACCGGGCAGGTGCATAATTGTAAGCCGGTGAAGGGAAGCCACGATTGGAGTTTTGTGCTCCCTCTTACGATCTCCAGTTTGTAGTCGAGCAGTAGCATTTTGGACCAACTGGAGACGCTTGAGGGAGGACCGTCTGCCTTCAACATAAATTGCTTTACAGTAATGCAGTGGAGATGTAGCGAAGGCATGGATTACTGTTTCTAAAAGCTGTTGAAAATAAAGAGCCCTTTACCTTAGCCATCTGTTGAAGATGAAAAAAAGATGGATGCAACAACAGCAACAATTTTCCGGTCCAATTTAAAAACATTGTCTGATTTAAAACTCAAGTTCGAGACTATTGGTTTGAGAGAAGACAACATCGGACCAAAGTCAACAGTGGGTGATGTACAAGAGCCACTAAGGGGCGGATGTCCTCACGACTCATTCAATGTACAGTTTATATAGTATATACAAATATATTGTATGACATGTTTCTGAAACCAGTGTTTTTATCTAGTCACTCGAGTAATTCTATTTGTTTAGTGAATTGGAATGAAGCTAGCTGTATACCTTGCGTGTGTGGCCAAGGCGCTTATGACAAGCTAAACTTATTTGGATGCTCATGAGCAAAATGTGTTATGCTTCTTCTCTTTCATAAATGTGGGAATAAAATTGGATTCAAATGTACAAAGCCATTAAAATGATCTTGCCTCACCGATAGCTAAGCACTGCTAAAACTCTGACACTGGGATCCTTCCTGCTCTCAAATAATCATTGGCTTCCAAAAATATGAAAGAAACTGCAATCTCTGGTGGGATCAAAGTGTATCGGAGAGCTCTTTGTAGCACTCCACTTGACATTACCATAAAATGAATTGTATCAAACCCAATCATGATTAAGGAGGGAGTCTAAAGGCCTGAAAGGGGGAAAGGTTGTCGGGGGAGGTGGTAGTTTGGAGAGCTAAAGAAAATAACACTGAGCTGAGCTTGTTAAGAAAGTACTCAAAATTCAGTCCTCATTTCCTCCATTGATCTCACGTTGGAAGTGAAACCGAAATGTTTGGCTTGTTTCAGCCAATTAAGCTGTGTGAGAGCCAATTGTGAAAGAGTTATTGAGCGTCTCTTTGCTTAAAGTGCTTATTGTGTCGCTGCTTGCTGAGGGATCAATCGCAGCCTCTGTGATCGGATTAACCAAGTAATCAATTCTGAACACTAATATATTAACAAGGTAATGCGCTTAGGAAGAGATGGCCCCGTCAAACAAATGCAAAACCCTACCATTCCCCAACATAGTTGACACATACGGTACAATATGCAGATGTGGCATACAGTTTTTTTTTCTTTAATCATTGTCACACACACAAAAACTCACGCAAACCACTGCCCCCGGCCCGCGATAATGAAAGTTTTCATCACATTAGTAGTGATAACACCTCAGATTCACACCATGAAGATGTGCAGCTGTAGCTCTCAGACATGCAAAACTCCCTGAACTGCACAGATGTTATACTTAGACATCAACAATATCCGATGCTTTCCTGGGTGCGTAAATGTTATGGGGAAATCGGGTGGAAGTCAGCTAGATTCTGAAAGGACCACAGACAGGGACATCATCGCTCATAACCCTCCCTAATAACAAAATTATTCGCATTTTATTACACCAAAGACCTGATTTTCTAAAGGTTTGTGCATGAAAAAAATGTCCACAAACAGATGCAGAAGCCGATCTCTTCACTAAATTGCTGTACAGTTTACACCTTGTGGGAGGAGTACATTGCGAGCCTCGGGGGGAATCCTCGTCCTTTCAAAATCGTCACTTTTCAGGAGACCCACAAAAACAGTTCAAACATGAACATTGCATCGTCAAAGACAGCAAGCCAATTTCAACACTTTAGAGTGGGCACCCATTTGTAAAAAAAATGGCCAATAATATAGATTTCTCCAGAATGTGAAATCGGAGGTTCCAAGCCGACACCAGCAAAACATATGAATTTAGCAAGCGCAATGCGATTTCTCAAACAAAGATGAATTCTCGTGGATTTAGACATCTCATTTGAAAGACTGGTGCAAACCAGCGCGCAGAGTGGTGTCAGTGTAGAGCAGGTAAAATGAGAGGACAGAGGACGACTTATTCCGCTCATGTAAACATTTTTGAAATGGCAACAAAAATGATCACAACATATCATCAATTATCCATTGCCATGTTGGAGCCTGTGAATGATCCAAAGGCTCACTTAGAGCCAGTCAGCGTCAAGATTTGTGCCACATCAGCCATGACAAAGCTTGAATTTTCATGCATCCATGTCATTTAAGCGCATTGACAATTCGTGATGGCCTCTCCCAGGAGAGTTTCAGGTATAGGCTACTTCCCCAAGTTTTAAACGTACTGTGCAAGATTTGCAATACATCATGTCGCCAGACACTCGGGGCAAGTTTGCTTCAAAAGCGCAAAACACAGTTTTAAAAGTGTAGTATGAGCTGCTGGGATATTTCGTGTGAAAAAAAACATTGCCGCAGAGATGTCCTGCTGAGCTGCAGTTCTCCTCGCATACAATTGTCTGATGAAGTGAAATGACTCAGTCATCCCAAGATGACCTCCTGCTTGTCTGAAAGCGTGACTTGAAGTCACTACGAAACATGGAATATGAATGGAGAATGTTGTACTGATGTCGTTTGCTTGGAAGATTTCCGTTATTTAACCCTTCATGCTGAAATACACACTTAAGTTTTGCAGCGCTTTTGACACCCGTCTCTCATTATTTCAAGCCGAACCTAAACTGTAATCATCAGTCGCTACTCCGTCATAGTTATTTTAACCGCATTTCTGTCATCACAAAATAATAGTTCGCCACCGCCCTTTATTGGACCGTCAGCCAGTCCATCATTATCAGTCCATCCGTCGTTGGTCATTGCTCCGCCCACTTTAAACTACACAAAACAATTGGGTTTCACGACGTTCGGATTGCCAAATACATTTTGTACCAGGCACCAAAACTGTGCTTATTAAATGTGTAGCTTCTACCGAATAACTGGTTTTAATTGACATTTTATTGATGCACAGCAGGGGTGTCAAACCCATTTTCATCGCGGGCCATATTTTAGTTGAAAGGCCATTATGACTGAAATCATATGAAGAATTCAAGAATAACTGTTGATTCAACTGTTGTTTAAGGTTACCGTAATGAGGTGTTTGGCAACATATTGGTATATATTTTAGCAAGCACCATGGAAGTTGCCATGTTTGATTTGCGGGCCACATAAAATGATGTGGAGGGCCACATCTGGCCCCCGGGCCTTGACATTGACATTTGTGATGTCCAGTGTCTTTGAGGGTTTCCAAAGGTGCTTAGAGATAAAACGTATGTGCAGTAATTCTTCGTCCACAACAGTTGCAGCAAAGGGGACAAAATCAGACTGTGAAGTAGAATTCGGACTATGACATAATCATTGGGGCACATCCTGCCACTCGAGGACTCACGTACTTCCAGAACTCTGGAAAAAACAATCGCCATTCCAACATCTTTGCCTTCTAATTCACTTTTTCAACAGATGACTTGTCAAAGCATTTTCTGCTTTTCTCATGTAACGTGATTACTGTATTCAAATGACACTTCCGTGTTCATCTACAAGTGCAGCAAATTTCAAAGTTAGTGTGTATCGTATTTTCACGACCATAAGGCGCCATTAAAAGTCTAGTGTATGAGCCGAGTTCCAAAGCCTGACTGAGCGCGCTTCTGGCCGACACGCTGTTTATATAGAGAAAAGGCGGGCGTAAGTGACGTCAGGCATGCGGAAGTCTGCCAATGAGTGAAGGGTGGGCGTGCCCAACAACACGGTGCGCCGAATGGTCGTGAAAATACGGTAATTATTTCTGAAGTGATGAACATCGTTATTCAAGGGGTTCAGGTGGGCCTGCCATTGTCATATTGAAGCGATTAACAATCGCCCGACTGCGCCAGATTATTCATTAGTCTTACAGTGAACAGTAATTGCATGAACAAATCATTTTTGTCAATGCTGAAAATATTTTGCAGACTACGTCAGATAGCACACACGGAGAAAAATAATTCAGCATCCCTTTTATGTGTGAACGGGTTGCAACATAGCTGAACATATGAAAGCTGTTTACCAAATGATTCCGATAAAACCAGCCCATCTGGATAATTGAACATTAGTCCATTGCAAGCTGGGGGAAAAAAAAAAGCCTGCCAAGCCAAACTCGGTATTTACCAAGAAGGCTGTTGTCAACACTTCTCTGTTACTGTTAATCTCAGATAGAGCTGCACAAATGCACGTGTGCTTGTTTTGTGTGCTTACACCGTGCAAAAGAAATATCTTACTTGTTTCAGATAGTTCTGTAGAAAGTGATTGCGGTAAATATTGATCGTGCCCCCTTTTAATAAACCGTAAAATCAAGTTAGTGTTTAGTTTAGTTTAATTTTTTTTATGATTTTGCCTTCATAAGCCACCCCAATAATTTCAAATAGGATAAGCTACATATACGGTGATTGAAGGGGCTTTGTCATTTGTGTCCACTAAAGTTTGGCAATTACAATTGAGGAATTGAAGCCCTTTTTACCGGTACAATACAGTAAATAATCGTATATACGTTAATGATTAACATTAATGACCGGGTATTGTCAAGTGTGTTGTTCTCTCATGCCCATTCGTTGTAAATACTAACCCATCTTTTATTTCCATCTTTTTTTATAATTTTTTTTCCCTTAACCCCCCAAATTTATGCCGCCAACAAGTGTTTTCCGATTCATGGTTTTATGCACTTGCGTTGGCTCTTTTGTAGTCAAACAGGAGAAAAATATAGTACATGGATCAATTCCTGACTTTTTTCGGCTCCATTTGACTTCAGGTAACATGGGAATTAACTTCACCTGGTCAACAGCCACTTGTGGGTCATCTAAAAAGTTGTTAGCCTTGGAAGATGGATGTGCTTTGTATTCTGCATAAAATAGATATTCCTAAATGTTAAAAACATAATTGAGAAGCCTCATAAATTAATGCCGAAAGTGTGCAATCGCATTTTGATCATTTTATTTCCAATCAATCGTGGTGGTGTATGAAAGCAAAATTTCTAAAAATTGTCTTTGTGTTCTGGAGCTAACTTTAAGAAGACGATTAAAAAAAAAAAAGTGAAATGCAATAGCTCACTTGAAAATGCTGAGCAAAAAAAAACTTCACCTTCCCTCTGCATGCGAACACTGAATTTGTTAGCGTCATCAAAGATGGAGGGGAACACGGTATATTCGCGGGGAAATACGCTATATTAATGTTTCATTCTCTTCATTATGAATAGCGGTTAACTTCCTGTACACTTTGACTTGTATGACAGTTGACAACGCAAAACTATTAAATAAAACATTGCCTGCATTACCTTACATGTTTTTTTTTTCAGAGAATGGATTGAGGTAGACTTCAGAACCGCAGTCATGATTTCAGGGTGCTAAAATTTCAATCAGAACCTGAGAAATATCACGACAGTACATCCCTTTACACTGCAAATCACTTGTGCTACTTTGGTGGTGGTCTGACGTGCATCCCAAATTAAAGCCTTCGAAGACCCTCAAATGTGTTTCACCGCGCAGAAAATAAAATACTGTCGTGCTGAAATTTCTGAATTAAAAAAAAAAAAAAAAGAGATCGCTTGTTCTCGCTGAAACTCTGATGTTCATCATGCGAGCATAAAGATCGTACCGTGATGTATAAATGTAATTCACAAGGTGATCTATTCCCTCAAAGAATACCTTCATCAAACTATCACTTGTTTCCTTTGTTAGTTTAATGTATTAGGGTCAGCGATGTGTTCCAAACTTCAGAGAAACCTTTTCGTGTGCATGCCATCTGTCTGGCACATCAACAGACAAAACAAGCAAAGAGAAAGTAAACAGAGAGAAGCAACAGAGAAGCGCAAGGGTACACAAGCAAAGAAAGAGAAGAGACCGCGAGGGATGTGGGGTGGGGTCTGGCGTCGGGCCGACTCACTTTCTATTCATGGATCATAAGCAGCCATGAGATTGGCTTGGAATACCAAACCCATAAATCTCCCTCTTGCTTCTCCCCACCCTCTTTCCATCTCGACAGAAGAGGTTTCCAAGGCAATGGAGAATGAGGTCAGAGGTCGGGTGTGGTGACAGGTGGGTGGTGGACCGTAGTCTAATCTGAACGAGTGATTCGACATAATAAACCATTAATCGTACTCTACAAGTGGGTGTGAGTGCTAAGATAAGTAGTCGTCGTTAGGACAGGTTCGGGGATGTCGAAAAATCACGTGTCAACCTTCCTTGATGCGATGACAAGAATCAACTCTGTGTTAAATTTGCCACATGATAGCAACTGAGTCTGATTCCTGACAAAATCCAGGAGGATTGTCAAGTCAAGTTTATTTGTAGAGCCCTGGATCATAAAAAGGGTCTCAAAAGGGCTTCACGGGCCCAGACTCAGGGGCAGAGATATGTGGTGGCAAGTGTTGGCCAACGCTTTCTGAGCATCTTCATGCTGCGAGTGGAGGGGAAGATTTTGATAAATGTGGTGCAGATAATTTCCACACGGTCATTACAACGAGGGACTTGGTTGCACTGTTCGCTTAAGAGTGCTTGAGTTTAAAAAACTGGCACTTTTTGATTTTCGTGATGGAGCAAGCCTCATTTACGTGTTTGGACATTTGGCAAACAGCTGGGGATGTTGGACCAGCGCCACTTTCTTTGACACATCGCCAGCACACCTGATAATATTGTGTGTTAAAGTAACCTAAACGTTATCCGAATGGAACCCCAAGTACCGGTGCAGTAGAGGAAGCGGTAGAAATATTCTTCGGCTCAGGTGATGTTAAAGCCTACGTACAAAACTAAATCAAGATCAAATGGCAAAAGCTTCAGAGTGGAGGTCACACGGGGCGGCATCTTTATCAAATATAGCAGTGGGAGGGATGAAAGGCAGTGGTTGGAAAGGGAAGGCAACAAACGATTATAACAAGATTAAGATTAGGACACATTAAGGTTAAACGGAAAAGCACATTTAATAAAAAAAAAAAACATGGCTCAGGTTTGTGTGGATGCGGAGAAGAGGATGAATGCCAAATACTGTATGTCGAATCAAGTCCCAAAGGGCTTCACAAGTTGACAAATATTAAGGGCCTCCCCTAATATTAGCCCCAGAGGAGGGCTATGTAAAAAAACCGTTAAAAAAAATCCATCCGGGGAAAAAAAGAAACCTTGAGACGGTGTTGCAGATGTGGAAATCCCTCATTCCAGGAATGAACAGGCTGGAATGGAGTCCTGGAATGAGGGATACCCCCATCTGCGGCCCCTTCTCAAGGTTTCTTATTCTTATCTTGTGGAATCCTGAGTGGGCAACATTGGACACCATATGGTGCCAAACAATGTTTGTTGGAATAATGTAAGAGTCCATTTAATAAGATGAAGAGCTGCGATGCATTCGGAGAGGTGGGTGTCCTCCTCTAAACCAGTTGGTCAATGTCGACATCACCACAGCAGCGTTTGTGGTCCACCTCTGCTAACTTTACTTGAGTGGTCAAATATGTCATCAGAGGCGTAACACTTGAGGAAAAGTGGAATCGCAGTGTTTAATCTTTAAAATGCCTTTTAGAAATAAAAGTGAAAGCCAATTTTATTGTTTTTAGGAGAAACAAGATAGAGGAATGATATTTTTTTGTGGGGTTTTTTTGCTCCCTCGTACCCTGTAACAGCCTTTTTCTCCAGGTTCAGTCCAGAGAAGAGACAGGCTGTCCCGAAACACCTCAGAAAAATGGCCCGCAGGTCAGCTCTGACGATGCGTCAGAAATGCTTGTCGAAATCTGAAGACAATCCTCGATGGGCATCCCGTGCCATCTGCTGGACTGCTGCAGTTAACTCATCCAGAGTCAACGTTTTTGGGGCTGCTGCTTCAGCTGAGGAAGGCCACTTGGTGTTCTGCACTCCTCTCTCTAGCAGTCTACTGCATGATTCCTCATCATTCCCGATCTCTCCGCCTCCTGGTAACTCCAGGCAGCTCATCTGTTTACCTTGAGCAACCGTCTTCTCCAGGTTGACGAAGAAGGCGCTTGGAGCATTCATGTCATTAAGGTGAAGTAAGCATGATCAGACAAGCGCTGTTTTTCCAGTTTAGTTTGAGCTGCTTTTTTCCCCCTAGAAGCTGGTTGGTGCCAGGCTTTTAAATTGTTTTTGTTAGCCTTTCTTCAAACTTCTTATGCTCATCTCTAGAGGTTGAACCACTGTTTTTATTTGACCAGTGGAGTGAGATGGACACTGCTGACAGAACACACATATCTGGGGTTTTCCCATCTCCCACCACAGTTTCAAGGAGCAAAACATTTATTTCCCCATTATTCCCCTAAATGAGTTCAATAATTTCTTAATAAACTGCCAGTAGCACTTGATTGTTTGGCTTGGGGAGCTGAATAGTTTTACACTTCAGTGAAGGCAGCAGGACACATGTCAACCTGCATGAGTTTGGAGTAGAGCTGGAGAGGATTTGCTCACAGGGTAAAAGAAGGTTAAAACTATGCTAAATAACACCCCAGATGTAGTTGACTGTAAAATTAAACACACGGCAAAAAGAATTACACACTGTAAAATAAGACTTTATTTTAGAAACATTGCCACTGCTTGCATTGAATTGGAAATCTTGTTGACGGGCTAAAATTTACATTGAGGTCTGGGAGTGATAATCCTTCAAATATTCTCAAAATAATCTCGATTATTGATTTTGTTTTTTTCCATAATCGCCAGCCCGATTAGACGATGTTTAGAATAGCAACTTACTTTCCTTAAAACATTGATTGGGGAGGGGAAATGTAGAAAATGACAGGGTGTGTGGCCATAATCATCTCTCGTGCTTTAAAAATGGAAAGCAAAACAGAGACGTGGAGAAAGTGTGAGCCCACCCTTCAAAGGGATCGCAGAATAGTCAGCATGGCAAAAACGAGCCAATGATTATCTTCAGGAGATTAAAATACCATGTGAAGTTATCTGCAAGTCTGACATCTGTGTGAAGCCACTCAGAAAGAAGCTCTCACAAAGTCCCTATAATTTAAAAAGGACATGAGTTGAAGAGGTCACAGTTTGCCAAAGAGCACATTGACTGACTTAAACAGAAATGGATAAGCATTTTGTCGACCAATGAAAGGAAAATGTATCCATCCCACACTGAAAACATTTTTTGTTAAATGTACTCGCGTGCACATTTTTAAGTACACTATGCATATGCATATAATAATATAGCAAAAAGTATTATGTTGGTTGAGACTCAATAAAAGTAGACAGTTCCAAGTGTGTTTCCATATTAACACCTTTACACAATGGCATAAGATGTTCCCAGATGTTCCGTTCAAATAGAAATGTACAAACCGTCCACATATCAGAGCACAAAAATACACAAGACGGATAGACGCACTGCCTAATTTGAAGTGTAGCGCTGAGACCCTCTGCTGGGCGATTTAAACAGTACATAAAAAAAACAATGACCTTCACCGCGATTATAATTTAAAAAGGCACCCATGAGCCACGACCGAGTGATAAAATGTCTCACTAAATAAAGGAGTAGAATAGTGAAGATTCCTGTTACTGTACTGTACTGTACTGTGATTAATGTGACAGGTCTTGAAAACACCAAATAAATCATGCTATGAAAAGTTTGATCAAAGGTAAGATCAGGCCTTGAATAATTTATTACCTATACAGTATTATGAATGAATGAATATGTAGCAGAAAACCTGAAACGTTATCTATCTATCTATCTATCTATCTATCTATCTATCTATCTATCTATCTATCTATCTATCTATCTATCTATCTATCTATCTATCTATCTATCTATCTATCTATCTATCTATCTATCTATCTATCTATCTATCTATCTATCTATCTATCTATCTATCTATCTATCTATCTATCTATCTATCTATCTATCTATCTATCTATCTATCTATCTATCTATCTATCTATCTATCTATCTATCTATCTATCTATCTATCTATCTATCTATCTATCTATCTATCTATCTATCTATCTATCTATCTATCTATCTATCTATCTATCTATCTATCTATCTATCTATCTATCTATCTATCTATCTATCTATCTATCTATCTATCTATCTATCTATCTATCTATCTATCTATCTATCTATCTATCTATCTATCTATCTATCTATCTATCTATCTATCTATCTATCTATCTATCTATCTATCTATCTATCTATCTATCTATCTATCTATCTATCTATCTATCTATCTATCTATCTATCTATCTATCTATCTATCTATCTATCTATCTATCTATCTATCTATCTATCTATCTATCTATCTATCTATCTATCTATCTATCTATCTATCTATCTATCTATCTATCTATCTATCTATCTATCTATCTATCTATCTATCTATCTATCTATCTATCTATCTATCTATCTATCTATCTATCTATCTATCTATCTATCTATCTATCTATCTATCTATCTATCTATCTATCTATCTATCTATCTATCTATCTATCTATCTATCTATCTATCTATCTATCTATCTATCTATCTATCTATCTATCTATCTATCTATCTATCTATCTATCTATCTATCTATCTATCTATCTATCTATCTATCTATCTATCTATCTATCTATCTATCTATCTATCTATCTATCTATCTATCTATCTATCTATCTATCTATCTATCTATCTATCTATCTATCTATCTATCTATCTATCTATCTATCTATCTATCTATCTATCTATCTATCTATCTATCTATCTATCTATCTATCTATCTATCTATCTATCTATCTATCTATCTATCTATCTATCTATCTATCTATCTATCTATCTATCTATCTATCTATCTATCTATCTATCTTAAATCTCTGGTAATAAGGCTGACAATCAAGTATGGAATTTAAAATGATTAGATGGAAGTTGGGAACTGATTATTGGCCCAAAACCTCCAATCAAGTGTGGAGTCTTTAATTTTGAAAATGCAGTAATCCATTTAACAGATTAGCATTTCAGTCACAGACTTCGGTTCCTTCATTGGCGCCAAAGGGTTGATGTGTTGCAAATTAAAAAGGTAGCTCTGAGACAGCTACCAGGCGTGTACAATGTCTGTTGAAAAATCCAAGGATTCAGAGGATGATGACGATTCTGACTGTGACAGCGAGTCGGATGACCAAGGTTCCCTTTTCAGCATATTTCTGACCACTTTCTTTTACGGTAAGTTATGTACTATTAATGTAGGCAATCGCGATATTGTGTGGAAAATACAGAAACACAATACTGTATTGTATTGTACAATGCAATACTGTACATGTGTTATGTGTCTCTGGCAATGCCCTGACGTCATCTTTAATGGCCGTCACCGCATGCAGCAATGTTGAAGATGTATCCAAACATTGGCCCCTTCCTCGCTCCTTTATTGTACTTTTCCTCCCATGACAACATAGTTTGGGGGCAAATGCAAGCCCATACTAGGCAGGAGTCGCGAGGATGTAGGACATAGGAGGTACACATCAAGAAATGAGATATGATCAGAAACCCCACGTTTATGCTGTATTCGAAGAAGGTGGGAAGCCGGATTTATCCCACGCGTATCTTCCCAGTTCCGACTTCAAGGATTCGAGGCAAATGTAAACAAGAAAGATGACTCCGTCCGATAAATCGTTTACATTTTGACCTCCAGAAAACCTTCATAATTTCCGTAATTTATATGAATAAAGTAATATCTTATTTTCAAATCATTTCAGCCAAAAACTTCATGCAGAGATAACGGCATGTCATCAGTCAGTCAGAACAAATCACGTTGTGTTAACACAAGTGATTTCAACCAACTAAATTAATAATAAATCTATGTAAATGTTTATAATCTTGTCAATTATATTTCGTCACTCGTGGTCTGTGCCTCCATGGCGTCGCCATTGTCCAGTGACGTCACATTAAAGTCTGTCATAAAAGTTAATAAAATATGGGAAGAAGAGCACCACACATTGTCCAAGTTCCGTCGCAGTTTGATGACGTATGGGGATGTAACACGCGTCGAACAATGTCGTTGTAGTAAATTTGCTCATTGACTATGTCATTGTGTTTAGTAAGCGGATTTTTCATGTCGCGCATTACGTAGTAGGTAGCTGCGGGGTTATATTATAAAGACGCTTCATATTTTGCTTATCTGAGCTCATGACCCACCTTAGCATAGCATTGTAGCCCAGTTGCATTGCGCAACTGTGTTGACAGATGTGTTAGAAGGAAAGCAGTTTTGCGAGTCACAAATTAGTCTCGCATCAAGATTGACCGCGTTTTAGGTTTTTTCTTAATGCTGTGTGAGGTAACGTTGGTTTCTTCAAGTAGATTTTCTTCGAAACTCGTGTTGCCTGCGAGGCATTCGCAACATGTTGAACATTCCAACTCAGTCGTTCCCTGCACCCAGTTCCCAACAGCGGGTCGGCCAGTCGGGGAGGACCAAGGTAAGAAAAACACAACTAATACAATTCTTTGGGATCGTACCCATTTATTGGAAAGAATGAATAATGATCATTCTTGCTTGGCTCTCGACGAAGGCGGACGCTTTTGCTTTCTGCTCCTGTCCCCCACCCCCACCCTTCCCTGCTCGCCACTTAGTCCATGTGCTGTCTTTTGTCTAACTTTCCTAGCCTCCTGTCGTATTTTCATCCTAAAAACAAACATGGAATTGGTTGGCTGGTCTCTCGATGCCATCGACAAAATTTTCTCGACGAGATGAGCAGGCAGTGGGGAGCCTACTTGCCCCTCGGGGACTTTTGCTGCTGGGTACACCCTAGATCCCTGGAGGAAGCGGAGAATGGTGTGCCTGTCAACACTGTCCGTTGAGGATATGGATGACATCTACATGATCAGCCTTCTGATAACAGGTATGCTGCTGTTTGGTGTGAGCAGTTTCCTGATCTATCGCAGAATTCAACCGACGGAGCAGCTCGATTGGAAGTGAAGAGGCTGCCGGTCTAAGGATGGCATAGTGCGGATGTCCAACACTCAGACTCAGACTGTGCTCAACCACAAACTGTTGCGGTTTTGGAGCGTCACTGCAAGATTGACAACAACTTGGAGAAACTGTAATCCGTGCTCAAATATTGAAAGAAATCCCGGATTTGGCTGATCGACGTCACTGAAGAGACAAAAGCCACGGACTCAAGGCTGTCTTAAATTGTTGGGCAGCCTGCTACCAAAACAAAATCTGCTATCTCGACCTTCCCTGATGAAAATATGCACGGAAGCTAGTCCCCACCATCACCCCTCCTTTATACACTCCCTTGTATCACCGTCTTCATTGTTTATGTCTTGTGACCTGTTGTAACTGTCATATGCTTGTGCAGGAGTTTTTTTTTGCCTAACTCAAATTATCCTCAAAATGAGGATAGTTCGAGCGTGGTTTTTTTTTCTCCCCCTCTCCCTCCCTCGTGGTTTCTTTCTGACTTCCGGGTTGAGTGAACGCTGGCGCGTTTGGCTGCCGCTGCTCAACCCGTATTGTTTTGTATTGTTTTGTGTTTTTTGTTATTGTAAAGTGTCCTTGGGTGTCTTGAAAGGCGCTTATAAATAAAATGTATTATTATTATTATTATGTGTCCTCAAGTGTATGGTTGTCCTTTAAATTGTAGGTTGCCTTGAAGCCAGGCCACAGTCTTATGGACTGGATTCGGTACTCCAAAAGTGGAAAAGATCTAACCGGGTTGAGGGGGCGTCTAATTGAGGTTACCCATGAAGAATTGCAGAAACACAACACAAGGAATGACTGCTGGACTTGTATACGAGGTAAGCATTACCCGGCTGTCACAAGAGATGTCAATTTGCGGATGCTTTTGGACTCTTGTCAGACTGACAGGCGCTCACAACCAAGGGTTGACATTAACCTTTTTTTTGTTTACCAGCCGCTGTGGCTGGGGGTCATGTCCTGCTTACAGTTGAGATGCCGTGGCATTGGGCATGGCATCTGAACTGTGGCACCCATGGCACCCATACGCGAACCCAACTTCTCTGTGTGCTATAAAGCTGACCACTGCTGTAGCGTATCACTAACATGTAGTGTTTGCTGTAACACAAATTATATTAACGTCAGAAGTGTATATACCGTACATTTTCGTTAGTATTTGGTACAATTGCCTTTATCTATCTATTAGTATATCACACTTGTTAATGTTACTTTTGTTCCCACTCATTCAGTGTTGTCAATTACTACTTTCCCATGTACAATTAGTTGTTTTCTGATTTTATTTCAAATAACGGCAAACTCAATATTCATGTTACATCACACCTAATGCATATAAGAGCCATAGCGACACAATTGATCAAAGTATTTCAAAACATTTGCGTGAAAAAATAATCAGAAAACCGGCACACGCACTACTTTGTACTGCTTTGTAGAATCGTTTAACGTTGACACTTAACAAGCTGTGTTGGCTGATACTTTTGACTTTCAACTGAGGACACTGATGCCTGAATGAACAAATGATGTTTGTAGGTATGGTGTATAATGTCACTCCCTACATGGATTACCACCCTGGTGGAGAAGATGAGCTGATGAAGGCAGCAGGCATCGATGGCACTGACCTCTTTGACCAGGTGTGGACTTTGTACACTGAGCCCTAATGTTTCCAGTTAAAATGGCACTGTATAAATTGCACCTTCATGTATTTACTATCTGCCTATTTCTAAAAACTATATCTAAAACATTTTTAAAGACCAGAGTTGGTACTTGGGGCTTGACTTTGACTTCAAATCTAAACTGTTGCCGATTAGACTCTACATTACTGTGTTCTACTTGTCCACAGGTCCATCGGTGGGTCAACTATGAGTCCATGTTGAAAGAGTGTCTAGTGGGCAGGATGGCTACAAAGCCCAACACAGCAATTAAAGGTATTTTCAATACAGTTGGGGGATTTATTGAGAAAAAAAAACACATTTACAATGATAATACGTGTCCTTTTTGTTCTATCTATCCCCACTAGTCCGAACACAGTATTACGATTACAAATGTGTTGGTAGAATAGGAATTAAGCAGATCAGTCCTCCAGTTGTAAGCCATCGATGGACACAGCTAATTTGACATTTGACTGCGCTGTCGTCGACAGGAAGTGACTTCAAAGTGCCTTTGGCTCACATCGCATACATCACGGCTCTGGCTGGGCTAGTTCATTATCAATTTGTGTCGCGATAGACGCATGATCACTATCAATTGAAAACACCCTCGATAAATTGTTCGATAGAAAAAAAAATAATCCGGGAGCATAATGACAACCCCGACATTGTACATGTTGTAGGCAGAGACTGCAGGGTGGCGATAGATTTGTGCCACTATTACAAGAACACATGAGGTGATTTTGAGCACAAAAGTGTGTTTGAGCTCAGCTGTTTCCGGATTTCATATTTGTTTTGAGTAGTTTAAAAAAAGTCAATTATTATCTAGATTGATCAATATGAAATACTTGTATCACGATACACTTTTCAGCCGTATCGTCCAGCCACGGTCAGGGCAAAACTGTTTTCTGGATTTCGTCATGTGATAACGTAAGACACTTTTTTTTATTAGGGGAGTGAAGAGTCGATGAAACTATAATATGCAACTTCCCCATGAGTTGAAGCAACCTCGCTGAAATTTTGGTTTCATCCTTTTGGGTTTTGACAGCATGACAAAACCAATGAAATGCCGTTGTTTTTCTAACCAAGAAGGTGACGAACTAATTCATTGAGTCACTTGTCTGACAAAACAAAGTGAAAATGGATACAATACTGGTAACCAAGATCATTGCCCATCGGAAATTAAAAGCATAAAAACTAATGTCATAGGCAAAGACCGATGTGGTCAGTGTGACCAAACTTCAAATTACAACACCAAACATATGTCGGTCTGAACTATTATTTGAAGTATTGGCAACTTCCTCACTATATTGCCCAACATTATGTATACACGTGGCCAAGTTAAATGGAATTTCCTTGCTTAAAAGAGGCCCATCCAGGCCAGGGTATGAATAATTTTGGGCCCAACAGCTTCTGCCAGAAATGTTGGGCGTTACTAACTTTATTAATAAAAGAATGTTCATGTCTGTCTGTTACCAACATATTTTTTTGATCTCCCGTGGTTGATTTGTAGCCCTTGTGTTCCAATACAGAATTGCAATACATTAAATGCGCAACGTAGCACAAGCAGTTACCGTAACAGTAATCAGCGGGCACCTTCGCAAGTGTTGTCATTGAAAACAATTTTATCCGTGTGATTTTTTTTTTTTTTACAGAATGTCCCCTTCACCCCCGTTTTCAATTTAATTTTTTTCTCCTCAGCAATGATACCACCACCTCAACCAGTCTTCGCCCCCACTAACCAAGTGTCTCCTCTGGCCGTCAAAGACTCTCGACCTCGGTATAAAGAAGACATTTACAACAGGAAAAATAAAATGACGACATGAACTCATCTTTTTGTTTATGCTGTACCAATTATGTGTTGTTTGTACAGGTACGACTGGTTCCAAACTGCAACAACAGTTCATCTGGTTATATATACCCAAAGGAAGGTAACTGCTCATCTGCTCCATTACGCCTGAGTCATAATGTTAAATGATCAAAAGCAGAAATGTGCCTGATTTGGGAGGCACTGAACTCATTTTGTGTACGGTAACTTTATATTGACATATTTAGCATTGTTCTTTACACACGTTCGTGGATGAATTATGAGAACCTCCATCTGTATTTTTGGGGGTGATTTGTTCATGTAGGAGAGAATAACTTTTGATTAGCTGTCCACAGTGGCGACCACTGTCCCGGGAAGGGCAAGTCCAGTTGTGAGTTGGATGCAAACTGAACTCATACCATGCCGAAAGTCAATCGGTGTCCACGTATTCTTACCATGGACACAATAACCTCACCATTGGGTTAATTTCAATTCTAATATGGGCCAGACACATGCTAGGATCATAATAATTGATTTTTTTTTTTTTTTTTATGTACACAATTTTGGAGCCATGTCAGGGCTGTGGATTACCTTAAAAAACACATCTTATAATTCTTTAAATAATGCATTTTTGTGATACCACTTTTAGATACCCAACTCTGGCTGTACCGTAGTTGATCTTGAGGCTGGCGTGCTACGAGTAGAAGTGCTGCTTGGGAAAATGTCCTACATGGTGCATTTACGTGAGTAGAAATGGCAATTGAAAATGGTTTATTTAGTTATTTTATCTATGCAATTACGCGTTTTGTCATTTCTTTCAGTGTGTTGTAGAGGATGTTGTCAGTCTTACAAATGCGTATGGTTAGAATATGTGGTTCTAGGTCAAGTACCGGTAAATGAAATCAAATTTGCTTATTGTTATATGTTGTGAAATCTTGTTTATTCTGTTGTTTTAGGTCTTTCAGAAAATGTTGATGGAGACATTGCAGGTAAGATATCCTAAGTTGCTAAAATAATACGGGCTTCTAAAGCACATTTAAATGCTTCTCAGACCCAACAACAAATGTAAGAATATTACAGGCAATAGAAACGACTATATTTGTGTAGTCACCACAATAATAATCTCTATGCAGCCTTACTAGTCTAAACACAGCATTCACAGTCAATTCTGCCAAAGAACGGGATTGCGAATGATATACAGTACTACTGCAATATCACAGAGGGGGGGAGTACTACAAACATTTTCAGCAGCTGTAAATTATTTAAGCTTAGCTTGCCTTCTTTTAGTCTCATACTGTACTGCCATTTTGTCAACAGTTAACACCGCCTTCTCCGTGGGAAAGATTCAGGTGACCATTCTCAAGCAGGCAGAAGGAAAATGGTCAAGTCTCGGTCAACCATTGGAATTCCACAATACATTTGTCAGCAAGAAAGACAGAGGTGAGCTTGAAATTTGGAGAAACATGCATACATTTTCCATTGCTCTTTTATCCTCATTAGGTTTGCGGGTGAGCTGATGTTAGGCAAGAGGTGGGGTACACACTGGACTGGTCACGAGTCAATCATAGAGGCAATCATACACACTCACATTCACATCTATGAGCATTTTACAATGAATGAACGTGCACAGCAGATGTTAAAAAGTCTACACACCCATGTTAAAATGACAGTGAAAAAAGTCTACTGAGTGAGATTTCGGTTTTGATGTGAAAGATGCAATGCCGGAAAGCTCTTTTGATGGCACAAAATAAATTTTAGATAAACAGGAAGTGTAGCAGAGGTGGTGCTCAGTTTTTTAAAATCTCATCAGCTAACGCTGGATATGAAACGCCTTTTTTTGCAGCTCTTTTCTTTCGGGATTGTGTGTTGGTGTCGAAGACTGAGGTGAACCATAACACGCGTGTGTTTCAGTTGCAACTTCCACGTGGGACTGTCATGCATGTGCCTGTTGGGAAACACGTCTACCTCAAATCCCTCATTCAAGGTACCCCCCACCCCCCCCAAAAAAATCATATCACCTTTCTCAGATAGTAGCTCAGAGGTGGGCAGCAGCGTGAGAGGTTTTAGGATTTTTTTTCCTTCAAAATATGACTTGGGACATTATTTTAAGACAGTGACTTTATTCAACACTTGGCAGATCGTTAGAAAAAAAAAAATTAACGTGTTGCTGATCTACTTGTACTCCTGATCAGTGTGACTCAGTCACCAGAACTCAATACCATCTAAATTTCATTTTATGTTCATAACTCATGCAATAGCGCAATTGGATCTTGCGCCCCTCATTTTCCAGAGAAAGTAAACATTTACGGACTCTCATTTTATTTTTGATGCCCATTAGTGAACATCACACTGAACAAATCACGTTTCAATTGCCGTGTCTATTTAATGATCCGTATCCTTCATCTTTAAGAGATACTGTATTCTCGATTAAAATGACGCACGGATAAACACGCACTTCAAGCATTCCATCCCATTTCAAGATGGAACTTGTGTTTATGCTTTTTGCAGGCACAGAGGTGGTGCGACCATACACCCCAGTCGACCAGAGTCTTTCAGTTGGCCCCGATACCTCCTCAGAAAAAACGGGCCTCTACCTCATGATTAAGGTTTATCCCGATGGACTGCTGACTCAACATCTCAACGGCCTACACATAGGTCGGTCTTTTGCCATTTCACTAATGGGAGACTGAATGATGAATTTACTCTTAAAACCGAAATGTTTTGCATGATCTCACATTGTTCTCATTCAACAAACAAATCCGGCTTGAGATCATTGTCGATGAAAGCATCTGCGGTCGTTACACTAACGCCGCTCTTAACCGGTCAAGCAAGCCAGAGCCCTGCTATTAGTTTGAGAATTAAATATTATCAAATGTACGTGTCCTTCCGTGAAAGCAAGCTGATTGTATTTGGGTTTAATCCAAAAAAGACATTTGCATAATCTGCTTTTACTTACTTACAATAATCAATTTTTTGGTCGATTTTCTGACTTGTTATGAATCAAACCAGTAACCAAAACCAAAATCAATGTTTGTACATTTTCTGCATTGTCAATTTGAATGACTGCCCTGTTTTTTTACGAAAGAATGGACATTAGCCATTTGTTTAAATTCGATTAATTGATGAATTAAAAAAAAAGACCAATACATGATTAAAATAGTCTAAATTGCCGCCCCAATTTACAATATTTAGTTTTTGTCTATTGTGGTCTGGTTATTATAATTCCATAAAACACCCATTTAAAAAGCCCAGGTACTATGTTATTTAGAAAAAAATATCCTTTTTTGGATGCTCAAGAAAACATCTTAAACAGGAATGCGAATAATTATGGGGGCTGTACGTGAACCATGACATCATCAAGAGCCTTCTCTTAATTCTCAAATTTTGTGAAACAAGATTTATTTCATATGTAATGCTCAGTGAATTCGCTTTATATGCTCCCAACAGTTTTAGTGATGTTCATTCCAACCTTGTTTGCTGTCACTCTCTAGGTGACCATGTATCCGTGAGTGGTCCGGAGGGTACCTTCAGTCTCCGCCCACTTCGTGATACCACAGTCCTCTACCTTTTAGCAGCAGGAACAGGCTTCACTCCAATGTCTCGTCTTATTCGAGTGGCCTTACATGAGAGCTTCTCTATCAGGTCTGTAAAAAACAAACACAAAAAACCCACCCAAGCATGCATATGTTAATCCTGAGTTTGATTTCTAAATCCTTCAGTCAGGAAAATGATTAAATCAGTAATGTTGCATTGCTTCTCAAGAAGTTGTGCTCAAAACTCTTAATCGGTCACATTTTGAGGAAGCGCTTGACCGATTTATCTCGAAACATACTGTATATAATGTTTAAACAGCAAGTATTCGGTTTCATTGTCATCCGTGATTCCAGTTCAAAGAGTTGATAGATTTGCCGGTTGCATTTCGCAAGTCTGCTCGATAATGTGGTTGTGGTCCAAAGTTTTCATAGACCCCATCATATGAATAAATAACATATTCATTCGGGGGTTTTATTGATGTATTTGAATAATTCCTTTTCTTGTGTGGCAATCATAATACTAATAACAACACAGCATCTTTTATATGCACACTTGTACAATGCACGTTGTCAATGATTACGTGGTCGCTTTAAATCATCGGGATTTAGGACAGCTCGTCGTTTCTTCTCATGCGTGAAAAAGCTTTTTGTCAAAGCGGTCACTTCGACAAGCAAGACTCAGAGCTGAAACAAAAACGTAAAGAATTAAGTCATGAAGGAGTATAGGTAATTTATTATAAATATATGTAAATACATTCTTATTTTTAATCATCATTGACAAAGTGTTACTTATAATTATGGCACCCTGTAGAAAAAAAAAAAAGCTTCCCAATGAACAAGCCCAAAAGGAATTTCATTCATCATCACGGTGAAGATGTTGTAACCACAACTGTATGTGTCCGCAGGAAAACCCAGTTGCTATTTTTTAACCGGCGCGAAGAGGACATCCTGTGGCGTAGGGAACTGGATGAACTAACTGCTCAGGATGAAAGGTGACCCATCTCATGAATGAAAACTTCACCAGAAGTGTTTCATAATTTTTGATTTGAAGTGACAGAAAGTTGGTTTAAGTGATGAGAATCCCTTGAGGGTTTTTTTTTTGGCCCACACAAAATAATAACGGGTAGAAATGTTTTCATGTGAAAGCAAGCAAAGTAACAAAGAGCTATGAAAGACATTGAATGTTTGATGAAAATGTGTTTTCATTTTACTTAATATGTCACTTCACACATGGGCTGACACTGGCCTGCTAACTTCAGGGAGACTTAAAGAAAGCTATCAAGGGCCACTTTCTCCAATTTTTGAACAATGTCATTATTTGCTCCTTCTTTCTACTGGAGGTGGAAGAAAAATATCAAAATTGGATAGCAGATTTTTTGGGGGGGGTGATGAGGGGTCTAGGATCTCATTTTAGAACCAAATCACTCAACTCCAGCAGTCACTACTACAATTGTGCATTGATAAGAAGGGAGCATGCTCACACGACATGCTCAGAATATTTGTGTTCATGTGATTCCCGTCAGGTTCCAGGTGGAGCACATCCTCTCTGAGCCATGTGAAAGCTGGACGGGCAGGAAGGGCCGCGTGGACGATACAATCATCAAGGATTTTCTAAGTAGGCCGCAGGGCTCAAAGTGCTATGTTTGTGTATGTGGCCCAACGCTCTTTACTGAACAGACAATCAGGTATGTAAAACTGGGGGGACAATTTATTTGGATGACAATCCTGGGTTGTTTTGGGATTATCTGGCCGAGTCGCCGTTGCATTCTTGAGAGTATTTTTCGTTGGGAAGGACAATAGCTTTGTAACATTTTCACGGCTGATAGATTCCTGCCACTTTGTTGATTTGTTCTTCAATGTCTTTGAATCTCGGCCCGATGCGCGGAGACCAAAGTGGTGCTTTTCTTAATTCGCATTGATGTCCTTCAAACTTGTGGGGAATGTTGGTATAAGAGCAACTGTAGTTTATAGGAGCTTTCACACAAGACGCAGCACAGGACAGGGCAGATTGCTAGCCACGTGTTCTTTGTTGGCTAGTTGTAGCTCACTGATTTTGGAAAATGGACATAGTGTCATTGATATTGTTTGGGGAAAGATGAAATATGTGATGGTCAATCCCTGACATACAAGAGATGAACCTGATTTTACTTTTCATCTGTCAGGTTGGTCAAGCAGCAAGGTTTTAGTGAAGAGGAGATCCACGCCTTCCAGGGCTGACATGCTGTGCTCTGCTGCAAACCTGCAAAGACTGAGCGTGCCTTCAAGTGGCAGTCAGACTTCACTTTAATTTATACCGTACATTTACAGTGTGTGTGAGAAGAGGACATTCTATGCACCAAAGTTGTGATGATATACACTCTTTCACTGCCAGCTGCTTTTAGAGCAGCCAACCCCACGTTGCCAGCCGTTTTAGAGCATTTTAACTGTTTTTTTTTTCTCCCCAAGACCCACAGAGTATTTTATTCTACTGAGTAAAAACTCCACGCTTCGGGAGTTTTCGATGAAATATATGACATTTACCAGAATACACTGGCCTCTGCGAGTAAGGGGGAAAAAAATGTAGTTACCACACTCGGTAATCAGCAGCAGACAATCGGTTGGTTTTACTAAACACAGCTCAAGGACATTGTGAGTTAGATTTTTTTTTCTTTTGTGACGCATCTAACAGCTGAAAACAGTGGTTTCCTTCTGTAAACCTCTCAGGACATTGAATCGATTGGAACGGAACTGCTCTCATTGTCTTCGATGTTTCGCCTCTCATCCGAGTAGACTTCATCAGTTCGTGCATTAAGTCTCGGTTCGGACTGCACCAGCTGAAATTGGTGTGGCAAACCCAACAATTTAGACTCCCAAGTTGGAGGCATACCCCAACCATGAATGGGGTCATGGGGGCTTGCCTCCAACTTGACACATCAACAGTTGGGTTTGTCGAAGTCACTATTCTCTACCCCCAACAAAAAAAAAATTGTTGGCTGGTAAAAGTTTTACTCTGACCAACCAATCAAGATGGAAACATTCTCGGCTCATCCACTGGCCCTGTAAGAACAAATTTGAAATGAATCTCAGTTTCTAATATAGATCAAGGCACTACGCCCACGCGACTGATTCTGAAGGCCCCGCCCGGATAGATTTGATTGACATGTCAGCACATAGAAGCCATTTGATTGGTCATAACATCTGAAATCCATACCATACACAGTACATTAGTGGAAAGACTGGAGCCTGGAGAAACGCTTTGAAATGAATAGAACAGACTATTGGCAATAAATGAGTCCCATTATAATCAAATCTATTAGAATTGACATTGTTTAGGTACGTGCTTCTGATGGCAATTCAGCATTCAAAGAAGCCATTGCTGCCCTAGACGGCTCACCACTGTTGGAAATCATGTCCTTCCGCTCAACAATAATGTACTATTTTATATCTACCACTTACAATTGCAATAAAAATTGTTTAGCCATGTAATGTGACAAAGTGTGAAAAGGTTCGATTATGAATTCTTGTGCAAGCCACTGTAAATCTGACACCAGGAACCAAATGGTGGCATTCAAGTTTCTGAAAAAGTTGTAAATGGTATCAAAGATACAAGATCCAAATGAATGCAATTATGTTAAATAAGCAAGTACTGAATATTGTATGCAAGCGTAGCACTGGATCTGTTACAGTCCTCGGAGGGTCTTTAAGCGCTCCAGAGGCAGATGGACATGCAACTGCTGTGGAAAAATGCCATCCTATAACATGCTGTCCTGTCCACTTATGTAATTTAATTTTATATGGTAGAGAATTTCAACCCGATAGTATCAACTGTGTCAGTTGGTGCTCAATAAAAACATGAATGACCTCAAACAGGAGTGGAACTGGTTTGTCCCGTGCATCATTGGAGTTGTGCGTTGACTGTTCTCCTTCAAAGCTTTCAATCACGCTAATTCGCACTTCTGCATGAGATGGTTTTGCTTCTTGAAATAGGGACTAAAAAGCAGATTTGAGGTACAAGGCACTTCACTCCAATACGGACTTCAGCTCAGCACTGAACATATTGTTGGCATTGGGCAGAATCCTCACCTCTCTGAAGACAACATTCAATAAAATGTCACATTTGTTGAACCATTAAGAGTAGGCTCATTTCAACATTTAAAAATCAGTAAATAGCTTGGAAAAATAACTGCGCCAGGCGGGAACTATACCGATTTGTGAAAAAATGTGGGCATAAGAGGTTTCCGCCCAACTTTGATGATTTGGAGCATGTCTGGACTTATGTTCTCACATCAAAAGGAAAACCAACTGGACCCCAAATGAGCAGTTTCTTACACGAGGGTTTCCACCCGAGCGCATTGTAAATTTCTTTCACACCCACTTGATAAATTGACCTCTCCGAAGGTTAACAGTACTTTTACAGTACTTTTTGCAGACATTACGCATGTCAAAAAACGTGCCTCATGTAGCATATGTGTCATCATCCACTCCAAGGTCATGTGTAGTTAATGAAAACAAACAAAATAACAAATTGAATAAAGATTTTATTAAAATGTATAAATATGCAAATCTGTGATGATACATATATCGATATACACAAACAAAAGCAACTGCAGTCATTGCAGTGACAAAAAAAAAGACTTCTTTCAAAAGTTGTTTTTTTTTTTTTTACAGTACTTACGCTATAAAACAAGACTTCTTGAAATTGACTAAGTGTTGTCAAGCTCCTGTATGACCTCTGTTGGGGTTCATGAATCGAGTCGGAGGTTCATACCCTGTCTTTGCATATGTCTTACGATATCCAAAATGGAGTCCAACTCCAAGCGGAAAGCTTCCAGCTCTCTGACCTTATCTACTGCTAGGCACCTCCAATGATTGACTTGTGACTGCTGATCACCCTCGGGCCACGAACCTCCAATGATCTGTAGGAAGAATTTGGAGACAGCGTTTTGGCTTGATTTGACCAACCTCAAAGCTGAAAAACGGTGTGCTTTCTTTTTCTCGTGAATCATCTGATCACAAAGGCCACGTTCCAACACCAATTTGGACCATGATGATGTGCTTCATTTCATGTCTGAACCCAATCTACCTTGTTCAACTCTTTCTCTCTGTCTTGTTGTCTCAGCTCCATGGTGAGGAGCTTTGCCTCCAGGCTACAAAGGAGTTTCACTTCTGGGCTCTGTGCTTCTTTGGCTTCCTTCAGTTCCTTTAACAGCCTGCTTAACTGAAAAAAAAAGAAGAAAATAAAGAAGAAATTTAATAAAATACCTGAACTGTTTCGAGGTTTTCCACGACATGGGCGACGAAATTTGGACAGAGGAAATACAACCTCATCATAAGAAGCCATGTTTCCTCCAACAGCAATAAGGCAACCCCTCATTTATGTTGAATTCATGACAAAGTCCCCAAATGTTTTTGTCAGCCATGGAATGCAACCATGTGCTCGCGTGAACAAAGTGGTAGACAAAGTTAAATCAATCAAGCATATTGTGTACAGATGTGAAAAGTAAGTTCTTGCAACCATCCATCCCAGTACAAAATCAAGCAACTGAATTATGTACTTTGAGACAGGAGAGTATATGACCAGAAGAATTTACAGTATAATTTGATAGCAGTGACATGATGCTAAGAATTGTCATTGCATTCGAGAGGGAAGACAAAAAGGCTCTACAGACTTGTGTTGATTCTTCTGGCATCCATTAAATAGTTCAATTGAAAATATGCAGTCTTCTGGTAGATACTGTTAGTGTAGCAAGCTATAAAAATAAAAGACTGACAAAACCTCTCCGGAACTTTTCAACCAGAAGATTGTTCTGGCACATTGAGTTTTCGATGGAAATGGTACTTGAAAAGCAAAAATGCTGGCTATAGCATGTGAAAAAAAAAAAAAATACAAATTCAGACACTGTGTAAGAACGCTAAGAATGTAACCTGAGCCTCCAAAGCCGTCTCTCGAGTTATGGATAGGGCAAGTGCTTCTTTGGCCCCATTCAGCTCTTTCAGCTGATCTTGCAAAAACTTCACCATGATCTGCAGGAGGACAAATGTGCAAAGATTCAAGAAACATTTTTGATTCTTCTCAAAACGCAGGCGATTGGGTGTTCTCTCATTATTACCTCCCGAGCGTTCAGTTCATTGCTGAGTTGGGCAACCTTTGAAGAAGAGTGCTCCATGGCGTGAGTGGCACGCATGTGCTCCAATGCCTTGAACTTTTCTACTTTCAGAGAAGAAATCTGATCCAAAAAGTGATCCCTTTGCCTGAACACATAAATTCACATTCAGTCAGCCCCATTCCGGACAGTATTGCGGAGCTTGAAGGTTTGACGCACACCTGCATAGCTCCTCCTTAGCTTGTGCCACATCACATGTCAGTGCCTCCTTTTGCTGCTCATTGTGCAGCTCAAGCTGCTTTAGACGCTCCCGGAGAGCGTCATTCTCCTTCAGCACCTCTGTGATGTGACTCCCTGGGCAGTGCAAGTACAGTATAGATAGAACAAAAGATGGGTTAAATAGTAGAGCTCTCACATTGCAAACTCTATATTTAGTCATAGTTGTACCATGCACTGATAAGTTAGATTCAATTCAGTTGTACACGACGATCGCAAAGTATTTGTCGGCACGAGTTTACGTCGACGTATTTAACATAGCCTTTTCAACGTTTCTCACATGCGCCGCTCTGACAGGTTCTCACACACATACCTGTGAAGACTGTGGGCTGGTAGGTTTTCTCACACTGAGCAGCGGGGAACATTTCTTCTTGTGTGGATAAGGCTGATTTGACCGTGTTTAGTTGTCGTTTGGGCTCTTTGGTTTGAGAATCTTGTTGTAAGTTATGGCCGGAGAGCATGTTCTTCCTCTCTTTCTGCAGTCTCTCCACAGTGCGGGTCAACTCCTGAACTGTTTGTGTTTTAAGAGCCAACTCTTGGTTGAGTCGGGCTATGCGGGCACCGTGTGCTTCCTCAGCTTGTCGCTGGTGTCGGGTTGGGCTGTGCACGGCCTGCAAGGCATACATGTACAACGTCTCACTTATAGGGCTGTGTCGATCATCCCAACCGTGATAATACAAGTATTTGAAGAATATACTGCAAAAAGAGTGCAAAACCGTGTTGCGTTAACCAATGCGTTTGTCTTCATTAGGGTTATGGCTCAGTCGAATCTTATCCCATCTGACTGTGCGTGAGGGAAACCCTGAACTGGTCGGCAGCGGATTGCAGGGCACATACATTACTTTTTCAAATACAACCGTGCACACTCACATTCAGACCTGTGGCCAATTTAGTCTTGAGTTCACTGAACATGCATGTTTTTGGAATAATGGAGGAAGGCCATGCACATGCCTGTGCTGACAATCACAACCGGAACCTCTCAGCTATGAAGTGAAGCAGATGCGCTAACTCCAAATTAACGACATAATAACTTAATATAATCCCTCTCTCGGAAATGTTAAATCCCACTTTTCTGTGTTGTCACCTTATAATAATGGCCAAAGAGATATCCTGAAGGCAAATAATAGCCTCAAACACCTCCTAATGATGCTGCACACCTTGAGAATTATAAATAACAAAATTATCCGGAACTATTCATGATTAATCTGTCACATTATTTTCTACAAGGCTCGTAACGTTGACTTGTTATATAATATGTAGCACTTACCTTGCGTTTGACTTGTTTCTTGAGAGTTTCGATCTGATCCTGAAGAATGGTTTCCTTCTGCTCGAAAGCTTCTTGTACCTGCTGTAGCTCAACCTTCATTCTTTCAACCTGCGACATCCATGATTCAGTACCCGACGCTGAAATTGCTGCCCCCTCCTGTTGGTACTTCAGCTGCTGCTCCAACTCAGAGATCTGATGTTCGTACCGCAGCTACATGGTGAGACACAGACATGCTCATCTTGACATGAACTTCAACTATGTGAGTATATGTTGGATGCTTTGGGAGAATAGGTGGCATTGATGTAAGCATCGCCTCAACTCAGCCCATTATGTTCATAGCACGTTCAAAGCAGGAACGTGCTATTTTTCCTGAGATTGTACGAATAATTAATAGCAACTATAATGAATGTGTGTGTGTGTGTGTGTGTGTGTGTGTGTGTGTGTGTGTGTGTATATATATATATATATATATATATATATATATATATATATATATATATATATATATATATATATATATATATATATATATATATATATATATATATATATATATATATATATATATATATATATACCGAAAAAAAAAACGACCATGTATAGTAAGGCATATTTAGCCGGAAAAAACGACCATGTATATCCATCCATCCATCCATTTGATCCTCACTAGGGTCGCGGTGGGTGCTGGAGCCTATCCCAGCTGTCTTCGGGCAGTAGGCAGGGGACACCCTGAATCGGTTGCCAGCCAATCGCAGGGCACACAGTGACGAACCACCATCCACGCTCACATCCACACCTAGGGACAATTTTAGAGCGACCAATCAGCCTGCCATGCATGTTTTTGGAATGTGGGAGGAAACCGGAGTGCCCGGAGAAAACCCACGCAGGCCCAGGGAGAACATGCAAACTCCACACAGGGAGGCCGGAGCTGGAATTGAAGCCGGTACCTCTGCACTGTGAGGTTGACGCACTAACCACTGGACTACCGGGCCGCCCACCATGTATAGTAAGGCATTTTTAATTAAAAAACCACCATGTATAGGAAGGCGTTTTTAACGCCAAAAAACGACCATGTATAGTAAGGCGTTTTGAACCCAAAAAAATGACCATGCATAGTAAGGCGTTTCTAGCCGGAAAAAACGACCATGTATAGTAAGGCGTCAAAAAAACTACCATGTATAGTAAGGCATTTTTAGCCGGAAAAAACGACCGTGTATAGTAAGGCGTTTTTAACCGAAAAAACGACCATGCATAGTAAGGCGTTTTTTACCAAATAAACGACCATGTATAGTAAGGCGTTTCTAACCGAAAAAAACGACCATGTATAGTAAGGCGTTTTGAACCGAAAAAAATGACCATGTATAGTAAGGCGTTTCTAGCCGGAAAAAACGACCATGTATAGTAAGGCGTTTTGAACGAAAAAATGACCATGTATAGTAAGGCGTTTCTAGCCGAAAAAAACGACCATGTATAGTAAGGCGTTTTTAGCGGAAAAAAATGACCATGTATAGTAAGGCGTTTTTAGCGAAAAAGCGACCGTGTATAGTAAGGCGTTTTTAACGAAAAAAGCGACCATGCATAGTAAGGCGTTTTTTACCAAATAACGACCATGTATAGTAAGGCGTTTCTAACCGAAAAAACGACCATGTATAGTAAGGCGTTTTGAACCGAAAAAAATGACCATGTATAGTAAGGCGTTTCTAGCCGGAAAAAATGACCATGTATAGTAAGGCGTTTTGAACCGAAAAAAATGACCATGTATAGTAAGGTGTTTCTAGCCGGAAAAAACGACCATGTATAGTAAGGCGTTTTTAGCCGAAAAAAATGACCGTGTATAGTAAGGCGTTTTTAGCCGAAAAAAACGACCATGTGTAATAAGGCGTTTTTAATCAAAAAAACGACCATTTATAGTGAGGTATTTTTAGCAGAAAAAAACGACCATGTATAGTAAGATGTTTTTTTCCAAAAAAACGACCATGTATAGTAAGGCGTTTCTAGCCGGAAAAAACGACCATGTATAGTAAGGCGTTTTGAACCGAAAAAAATGACCATGTATAGTAAGGCGTTTCTAGCCGGAAAAAACGACCATGTATAGTAAGGCGTTTTTAGCCGAAAAAAATGACCATGTATAGTAAGGCGTTTTTAGCCAAAAAAAACGACCGTGTATAGTAAGGCGTTTTTAACCGAAAAAACGACCATGCATAGTAAGGCGTTTTTTACCAAATAAACGACCATGTATAGTAAGGCGTTTCTAACCGAAAAAAACGACCATGTATAGTAAGGCGTTTTGAACCGAAAAAAATGACCATGTATAGTAAGGCGTTTCTAGCCGGAAAAAGCGACCATGTATAGTAAGGCGTTTTAGCGAAAAAACGACCATGTATAGTAAGGCGTTTTAGCGAAAAAATGACCATGTATAGTAAGGCGTTTTAGCCAAAAAAAACGACCGTGTATAGTAAGGCGTTTTTAGCCGAAAAAAACGACCATGTATAATAAGGCGTTTTTAATCAAAAAAACGACCATTTATAGTGAGGTATTTTTAGGAGAAAAAAATGACCATGTATAGTAAGGCGTTTTTTACCAAAAAAACGACCAGGCGTTTTGAACCAAAAAAAAGGACCATGTATAGTAAGGCATTTTTAGCCGGAAAAAACGACCGTGTATAGTAAGGCGTTTTTAGCCGAAAAAAATGACCATGTATAGTAAGGCGTTTCTAGCCGGAAAAAACGACCATGTATAGTAAGGCGTTTTTAGCGGAAAAAAATGACCATGTATAGTAAGGCGTTTTTAGCCAAAAGCGACCGTGTATAGTAAGGCGTTTTTAACCGAAAAAACGACCATGCATAGTAAGGCGTTTTTTACCAAATAAACGACCATGTATAGTAAGGCGTTTCTAACCGAAAAAAACGACCATGTATAGTAAGGCGTTTTGAACCGAAAAAAATGACCATGTATAGTAAGGCGTTTCTAGCGGAAAAAGCGACCGTGTATAGTAAGGCGTTTCTAGCGGAAAAAGCGACCATGTATAGTAAGGCGTTTTTAGCGAAAAAATGACCATGTATAGTAAGGCGTTTTTAGCCAAAAAAACGACCGTGTATAGTAAGCGTTTTAACCGAAAAAGCGACCATGCATAGTAAGGCGTTTTTACCAAATAAGCGACCATGTATAGTAAGGCGTTTCTAACGAAAAAAAGCGACCATGTATAGTAAGGCGTTTTGAACGAAAAAATGACCATGTATAGTAAGGCGTTTCTAGCGGAAAAAGCGACCATGCATAGTAAGGCGTTTTTAGCCGAAAAAAATGACCGTGTATAGTAAGGCGTTTTTAGCCGAAAAAAACGACCATGTATAATAAGGCGTTTTTAATCAAAAAAACGACCATTTATAGTGAGGTATTTTTAGGAGAAAAAAATGACCATGTATAGTAAGGCGTTTTTTACCAAAAAAACGACCAGGCGTTTTGAACCAAAAAAAAGGACCATGTATAGTAAGGCATTTTTAGCCGGAAAAAACGACCGTGTATAGTAAGGCGTTTTTAACCGAAAAAACGACCATGCATAATAAGGCGTTTTTTACCAAATAAACGACCATGTATAGTAAGGCGTTTCTAACCGAAAAAAAACGACCATGTATAGTAAGGCGTTTTTAACCGAAAAAAATGACCATGTATAGTAAGGCGTTTTTAACCGAAAAAACGACCATGCATAGTAAAGCGTTTTTTACCAAATAAACGACCATGTATAGTAAGGCGTTTTTAGCCGGAAAAAACGACCATGTAAAGTAAGGCATTTTACACCGAAAAAAACGACAATGTATAGTAAGGTGTTTTTTACCAAAAAAACGACCAGGCGTTTTTAACCAAAAAAACGACCATGTATAGTAAGGCATTTTTAGCTGAAAAAACGACCATGTATAGTAAGGCGTTTTTAATCAAAAAAACGACCATTTATAGTAAGGCATTTTTAGCTGAAAAAACGACCATGTATAGTAAGGCGTTTTTAATCAAAAAAACGACCATGTATAGTAAGGTGTTTTTAGCCGAAAAAAACGACCATGTATAATAAGGTGTTTTTAATTAAAAAAAACGACCATTTATAGGAAGGCGTTTTTCACCGAAAAAAACGACCATGTATAATAAGGCGTTTTTAACCAAAAAACGACCATGTATAGTAAGGCGTTTTTAACCAAAAAAAACGACCATGTATAGTAAGGCATTTTTAGCCGGAAAAAACGACCGTGTATAGTAAGGCGTTTTTAACCGAAAAAACGACCATGCATAGTAAGGCGTTTTTTACCAAATAAACGACCATGTATAGTAAGGCGTTTCTAACCAAAAAAACGACCATGTATAGTAAGGCGTTTTTAACCGAAAAAAAAGACCATGTATAGTAAGGCGTTTTTAACCGAAAAAACGACCATGCATAGTAAGGCGTTTTTTACCAAATAAACGACCATGTATAGTAAGGCGTTTCTAACCGAAAAAAACGACCATGTATAGTAAGGCGTTTTTAACCAAAAAAACGACCATGTATAGTAAGGCCTTTTTAGCCGGAAAAAACGACCATGTAAAGTAAGGCATTTTACACCGAAAAAACCGACAATGTATAGTAAGGCGTTTTTAACCAAAAAAACGACCATGTATAGTAAGGCATTTCTAACCGAAAAAACGACCATGTAAAGTAAGGCGTTTTTAACCAAAAAAACGACCATGTATAGTAAGGCGTTTTTAGCCGGAAAAAACGACCATGTAAAGTAAGGCATTTTACACCGAAAAAAACGACAATGTATAGTAAGGCGTTTTTAACCAAAAAAACGACCATGTATAGTAAGGCATTTTTAGCTGAAAAAACGACCATGTATAGTAAGGCGTTTTTAATCAAAAAAACGACCATGTATAGTAAGGCGTTTTTAATAAAAAAAACGACCATGTATAGTAAGGCGTTTTTAGCCGGAAAAAACGACCATGTAAAGTAAGGCATTTTACACCGAAAAAAACGACAATGTATAGTAAGGCGTTTTTAACCAAAAAAACGACCATGTATAGTAAGGCATTTTTAGCTGAAAAAACGACCATGTATAGTAAGGCGTTTTTAATCAAAAAAACGACCATGTATAGTAAGGTGTTTTTAATTAAAAAAACGACCATGTATAGTAAGGCGTTTCTCACCGAAAAAAACGACCATGTATAGTAAGGCGTTTTTAACCGAAAAAACGACCATGTAAAGTAAGGCGTTTTTAACCAAAAAAACGACCATGTATAGTAAGGCGTTTTTAGGCGGAAAAAACGACCATGTATAGTAAGGCGTTTTTAATTAAAAAAACGACCATGTATAGTAAGGCGTTTCTCACGAAAAAAGCGACCATGTATAGTAAGGCGTTTTAACCGAAAAACGACCATGTAAAGTAAGGCGTTTTTAACCAAAAAAACGACCATGTATAGTAAGGCGTTTTTTACCAAATAAACGACCATGTATAGTAAGGCGTTTTTAGCCGGAAAAAACGACCATGTATAGTAAGGCATTTTTAGCTGAAAAAACGACCATGTATAGTAAGGCGTTTTGAACCCAAAAAAATGACCATGTATAGTAAGATGTTTTTTTCAAAAAAAACGACCATGTATAGTAAGGCGTTTTTAACCGAAAAAAACGACCATGTATAGTAAGGCATTTTTAGCCGGAAAAAACGACCATGTATCGTAAGGCATTTTTAGCCGGAAAAAACGACCATGTATAGTAAGGCGTTTTTAACCGAAAAAAACGACCATGTATAGTAAGGTGTTTTTATTTAAAAAAACGACCATGTATAGTAAGGCGTTTTGAACCCCAAAAAATGACCATGTATAGTAAGGCGTTTTGAACCCAAAAAAATGACCATGTAAAGTAAGGCATTTTACACCGAAAAAAACGACAATGTATAGTAAGGCGTTTTTAACCAAAAAAACGACCATGATTAGTAAGGCATTTTTAGCTGAAAAAACGACCATGTATAGTAAGGCGTTTTTAATCAAAAAAACGACCATGTATAGTAAGGTGTTTTTAATTAAAAAAACGACCATGTATAGTAAGGCGTTTTGAACCCAAAAAAATGACCATGTATAGTAAGATGTTTTTAGCTGAAAAAACGACCATGTATAGTAAGGCGTTTTTAATAAAAAAAAACGACCATGTATAGTAAGGCATTTTTAGCAGAAAAAAATGACCATGTATAGTAAGGCGTTTTTTACCAAAAAAACGACCAGGCGTTTTTAACCCCAAAAAAACGACCATGTATAGTAAGGCATTTTTAGCCGGAAAAAACGACCATGTATAGTAAGGCATTTTTAGCCGGAAAAAACGACCATGTATAGTAAGGCGTTTTTAACCGAAAAAACGGACCATGTATCGTAAGATGTTTTTTTTCCAAAAAAACGACCATGTATAGTAAGGCGTTTTTAACGAAAAAGCGACCATGTATAGTAAGGCATTTTTGGCGAACGACCATGTATAGTAAGGCATTTTATCCGGAAAAAGCGACCATGTATAGTAAGGCGTTTTTAACGAAAAAGCGACCATGTATAGTAAGGTGTTTTTATTTAAAAAACGACCATGTATAGTAAGCGTTTTGAACCCCAAAAATGACCATGTATAGTAAGGCGTTTTGAACCCAAAAATGACCATGTATAGTAAGGCGTTTAGCGGAAAACGACCATGTATGGTAAGGCGTCAAAAAACTACCATGTATAGTAAGGCGTTTTTAATCAAAAACCGACCATGTATAGTAAGGTGTTTTTAATTAAAAAAACGACCATGTATAGTAAGGCGTTTTGAACCCAAAAAATGACCATGTATAGTAAGGCGTTTTGAACCCAAAAAAATGACCATGTATAGTAAGGCGTTTTTAATCATAAAATGACTATGTATAGTAAGGCGTTTTAAGCCGGAAAAAACGACCATGTATAGTAAGGCGTTTTTAACCGAAAAAAACGACCATGTATAGTAAGGTGTTTTTATTTAAAAAAACGACCATGTATAGTAAGGCGTTTTGAACCCCAAAAAATGACCATGTATAGTAAGGCGTTTTGAACCCAAAAAAATGACCATGTATAGTAAGGCGTTTCTAGCCGGAAAAAACGACCATGTATGGTAAGGCGTCAAAAAAACTACCATGTATAGTAAGGCGTTTTTAATCAAAAAACCGACCATGTATAGTAAGGTGTTTTTAATTAAAAAAACGACCATGTATAGTAAGGCGTTTTGAACCCAAAAAAATGACCATGTATAGTAAGGCGTTTTGAACCCAAAAAAATGACCATGTATAGTAAGGCGTTTTTAATCATAAAATGACTATGTATAGTAAGGCGTTTTAAGCCGGAAAAAACGACCATGTATAGTAAGGCGTTTTTAACTGAAAAAAACGACCATGTATAGTAAGGCGTTTTTAATCATAAAACGACCATGAATAGTAAGGCGTTTTAAGCCGGAAAAACGACCATGTATAGTAAGGCGTTTTTAACCAAAAAAAACGACCATGTATATAGTAAGGCGTTTTTAACGAAAACGACGATGTATAATAAGGCATTTTTAACCAAAAAAGCGACCATGTATAGTAAGCGTTTTTAACCCCAAAAACGAATATGTATAGTAAAGGCGTTTTTAGCGAAAAAAAAGCGACGATGTATAGTAAGGCGTTTGTAACGAAAAAAGCGACGATGTATAGTAAGGCGTTTGTAACGAAACGACGATGTATAGTAGGCGTTTTTCAATCAAAAAACGACCATGTATACTAAAGCGTTTTTATCGGAAAAAATAGCGACCATATATAGTAAGGCGTTTTTAGCGGAAAAAAACAACCATGTATAGTGGCGTTTTGAACCAAAAAAGCGACCATTTATAGTAAGGCGTTTTTACGGAAAAAAAAGCGACCATGTATAGTAAGGCGTTTTTAATCAAAAATAGACCATGTATAGTGAGGCTTTTAACGAAAAAAGACCATGTATGGTAAGGCGTTTTTACCAAAAAAGCGACCATGTATAGTAAGGCGTTTTCACGAAAAAAGCGACCATGTATAGTAAGGCATTTTTAACCAAAAACGACCATGTATAGTAAGGCGTTTTTAACCAAAAAAAAAAGCGACCATGTATAGTAAAGCGTTTTAGCGAAAAAATGACCATGTATAGTAGGCGTTTGAACCCAAAAAATGACCATGTATAGTAAGGCGTTTTTAATCATAAAAGCGACTATGTATAGTAAGGCGTTTTAAGCGGAAAAGCGACCATGTATAGTAGGCGTTTTTAACTGAAAAAAGCGACCATGTATAACATAAGCGTTTTAATCATAAAAGCGACCATGAATAATAAGGCGTTTTAAGCGGAAAAAGCGACCATGTATAGTAAGGCGTTTTAACCAAAAAAAAACGACCATGTATATAGTAAGGCGTTTTTAACCGAAAAAACGACGATGTATAGTAAGGCATTTTTAACCAAAAAAAACGACCATGTATAGTAAGGCGTTTTTAACCCCAAAAAACGAATATGTATAGTAAGGCGTTTGTAACTGAAAAAACGACGATGTATAGTAAGGCGTTTGTAACCGAAAAAACGACGATGTATAGTAAGGCGTTTTTAATCAAAAAAACGACCATGTATACTAAGGCGTTTTTTATCGGTAAAAATAAACGACCATATATAGTAAGGCGTTTTTAGCCGGAAAAAACAACCATGTATAGTGAGGCGTTTTGAACCAAAAAAACGACCATTTATAGTAAGGCGTTTTTTACCGGGAAAAAAAAAACGACCATGTATAGTAAGGCGTTTTTAATCAAAAATAGACCATGTATAGTGAGGCTTTTTTAACCGAAAAAAAGACCATGTATGGTAAGGCGTTTTTTACCAAAAAAACGACCATGTATAGTAAGGCGTTTTTCACCGAAAAAAACGACCATGTATAGTAAGGCGTTTTTAACCAAAAAACGACCATGTATAGTAAGGCGTTTTTAACCAAAAAAAAACGACCATGTATAGTAAGGCGTTTTAGCCGAAAAAAATGACAATGTATAGTAAGGCGTTTTTTACCAACAAAACGACCAGGCGTTTTTAACCAAAAAAAAAACGTATAGTAAGGCGTTTTTAGCCGGAAAAAAACGTGTATAGTAAGGCGTTTTTAACCGAAAAAATATCATGTATAGTAAGGCGTTTTTTACCAAAAAACAACCATGTACAGTAAGGCGTTTTTTTTACCAAAAAAACAACCATGTATAGTAAGGCGTTTTTAATCAAAAAATGACCATTTATAGTAAGGCGTTTTAGCGGAAAAGCGACCATGTATAGTAAAGCGTTTTTAACCAAAAAAGCGACCATGTATAATAAGGCGTTTTAACCAAAAAAACCACCATGTATAGTAAGCGTTTTAGCGAAAAATCGACCATGTACAGTAAGGCGTTTGTAACCGAAAAAGCGGCGATGTATAGTAAGGCGTTTTTAACGAAAAAACGACCATGTATAGTAAGATGTTTTAGCTGGAAAAAGCGACCATGTATAATAAGGCGTTTTTAACGAAAAAACGACCATGTATAATAAGGCGTTTTTAACGAAAAACAACCATGTATAGTAAGGCGTTTTTACCAAAAACAACCATGTATAGTAAGCGTTTTATCGGAAAAAATAAGCGACCATATATAGTAAGCGTTTTAGCGGAAAAAACAACCATGTATAGTAAGGCGTTTTGAACCAAAAGCGACCATTTATAGTAAGCGTTTTTACCGGAAAAAAAACGACCATGTATAGTAAGGCGTTTTAACCGAAAAAGCGACCATGTATAGTAAGGCGTTTTTACCAAAAACAACCATGTATAGTAAGGCGTTTTTACCAAAAAACAACCATGTATAGTAAGGCGTTTTAATCAAAAAGCGACCATGTATTTAAGGCATTTTCACGAAAAACGACCATGTATAGTAAGCGTTTTAATCAAAAGCGACCATTTATAGTAAGGCGTTTTAGCGGAAAAAGCACCATGTACAGTAAAGCGTTTGTAACCGAAAAAGCGACGATGTATAGTAAGGCGTTTTTAACGAAAAAAGCGACCATGTATAGTAAGACGTTTTTAGCTGGAAAAACGACCATGTATAATAGGCGTTTTAACCGAAAAACGACCATGTATAGTAAGATGTTTTGTGACTGTGACTTGCTCAGCACTCTTGGCTTATTTGACATGCACTATGGAGGGTCTGCAGGAAAAAGTAACAAATATTTTGGTGTTGTATTTACACACGTCACTGAGCAGGGTTTGAACCAGAGTTGCCCATACCAAGCTCCAGCAGTTGTACCTCTACACCGCGGTGACTGCAACTTGACCCGCACTATACGCGCATTTGACATGCACTATGGAGGGTTTGAAGGAAAAAATCTACTTGTTTGGTGTTGCATTTTCACACGTCACTGAATGGGGTTTGAACCCAGGTTGCGTGAACCGAAAGCTGGCGCGTCTACCTCTACACTACGATACATGGTCATTTTTTGCTAAAAACGCCTTCCTGTACATGGTCGTTTTTCTGAAACGCTTACACTATACATGGTCTTTATTTTCGGCTAAAAACGCCTTCCTTTTTATGGTCGTTTTTTTGGGCTAAAAACGGCTTCGACCCCAAGAAGGGCCTTACATCAATGGTTGTTAAAAAAAAAAAGCTTGACGTGGAATTCCCCCCAGATGAAGGCCGAGACATGGGTTCAAAACCTGCACCTCTGCGCTGTTCAGTCCACACACGAACCAGTCGACCTGGACCGAAAGCTGGCGTATATACCACGACACTACCAGTGACTGTGACTTACTCTGCACTCTTGGCGTATTTGACATGCACTATGGAGGGTCTGCAGGAAAAAGTAACAAATATTTTGGTGTTGTATTTACACACGTCACTGAGCAGGGTTTGAACCAGAGTTGCCCAGACCAAACACCAGCAGTTGTACCTCTACACCGCCGGTGCCTGCAACTTGACCAGCACTATACGCACATTTGACATGCACTATGGAGGGTTTGAAGGAAAAATTCTCTTGTTTGGTGTTGCATTTTCCACGTCACTGAATGGGGTTTGAACCCAGGTTGCGTGGACCTACTATACATGGTCGTTTTTTCAGCTAAAAACGCCTTACTATACATGGTCGTTTTTTGGTAAAAACGCCTTACTATACATGGTCGCTTTTTTGGCTAAAAACATCTTACTATACATGGTCGTTTTTTGGTTAAAACGCCTTACTATACATGGTCGTTTTTCGCTAAAAACGCCTTACTATACATGGTCGTTTCGCTAAAAATGCCTTACTATACATTACGTTTTTTTGGTTAAAAAGGCTTACTATACATGGTCGTTTTTGGAAAAACATCTTACTATACATGGTCGTTTTTGGGAAAAACATCTTACTATACATGGTCGTTTTTTCGTTAAAACGCCTTACTATACATGGTCGTTTTTTGGTAAAAACGCCTTACTATACATGGTCTTTTTTCGCTAAAACGCCTTACTATACATGGTCGTTTTTTTGAAAAAAACATCTTACTATACATGGTCTTTTTTTTCGGCTAAAAACGCCTTACTATACATGGTCGTTTTTTGGAAAAAACATCTTACTATACATGGTCGTTTTTTTCGGTTAAAAACGCCTTACTATACATGGTCGTTTTTTTTGGTAAAAAACGCCTTACTATACATGGTCTTTTTTTTTTGGAAAAAAACATCTTACTATACATGGTCGTTTTTTTCGGTTCAAAACGCCTTACTATACATGGTCGTTTTTTCCGGCTAAAAATGCCTTACTATACATGGTCGTTTTTTTCAGTTAAAAATGCCTTACTATACATGGTCGTTTTTTTCGGTTAAAAACGCCTTACTATACATGGTCGTTTTTTTGGAAAAAAACATCTTACTATACATGGTCGTTTTTTTCGGTTAAAAACGCCTTACTATACATGGTCGTTTTTTCCGGCTAAAAATGCCTTACTATATATGGTCGTTTTTTCGGTTAAAAACGCCTTACTATACATGGTCGTTTTTGGTAAAAACGCCTTACTATACATGGTCGTTTTTTGAAAAAAACATCTTACTATACATGGTCGTTTTTTTCGGTTAAAAACGCCTTACTATACATGGTCGTTTTTTTGGAAAAAAACATCTTACTATACATGGTCGTTTTTTTCAGTTAAAAATGCCTTACTATACATGGTCGTTTTTCGCTAAAACGCCTTACTATACATGGTCGTTTTCAGGGTAAAAATGCCTTACTATATATGGTCGTTTTTTCTGGCTAAAAATGCCTTACTATACATGGTCGTTTTTTTTGGTTAAAAACGCCTTACTATACATGGTCGTTTTTTTGGAAAAAAACATCTTACTATACATGGTCGTTTTTTTACATCTTACTATACATGGCCGTTTTTTCCAGCTAAAAACGCCTTACTATACATGGTCGTTTTTTTCGGTTAAAAACGCCTTACTATACATGGTCGTTTTTTTGGAAAAAAACATCTTACTATACATGGTCGTTTTTTTACATCTTACTATACATGGCCGTTTTTTCCAGCTAAAAACGCCTTACTATACATGGTCGTTTTTTTCGGTTAAAAACGCCTTACTCTACATGGTCGTTTTTTTGGAAAAAAACATCTTACTATACATGGTCGTTTTTTTCGGTTAAAAACGCCATACCATACATGGTCGTTTTTTCCAGCTAAAAATGCCTTACTATACATGGTCGTTTTTTTCGGTTAAAAACGCCTTACTATACATGGTCGTTTTTTTTGGTAAAAAACGCCTTACTATACATGGTCATTTTTTTGAAAAAAAAAAAACATCTTACTATACATGGTCGTTTTTTTCGGTTCAAAACGCCTTACTATACATGGTCGTTTTTTTGGAAAAAAACATCTTACTATACATGGTCGTTTTTTTCAGTTAAAAATGCCTTACTATACATGGTCGTTTTTCGCTAAAAACGCCTTACTATACATGGTCGTTTTTTGGTTAAAAACGCCTTACTATACATGGTCGTTTTTCAGCTAAAAATGCCTTACTATACATGGTCGTTTTTGGAAAAAACATCTTACTATACATGGTCGTTTTTTCGGTTAAAACGCCTTACTATACATGGTCGTTTTTCCGCTAAAAATGCCTTACTATACATGGTCGTTTTTCGGCTAAAAATGCCTTACTATACATGGTCGTTTTTGGTTAAAACGCCTTACTATACATGGTCGTTTTTTTGAAAAAACATCTTACTATACATGGTCGTTTTTGGGAAAAACATCTTACTATACATGGTCGTTTTTTCGTTAAAAACGCCTTACTATACATGGTCGTTTTTTTTGGTAAAAAACGCCTTACTATACATGGTCTTTTTTTTCGGCTAAAAACGCCTTACTATACATGGTCGTTTTTTGGAAAAAAACATCTTACTATACATGGTCGTTTTTTGGTTAAAACGCCTTACTATACATGGTCGTTTTTTTGTAAAAACATCTTACTATACATGGTCGCTTTTTTGGTTAAAACGCCTTACTATACATGGTCGTTTTTGGTAAAAACGCCTTACTATACATGGTCTTTTTTTGAAAAAACATCTTACTATACATGGTCGCTTTTTCGTTCAAAACGCCTTACTATACATGGTCGTTTTTGGAAAAACATCTTACTATACATGGTCGTTTTTTCAGTTAAAAACGCCTTACTATACATGGTCGTTTTTTTGGGAAAAAACATCTTACTATACATGGTCGTTTTTTTCGGTTAAAACGCCTTACTATACATGGTCGTTTTTTCCAGCTAAAAACGCCTTACTATACATGGTCGTTTTTTTCGGTTAAAAACGCCTTACTATACATGGTCGTTTTTTTGGTTAAAAAACGCCTTACTATATATACATGGTCATTTTTTTGAAAAAAAAAAAACATCTTACTATACATGGTCGTTTTTTTCGGTTCAAAACGCCTTACTATACATGGTCGTTTTTTTGGAAAAAAACATCTTACTATACATGGTCGTTTTTTTCAGTTAAAAATGCCTTACTATACATGGTCGTTTTTTCGCTAAAAACGCCTTACTATACATGGTCGTTTTTTCAGCTAAAATGCCTTACTATACATGGTCGTTTTTTTCGTAAAAACGCCTTACTATACATGGTCGTTTTTGAAAAAAACATCTTACTATACATGGTCGTTTTTCGTTAAAAACGCCTTACTATACATGGTCGTTTTTCCGCTAAAAATGCCTTACTATACATGGTCGTTTTTCGGCTAAAAATGCCTTACTATACATGGTCGTTTTTTCGGTTAAAACGCCTTACTATACATGGTCGTTTTTGGAAAAACATCTTACTATACATGGTCGTTTTTGGGAAAAACATCTTACTATACATGGTCGTTTTTTCGTTAAAAACGCCTTACTATACATGGTCGTTTTTTTGGTAAAAACGCCTTACTATACATGGTCTTTTTTCGCTAAAACGCCTTACTATACATGGTCGTTTTTGGAAAAAACATCTTACTATACATGGTCGTTTTTTTCGGTTAAAAACGCCTTACTATACATGGTCGTTTTTTGGGAAAAAAACATCTTACTATACATGGTCGTTTTTTTCGGTTAAAAACGCCTTACTATACATGGTCGTTTTTTTTGGTAAAAAACGCCTTACTATACATGGTCGTTTTTTTGGAAAAAAACATCTTACTATACATGGTCGTTTTTTCCGGTTCAAAACGACTTACTATACATGGTCGTTTTTCCGCTAAAAATGCCTTACTATACATGGTCGTTTTTTCAGTTAAAAATGCCTTACTATACATGGTCGTTTTTTTCGGTTAAAAACGCCTTACTATACATGGTCGTTTTTTTGGAAAAAAACATCTTACTATACATGGTCGTTTTTTCGGTTAAAAACGCCATACCATACATGGTCGTTTTTTCCAGCTAAAAATGCCTTACTATACATGGTCGTTTTTTCCGGTTAAAAACGCCTTACTATACATGGTCGTTTTTTTGGTAAAAACGCCTTACTATACATGGTCATTTTTTTGGAAAAAAACATCTTACTATACATGGTCGTTTTTTTCGGTTCAAAACGCCTTACTATACATGGTCGTTTTTTTGGAAAAAAACATCTTACTATACATGGTCGTTTTTTTCAGTTAAAAACGCCTTACTATACATGGTCGTTTTTTTCGGCTAAAAACGCCTTACTATACATGGTCGTTTTCAGGTTAAAACGCCTTACTATACATGGTCGCTTTTTCAGCTAAAAATGCCTTACTATACATGGTCGTTTTTCGCTAAAAACGCCTTACTATACATGGTCGTTTTTGGAAAAAACATCTTACTATACATGGTCGTTTTTTACATCTTACTATACATGGTCGTTTTTCCAGCTAAAACGCCTTACTATACATGGTCGTTTTTTCGTTAAAAACGCCTTACTATACATGGTCGTTTTTTGGAAAAAACATCTTACTATACATGGTCGCTTTTTACATCTTACTATACATGGTCGTTTTTCCAGCTAAAACGCCTTACTATACATGGTCGTTTTTTCGGTTAAAACGCCTTACTATACATGGTCGTTTTTTGGAAAAACATCTTACTATACATGGTCGTTTTTTCGGTTAAAACGCCTTACTATACATGGTCGTTTTTTCCAGCTAAAAATGCCTTACTATACATGGTCGTTTTTCGTTAAAACGCCTTACTATACATGGTCGTTTTTTTTGGTAAAAAACGCCTTACTATACATGGTCATTTTTTTGAAAAAAAAACAACATCTTACTATACATGGTCGTTTTTTTCGGTTCAAAACGCCTTACTATACATGGTCGTTTTTTTGGAAAAAAACATCTTACTATACATGGTCGTTTTTTTCAGTTAAAAATGCCTTACTATACATGGTCGTTTTTTCCGGCTAAAAACGCCTTACTATACATGGTCGTTTTCAGGGTTAAAAACGCCTTCCTGTACATGGTCGTTTTTTTCAGCTAAAAATGCCTTACTATACATGGTCGTTTTTTTGGAAAAAAACATCTTACTATACATGGTCGTTTTTTTCGGTTAAAAACGCCTTACTATACATGGTCGTTTTTTCCGGCTAAAAATGCCTTACTATACATGGTCGTTTTTCCGCTAAAAATGCCTTACTATACATGGTCGTTTTTTCGGTTAAAACGCCTTACTATACATGGTCGTTTTTGGAAAAAACATCTTACTATACATGGTCGCTTTTTGGGAAAAACATCTTACTATACATGGTCGTTTTTTCGTTAAAAACGCCTTACTATACATGGTCGCTTTTTTGGTAAAAACGCCTTACTATACATGGTCTTTTTTCTAGGCTAAAAACGCCTTACTATACATGGTCGTTTTTGGAAAAAACATCTTACTATACATGGTCGTTTTTTTCGGTTAAAAACGCCTTACTATACATGGTCGTTTTTTTTGGTAAAAAACGCCTTACTATACATGGTCTTTTTTTTTTGGAAAAAAACATCTTACTATACATGGTCGTTTTTTTCGGTTCAAAACGCCTTACTATACATGGTCGTTTTTTTGGAAAAAAACATCTTACTATACATGGTCGTTTTTTTCAGTTCAAAACGCCTTACTATACATGGTCGTTTTTTTCGGCTAAAAACGCCTTACTATACATGGTCGTTTTCAGGGTTAAAACGCCTTCCTATACATGGTCGTTTTTTCGCTAAAATGCCTTACTATACATGGTCGCTTTTTCGGTTAAAACGCCTTACTATACATGGTCGTTTTTTCGCTAAAACGCCTTACTATACATGGTCGTTTTTTCCGGCTAAAAATGCCTTACTATACATTGTCGTTTTTTTCGGTTAAAAACGGCTTATACATGGTCGTTTTTTTGGAAAAAAACATCTTACTATACATGGTCGTTTTTTAGGAAAAAACATCTTACTATACATGGTCGGTTTTTTCGGTTAAAAACGCCTTACTCTACATGGTCGTTTTTTTGGAAAAAAACATCTTACTATACATGGTCGTTTTTTTCGGTTAAAAACGCCATACCATACATGGTCGTTTTTTCCAGCTAAAAATGCCTTACTATACATGGTCGTTTTTTCGGTTAAAAACGCCTTACTATACATGGTCGTTTTTTTTGGTAAAAAACGCCTTACTATACATGGTCGTTTTCAGGGTTAAAAACGCCTTCCTGTACATGGTCGTTTTTTTCAGCTAAAAATGCCTTACTATACATGGTCGTTTTTTTCGGTAAAAAACGCCTTACTATACATGGTCGTTTTTTTGGAAAAAAACATCTTACTATACATGGTCGTTTTTTTACATCTTACTATACATGGCCGTTTTTTCCAGCTAAAAACGCCTTACTATACATGGTCGTTTTTTTGGAAAAAAACATCTTACTATACATGGTCGTTTTTTACATCTTACTATACATGGTCGTTTTTCCAGCTAAAAACGCCTTACTATACATGGTCGTTTTTTTCGGTTAAAAACGCCTTACTATACATGGTCGTTTTTTTGGAAAAAAACATCTTACTATACATGGTCGTTTTTTTCGGTTAAAAACGCCATACCATACATGGTCGTTTTTTACAGCTAAAAATGCCTTACTATACATGGTCGTTTTTTTCGGTTAAAAACGCCTTACTATACATGGTCGTTTTTTTTGGTAAAAAACGCCTTACTATACATGGTCATTTTTTTAAAAAAAACATCTTACTATACATGGTCGTTTTTTTCGGTTCAAAACGCCTTACTATACATGGTCGTTTTTTTGGAAAAAAACATCTTACTATACATGGTCGTTTTTTTCAGTTAAAAATGCCTTACTATACATGGTCGTTTTTTTCGGCTAAAAACGCCTTACTATACATGGTCGTTTTCAGGGTTAAAAACGCCTTCCTGTACATGGTCGTTTTTTTCAGCTAAAAATGCCTTACTATACATGGTCGTTTTTCTTAAAACGCCTTACTATACATGGTCGTTTTTTTGGAAAAAAACATCTTACTATACATGGTCGTTTTTTTCGGTTAAAAACGCCTTACTATACATGGTCGTTTTTTCCGGCTAAAAATGCCTTACTATACATGGTCGTTTTTTCCGGCTAAAAATGCCTTACTATACATTGTCGTTTTTTTCGGTTAAAAACGGCTTACTATACATGGTCGTTTTTTTGGAAAAAAACATCTTACTATACATGGTCGTTTTTTGGGAAAAAACATCTTACTATACATGGTCGGTTTTTTCGGTTAAAAACGCCTTACTATACATGGTCGTTTTTTTTGGTAAAAAACGCCTTACTATACATGGTCTTTTTTTTCGGCTAAAAACGCCTTACTATACATGGTCGTTTTTTTGGAAAAAAACATCTTACTATACATGGTCGTTTTTTTCGGTTAAAAATGCCTTACTATACATGGTCGTTTTTTTTGGTAAAAAACGCCTTACTATACATGGTCGTTTTTTTTGGTTAAAAACGCCTTACTATACATGGTCGTTTTTTTGGAAAAAAACAGCTTACTATACATGGTCGTTTTTTTCGGTTCAAAACGCCTTACTATACATGGTCGTTTTTTTGGAAAAAAACATCTTTCTATACATGGTCGTTTTTTTCAGTTCAAAACGCCTTACTATACATGGTCGTTTTTTTCGGTTCAAAACGCCTTACTATATACATGGTCGTTTTTTTGGAAAAAAACATCTTACTATACATGGTCGTTTTTTTCGGCTAAAAACGCCTTACTATACATGCTCGTTCTCAGGGTTAAAAACGCCTTCCTGTACGTGGTCGTTTTTTTCGGCTAAAAATGCCTTACTATACATGGTCGTTTTTTTCGGTTAAAAACGCCTTACTATACATGGTCGTTATTTTCGGCTAAAAACGCCTTACTATACATGGTCGTTTTTTCCGGCTAAAAATGCCTTATACATTGTCGTTTTTTTCGGTTAAAAACGGCTTATACATGGTCGTTTTTTTGGAAAAAAACATCTTACTATACATGGTCGTTTTTTGGGAAAAAACATCTTACTATACATGGTCGGTTTTTTCGGTTAAAAACGCCTTACTATACATGGTCGTTTTTTTGGGTAAAAAACGTCTTACTATACATGGTCTTTTTTTTGGGAAAAAAACATCTTACTATATATGGTCGTTTTTTTCGGTTCAAAACGCCTTACTATACATGGTCGTTTTTTTGGAAAAAAACATCTTACTATACATGGTCGTTTTTTTCGGCTAAAAACGCCTTACTATACATGCTCGTTCTCAGGGTTAAAAACGCCTTCCTGTACATGGTCGTTTTTTTCGGTTTAAAAACTACTTACTATACATGGTCGTTTTTTTTTGGTTAAAAACGCCTTACTATACATGGTCGTTATTTTCGGCTAAAAACGCCTTACAATACATGGTCGTTTTTTTTAGCTAAAAAACTCCTTACTATACATGGTCTTTTTTTGGGTAAAAAACGCCGTACTACACATGGTCGTTTTTTTGGTTAAAAATGCCTAACTATACATAATCGTTTTTTTCGGTTCAAAACGCCTTACTATACATGGTCGTTTTTTTGGAAAAAAACATCTTACTATACATGGTCGTTTTTCGCTAAAACGCCTTACTATACATGCTCGTTCTCAGGGTTAAAACGCCTTCCTGTACATGGTCGTTTTTTTCGGTTTAAAAACTACTTACTATACATGGTCGTTTTTTTTGGGTTAAAAACGCCTTACTATACATGGTCGTTATTTTCGGCTAAAAACGCCTTACAATACATGGTCGTTTTTTTTAGCTAAAAAACTCCTTACTATACATGGTCGTTTTTTGGGTAAAAAACGCCGTACTACACATGGTCGTTTTTTTGGTTAAAAATGCCTAACTATACATGGTCGTTTTTTTCGGTGAAAAACGCCGTACTATACATGGTCGTTTTTTTTCTGTGAAAAACGCCTTCCTATACATGGTCGTTTTTTTCCGGCTAAAAACGCAAAACTATGCATGTTAGTTCTTTTTGGCTAAAAAGGCCTTACGATACATGGGTGTTTTTTGGGGGCTAAAAACGCCTTACTATATATTGTCGGGTTTTTTCGGCTAAAAGCGCCTTGCTACATGGTTGGTTTTTTGGGGCCAAAAATGCATTACTATACATGGTCATTTTTTTTCGGCTAAAAACGCCGTACTATCTATACATAGTTGTTTTTGGGGGCTAAAAAGGCCTTACTATATGTGGTGTTTTTTTTTGGGCTCAAAATTTCGGCTAAAAACGCCTACAGAAAATGGTTGGATGGATCTATTGATGTTGAAGCAAAATATTTTCCATTTGAAGAAAAAGTATCTTTCATATTTAATTTTATATGACTACATTCTCATCTTTAGATGGTTGATGCAATAAATACATCAAGATAAAGTATGATTATCGAGTAATAATTTCTTATTTGTTATTAAACAGCAGGCAATTTCTTTCATCTTTAGTCCAAAATATTCTGTGTTGTTAGGGTCTCGCAATAATGTTCTTGACAATAGGTTATAAATATGGAAATTGTTCTGTTTGGCAGCTGTGGATAGTTAAGCAATGCCTAATCTTAACTAATACGTAAAATAAAGCAGAGTTTGCATAACCACTTGGTAAATGTTATATTTTTGAGTCCTAACTCGACATTTCTACTTCATGTTAACAAGCACGACAGCAATTTGAGTTCTACTTTGGTGTTCTGGAACTGTTTCTCCATAGACTGTAGGTTGTGTTTGGCCTCTTCATCATGTCTCTCCATTTCTGCCTCAACATGTTGTATCCTACGCTCAAGCAGGGTGTTGATGTCATTAGAGGCCAACTTAATTCCGGTGGCTACATCCCCTTTCGTATCCGTAGTAGCTGCAGCCGCAATGAGAGCTGACAACGAGTTTGGGTTTCTGGATCTTAGTATCTGCTCCAGCTGCTTTACCTGGTCAAATCAAAAAGACATTGAAGCAATAAAAATGACTAAATCGGATCGGAAAGAGACAGTAATGACTGTAACATGCTGGCTTAATATTGTTTGAAAGCCAAACCTGCAGCTCCAACTGTTTCATCCTTTTCAAGTCCACTCTTTTCTCTTTTGAGTGTAGAACGCTATTTCTTTTACCCACCTGGGTTTTCATGTTCTCTACCTGAAAATTTGATTGAAAACAGGAAATAGACAAAAGCTTTAATATCGCTTCCATAGCAATGTAATATGGGGATGAGCATTGCTATCCCTGACTGCCCGAGCAACTTAATGGCCCATCCTCTGCCTTGTGCTTAGCGTGCATGCATAGTGGGACTGTATGACATGTGAAATCATAATTTGGCTTGTGATGATTGCTTTGATGTGGTTGTTGTCTTTGTTGTTGGGAGTTTAAGCACAGTACAATGTACAGTTGATGCCTATTTGAAGCACACATCTTCACATTGTGTTTATCCTGTTTTGTGCAATTTTCAAAATCTTAATAAAATGTTAGTTTAAAAAATATCTATGTTTTGAAGATATCCCTGGCCGCTAAATATTATACATTTTTGCATAAATACGTTTATCTGCAGCAAGTGCACATGAGAAGCCTAAAGCTTTACAGAATAAAATGAGTTTAAATAGGGCACGGATGAGTTCTTGGTGACTTTATTAATCTCTTGTACTTTGGGGTACCGTTGCTTGGACAGCGACTGACCTGCTCTTTCAGTCGATCAATCTCTGCTGTAGCAGCCTTCAGTCGCGCTGCATCTCTTCTAGACAAAACTTCCTGGTTGTCTGTAAACCACTGGATCTGCTTCCTTAGTGCAGTGACTTCTTCTCTGTATGTATCCTCTGGTACAGTGACTGGCACATTAAAAAAAGCGTAACAACTCACAATGGCCATTGATGGATGTTTCAAAAGAGTTTAGAATAAAAAAGAAATACTGTATTTTCTGCATGTAGGACGCTTCAGATTATAAGGTGCATCTTGGCCTATTTTAAAATTGTTTTCATCTATATATAGCGCGCACTACGTTATAAGGCGCACAGAATAGAAGTTACAATAATGCCTGCAGTTGTGCTTTGCATCCACTAGATAGAGCTACGCTCAAGGGAATACAGTATACAGTATTATGATACACTACACTACAGCTTTATTTTTATAGAGCCTTCACAATCGCTGCAGCTGTAACAAAGCCATGAGAACTGGTCACAAAAACGCACATGAAACATAGACAAACAAATGGCATTACAAAACAATAAATGAAAGACAATTATGAAGACGATTAATTCAACAAAAAGGCACACAAACCTCACATCCACAAGGGGCTAAATGTCCGTAGAAGGCTTGCTTCTCTCCTTCTCCCTTCATTTAGTCAGTAGTTAACTATGCTTTTGGTATCTTTGTTTCATTATGACTGCGCAGAGCTCACAAAGCATTTGTCTGTTGGAGTGCGCGTTGGCGAATGCACATGTCAATTAGTGTCGGGCAGAACCTTTTTAGGTTACAATTGGTTCCTGCTAATAATCACCACTAGATGGCAGAGGAACACTAACAGGGAAACAATTCATTGGGGAATATAAAGAGTCTGTAACATCATATATATAAGGTGATCGGATTAGAGGGCACACTGTCGGCTTTTGGGAAAATTGAGTGCTATTAGGTGCACCTTGTAGTGTGGAAAATACAGTACATGACATACTACATCTGATCATTTCAGCTGTAGATCTGTTTGTTGTAAGTCTTACCAGAGGTGGAGACAGTCTGCGCTTTAGCCATATCTCTCGCTTTCCTGATTAGTTCCAAGTCCAGATGCAGGGCCTGGTTCTCCTGTCTCAGTCTGTGAATGTCCTCCGACAGTTTGGCCTCATTCATCTACTGACAAGAAACATTTTAATGATTTGTCAGGAAGCTCCAAATAAAGTTAAAAGATTCAAGATAAGTGTGTTGTAGAGATACTTGCCTGAGATGTATTAAGGTCAGCTAATAAGTCTTTAATACGATGATCTAATGAGCATGATGATTTACTGAGCTGCTCTCTGAATAAGATGATAAACACTGATTTTTAATATGCAACAGACACAACGGATGAAGAGAAAAATATCATTTGCAGTGTTTGAACATACAAAAAATGTTTTCAAATGTTCACCTTTCAACAACTGTCACTGCTGCATTGCCAATGCCACAGACATTTACTGAACCTACCTTGTGAAAAGCAGCTCGCTTTCAAGTCTTTGGTTTTCATGAAACATGGCTTGCTCATCGGCTGTACTCTTGGAACGCTGAGCTTTCAACTGCAAGTATAGCTTCTCATTCTCCTGTGAAATGTCACGCGACAGGTTTTTATATATATATATATATATATATATATATATGAATTTCAAAAGAGGAGGTTTGAAGAATGCTTACCTGTTGGTAACCTTGAATGATCATCTCCTGATCCCTTATTTCTTTCTTAATCTGTTGGAGGGTTTTCTCAGTCGTAGGATCCACCTTCTCGGTCAGTCTCAACTTTTTACTGGCTTCTTCTGCACTATGCAACTACAATGTGGGAAAAAATACCACAGATTAAAAAAAAGACCCGAGACATGTATACAACATTGATTGTTGGGCAACACTGGAGAACAAAACAAGAGTCTGCTCTTTTCTCTCTCTGCCCAACACAGAAATGCATGCTTTTATCACCAATCAAATTGATTACTGTAATGCCTTGCTTTCTGTTCTTCCTAAAAAGAGCATTTCATGTCTGCAATTACGGCAGAATGTGTCCTGACTAAGAGTGGAATCGAAGAAGTAGATCACATCAGCAGCCATTAATCAGTGTTCAACAAAACCCAAACCCTGATTTAAACCCAATATCTGATGCCTCAAAAGGTTTTAATACACATGTATTGGTTATTTTTGTGCATGTTTATCAACCTTGCTCTGAAGAACATAGTTGTGCTGTTGGAGCTCCTCTTTTTGTTGCTTCATTAGTAGCAGTTCCTTATCCTTCTGGGTGAGCTGACCTCTGAGCTCCTCCAGCAGAGAATTACCCTTCTGGACATTAAAATTTTTTTTGAGAAATGGCAGAATGCAAAGACGGTTATACTGACTGTTAACTAGTGCTATCCTACCTGGGAAAATACATTTCAATCCTGATTTTGCAATATTTCTATGGGAAGCATCTACTGATGAAGAGGCACATTATGAAGCATGTAGAACAAGCATGTTGAGACATCAAGAATTAAATTCAGGAGCATGCCTTTGAATAGACTTTTTTCATCCAAGACATTCCATTCTGAGGGCATTCAAATCAATTGCAACTGAACTGGTCTGATTGTGTTGGAAGATATTTCGCCTCTCATGCAAGTGGGCAGCACAGCACTAGCCTGAGCGTTAGTGTGGAAACCCATCTTTTCATCACAGAAATTAGAGGCCCGCGAGAATAAGTAGATTATAACATTTACTGAATATGACAAAGACATGACGGCAAAAGTCATACATCTGTTACTTCCTGGCAACTGCTTGCGGCCATCTGCTGTTGAAGGACATTCACTAATGACTGTACGGAGACCACAAGATTACTGCTCATTTTCAGACCTGGGTCTGCAAAAAAAAAAAAAAGAGAGAGAAATAAAGTTCAGAATAAATGTTAAAATGGATGAGTTCAATTGTTACCTGGGAGCATGGCAAGATCACTAAAAATACAGTACGTAAATTAAAATTGATTGCATTTATGTATAGCATCTACAGGTTCATCAGAATGAGAGTTAGTTTAGCACTGAATAGACCTCGGTGTCAAACTCAAGGCCTGAGGGCCAGATCTGGCTCGCCACGTTATTTTATGTGGCCCGCGAAAGCAGATCATGTGTGTCAACTTTCATGATTCTTTCGAAAATCTGTACCGAATGTCAAATTGTCATGTGTGAAAAATGACGTTGAGATTTTGCAATAATAACCGTTTACACTCACTTGAAGAATAAGTGAACAAACAACAAACAAAGAGTTGACTGATTTCAAACCGAGTAATCCATCAATTTTTTGTGTACAAGTAGTGATACTATGTGATGATTAAAAATTCATTCGGCCCTCCGAGGGAAGACGTAACTCCAAAGTGGCCCGTGACAAAAATTAGTTTGCCACCCTTGGAATAGACTATTTTGTGTGGAAACATCAGTATTAACCTGTGTCGTTGCCATCTTTTTCTTTGTTTTTCGCAGTTTTGAAGCTGGGCTTTATTGCTTGGGAAACAGAAGATTTGGTTGCAGCAGCAGTTTTATTCACTCGTGTCAGTCTTTTAGCCTCGATTTTCTGGACTGTTGGCGTTGCCACAAAAGGCTTCCTTGTTGAAGATGTTGAAGGAGGATTACTGGTACAGCGACGGGGATGCTATGAGAAAATAGAGAGAATGTGTGTTTAGATATTGGTTTTAACTGCAGTGAATGTGGTGAACAAATTTAAAGTAGTAGAGTTTAGGTATTTATACAAAAGATATGCACTAAGCTTTAGAATACATTTACAGTGGAACCCTTGAACTTGAATGACATTTACCATGCAACAATCAGTTCTGTGAACACCTAAGTAGTAACTCCACAGGCAGAGCTGTCAAACCTATTGACATTTGCCTGCTGATTTATCTATCTATATAAAATTTTCTTTACCCCCCCAAAATTCTTGAATAAGCGTAAGCGCCAATAAGCATTTTCCACCAAAACAGGCACTGTCCTCCCAAAGTGTTAAGAAAATGTTTTTTAAATAACTTTTTTATGTCATGCAGTCCCACGATCCACGCATGCTAAAAAAATGGTTATATACAGTTAAATATATAATTGTGAATAGGTGAATCACAGTATGCTGAAACGTGAACATGTGGGGTTCACTGTATATAATTCTAAATATGAACAACTGTAGGTCAACAGTTTTCAAATAACACATTTTGCAATACTATCAAGAGTTTAAAATTCATCTCACGGGTTCTTTCTTTTCTTTGCCAAGCTGAGAAGCCGTGGAAGGAGCACAAATGTTCTGTTCCTGCATCAGTCTCTCGACTTCTTCTCTGATGCGTCGTGTCAAGCCTAAGTGAGAATGTTCTGGGTGGATGGATGGAGAGCTGCTTTCCCATCTTTTCAGTCCTTTCAACTTGATGGACTCTACCTTCTCTGGTTGTTCATGGTGTTCTTCATTTTTGGTCAAAACTGGAAAAGTTCTGTCTAATGGACAGAAAAGCTCCTCCTTGTCATGTTCACTATGATCAAGCGATGTGACAAACAGAAGATTACGTAAACCAAGTCAAAACATATGATACATACATAAAGTACATAGTAATGCCACAATTAAGCATATACAAAGTATGCTGCAGTGAGCACATGCAGGCAGAGCACAAATTATGGTTGAGGTGTAGCTAGCAGTTTCTAACAACTAGTAAAACATGTCATTCTCATTGGACCAGCTGTCCAAAAAGTGGAAATAAACTGAATTAAATAATCACATTTTCATTGTTAGTCTTCTTCTAAGTAACCATGTGAGAAAAATGTTCAAGTCAGTATTCGTTTGTCTTTGTTCATGACTATAAACATTACAGTACTGAGAACATTTTGAATCACTAACCTGACTGGTCGGATGGGTCGCATCAATTCTTCAGCAGTAGGTAATTCTAGATGAAGAATCAATATACTTTAGATCATGTTACTTTAGTTTAAACCAGGCTGAAGTATTCATGTTGAACTTTAAGATTATTCCAAATTCATATCAAGGTTTCCATGGTTACATTTTATGGCAATTGAAAACATGACTTAGCTAATTCAAAATGGATTCGTTTGCCCAGGTATAGAACACAGCGGTACCTTAATTTACGATTCTGACACGGTGTCTGAAAAAGCTAGTAACTCTGTTAACTAGTATGTCAAACCAATTTTCCCCCGTTGAAATGAACTGCAATGCCATTAACCAGTTCTATGTCCTTCAAAAAAAACATGGTTACGCGGTTTTACTAAAGAAAAATAGCACTAACAACACTTGGACAGTGAACTACAGCTACAACTATCCTCCATCCATTTTGTAATCCGCTTATCCTCACGAGGGTAGCGGGCATGCCGGAGCCGATCCCAGCTGTCTTCGGACAGTAGGCGTAGGACACCCACAGCTGGTTGCCAGCCAATCGCAGGTGTTATATAATATTAAGGATTACATTCATTTTTCATCTATCTGGAATGCAACTGTTGCATCATAATTCTTCTGTCAGGCAAAGTACGGTTCATAATACAATACCAGACTCATTGGTAGAGGCACATTCAGGTGGCTTTGTGGCTTGGTGACGTTTGGAGGACAGAGCAATTGGGTTATTGTTGCTCTCGTTCCATTCCAGGGACAGACGATGCAGTTTAAGGTCATCGGAATCCTCTCCAGTATTAATCTCGCGGTAGGCATTGTGAAGAGCGTCCATTTCTGACCCTGCACTCTGTACATACAACGGGTCTGCCAAAAAAAGCCAACGTATGTTAAGCTCTTACCAGAGTCAAGATATTTATAACAAGAATAAGATCTTTTTTTTTTCTCATTACATTTAGTTGTTTTTATCTTGTATGAACACTTTGTCCAAAAAGAGAATCTCACAGTGGTGAACTGAAATAACTGGACATTACTCAATGAAAATCAGATGTTGCTTTTGAATTGTGGTCCAATAGGAAAAATAATACTGAAACTGGACAAAAACGGTGGTACCCTTGAACTAAGAGGACGCAAATTACGGATGTAGCGTGTTACCTATGTCCTGAGATCCTGGTACCTCTGGTACTTCTTTCATTCTGCCTTCCATTTGTCCTTGAGAATCTTTATATGAATTATCTAGTGAAACAGAAACCAATGACAAACAGATGAAGACATTGATATATCATTGATAACATAAACCATATCCGTTATATTTAGCACATAAATAATATCGACACCTCTGTTAAAAAGTTTGAATGAAGTGTAAAATATTTGGAAAGAAATCATTCGGATTAAAAAAAAAAAAGTGTTTTTTTTTTTTGCCTAGTTAAAAATACAGGAGACAGTAAAACATGTTTCCACTTAATAATGAACAAACAATTGGTTTCCATTTTTAGATCATGACAATTCTATACTTAGATTTGAACTGAACTATGCAGCATACTATTTTCATCTCTAGAAACAATAAGAGTTTAGAAAAATTGGTCCCCATTTTTTAAAAATGTTAGAGTCAATCAACAAACAGTAAATATGCAACATGTTTTGACATGATATATGTTCATATGAATTCAGTCAATCAATTATCTTTTACAGATGTGACTTCCATACTGAAACACATCTCGTTTTTGGTTTCTGAGAAGTGATGACAGATTCACAGTCCCACTGTTGCCGGCTAAAACAACATACTTGAGTCAGCCTGGTTTGTGCAAAAGTGCCGAGTGGGAACCGTTCCCATGCTGACAGGCTGACACATTTGCCGTTTGTGTCAGCATCAAAGTGTGCAGTCAATTGTGTCTATTAAACTGCTTTTCAAAAGTAATCCAACGGCTCTCTCTGACTGCTAGCTGCTAACGCTGGACCCGCAGCTAAGAGCTGGCAACAGTAATAATCGAAATATGGTATCACACCTCCGTGAATAATATACATGGCTGAAAGTTGAAAGCAACATTGAAAATCTGTTAAATGAACAATACCTAGTGAAAGCGTTGTTGGTAATGAAGGCCACACAATGGACTAGTTTGCACCCCTTTCAGTGTGCAAACCAACCACAGGAATTAGTTTTCATTTTGTCATGCTTGATAAAAGTTTTCTATTTAATTGTATAGAGTAGTTGTATTTTTTTACACTTCTGTACATGAGGCCAAAAAAAAATGCATTTTACAAGAAGCTGGTCAAGTAGTGTTAAATCCATTGTTTGTCTTTCCTTTGCCTTACCTTTTGTGATAACTGGTGACATTGTAAACTTCTGGAAAAAAAAAAAGCCCAAAGAATTAAACATGTTTGCCCGTTACAATTTCATTTAATGTTAAGCGCTTTGTTACAGCTTGTGAAAGCGCTATATAAATCAGCATGTATTGTATTGTAATGAAAAACAAGCAATATGCTTGACGGTGGGAGCAAGACAAGCAATCCGCCAAAACACCACCTGGACCCAGGGTTAATCATGGGCAGCACAGCTAAGATGCTACTATGCGGTCCAACATTAACCCAACTGGGCTGCCTCTGAGGTCAAATTGCATCAGATAAAAACAACAAACCTCGATTGCGACATCCTCATCTTCAGAATCCTTATTGCGCTGTGTCAAACCTGTGAACGTGGAGAACGGAAATATTAGATGCAAGCACGGAACACGGACAAACAAGCAACCAAATAATTACACCCCACTTACACGGAGAACCTCCAATCTTGTTTTGGTCATTATCATTCAGATCAGGTGCCTCCTCAGAGATCCTGTCGAGACGATACCCATTCTCATTACAATGTACAGTAATATCCCATATTATTCATTCTGCGGAATATGTACAGCTATTTACCTACCTGCGGTGAATACCAGTCGTAAAACTTGTAATGTCGATCTCTTTGTTCAACTGACAATAATCTATATTAGATGAAGCACGTGCTTCAAGTTCTCCAAAGAACTTGGCCTTTTCCTCTTCTTCCATCAAAGTGTCCAATCCCTCACTCGAGGTTACACCTGTCATAGGAATAAGAAGACGATATACGGTATGTTGATAAGTTTCACAGATGATTCTGTTGAACTGGTTCACAGTATTGATGGATATATGACGGATATTTGAGCGACGAGACAGGTGTATGTTGGATCGGACGATGGTGCCCTATGCACTTTGCATACTCTGGTTATAGGGAGCAGCGACCCTGCACACACACACGCACGCACCCCCCCCCCCCACACACACACAAACACACACACTTACAAACACACACGCACGCACACGCACACAGATAAATATGAGTGGTGTCCACTGGACCAGGGGCATTGCTTCGGGCAAATTCTGCACCCAGAAAGTAGTGCGAGTCAAATGAGTGCGCGCACACTCACACACACGCACACACACACACACACACAAAGCCAGTGATAAGAGCTACTCAAAATAATCTTAAGTCTTAATCGGTATAGGATGGTACCTGTGTACAGATCCGGGAGTTAGCCTTTGGCTATAAAGAGGCTCTTGGGACCGTGAGGAAGAGTAAGGGATGAATCGAGGCATTAATAACGACAGCATACTATACAAATCCCTTTATAGCTAGCAATTATGAACATTAGCGACTATGTCAGCGTAGGGGGACAATTGCAGACCGTTATTAAGGACTCCGGAGCTAAAATGATGTGTAAGAAAAGCCAACTCATCTCAAATGAGGCACACGTTGATCCAGTGAGAATCCAGTGAGTAATTGTGATGCTAGAGCTCACTTACAATGAGCAAAATGAGAATAAATCATAAGAAATGGGAAACCTGAAGCTGCATCATGTTGAGCAGGCCCGTTGTGAAATGTGATCATTTTCGAATGAGTGTGACATTTGATTGCCTGATGATGTCATGACATTCATCAGCGCTGCATCTCTGCTTACATGTTAACTGAAGTGATTGGCAGCCAAAGTGAAGTTGTTTGCTGCACTTCATATCTCTTGAGTCTTATTCTCTATGAAAAAATATCTGTCATGTCTTGATGTTGCAATGGTAATGGTAATATGTACATTTATGGTCCTGCTGGATGGCAACGTTACAGTAAGAAGAGAAAGAACCATGAAGAGAATCGATACTTATTTTACATAAACATAGTAACATCAGTTAATTGTTTTGTGCTAAATTGCTTGAAGAGATCCTATTTCACTGCTGTATTTATTCCCTTTCCATGGTGGCACGGTACCTTTCTGGGATTGATGACTACTTTTTGAAGCTGACAGCTTGTCATGTAAATCCCTGAGTCATCTGAAACAGACTGAAAAGTAATCATGGTCAAATCAGTGTGAGGGATATCTTTGTATTTATACTTTAAGAAATAAAACATCTGATTTGTGTATTTACATTTGGTATACTTGACAGGCTACTGTGCTATTTTGTCCCCGCTAAAAAAAATAAAAAAAAAGGCATACCATCTAATCAACAAAATAAATCCTCGGTAATTGATCCAATCCGTCCTTGGGATAATTGGATCGATGTCACACCTGCCTTTGTGCATAGAAAGTAACAGTGGAGCTGTACAGCATATCACTCCCACATGTTTTAAGAGATTCATAATTAACTGCAATACAAATATTCACAATAGCAGGGTCATACCTCAGACGTTTGAAGAATGATGGATTTACACTGCACGGTTCAAGTGACACAATGCAGATTTTCTTGCTCTCAAAAAGCACAATTTGGATGTGTTCCCCAGCGTAAAAAGAACCAAACACATGCAATCAGGCATCTTCCAAATGTGAATTTAAATGAGATACAGGTGCAAATTCCCTCACAACTTTGTTGCAACCATATGAGAGTGGCACTTGCCAAGGGGAAAGGGAACAGCAAGTCACATTCATTTGCAGTAAACTTTCAGACAATGTTTTTTTTGGGAGGAGAGGGTTGTGTGAAATTCATTTTTGTTGGTTTTCTTCTTTGAACACAGTGATTCTGTGTGCAATTAAAGTGTGGATTATTTTGTGCACTAATATATATAACTAACAGTACCCGTTTTGAATTTGAAAACTTGCAATGTTCGGTACCTGCAACAAGTTTAAGATTTAAACTAAGTCAGTGTACATCTTAAAAATATCATTTGAAATTTAGTGTCCCCTCAAAATAACACAGACATTTATGTCTAGACCACTGACAAACTGTGGCAGACTGTGCTTCTAGTAAAAAAATTGAGCGTGGAGCTCCGTTTGAACACAACCACACCATAACGAAATGCACAGCAATTTGATATCAATGCCAATGTCAATTTTATTTGTATAGCACATTTTCACATAACAAGGATAAACTGAATGTGGTATTGTGTAGGTCTGTAGGAAATTTGACAAATTATGAAAACATATGATTTCAGTTTCAGGATCTACTCACCTCCTTCAAGAACAGTTCATCTAGCTTTTCTTTGGCCTGATTTTGATACATTATGATGCTCCGAGCTCCTCTGAAGTCCTGCCAATGAGAAGAATTTAAGTATGTACTGTATGTAAACTAAGCAGTTTGCATTTTCTCTCCATACTTGTGTGACTTTTCTCTGTGTGCTATGGTTTCCTACCACAGTTCAAACACACTCAAGGTAGATTAACTGTAGACTGATTCTGCCAGTGTTTCCCCAAACTTCATAGAGCCGATGCACAATGACACCTTACAAAATAATCTTACAGCACTATGCCGAACAAAAGAATAGCAAAAAAAAAAAATTAATCAAGAGGCACTGGTCTAAGGGCAAGGTTTCTACTTCCTCAGAGACAGGCACAACAATATCAATATAACTGTTTCTAACTTTCTTGAAAAAGAATGCAATAAATAAACAAATATACCTTTTAAAGTACATATTTTGAAAAAATATGTATTTTAAAATAATCATATAAATCACATTCTTTAAAAGTGGCATGGTGGTTGACTGGTTGGCACCAGTGTGGAGTTTGCATGATCGCCCCGTTTCCGTTTTCTCTGTTTTCTGTTCCCGTGTTCTCGGCTTTCTCTGGGTACTCCAGTTTCCTCCCATGTTCACAAAACACGCATGGCAGGTTGATTGATTGCTCTAATTTGTCCCAGAGTGTGATTGTGAGTGTGAATGGTTGTTTATCTATGTGTGCCCTGAGATTCTCTGGGAACCAGTTCAGGCTGTAGACAGCTTTGATGGCCCCCATCACCCTCGTGAGGATAAACACATCTGATAATGGATGGATATTCAATATAAAAGCATATATTTATATTTTAAATATATAACTATCTAGGTACCTCGTCAATACATTTATTTGTATAATAGCTAAAAGTAAAATATTCCCTGGCCTCTGGAGTACAACAGTACAATAATTAAAACAGTTAGTAACATTAAAAAGCTTGTTTCAAATCAACGCAAATAGCTTCGAAAAGCGACTTCCTGCTTAACCCATTTTACCTCGCAAACCTAATAAATAGATGTCAAAGATTATGTTTTTAAAACGACAGTTGGGGACCTTTTGAATCGCATCCTGTTCCGGCCGCTAATTTGTAAATCAAGCCTTACATAGGGCCGATCATTTGCTCAAGTATATTAGAAGACAGTATAGTAAAACAATCTAAAACGGTACAGTCCAAAAAAAAAAAAAAAACCTCGACCATCAATATTGATATGAGTTTAGAACAGCACAGAAAGCTCCATATTCCGGCTCCAATTTGATTGCGAGCAGGAGAGGTTGTATATTCCGTCCGCCAGTGTGACTCTTTTTTTGGAATGAAGTGTGACTTCCAGGGGGAAAAAAATTTAACAACACGTTCCCAATTATCATTTGTCAAGATCGACATTCCATCCTAATGTCCATTTGCTGTTTTAACTTCAACTATCAATATAAGAAACCTACAATAGTAGTGATAACGTACTGTATCCGATGGTGTAAAATTTTAGGATAAGGATTTTTTTGGTCACGCAAGACAGTTGCATTTACACTGTAGATAAGTAATTTATTTACTATGTTGAACCTCTGTTTCACTAATCACGTTCATGTTTGTAATTCAACTCACATAAAATGTCCAACAGCCCCGCCAGATACAAAAAACATGTATTTCCTGGTTACTTTGCGTCTTTGATAGTTCTAGCCATAGATATACAAAATATAAACACCGACTTCAGAGGAAAGTTCATTGCTGCGAGCGTCAGCGCATCCGCCATAGTTTGTGTGGCATATCTGCACCAAAACTAATCCAACTAAATACTGTAGACTGGTCTTCATTTAGCGCATTTCTACGAAGTGCTCGAAGTTTATACCACTAACTCGCCCATTCATTGTCACGCACACGCACGTTAATATATTGTGGTGACAGACCTTCGCCCAAAACTTCATCTGAATTAGAATCAGAAAGGTTTACTGATATTTGCAGTATTTTACTATTTAACATTATTGCAAGAAATAGCTCTCAGTTTCAAAAGTTCCTGACCCTTAGACTAAACAGATTTTAAAAAATTAACAACCGCAGTCAGAACAGCAATGCGGCATTGTTGCTTTAAATAATTTGTGAAAATGACGACACGTGGACGTGTTATTTGTCAATGGTCGTGGCAACTAGATTGTATATCTATAGGTCCCGTGGCACCACTCGCGCGAGAACGTTTCTCAGATTGGCTACAAGTAACGCGTCATAGAAGAGGACTGACAATGAACCGAAGGGTGGCGTGACCATTGGTTTTTCGTAAATGCGGTTAAATTCGCACATCCACAAAGTGGAGGGTTGCCCAGTATCCGTTTGTGCATACGTCCGAGAATACATTATACTGCTATCATATGACGTTACTGGAAACGAATTAGCATCTAATTTACTGTTCCAATTCTAAATCATCAACGAAATTCTCAAATTAAAACACGACCTAGGCGTGAGGAGCAACAAGCCATTTCCCCTCCCACATCATCCCGTTTGCTAACGGAACATCAAAAGGTTCTTTCTTCCTGAGAAAACCGGTCGCTCTTATTTATTCTCCTTTCCCAAATTTACTTCTTCCACTTGGTGCCGGTGTCGAGCCATGGAGCTGGCGTCTGTATTTTTTGGGGGGGGAGGGGGGGGGGGGGGCAACGGGAAAGCAGTCCATCGCGAGACATCACAAGTAATCTAATAAACTGTCTGTGGCTTCCCTTGCTTTCTCTCTTTTAGAGGTCAGGGAAGATTCATATGAATTCTGTTTTCACCTGCCTCACTATATCGTTATGTCCTGCATAATCTCACATACTCCCCCAGCATTTGGGCTATATGAGAAAAGGGGGAAAGGAGGCAAGAAGCAAGTACAGTACCTGTAGTTTATTTTGGTTAAAGCACAAAATGTGATCACAGGAGAACATGTTGTACAGTATAATGCTCAATTATTATCTTGTTCAGGCACCCCAATCGATGGATAGCAGTGTTAATAATGTTGCCTGATATATGATTTTATTCTGAATTCATCAGAACATCAGTTTACTCCAAAACATGTTTTCAATGCTCAATGGTTAAGAATGGGAACATCACTGGCCTTTCAACAAAAACAAGGAGTCTGTTATTGAATACCCATTTATTTCACAGAGAACATGGAACATTTTTTATTTCATGTCATAGCTGAAATTTAAATGTGTATCAGCACCCTGTGAATGTAATCACTGTCCTCTTCTGTCACACTGACATTGGAAGCCTTGTCACTACTGAGAAAACTGAACTGTTACCTTCATCCTACCACACACTGGCTTCTTATTCTGATTTATATTCATAAGAGACACCTCTTATGGAAAAGTGGCTTATGAGGTTGCACTTCCATCAAACATAATTGGCGTGACCTTCACTGAGACATAAGTGCACTTTCTGTACCGTCTAACCTCCGGTTTTTGATTTAGCGTATTAAAATCCACAGCGGGTCCTGTATGTTCTACCTTCTTTTGCGGTTTAGTAGATTACATGCTGCTCTTCCAACAACTTGAAAAACAGCATGTCTTAACGTTAAAAACTTCTTCTTGAGGCAGATTATGTCCCAGACAGAGAGAAGAAATCCTCTATTCTACCTTCAACCACATATATCCAGGCTGCTGAATGGACAATATTAAACACATTATACATACTATAAACTACAGTGTCACTTGAACCAGCATCAGTCGATACACTTGATGCCAAATCCTCCAAATGCCTCTAGTGAGGTGGGATTTCTTAGGTCCTATCTCAAACAGTCGAAGCCGAATCCTCATTTGCCTCGTCCTGCATCTGTCCAAATGAATAATTTGCACCACTCAAAACCAGTAAGGAGAAACTGGACTTGTAGTGTAGTTGCCAATCATAGGTAGGATTTCTCTTGAGTCTGAAGGTGCCATTTGTCAATCATTGTAACTTCAGATTTCTTAACTGGGTGTTACACTGGGGTCATGAACAAGGCCATCTGGCGAGGCTCCCAGCCATGTCACCTGTGGATGAATTACAAGTGCACAACGTGAGTAATTCACATTGTTGCCTCAAGCATATTGTTGCTGTACTGTGGAAAACAAGTATGTCAATTTTTGCCTTTTTCAACATTTATTTTTACATGAATGGCATGAACATTAACATTTTTGAAATGACAAAAATGCGTAGACGTGTTTTCCACAGGACAGCGACATTTTTCGTTGCCTGAAACTCAATTTCTCCTCTTTTCAGCAGTGTCTCTGGTATCTCTAAAAATACACTTGGCATGATTCTCAGTTGTACACTTACCCCTTATGTGGCACATGTGACAATCTTTAGATTATGCTTGATTTCTACAGCTAGTGTCAGTTCTTATTCTTCCCTGATCAATATCGAAGACTCAATTTTGTGAGCCGTCTATCTCCATAGAAAATGTTAGCTCTATATGCTATGCCTGTATGTAAATGTTCTTCTGGAGTGCATGACCACACACATTCTGTTAATGACAACTGTTGGGTAATACAAGTAAAACACGGAGCGGGTGCAGCATTCAAAACGATGCAACTCTGAACTCACCCTTAACACAATACAATACATGCTGATTTATATAGCGCTTTCACAACAGCGGTAGCTGTAACAAAGCGCTTAACAAAACAGTTAACATAAAGTAAAATAATAAACACAACACACAACATAAAACACAAACATAAAGTAAAATAATGAACACAACACACGCAAAACAGGAACATACAGGCCAAAAAGATGTTTCCCTATTGAACAAAACTACATGAATTGATGCAGCTTCAACGCATAGCTTTTGGGGGAAAAAATGAGTACCGGTAAATGCATAGCAGTAATAGAGCGCATGAACCTGTAGCAAAAAGCCTACGCTTCCCCTGAATTCATATCTCTATTTTACACTAATACTGTAATGCCAAACAGATTAAAAAAAAATCTGTTGGACTGTCTGCGATGGTACGGCTACGGGGGGCCTAATCTTTCTGTCTGTATGTTATTAGCCAGCACATGAACAAACAGCTGTTAGCAAACTAAACTTGCTGGTTTAACCTCAGCTTGGAGCCGTGCACACTGGGATCATGACATCCATGATTCCGGCGCCCTCAGATTTTATCATGCTGATGCTCGTATTTTCTTTCACCTCAAGAGAAACCAAGCTAGAGTGTGTTGGGGGCAAAGTGACCTTCTTTCCCCCGTGTGTTTGTTGAATTTCGGACGAGGAGAATGTCGGTTATCCAAATACAGGCTGGAGTCGATGAACAGTACCTTCGAAGGGTTTATTTGCAGAATATTTCGGGCACCCGCGGTCTACAGACAATGGCTGCAGTGGTCACGAGTGCAAAGAAGCAAGGGGTTCACAACATATTTATATCATCGGAAGGGCGGCACCAAAACTCATGGTGAGGCATCAGGACTTTCGTTTCTCCTAAACTGATTCTTAGCTTGTATCAACTGGTGCATTCCTATGTCTGTGCGTCTTTACAAGGTCTCCAGTAGGGAGTGTTCCAATTTTAAGTGATGATTGCTTCAAGGATGCCAAGTTACGCTGCGGGCATGGGAAAGCTATACAGCATGACTAAATATGGGCAGAGTAAACACTTAAAGTGCAAAGATTAGATCCGGTCCGCATCCTTCTTCTTAGCTTGAATCATGCTAACGCTTGACATTGGGCGGCACTGCTCTTTCAAGGCAGGACGATAAAACAAAGAAGAGCGGGCATGGTGAGGAATACAATACAATACAATACAATCCATGCTGATTTATATAGCGCTTTCACAACAGCAGCAGCTGTAACAACATTTTTATATCAAACATTCATTGTTAAAATCTTGCAACAAGCGAATAATCTTGAACAGGAGATGTGTAGTATTTCATGTGGTAGTCAGAAATGAGTCACCAAAAATAGGAAAACCCGGACTGAAGAACACACAGACGGGGAATCACAGATGCATTGTAAATAGACCAGCGTGGGGAGTTTTGGTTTGTTGTGAAAGTGATTACACCATGTACGTATGCCAAGGGAGGAGGAGAATAAGTGGGGGAAAAAAGAGCAGATAATTTTTCAGATGAGGGCAAAGAAATTCAGAAGGAGGAAGACAATTGCAGGACAGAGATCAAGAGGCTTAGGAATTTATGATAAGGGTAAAACCATGTAATCAATGTTGTTGTCTGACGCATTTTTTTGGAAGAAAAACAAACGAATAAAAAAAAAAGATTGGAGATACAAATGACAAGGGGTTTGAACAGAAACTTTAAATGTAAACTTTCTGATGATTACCGAAAGTAATGAAGAGCAGAGAGTGCCAGCACAGGATGAAAGAAATTGGACAGTTCAAAGTAGTGAGCGCTATCACACTGAGAAGATGAGTAAGTGGGTCAAAAGAGTGATTCCTGTGTAGGTTGGGATTGAAATTCAAGAAATCGAGACAAACCTGACAGGAGTGACTCCAATGACTCAAGAAGGAATGAGAAAGAAGTGCTCCCAGGGAAAGTGAACCCAAGTTCTCTGAACATCATCTCAAAGAAGTACCGGTACAGTATGTTCCTAAACAAGTTTTGGTTAGCTTTATCGTGGGTGAGTATACGCAACACTGTAGATTAGCTCCAAAACAGTCAGAATACAAATTATCTTTAAGTCAGAATCTTATCATTTGGATCTTGGTTGGATAACATGGGAGGAATGACAGGAATGATTTCAGCAGTCAAGCTAGGCAGGAGTAACCATGGTTAAATAATGCCTCTTCTTGTACAATGTAGTACGAGAACTTTGTTTGCAAATGTTAAGGAATTATTATTATTGTAGTTATTTTAGGTGAGCAAAGTCCAGTACACACTTATTGTAAGGCAAATTACCTTCTTGATTAAAGTCAGCAAGGGCCCAATTATTGGACATCACTGAAGATGACTTGATTCTGATTCTGAGGAGCTTGACCGATGACATCTGGAAAAAATGCTGCAAATGTTCAAGGGATCAATGCTGACGAGCGCCCTTATATACTCGTATACTGTTGTGTTGTGGACTGGCGGTGGTGCATCAAGACAAGGGACACTTCTCGCCTGGACAAATTACAAAGGCAGACAGGCTGTCATAGGCACAGAGATGGACAGCCTGGAATGTGTGGCACAAAGGAGGACGTTGAACAAGCTTCGGTCCTTCACGGACAATCCACAGCATCACTGCACAGCGCCATCTCCAGGCAGAAGAGCAGCTTCAGTGATGGGCTGAAGAGCTGAGGAAATCCTTCTTCTCCATAGCAACCTTTGTAATTCCACCCTGAGAGGGAAACACAATACACATATGTGGATATTATAAGTACTGCATATAAGCACTGCAGTTCAGCATTCCTGCTTTGCCTGGTGTTGTGTTACTTTCATTGTGGGCATGATTTAAACTAGGATTTCTTTCAGTGTAGGATCAAGGAGTAAATTGCTCCACTTCCTACATCAATATCACAACGTGAACTGCAGAACGTTTTTTTTTTTTGTGCGTTTACCTAATTTATGACAATAGTTATATACATACATGCCAACATTTTTTTTTGGGGGGGGGATAAAATACGGTCATATATTTGTGAATTTCACACGCAAGGATTTTGAAAATAGACTTGTACAGTACATTTTAAATTTATAGGCAACATATTTTGGACAGAAAAAATGAAATAAATGAAATCACTTTGCACATTATCACAGCGCTCACGTGTTTTATGTGGATATCAGCCAGGAGAGTGTCGGGCGTGGGGTAGGAGTGGGTTGTTTGTGTGTGAGTGTACGTGTTAGGGGGGTTGTAAAATGTTATGCAGTCTTGGAAATTCCACTCATGCACACACTATAATGATAATTTAAGCGGATGATGAGGGATTGAAGCCAACAAGAGCAGAGTGGGCGAAAAGTGAGTTACATATGGGTAACATAACATATAAAATGTTCTCTGCAAAAGTGTTCCAGGTTTGACACTCGACAATCCTCTGAAATGTTTTGCCATCAGGATGGCCACGATTATTCTTATTGTTTTAGATGTAGCGCATCAGTCGTGATATCCAGTTGGAATTTAAGGTTCTCTGAATGTCGGATTCCAAAACTCGGCAGCAATAATGTATCCAATAAATTATATCCTCCCAGCAGTTGTCTTCATTGAATTAATGATTTTAAAAAAAATTAACTTCTAATAAATAACGATGTTGATTATATGAGAATTAGGCTAAACAGAGGTGAATTTATTGCTGTGAAAACTGTCGATTGTGATCGTGTCACGTTATGGTTACGACGTAATCCCTCGCGGGAGAACACAAAACTGAGCAGTGACAATGACCCAGGGATGGCTGTGTGGGTTTCAACTGTAATAATCAACACATATGCATACTGTACCATGTATGTCATATTTAAAATAAGATGAATTAAAATAACCTTTATTAGTCCCACAATGGGAAAATTTGCAATTCACAGTACTTTCCTAGTTCGTGTGTGCATGCATGCGTGTGTGTGTGTGTGTGTGTGTGTGTATTTTGGGGAGTTAGAGGCAGTGGCAATTTGAGAACAATATGTCCCACTTAGTTATGTATTTATATCAAGTATGAATTCCAATTAAATACAAAATTACGATTTAAAATATTAACCAAGAGTGTAAATATTTAATGCGAGCCCTTTACCATATGCCTGGTAGTCATTACCATGCAGCGCTAGAATTTAATGGGCTATTTCCCCCCAGACAGTTTGTGGGTTTCCCCTTTCCCGAACGGCTGCAACAGGGGTCGCTGTTGTTCTACATCTATGTCAGTATACATATGAATACTTAACTGTAAAATACATTTAAAACGAGGGGAGAGTTGGAAATATACGTTTGCAAATAGACATTGAAGTGTGAATATGTGTGATTTTTTTAAAGTGTGAATATGTGTGATTTTTTAAATTATTTTTTATTATAGACACATTATATTGTGAAAATCAATGAGAAATGGTGCCCCTGTGGGCAAATAATACAAATATGACTTTGCCACAATCTGCCATCATTAGATATTTTAAGGTTTCGGTCAGCAGCAAGCGGTCTGAATTGTTTTCAACTGCTAAAGTTGTTCAGTCGTTACCTAAATATATATTTTTTAATTCTTTTACATTCACTTTAAGCCCTCAAACACACCTTGCCATCTGTATTCTTGCCATATCACAGTGCAGGGAAATTTCAATTTAAACCCTTTCACTATATAGCAGAAATATGTATCTGGAATGTCCTTCATGTCCAGTGCATCAATTACCAACACGCTCAAACTGTAAGGCTGCGAGACAATGTCACCAAATTTAACCTTCAAAAAATTGTTGATATCACAGAAGAGGAACCTTTCCAGAAAGCTACAAGTTAAAGAAATTAGCTTTATAGAAGACTAGTGTAGGGTTAGAGATGCATGGGCGTGCAGCACCTCTGAGGCAAGGCGGGGAGGAACATTAATCATCGGGAGACATCTGTTCATTCTGCCACTTTACAATTCTGTCAAAGAGATCCTCTCTCACAGACCCGCCACCCTCAAACCATCCACTTATAAACCACAGAGAAAACTTGTCATTTGTTAAGCATGGACTGGCAAAGTGAAACATCAGAGACAACCTCTCTAAAGTGTCCCCTCAATTAGATTTTTTAGTTTTTATTACCTTAATTCAAGGCCATTAAATATGTACAGTGGGAGAGGGAAAGAGTGTGGGATGTAAATCAGTGGGACTCTCTGCCTTTGTCTGCCTTTAAGTGGGTAAACAACCATGCATGTTATTATGTTATTAGCTGACACTCGTAGACATTGATTTGACATCAAGAGCCTTTAAGTAATTATATGAAAAATACATGACAAGCTATTCTACTGTACTTTTTTTAAATACTGTACATCTCACAAAACACTGGCAGAGGGAATACACGGAACCTATACACTATATGAAGTTTAAGCCTTCAAAAGCTGTCAAGTGGCTGTAAATTAAAGTGTCTACAGAAGACAAATAGATTAATATCTGCTGTTGAAAGTGCTAATATAATATATTCTTGAAACAAAATAGGGAATGAAACAAGTTTTACGTCTATGGACATATGGTTGAAGTACCCATGAGCATTACTATTTTTATTTATTTATTTTTTAATTTTACTTTTATTTACCGATAATCCATTCATCCATTTTCCGATCCGCTTTATCCTCACAAGGGTCACGGGGGGTGCTGGAGCCTCTTCGGGCATCTGGCGGGGGACACCCTGAACCGGTTGCCAGCCAATCGCAGGGCACACAGAGACGAACAACCATCAGCTCTCACGCTCACACCTAGGAACAATTTAGAGTGTTCAATCAGCTATTTACCGGTAATGTACTTTTTATTTGGAACGCTGATCTGGTGGCAGACAGTAAAGCAAACCAAATACATATACATATGCAGCAAACTGCACAATGTGATATTAGTTACATAATATGTCACACTGAAGCACATGGCGAATAAAATGGTTGGCCTAAAACGTGCGTTTGCTTCAATCGCCAATCGACCATTAATGTTCTTTCAATGGGAACTGTGGAATGGCAATTTTGGACTGTTCATAAAAGCTTAAAAACTGACTTCTCCTCGAAAAGCCAACCAAGGGATCGAAAAGCGAAAATAAGTCTGAACAATCAATGGTAAAAAAGGGACTGAATCAATTTTCAAACTTCAAAATTGAACAGAAATTGCATATCTTTAAGTAAACATCCCCTCCACCCTTCCTACACTGTTAAGAACTACCATTGTGGGACCTGACTCAGAGTACAAAAGTACCCCATGAGGAAATGTGCTACCTTTTTGACTGCATGATTCAGCTCAAAGTGGGGTCTCGCACAGGGTGTCATTCAAGCAACGACTGCCACTTTCCACTGGCCGTAAAATTACGGGGCTATGTCCATGCGAGCAATTAAGTCCCTTAGTCGAATAATGGAGTCCGCTGGGGAAGTGCTCTCCAGCACTTCCTCCAAGTACTCCAAGCCAGGGCCAATATGTATGCCCACGCCTTGCCGACACCCCTCAACAGGAGCAACTGCAGTGTTTAAGAGAGCGAGTTTCCAGGTGAGCCTGACTCTCTCCTGATAACATTTAAGCCATTAAATAACAAATTAAATTCCAAATAACTAATGAGTTCACCCAAGGCATGGAATACTGTGGAAAAAATGTGTCTTTAGCAAAAGGGGGATGTATGTTTGGTTGGGAAGCATGAGGAGAATTTAAAAGTCTGTAAAGACAAGCACATGGCGAACAGACTGAGGTCCTAGTGTTAGTGATGCCATACAAAGACTTGAGAGAAGTGGAAGGTTATTTTAGGGAGCGCAGAAGCAGATGACTCGGCAGTAAGTTAGCAAACACGTGTCTGGGAAAGAAAAGCAGGGTGTGTCAGAAAGGCCAAACCTCCACATGTGCTTGTGTGGCCATGACCCCAATGTGAACACACATTGTGTACTCTAAAGTTGGAAAAGAAAAACAAAAACAAAAAAACAAACAAAAAAAAAAAAATAATAATATATATATATATATATATATATATATACACACACACACACACACACCGTAATTTCCGCACTATAGAGCGCACCTGATTATAAGCCGCACCCACTACATTTTTAGAGGAAAACCAATTTTGTACATACACAAGCCGCACCTGTATATAAGCCGCATGTGCCCATATTAAAACATGTAAACGTATTTACAAAGAAAGACGGTACACAGAGAGAGTTTTCAAAGTTTTAATAATATAACTTAACAATAATAATAATATAACTTTCTTCCCAAACGTTGCCTGTGACGCGGCAGTCTTAATCTTACCTTTTCTACTCGAGCGTCCCTGGCGGCCGTTAGAAAAATTACATAAATTGGCCGCATCACTGTATAAGCCGCAGGGTTGAAAGTTTGGGAAAAAAGTAGCGGCTTATAGTCCGGAATTTACGGTATATATATATATATATATATATATATTAGAGCTGTCAGTTTAGCGCGTTTTTATCGACATTAATTTAAATGAATTTTATCGGGATCAAAAACTTTCTCGCGAGATTAACGCGGCTGACGTCACAGCGGATGTGACGTTGCTCTATAAATAAACCAGAAACAAAACATCAAGCGCGCTGCACAAGTCCACGCACGTTTGTTTTGCCAGCCACGGCAGCGCGAGACACCAAAACGGATATTTAAATAGTTTATGAATGGAAAGTTTACTTTTAAAAAGTTGCCAGATTGTTCCACTGACAAGACCAAAATGACCTGGATGTTTTGCAGTCGTAAACTGAGCTATCATCATAGCACGTCGAGTCTGAAATACCACTTAATTAATGGCCAAGCACACCGCTGGCGTGAGCAGTCCGCCCCTCGTCTCAGACAGACGGCTATGGATCATTTCAAAGCGAAGAAAATGGATGACACGACAAAGAACAAAGTTGCTGAAGCAATCGGCAATTTAAACAGCGTGGGCTAAAATGTTGCTAGAACAGGGGTGTCTTTATTTAGCTCATTTGTGCATAGTTGTCATGTTTGTCCGTCTGCAATCTGACGTTTAAAGAAGTAAATTGCGTTGCAGCCGGCGCTCCACTTCCGGGTTGGACCTTTGGGACTTGTAGTTCTTTTGTTCGATTCGACTTGATATGTTCATGCCGGCGCTCCACTTCCGGGATTGAGTATTGGGACTTGTAGTTCTTTTGTTCGATTCGACTTTATGTTTGTGTTGAATGGTTTCTTACGTTTAAAACAATGAATAATGATGACGATAATGATACATAGTGAAATCAGGGTTGATTACATTATTTATTAAACGTATTGTTAAATAAAGGTATTCATTAATGTCAATTATATTTTCCGCCGTCCTAATTGTCCGTTGAAGTCGGCTTTTGTCCTTCTTTGTGGCGGCCCCAAACCAAACCGTGATGGAAGAACACAGGATTGAGCGATGACTGAAAAGGGCCCAGCAGAGGATGTACTTCCTGAGGCTGCTGAGGAAGCACGGCCTGCCACAGGAGGTGCTACGTCAGTTCTACACGGCAGTCATCGAATCAATCCTGTGTTCTTCCATCACGGTTTGGTTTGGGGCCGCCACAAAGAAGGACAAAAGCCGACTTCAACGGACAATTAGGACATGGAAAAATCATTGGCACCGCCCTACCCACTCTTGAGGACTTGCACACCGCAAGAATCAAGACAAGGGCACGGAAAATCCTCCTGGATCCCCGCATCCTGCCCACCACCTTTTCCAGCTACTCCCTCAGGCAGGCGCTACAGATCCATGCGCACCAAATCCAGCAGACACTTGAACAGCTTCTTCCTCTAGCCATTAACTCCTAAACAGTCACTGACGTAGTCACTCTTCTTGTGCAACAAATATTGTATCTCTCTAAAATGGTTCAATGATTTTCTGCACCAACTGTACAAACTGTAATAGTATTGTATTCTACCACTGATCACTTTAGCTCTGCTTGAAACTATGGTTCACTTACATTATGAAATGTCCTTCCATACCAATTTGTCATGTTCTTGTTTATGATGATACTAATGCAGCGTGTATACCGGAGACAAATTCCTTGTGTGTTCTACATACTTGGCCAATAAAGATGATTCTGATTCTGATTCTGATTCTGATTATATACATATTTACATTGCGATGCAGAAAGATAGATATATTAATTTTTTACTGCATTTATGTGTAGTTTAGGTTATTACCTGCTTCTGATACTTCTGTTACAACTACTACTACTCCTACTTCTGCTGCAAAGTGCTCCAATAAATGATCCAAAAAGTACAGAACGAGAGATCCTTCCATGCTGACCGACAATCCCTAACTGAACAACCATTACTGATTGCCAGCGAGAGCCTCCATTACAAGAATCCGAAATGATGTCGACACAAAACCGTAGAGAGACTTCCGAGCAAGAAGGACCAACAGAATCAGCATAGCCTGACTGCTGTGTTCAAAGCAAATTTGAGAAAAACGAAGTATGCAACCATGGCTTAAATCCATTATAGGCTGAGTACTAGTTTACCTTAGATGTGCACTTTATAATGTTATATTGCGCTGTTTTGATTCCCTAAAAAGAGCTGTTCAAGCAGCTGTTGTGTGACAAAATATTGTTTTCACTGTTGTTGATGGACAGTAATATTGTGTGAGAGATAATGTGTGAATAACTGCTCCAAGTGAAAAATGTTCATGTAAAATTGAAAATCAAAATTGTTATTTCAGTAAATATTTGCATTTTGCACATAGAAAACTGATTCATGATTCCATGTTGATGAGAGCATTAAAATGGGGGAAAATGGGACAAAAAAATATAAAAGGAAATTCAGAAACGATAAAAAATTAGTGAGCAATCATGATTAATTTTTAGTTAATTTGAGTTAATTATGACAGTTGAGTTTTTAATTAGATTAAAAATTTTAATCGTTTGACAGCTCTAATATATATATATATATATATATATATATATATATATATATATATATAGGTAGTGGAGAATGGCAGAGCGAAGATCCTGTGGGACTTCCAGATCCCGACAGACAAGATGGTAATGGCGAACCAACCAGATATCGTGATCATAGATAAAGGGCAGAGGAAAGCCGTTGTAGTGGATGTAGCGGTCCCAAGTGATGGAAACATTAGAAAGAAGGAACACGAGAAACTCTAGAAATACCAAGGGCTCAGAGAGGAGCTGGAGAGAGCCTGAAAGGTAAAGGTGACAGTCGTGCCTGTGGTGGTCGGAGCACTCGGGGCAGTGACCTCCAAATTAGATGAGTGGTTGCAACAGATCCCGGGAACAACATCGGACATTTCAGTCCAGAAATGTGCAGTGCTGGGAACAGCATGGATACTGCGCAGAACCCTCAAGCTTCCTGGCCTCTGGTAGAGGACCCGAGCTGAATGGGGACGGACACCACCCGAGGGGTGAGACGAGGATTTTTTTTTTTTAATATATATATATACATATATACATACATACATACATACATACAGATACTCAAAACCAACATCAAAGCCCCCAATTTCAGGGCACCTGAACACGCATGACAAGCTTCGGTGTGTTTTCCCAGAATGGAAGTCAAATGGTCATTTCAACCGCTTCAATCAAAGAGTTCAGTTAACTTTGCCCTGATCGACTGAGGGGTGAGAGTTTGTCATTTTCAATGTTGAGTAAAGTATTAAAAGGTAAGCACCATTAAAACTACTAAGGAAATTGTCTCACCCACAAAAAATAAATGAAGGGGAAATAAAAGATGGCCCTTATAATCTGTGTGGGGGGAGTCAAATGTTTAGGTCGACCCCACATTGAGCCTCGCCTTGTAATGCACTCCGCAGCCAGGGCTACTCGACTGCCAACAGACAGACAGTGTGACGGTTACGCTCATATATGGTACATAACTCAAGCACATAAAAGCACTTGAATGGAATGAGGCTAAACATGTCTTTCCATGTTTATTTAGGACATTAGTCGATTTATGTTATTACTGTTAAAATCATTAAGTTCCATACTTTGGGTAAAAGATGTGGGCGTTTTTTCTCCCAGAAGCCGGTGTGAAATACAATACAATTAGCATTTCTTAGTAAATCCTTATCTAAGTAAATCCATAGTTTTGAAGGTCAGCACTCTTAACTGCGGTTTCATACAACATCCTCACATTGTCACACAACAAAATGGCTTTTTCACAAGACTCATTAAAGCAGCGTGATAGCTTTTTCAAGCTGACAGAACAAGCTGTAAAACCGCCAGTGAAATATTATGGCCTAATAAAGTTGTTGTTGAATGTATGTCAGGCCTATTCATTTATTGGGAAGTCACACATTTGAGGGTTTCTTTTTTTTTTTTTGGTCAATTGCCACACTAGTAGTTGATATGTTCACTTTAGCTCCTCTAATATGTACAGTGAATGGTACATCATTTATATTGGCAAATTATCACCTATCCATCGACTTGGTATACTGTACCTATTTTCTTCATTGGGGTTGCAGGTAACTTGAACTAGCTGATTTTAGGACAAAACTGGACCGGTGTACAGTCTGTCGCAAGAAACACACTTTAAACAACCATCCATTCACAATACATTCACACCAATGTGCGATTTAGAGTCTGAAATCATGCTCCCCAGAGAAGCAGATGTGCTAAACCCTCTATCACCGTGGTACCACCACGGTAAAATCTTAAGTGTGAAATTTTATGCTGGCTGGAAATGAACACTTCTGGGGCTGCATTTATGTACAAACAAGGTTCTAATTTCACTGACTCACATTTTGCTGATGAAAGACGAATGACGGAAACTTTGAAAACACTGACTAGATAGACTAAGCATCAACAGAAAGCGTTTTTTTTTTGTCCGTCATCCATATCGTTCCGGGTCATTGCCAAAGGATCTTTTCAGCCAGTCACTGATGGACTCCTATTTTGCTGACGACACACACCAATGAAGACAACTGTTGATAGGATATAATCTCAGTTGTCATTCTTCATTCTGCTTCTTTTCACTTGGGTCTGTCTGCCATTATGTCAGCACTCCATTAAGATGTACATGTTTATTACTTTAGTCAGGATGGAAAAGATCTAGTGATGATCCTCTTTAGTAGTCCGTCTATTAAAAGGAACACAAAAGCTTTTGAAGGCAAATAAATATTCTTTAATGGCATCTTTGAAAGCTGTTACCAGACCTAATCCTAGCGACCGTGTTTTACTATTTTTGAAGAAAAAAATAAATGCATGAAAATTCAACATTTTGTATGCTGCACAAAAGAGATTGACAGAATTCCTGGAGAGACACTTGCAATGCCAATAAAACTATCAGTGCTGATGCAATTGTTGATGTCAGTCTTACGGATGCACGTATACATATTACCAGGAGGTGAAACTGTCTGTCTGGAAAATTAGCTGTGCATTAAGTACGTAATTTATGTATGAGGGCGCATATGACCTGAGCTTCTTTCCACAGATTGCCATGCCACATCCCATTTATCGTGACTAGCTGGTTGAGTCCCCCCAGAGCAACTCTTCCAGAGGCCAAGAAAACAGTTCTCGGGCACAAATGATTGCTCCTCTCATCCAAAATAAAGCCATAATGAGGAGTCTTCGGAGGAAAAGGTAATGCAACAGCAACAATAAGGGAGTTTCTATTTTAACCTTGATCTCTGGAGAACATTTGCATTTAAAGAAATGTTTGTCATTTCAACATGGATGTTATGGCACAGAGAAAACACATTGTAGATCCAAACAACAGTGAAAGAAAGACATTTTGAACAATAATCTCAATGTGGCATGCAAAACATACTGGTGGCCATCGTTTATGGGTTGCACACGGAACACAAAAATAACTTTTCTTTCAAAGACAAAAGGCACACTATGAAAAAAAAATTTAATTTCAAAGGCAACTAGGATGACTTGCCAGATTATGGCATCCAAATCAAAGTCAAGTCGAGCCACATGAATGCTAAGTCACTCATGAGTTTTTCCTACATTTTTTTTCAAGCAAGTCGCAAGTAAAATTAATGACTTACTGTCATGATGACGATAGACATCTGTTAAAATTTCTGTTTTTTGTGGATTTTGGATGGAAGAAAGGTGCACATTTCTTTCCATCCAAAACTGTTGTACTTAATGCACTTTGTAGGATGCTAATCATTTCAGATGAGGTAATTGCAACCACCTGGGAAGGGACAATTGTTGCTTGGACCTGATTGGCCTGAAGCTCAAGTGAACTCCCTTTATAAGAGGAATGAGGAAGTCACTGGGGCGCTGGACAACTTGGAGAGCAGTGCTACATGTGGGCTGGTCATCTGTCACTCCTGAAAATAAAGAAAACTGGAAAACCTCCTTCCTGAATCCTGGCTGAATTGCCTTTTTATTCTTCTTCACCTGGCCTGCTGTATCGCCGCATAACACTTACATTCATCTCAAGTCCCCCACTCCTGCATATACTGGACCTATTATTGGCCGGACAGAGCATGCCCAATTATAAGAGTGTTTCTTTGTGTTTTCCCACCTCCGTTTGCACAGTAGGAAACCACCTACAAGACTGGAGTAAAATTGTATTACCCACACATCTTCGTCACAATTTCATCCCATTTTCTCTACTGCTTATCCTAATCGGGGTCGCAGGGAGTGACAACGAGAAAGGCAGACGGTACCGTGGACCGGTTGCCAATCACTCGGACACGGGTGTTGCAGCTCCGAAGCAAACAGAGCTGCCGCGGTGTTTTTCAGAATATGCACTTTATTAATGAGTTTCACACTCCGGCGAATACAGACACGTCTATCATGGACTACGCGTCTTCTCAACTGCCGTTCGACTCGAGAGGCGTTCAGGGCCGCTCCTAAAAAAACGTAAATTAATGATCCCTTGACTGACGCCCAGAAAAGTGAAAACAATGCAACAAAACAGAAAATCAATTGAATAACAAACAGTCTCCTACACTCTCCCCCACTTAAAAGGTGTCGTCTCGACATAATATAGAAAAGCTTGCAGACAGAACAGCATGTTATTGACAGTTAAACAGGGAACATCTTTTTTTTTTTTTTTTTTTTTTAGAGTCCTCTGTTCAGTGAAAGCATTCAACAGTCATAATACCAAAACATTAGGCCTCACATTCACGTGTTACATTTGTCAACCTGCTTCAATAAACAACAAGGCACATATACTGTAGAACAATGTGAAAGTCAGGTGCAACAAGCATGAAAATAACATTTTAAACATCCTTCACCAAGGTCGCCAGTAACCCCTAAAATCTAAACACTTAGTAGCTAACGTCCTCTCTGTGAAGGTCGGTTGACCCAATGTATCATAAGTCAAGCACCGTGGCTTCCTTCTCTCTCTCTGTGGGTGTGAGCGCAGCTGCCCTGTTTCCACTGCATCTCCCGAATCTGACCCATTGGCTATATCACCTACATCTACATTGTCATCAACCTCCCTCCCTGTTGGAAAAGGGGCTAATTCCATCCCTTCATCAACTGTTTGCTCGAGAGTTTCGTTCTGTACATCTCTAATAAACTGGGGACAAACTCTGCAGCAGCGGGTCCAGAGAGGGTTGGTTGTGTTGCTCGGGACAGACCATGAGATGACATCATCGGATAAATCCTCATCCGAATTCTCCCCATCTCCCACCTGATGCATCTCCTGCAGATTCTTCCTGCAGTTTTCACGAGAGTGTCTTTTGGTCTTGTCTCGGTGGTAGTCTGGTTTCGATCGGGTGTCAGTGGGAGAAAGTCACAAGGCAATAACAAATTCCTGTGTAAAACCTTTGTCCTGCCTTTGCCATTTTCTGGCTCCAGCTCAAACACAGGACTGTTCTCCTCCCTTTTGACGTTTTATGACATAGATACCATCCTCCCAATAAGAGCGGATTTTGCCTGGGCCTCCTTTTTCAACATTTCTTACAAGAACACGGCTGCCTACTTGAAGGGGTGGACCATGGACTCTCTTATTATATTCTATCTTGCCCCTATCAGCTGACTTAGCCATATTCCTGGAGGCAATATTGTAAGCCTCGCTCATCCTGTTTCTCCATTTATCAACATAATCTTGATAGGACCCTGGGTTTTCATCCTGCTTAGTGCCAAACAGAAGATCAACAGGAAGCCTTGGGAACCTACCAAAAAGTAGAAAGAATGGAGAGTAGCCCGTGGCCTCATTAGCAGTGCAATTGTAGGCATGTACTACTTTGGGAAGGTGTTTTTTCCAGTCTAATTTTTGTTCTTCAGTGAGTGTTCTCAACATCGAGAGAAGGGTTCTGTTGAATCGTTCTGTTTGCCCATTACCCTGAGGATGATATGGGGTTGTGTGAGACCCTTTATACCTGCCAGTTCCTTTAGGTGGTGCAACAGCCTGTTTTCAAACTCTCTCCCTAAATCGTGGTGAAGCTTTTCTGGGAAACCAAACCTAAGGCAAAAGTCATTGAATAGTCTTTCTGCCACCGTCTTCGCTGATTTGTTTGTAGTCGCGTATGCCTGTGCGAAGCGTGTGTAATGGTCAATGACCACCAAAATATACTCACAACCGCCCTTGCACTGTTCCAGGTGAAGAAAGTCAACCGACACTAATTGAAAGGGGTGTGTAGTTTCAATGCTTTGCATTGGTGCCCGTGTTTGCCTGTTTGGCTTTCTTTTCTTTAGGCATTCACATACGTTCATGACAAAGTGCAGTATGTCTTTTTGCATTTTTGGCCAATAAAAACGGTCTCTCATTAAATGTAGTGTCCTCTCTGAGCCTAAATGGCCCATTTGTTTGTGCAATTCATTCAAGACGAGGGGGTGATATATTGAGGGGAGAACCAGTTGGGTTTTCCTTCCAGCTACCCTGAACAATGTCCCGTCTTCTTTGATTTTGAGTTTAGTCCACTCCCTGGCCAAAATCTTGACCCCTGCACTCTCAGCTTTAAGCTCATGTGCGGCAGGTCTCTTTCCCCTTTTTATGTAACTGTACAGTTTACCTATTACAGGGTCTTGCTGCTGAGCTGTGCAAATCTCTTCTCTGGGGATTGGCTGGATAGTGTCTAACAGTCGTTCAGCTCCTGTTTGCTGTTGGAGGGTATCGAAGGAGACGGCACTAAACATGGGAGTTTGCTCTAATTGCTGTACCAAGATACCCTGTTGTGTGGCTGTTACTACATCCTGACTAACAGACTGCGTACAGCGGCTCATGTAGTCCTCGAAATCAATGGGCATCCTAGATAGCCCGCCTGCATCGGCATTGGTTTTGCCTGGTCTGTATTTTATGGTAAAATTGAAATCTGCCAATTCTGCTACCCATCGTTGACCAGAGGCGTTCAATTTAGCAGTGGTCAACACATAAGTGAGCGGGTTATTGTCTGTGTACACCACAAAAGATGGTGCATGCAACAAGTAATCCCTAAAGCGCTCACAGATAGCCCACTTGAGTGCTAGAAACTCCAATTTACCCGCATGCATGGGGTAGTTTTTCTCTGGCGGTGTTAAAGTTCTAGATCCATAGGCTATGACCCTTAATTTTCCATTGCTACGTTGATAGAGCACAGCTCCTAGTCCCGCCTGAGAGGCATCAGTATGTAACACAAATGGACAGTTGAGATCTGGGTAACCAAGGATAGGAGGATTTGACAATTTGTCAACCAGGCAGCACAAAACCTGCTGGTGAGTCCCTGTCCATGTAATCGGGGCAGATGATGGCAACTGCCCTTGAATGTGTTTACTTTTCCCCTTTTTTGTCTTTATCTGTGTTCTTGAGTCTCGGGTGAGCTGGGGCGGCCAAGAGCTCGTACAATGGTTTGGCAATGCGCGAAAAGTCTTGTATGTATGACCTGTAGTAAGACAGAAATCCTAAAACTTGTCTCACCTCCCCACCGTGCAGGGGTGTCTATCTTTTAGTGACAAGACGGGAGCAATCTCTGCCGGGTCCATACCATGTCCGTCTTTTGACACCATCCTGCCCAAAAATCGGACTTTAGGCTTGAAAAGTTCACATTTCCTAGCAGTAAGTTTAACACCGTGCTTCTGGTATCTTTGTAAAACTGCTCTCACATGTTCAACATGGTCTTGAAACGACTTGCTGTGAACTAAATTGTCATCGAGGTAAGGTAGGCAAATGTCATCCCGCAAACCCCACAAACACTCCTCCATGCTTCTCTGAAACTCAGCCGGGGCAGAACTCAGGCCAAATGGGATCCGTACCCACTGGTACAAACCCCAGGGCGTAATGAACGCTGTGAGTGGCTGACTTTCTTCATCCAAAACCCTTGGTGATAGGCTTTCCCTTGATCAAGCACAGTAAACCACGAACTACCAGTAAGGCTATCTAGCATGTCTTGTATCCTAGGAATAGGGTGTCTATCTGGTACGGATTTGCGATTAAGCTCACGATAGTCTACACAAAGTCTGAGCTCCCCCGATTTTTTTCTTACACACACTATCGGTGAGGAATACGGTGACTTTGATTTTGTGACCCACCCCCTGTTGATTAAGTCCTGCAGGTATGCTTTCACTTCCTGGTGTAGTGGTTTGGGCACGCTAATGTAAGTCTTTTGGACTGGTGAATGATCATGAAGAGAAATGTGCATGCGGAGGGTAGGTATGCTGCCGACATCATTTTCATCCCGGGCGAATGCGTTACACTCCTCCCTGAGCATTTCCCTCACTGCATTTTGCTGCTCATTCGTTAGGTGTTCTAACAGTACAGGAGGATCCCATTTCTCGCTTGTGTAGCTGCGGAGAGTTGACGAGTTTTTACAGTCTGCGCCATTTTCATCCAGTTTTGGTAGGTTCACAGGCTGTAGAGCTGCTGGGTATATTGCTTTGACCCCTTCAACATGTCCCAAAACAACGCATGGATCCAGAATTATTTTATGACTACTGGTATTAGTGATTGGTACTGGGACAGAGGTTGTGTTGCCTCTCTTTGCCTTGAACAGTACTTCTTGTATACGCAATCCTCCAGGCAAACTCTGGCTCAAGTTTGGGCAAAACAACATAGCAGTGCCTCCATCCACCTGTATACGTGTGCGACAGCGAATGGTGGTGGCTTCCCTTGGACCTAGGACAATTTTACCCTTTCCTGTTTTCACCTGAATCCCTTCATTTACCGTTTGGTGCGTGTGCAACAAATGAATCAAGGTCTTAGCGGACACCATATCCATGTCAAAAGCACTGCTCACAATGTTGGCTGCACAATCACTTTTGGTTGAACCCTGTTTTAGTTGGTAATTAATCACTTCTTCTATCACATTAAATCCTATAATAGGGTCCTGAGCTACATTGTAGTCGCTCGAGACGAGTACAGGCACTAACAGACTCGGGCTTGAATCTTCTACACCAGTAAGTCGAAACTCAACCGGAACCCACCCAATAAATGGTATTTTTGTCTGGTTAGCAGCCAGCCCATTTAGAGGTTCTGGTCCCAAGAGTTCATCTATCCCTCGAATTGTGGTATGAGGTAGGTGTTTTTTTCTCCATTTGTCATTTATCACTGTCGCTTGTGCGCCGGTATCCCACAACGCCGTAATTGGTACATCATCAAAAGTGCACCTGACCATTCTACGTCTACCGATTAGTTTAATCAGTTTCCGCCCTTGCTTATTTGATAATGTATCAAGTCTACCAATGTGTGATGACCATCTCTTTTCGTCCTTCTCACTCAAATGGTGTTCAACCAGTCTTACCGCGGTGCAGGTGAGCTTGTGTTCCGGCCAGTGCCGTGTCTGGCAGGCTTTGGAACAGTACGTGGCAGATGAGCAGCCTGCACAAGTCTGGAGTGGCGCATCTCCTTGCTCTTTGAGTCGACAGAGATGGCAGTAGCGGACTCGTGATGAGGTCGCTGGGTCACTACTGGTCCCGTGGCAGTGGCCCTCTGTCGTTTCCTGCAGCAGGCGTGGAGCTCGGCATCCTCTAGAGATGTGACCCGACTGGCCACACTTGAAGCAGTGGGTACAGCTGTCTCCTCGCCGCTGTCCTGGCAGGTCCTGCATCCTCTCCTCCGCCGGGTGATGTCGTTGCCCGCTGGTTTCCCGGGAGGCTGGAACTTAGTGGTGTTCAAGGAGGCAAGCACCATCTGCTTCATCGCGCAACTTCAGTTTTTAGTTCTGCTACCAGGGCATGGACATCAGGAGGAGCTGGAGCCGTCTTGAGTTTCTCCTTGGCTACGGCGGTATTCTGGGATGGGGTCTGCGTTCCACCGTGTGGCCCCTCTGTGGTTTGCATCTCGTTGATTCTTGGCAACTTGGCGGTGTTTCTCTTTGCTTGTTCACCCGCTCTGCTTCGAGGCTCGCTGCTTCATTCAGTCTCTCAATCAGTAATTCGTCAGCCACATCGGAGCTGTCGAGAAGCGGTTTAATCTGGAACTTAATATTGTCATTCAGTAGTCCTGTACTCACTGACCTCAAAAACTTCCTTTGACCAGATCTTCGTTGTAGTGTTCGGCTGGTTCTCTTCTGGATGCATACAGAAGCCGATCTTTAAGCTCAATTGCCCTGAAGAGAAAGTCCTGCGGAGACTCTTTGGGTCCTGGGAAATGTTTATCAGTTTTGATACAAGTCAGATGTGTCGTCTTCTGTAATGTCCTTTCAGTATTGTTTTTAACTGAGGGAGTGTGACATCCGTCTTTAGCTCAAGCATGTCTCGCAGTTTGAGTCCTGGGCAGATGGCTCTGATCACTGCTTCGATCACCTCTGATTCACTGTGGCCTTTACGAAGTCCAACTTCCATTTGGTGGAGCAGGTTGGTGTATGATAGTCTGTCGCGCTGCCCGCCTTCACCTATTTGGCCACTGATGCGGAACTCCTTCGGATAGTCACCTCAGGTATTTTTTCTGGTGGCTGACTTTGTGTCCAGGCGGGTGGGGCGTCCACCATTTTGAGTTTTTCTTGTAACGCTTGTATTTCTTCCCGCAACTCGTCGTATTGGTGGGCCGCAGGCGTGGGGCGGGAAAAAGAGCGCCACTCGCGAGCATCGCCTTTCGACAGCCTTTCTTCGAGAAACGATAAGAGTTCATGAATAAACTGTCCATCATCCGATTTGTGGCTTTGCTCACGTTCATCCAATTTGTTTTCGATCAGTTTCCCTAACTCTCGCCGACTTTTGCCGCTGGTAGTCTCCTTTCCTCGTCATCATAGACATCAAGAAAGTTACACACCTCCATTAGTCGATCCCAGCTTAGCTTGCACAGCGTGGTGGTAACTTGGTCTCTTAAGTCTTCGTACTCCATCTTTAGTACTCACAAGCGGATCCGTTTTTCAGAAATATCCGAGTTCGTAGGAGAGGGGCTCTCTTCAGCGGTGCGGAGAGCGCTAACAGTCGAGCGCTAACAGTCGTCGCTAACTGTAGCTTCCACCGGTCACTAAGAACCCTTCTCCTGGCTGGCTCGCCAAAATATGTTGCAGCTCCGAAGCAAACAGAGCTGCCGCGGTGTTTTTCAGAATATGCACTTTATTAATGAGTTTCACACTCCGGCGAATACAGACACGTCTATCATGGACTACGCGTCTTCTCAACTGCCGTTCGACTCGAGAGGCGTTCAGGGCCGCTCCTAAAAAAACGTAAATTAATGATCCCTTGACTGACGCCCAGAAAAGTGAAAACAATGCAACAAAACAGAAAATCAATTGAATAACAAACAGTCTCCTACACGGGGACAGATAACCATTCACACTCACATTTCATATCATCACTGAATGAGGACTGACCGAGCGCTGCCTATACCAATGTCACAATATCATTACACGAGTGCTTCTGAATTATTTTCTGTTACACTGCCGCTAGAAAAAAGAAACTATTGCATGCCCCTCACAACTTTCTGCTGCCACGTTAAATATTTGTCAATAAAATTGTGACATGTACACCTTTGCAGAACACCGTATCCTTAACATTAAAGATAAAAAAGACAAGAAATACAGATCAATCTTCAACAAAGAATAACTATGAACAGCGTTTTTCAGTCTTGGTCTTTCTTTTCATCTCCGTTAAATATTTTTCCTTGGCGTCTCTTAGGGATTGTTCACCATACTTCATATCTCTCTTCTCTGTGCAGTGTGTGCGTATGAACGGTGCAAAAATAAATAAATCTGCTCCTTTGAGCTAATTCTCTCTGCACACACTGACAATGAGAGCGCAACTGCCACCTACTGTATTGAATGTGCAATTACATTTTATTCAAGTACAATTTCATGAATAAAATGAGTCAGTCAAAATGTCTAGTACTCTTTAGCTTTGGTCAGGGCTAGTGTAGGGTGTTATTTTTGTTGTTGTTGGACGTACATGTGAGCTTTTGTCAGTGAGTAATGGAGAAGTTATTGGCTGGAGGGAAGCCAGCCCGGTCTTTTCCGTTCTTCAGATAAAAGCAATGAGACGAAATGAGAGCAAAAGCTGATTGAACTGAACAGGTCTAAACCATAAAAGGGAAAATTAAGACTAATGGGCATGTGATTGGCCAGGAGGCAACACAAATAAGAGACCAATGCTGGCTGGACATCTACTAATGACAATTCCATTTCACAAACAGGCCATCCACCCACTGAGAAGATCACTGGCCTTTTGGTGAAGCGGTGATGATCATCGATCACACCGCTAGATATCATACAAACACACACTATAGCATGGAAAAATAACTATAATTTCTGTGACAAGAGCAATACTTGACGGGAAATTGCAGTGACTAAATGCAACACAGCAAAGAATGCTTGGCAACGGAAAGAAAATCTATACTAATTATTAGCAGAGCAAAGAGGAACATAATTACACACAATCTGTTGTTTTGTTGCACTGTACAAGCCACTATGCAGTCAGTCACTGCTGACACCCGGGTTTTTTAATAGCTTCGTGTCTGAAAGACACTTTGTGACTCCTAAGAGCAAAACTGAGCAGCGATAGCCGGCAGTCTTTTTGCAAACCGCTTCATTCTATGTTCCAAGGCACTTTCTGTCAAAAAACAGCCGCTGAATGTCAAACCTTGTAAATGCTCTCAGATTTATGAGATGTGCTTTTCCAAGCACTTTGGTCTGATAGAGGTAGTGCCGGCCCAGTAATAGCAATGTCATTTTCACACTGCTTTAAGTTACATTTTACTACGGGAAATGAAATTGCTGCTTGAGATTTTTAGTGGCTCCGTGTGGCATTGCACTCTTATAGTTTCCTTTGCATGAGTTAAGGCTTGGGAACGTTAGTGTGGCACTCAAAATTATGTGGTCACATTTATTTTGTATAAAAGAGCACATTTTGTATGCAGAATTGATTTTCACATCAAATGTAGAGGTATGAGGGGATACTGTTTCTTTCTAATTCATTGCAGTAAACGTGAATAGGAAAAAAAAAGAGTGCATCCATCTAATCAGGTGTTGCGCGCAGTTTTCCTGTTCAGTGTGGTTCACACTCCCACCTCAGAGGAAAACTCAGAGGAAATGGCCTCTGTGCGTGCAGCACTTACACATCCTTTGTCCTGATTTTGCCCTTTTTCGACAAACCCAAGTCTTAAGAGGTCCAGCTCGAAGGACTCCTTGATGGTGGTGTATGTAGACTTCACTGGAATTGGAGTTGGTATAGAACTTGACTACTCTGTTTCTCTTAGAAGGCATTTCACCTCTCATCCAAGTAGGCTTCACCACTTCATTGGACTTCAATGCACTACTGCACCAGCCTAAACTGGTGTGAAAATCAACTATATATGTTCCAAGCTTAGACACTGAATGATTTTGAAACCAAAAAACAGCACAAAAAAAAAAGGGGGATTGTTCCCCAGCAGCTGTTGATGCAGCGTCACCATCTTTTTACAACTAAATGGCATATTAACGAGGGAGTTTCTCTCCAACGACTTGACAGAGGCCTCTCTGCAAGGCATTTTAACGACTGTTGTTTTGCATTCCCCCCCAAAAATGATACCATTCGTATTTGGGGTGTGCCTCCAGCATAAATAGTTGGTTTCACAACGCCAACTTGGGCTGATGCAGTAAACAAGCCTTATTCAAATCAATTGCATCAACTGATGAATCCTACTCAAACGAGAGGCAAACCATTGTCAAAAACAACCACAATAGTCCAGTTGTGATCAATTTAACCCCTCATACGGTAGAATGAAATTACTTGGATGAAAGAGAATATTCACACGCATCTTAATACATCTGTTCAGGTTTGTATGTGACCTCAATTGCGTGACAACAAGCAGGTATGGTGTAAGCCAACACTTGGCGTTGTTTATTCGAGTCTTTGCAAATTCAACTCAGGGAGAAGCACGAGGAATCCACAATGTCTTGTACAGGATGCAAAACCCTCACACAGGGAAAAAACTGGGACTTACTCAAAAGTTCAGGGAGGAGCATGAGGAGTCCACAAGGAAATGTCTACTCTGCACAGGAACCGAAAACTTCAGGAGATGCCAACAGCGCTCACTACAGGTGGTAACGGCACAAACTTGTACTGAGGACTGGTTAGGGAGCCAACTTATACCAGTCCAAACGAGCAGATTGGCCACAAGTGGGTGATGAACTGACCAGTATCAGGTGTGAGGTGCAGAGCACCTACCAACATCAAGGCTGCATCATAACCACCAAATATACCTAAAGCAAGGACCAACTGTACAATATGTTATAAAATACATGATAACATTTACATACACGCCCTTACTTGAAGAATTGAAGCGTGTTTTATTCCAATTGAACACCGGTGCGAATGATTGCAACTTGTTTTAATTGTTGAGTTGACTTTTTTTCTCGGGTTTGCCATTTGCTGTTATTGTCTTATTTACATGTTTAAATCATAGGCATAACAACCTTGGCTGATAGAATGGAACTGTGGGTGCAATAAAAGCACATCCACAAGAATTTTAGTTTTTTTCCGTCTGGCCCAGAGCGCAATTCAAAAGTAGATTTCATTTTGCTGCATATAACATAAAATAAGAATGTGGTCTACAGTTGTCTCGACACTGTTTTGATGACAGGCTACTTATATCTCTTTTATTAGGCACCTGTCCTCTGTGATAGGTCAGATGGGAATGCATGCTGCAGGTTTTTATTACTCTGCAGTGTTGAGATTGGGTTGGGCGCACTGCATACTATCCAGGGGGGATTCAGTTTAGCTGTCAAGCATAAGACTTGAATATGCCATCCTGTCGGGAGTAAGTCCGATCCAGACTCATTTTAATGACGACATGTCTGGTATTCAACCACTCCTCTGTAATATTAATCCAGCCTTATTTCGCATTTTTCTTGAACTCCTCTTCTTCTTCGTCTACCTATCGTTTTGAGTTTGTTCCTGAGAGAATGCTACATTCTTGTCAGCAGCGACTGTTGTTACCGTCCTCAGGGAAAAGTGAAGCAAAAGAGGACAAAAAAGCATTTTGATTTCAATGCCAGCCACCGGTAGTTGACAGTCTGACATGTCTTGATGTCAAGAGTTGTCGCATTTTCCCCATAAATACAGTGCTTCGTCAATGGGTAGTTGAAGTAGTCGGTATTTATACAAATAAATCAACTTTGCTGTCATCATGCATCTTTCTTTATTCTTATTTATTGTATTTTTTTTTTACATTAAATACCTTGCTATGCTTTCATTTGGTTCCCATTTGCTTGGCAACTACTTTACACAAAACAAGCTTTTGGTGTCTCGTTAATGTGTGAAATACCAGCGATGACTCACTATCACCTATTACAGTCTGTGGTTTTAAATGATCTAACTTAGTTGCAGGATGCTGTGTTTTAAGTCTGGGGGGGGAAAAAAGTCTTAACTTGCACAGGCAAAGAAATGACTGCTTCAACCGTGTCTGACAAATGACTTCTGTGGGTGAAAATTTAAAGAGCATTTGTTTCTGGTAGGGAACATAATGTACCATAAATCCCACCTACACTTTCCTACTTCTGAGAAAACATTTTATCTAATTCGCTGGAGCTTTCAGCTGATTAAATGCACTCTCATGCAGACAGTGCTGCATTGCATCTGTTTCTTTCCTCCTAGAGTGTCTCATCCATAATTCTGACTGCACTTTTTTCTTTCCTGTTGTTGTTCAGTCATATCTCAACTATTATTCCTCAGCTGTGTTATCCTACTACTCATTAACACCCAATTTCATTAGTCATGGAATTTGACTCAATGCTGAACGAACATTGGACCCTTTTACTGCATCTCTGTGCAAAGCCTTCAAGTTCACTCCAGTGCCTGTGGTGAGAGGAATACCGTCTCTTGAGGCTCGACTACCGAAAAAGAGATGATTCATTTGGCTCCAAAGTGGCTCCTTAATTTTTTTATTGTTGCACCAATGAATTTATGACCAAACTAGGTGGGGAATTAATTGATTTTTTTATGCATTATATTGACGAAACATGATTTAGACCTTTCTCAAACCTTTTACACCAAATACCATCCCAAAAAATGATTGGCTCTTCAAGTACCAATATACAGTAATGAACTACATTAAAATTTAAGACCCTAAAGGCGAAAATATTGATATTCCAAAAATGAGACAGATGTGTTTGTAACGTTGTAATATTATAGGAAAAAGAAAATGTTTTATCCTATTATGTTCTTTTTTTTTGCTACTCTTTCCACAGTAACTAGTTTTCTTATGACGTATTCGTTCCCATGTAGATGTAGGGGGTACCATATGTTCACCTCATAAAATTGCATTGTGCAAAGTGTGTGCGCTTAAATAAAAGTTATTAGCCTCAAAGGTTTCAAAACGAACCCCAAACTCTTTAAATGTAGCAACCTTCTAAGAGGAATTTGTCTGTTTCGGCCTTTTAAATTTAATGCTGAAAAAAAAACCCCAATGTGGTACGAAATTACCCCATCACATTCAAACTCATTTAAATGGGAGTTGGCACACAATTCATCATTTAAAATGTCTGTATTAATCCCAAATACATTTTAACTTTTTTTCTTTTTGCCTTCCAGCAGAAGCCTGAAGGTTTTGTGCTAATAATGTTATTTTGAACTGTTCATAAATCCCACCACCTTAACTAAGGCCCCAGTTGCAGTTGAAGAAAAACCTCCCAAAGCACGATGCTGCCCCACATTCTTCACTGTAAGCATGGTGTGTTTTTGGTGGTGAGCAGTGTTGCGCCTGCGCCAATAAAATACCTTTGCAATTAAAAACAGGTCAACCATGGTTTCATTGGACCATAATTCATTTTCAATTATTTCCTGTGCATTCATTCACAATTTGTTTTTGAATGGCAATGAAGTTAATGCAAAACCATTGTGTGGTTATTGGAATTGTTATCTATTATGTATCAGGACGGTTTGTATAATACATGAGAACTGGCATTATGGTGTATTCAAGGACAGCGTATTAAACAAATGGCACATTGAGAATTTTTCCAACTGCCCGGATTGCTAAATAGGGTGTGAGAAGGAGTGTGAAAATGGCGGGCACTTACTGCATATAGCACATCTTTACAATGTCACCTCATATCTCCATTAGGCTGCTGAGCGGGGAGCGGGTAGAGGGCATTAGGATTTCCATAGGCTGTAATCAAAATGTGTCAAAAATGGCGTGTCTATTGTGGGAAATTGCATTCATCTATAATCAACCTTATTGTGTGCTAAAAGCCTAATGGGGAATTTTTATTATGTAAATCTTCATGTTTTGGCTAATTAATTATTTAAAGTGTGTCTCTGTCCCTCGGCTCATTGAACAAAGACATTGGGCGCTTCACTTTGCTTTCAACTTGGTACCATAAGACACAATTTTAAGTTAAACAAACAACATGAAAAATACCCCCAAAGATCATTACAAAATACAGCAGAGCACAACAACTGCATAATTTGCCTTGTTCTGCTTGGTTTCTTCATGTAACTTACTGTACATTCAAAGATCAGAACAATGGACAGGTGAACATCAATAAGCTTGCATAAGAAAACCAACTTTCCCAACAGCCCCCCCCCAAAAAAAATGATATAAAATTATATATATATATATATATTCTCTCTCTCTCTCTCTCTCTCTTCAGAATGCACACAAGCATTTGCTGGGTTCATGGAAAAGCTTTCATATGCACGTTGAAAGTGGATCGAGACAGCGGACATTTCACCATAAAAAATTATTCTGTTGAATGTGTTCTAATGAGAGATGACGCGGCAAAATGCACTTAGACAGCAGATACATTTGTGCTTGAGGCTAAATGTGTTTTAAATTGTGTTCTCTAAATAGACTGTTCAAAAAGCACTCATACAGAGATGTCATTCCATAGTTGCACTGTCCTATTGAGCTGACCTTTAACCAAATGGACCCATGATAATTGCTTTATGTGACGTGCATGCAACATCAAAATAACTTACAAAACACCAACAAAGAGACCCAATGCATCCTGATTCATCGTGGCAAATCCATGAAATGAATCATGCTCTTGCAACACTGGATGCTGTCATCAAAGAATCTTTGTCAACCGAAGTATTTATTTTTGGGGGGAATTGCATGTGCTTGAAAGCAGCTACAAATTCTTGTTAAATGTTTTTTATTCAAATACTACTCCTTTCTCCTCCCTTCCCCTTTTACTTCCTTGAGTGCATGGCAAAGATAGATAAACATTGGCCAAAACGGTTGCGAATAATTTTGTTGGTGCTTAGTGAACGGTACTGTGAAACCAATCTGGAAAGTCCCCAATGGTGAAACAAAGAAAGGCCTGCACACAAGCAACCAATTTACAATTTCACGGAAAGGGAATTGTTGCCCTGCTAAATACCAAACACACTTTTAATGCGAGAAAAAACAAGAAGCAAAGCAGTATAAGGGGTTAAGGAGAATGGAAAAGGAGGCGTTATGGGATTAAGGGATACTTTACATTTAATTATAAAAAATAAAATGTACATTTAATTATAAAATCAAAAGCAGGATCCACAAATATTATGTAGTTGCTTTTCAGAACATTAACATTACTTCTGAAAAAAACTTTGGACTACCATTACTTTTAAATGGATGTAATCTAAGAGAATTATAAAATCGTTACAATGATAAAACCTTTAGTCATTGATTTCGTTTCAGTGAAAAAGTCTATAAATATGTGAAACCATCAATTACACCAATCTTAAGAACGTCCTCCATTGTAAACGGCTGCCGAACCAAAGTAAATATACTTGCTGTCCGTAAAGAGAAGTGCACTATTTCTCCACCGTAATGGATGCTATGTGCACGCCACGCCTGCAGCTACATGCTTCCACCAGTGAAATTTAGGCTTGGAAAGCACAGGAATGGATTTTTTTTTTGGAGTCAAGCAAAGACTTTCACAGACTACAGGATTATGATTGCTACAGGGTTGTTTTGGACACTTAGGCATAATGAAACAAGTGAAGCAGCCGCAGGAAATGTCGAACATGGCTGCAAATTAAGCCAACACCCGGCATGAAAATACATGACATTTTGTTTTTAGGTAGTATTGAAAAAATGGGCTGGATCTCATTTGCATACATCCAAATCATAAAGTGTCTTACAACACTAGATATAAGCAAATTGTGGCATTTTCAAATCAGTCACCGATAAGTAAAACAAATTGTGATCCTTTTACAACTTGCTGTCCTGCATTGTATTGGAGGTGTGTCGATATTAAGTGTTTTTATGTATAAGTGTCCATTGTGACCATGTCGAAGCGTCCTTGAGCAAGATAATGAACTCCCAGTTGATACTTGTCATGATTCTGTTTCTGTGTGTCTCCAACAGGCATCCATCATAATCAGCCAAATATATAAAGATTGTCACGCTGTTATGCCTTTGGCGGATAAATTCACCCTGCTCACGACTCTTTATCCAAGTGGTGAATTCTTCTAGGCGTCTTTTGTTGATCGACATATTTTCTCTCGTCATGTTTTGCATTTGCTTTTGTAAGTATTTATTTTTGTCATTTTATTTATTTATTTATCTTTAATGTAATCTTGGTCCCGGTTAGTATTATAGGCGTTTTGGGTCATTCTTGTCTTTTCACAACCAGCGATTTCCATTTGTATTTATCCTTGGCCTTTGCAAGTGTTTTTGGTTTGTCTTGTTTTCCTGGTTATTGTCACCAGCGTCATCTGTTGTACTTTGTTGATTTGGCACATTTTTGTAAATAAACTCAAACAAAACATTTTCATTCAAAATGTATCACTATTGGGGCTCAGTCGGAGTAACAGCTTGGTTAGCTTGGCAGTGAAGTTGTTCACATTCAATTATGGTGACTAGTTATGTTCATTATCATAATGGGGAAAAATTCTAGGCATAGCCAAGGTGTGCAAGGTTCCAATATCTTACCTCCTGATTTGGAGCGCTGACCTACAGCACTTTCAAGGGCATTTTGTTACTGACTGGGAAGCTTCACTCTGGAACTAACTGGAGGGGATGGCAGCCAGCTCTCAGCCTTGGAATCCAGACTCATCGCTCTGCCAGTGATTGATTCTGGTCGGAGTCTCATCGAGCACGTTTCTGAATACGGGCAAACCTGAACAAAGAGACAACACAATTAGGTCAGAAGAAGCCGTGCACAACCAAGTTTTACCGTCTCATGTATGCTTCTATTCATTTTTTAGGTAAAACCCCTGTGGCCATGACTGAGATGACAAAGTCTGTCATGACTGGCAATCAAGAATAAATTATAGTTTGCCAACTCCGACAGCCAAGTAACCACATTGCTGTGTACACAGTTTATCGCTGAGCTGTACTTTTGCTGAAACTGATTTAAAATCCAATTAAATTTTAAATACAAGTCCAACATTGCTAGTCTGTTCTCCTCTTATCTCCTCCTGTAATTGTCTTCTGGATGTACCGAGCTGTGATTGCATCCATCATCATCCTCAATGATGCGGTTGCTCCAAAACCTCTGAATACACCAACAACAATCGACCTACATGCATGAATGTCATCTAATCAGACCATTTAGTGGTAATGTGGTAACCTCATTAATAACAACACTATGTACAAATATATTTCTCTTTTTGTTTCAGTGTTAGCTGTGGTTGAACAATGCGGACACACCAGTCGCATTCGTTCACATGGGTGATGTTTCAGTCTCCAAAATCCTAGTTTCATAGATTGTTTATTCCACACAAAATTGATCATATTTTCTATTAATGGCTGTTTAATTGTACAACATTAGCTCTTTCGAGTTTTATCAAATATTTTGCAGTGTATAGACCCATTGTTAACAGCACTAAGCCTAATGTCGCTATATGGCTTCTTGCCAATTTCATTTGTTTACTGATGGACAAGCTGTTAAGAGGCTGTCTTCACTCAAATATATTTGACTATATATTTGGACTCCAATGGAATGCGTCTGTGAAGGGAATTCATTTGGAGGTCCCCCCCCTGCCCCCCCCAAAAAAGAAACATCTTTCATCTCTCATAATCTTGCTCTAATGGCATCTTCAATTTAAATGTCAAACATTCAATTTCAACTAATATACAGTACATATAAATGGCTTCGCCTGTCTTCTTGGCTTCTGGATTTCAGTGCTGTTTTTCCTGTTTGCTGACAAAATGTTGATTGATAAATAAATATATAAAGAAGCAATTTTGATAAGTGTATTTTTTCCATTAAGGATATTTGCATTGTCTAGCTGTCAGAAATGTTGCACAACAAATGCGGCAATGAGACAGCATATCATCATTCAAATGTCTTCTCAGGTTTTCTTTTATCACAAAATCTCCCAATTCCACATTCCAATTCCATGTTTGTATTATATTTTTGGTTAATATGCATCTGCTTTGCACCATTATTATTGTTGCTACAATTATTGTATTTTCTGTATCTATTTTTTTCAAACCTTTTAGTGAAAGCACCGATGCTGTCTGTCAATAGAAGCACAGTTATCAAATTCAAGGCTCATCGGCCCGTCGCATTTTCAGATGAGGGATTACCTAATATTGTAGTACATAATATTTACCTGGTTTCTAGAAATCTGTAAATGGAGGGAATATGAGGGTGGCATAATCAAATGCAGGACTGCAGAAGTGAAAGTAAACAAACTGATCATTTTAGTGTGTGACAAAGTTGTATCAGTGTACACAAATCTAAAAAGTAATGCATTGCTAGCTCTCACACAATATGAGGTGTTAGAACATAGTCCAAACACACTGTCGAGTGCAATGGTATCGGAACATCTTGAATAACAACTGGACACCATCTCCACAGCCACAGTATTCAATCTCTAATTCAAATGGGCAAAGGAATTTGCACAAACTGTGGAGTCCACCATTGTTTTAGCAAAATTTCACGGTGACGCAAACTTTATTTTTTGTTACTGACAATTATTTGCACTTGAAACTTAACCGATACTGAGGGAAGTGGAAGCTATTTTATCCCAAACTGTTTTACCCTGCCCGACTCAATCTAGAGATGACTCAAGTCTCCCACTCGGTTTAGAGACAAACATAAATCGTCCATGATGAATGCTGAACTGGAGACTCCTCCTCCATTTGACACGTTACGTTGACATGCATGGTTTGTCATTTCACGGTAATAGTGTATTGGAGGTAATAGTGTTTCAGAAATGCGGTAATTCACAAACATAGAAGAGCAGGTGAGATGAAGTGACTGGGACGAACTGGCGTTAACTACCTAATGCATACTTCGCTGCTGAAGGTAGTCTTAAAGGATCTTATCCCGGCTTAAGAATGACAACAGAATAATGCAGAAATCAATGGACCTGATGACATGACTGCATTTAAACTAATCAACGAATTTTGCACAAGACCTTTTTAAATCAAGGTGCTTGACTGCCTCAACGCAAATCATATTGTTATACAAATTACAAAGAGAAGGGAAACATGAGGGAGAGAAGAAAAAAAAAACAGGACTCACAAGATGAGCTCCTCGGTCTTGAATTCAGCTGGTCACATTGATTAGGATGTGAGCTTCTACACTCCCAGCAGTTCACATTCAGCTCAGGGGCCTTATCTGAAATTAAAAATCCTCTTCTCTGACGCTTTGAAGTTTCTCTAAGCCACTCAAATAGTGCAATTTGAAAATGTGGAAGCTAAAGAAGGCTTTGATTTTTGCAGTCAGCTTTGCCTGTCACTTTAAGTTACATGCTGACGGATCTAAAGGCTAAAACAGAGCGACACTGTCATGCTGTCAGCTTTTCTCTTTTGCCATAATAACAGCGTTCTGGCATTAATGACTGCTACACAGAATAAAATATTGGCAAAGAGAGTAAGTCTAGTTTGAAACGGCAAAGCACTAAACTAAGAAGTAGATGTATTGCTTAACTGTCACATAAGATACTTGTTTGCTGAGTTTGTTTACCCCGCCCACTTCCCCCCAAAATAAAAAATAAATGCAGTAAAGGGGTAGGAGTAAAACCTTGATTAAAATATTGTAAAATATCGAAATATACTACTGTGGCTTTTCACACACTGGAAACATGCACACCTAACTCAGGGGTCGGCAACCCAAAATGTCGAAAGAGCCATATTGGACAAAAAAAAAAGAAAAACAAATGTGTTTGTAGCCGCAATAAATAAAACACTTAGAAAGAAGGCAATACACGCTGTATGTATCTATATTAGCTATATTAGCCTCCTATCAAAATGACTAAATTGGCTACAAATACACAATGAGCCTTCCTGATTAAACGTTTTTTCCCTGCAGTGCATCGTGAAGAGCAGGGGCCCCAACCTTTTGACCAAAGCTCTATTTTTCCATCAACCAGCCTCCCGCGAATGACCCGTTACGCACACTTACACACGCATGCCATAATGAACGACAGCCATAACAGCCCCTGAGATGAACAAGGCACGTGACGCACTTTTGCAGCGTGTTAACTTTCGTAGCTGACGGTACCGCTTTAAAATGCTTCTCTCGGTCCTGCAGATTGCCATTCTTTGCCAGTTCCCTCTGTGAATTGGATATGAAACACCGTTTCATCGGACAACAGCCACCTGCCGAGCATCCCGCCCTGCTAAAAGAAACGTGTGTCACAGGCTATGACGCAAATCTTTGTTGACAGAAATGTTGAAATGTAATATTTATTCAACCTGTTTTTACAGCATTGGAAAATGTTAAGAATGTTTTTCCTCCTACAGAAACCATATTCCAACAAAAAAGATATTTTCACTCCCCCATCTTTTTCCATTTTCAAACATTTTTAAGAAGCTCGAAGGAGCCACAACGGTGGCGTTAAAGAGCCGCATGCGGCTCCGGAGCCACGGGTTGCCGACCCCCAGACTAACCCATCAGAGATGCCGTAAGACGACTGTCTTGATCAGTAAGAAGCGCTGTGCTATCGGCTATCATGTAGCACTAGTTGAGGGACCAAATATTGTCGAGTGACGATGACTGTTGCTTAATGTCTGTTTCCCAAATCCATCGGAGTGTCATGAATAATACAACATGGACTCATTTGACGTAATTTGTAAATAATTTACTGTATCAGTGGATTGTTGAGACATAGACTGTGAGAGAGTTCCACTCTGTTAGGGACATACAGTAATCCTCGCTTATCGCGTTAATGGGGACCAAAACCACCCGCGATAAACGAAAATCCGCGAAGTAGCAACTCCCCGCCCCCGTATAGGTACATGTACATGTGTATGAGTGTAAAAAATATTTCATTCATTCATTCATTCATCTTCCGAACCGCTTGATCCTCACTAGGGTCGCGGGGGCTGCTGGAGCCTATCCCAGCTGTCTCCAGGCAGTAGGCGGGGGACACCCTGAATTGATTGCCAGCCAATCGCAGGGCACACAGAGACGAGTGACCAATCAGCCTGCCATGCATGTCTTTGGAATGTGGGAGGAAACCGGAGGACCCGGAGAAAACCCACGCAAGCCCGGGGAGAACATGCAAACTCCACACAGGGAGGTCGGAGCTGGAATCGAACCCGGTACCTCTGCACTGTGAAGCCAACGTGCTTAAAAAATATTTATAAGGCCAAATTTAATGGTATACATGCATGTAGAAGTAAATTTTGTAGTAATTAACATTACTTAATGCTATATATTAATAGATTTAAACATGTATGAGTTAGGTCAGGTTAGTGTATGAATAATGAAATACCGTAAACATATACATTTAGTACTGTATATTTTGCTCTATGTGACTCGCTGTTGTTTTGCTGACTTTCGCTGCTCCTCGTGGACCGCTTGCGGACTTAATTTTTTTGTTTTTTTAATGAATATGTTTGAAAAAATCCACGATACACTAAAACCGCGATAAACGAACCGCAAAATAGCAAGGGATCACTCTATTCATAAGCACTGCAAGTTGATAATTATTTAAATATTTTAAAATGCTTAGTTTTCAATACCTTATGTATCCCTTATGAGCTCACTTTGGCATTGGTCACTAGTGCCGACTTGGTGGCATTGAGAACCTGCTCCACATGTTTATCCTTTGCTTCGACTGCCCCTTTTGGTTGACAGTAGCAGCTAGAAGTTAAACCTTGTGGTCACTTACAGCCTGGTGTTGTATGACCTTAAGAATTTCTTTGGAACAAGCGCAGTGTACTTGTGTTTATTTCACTCACCATCCATATAGCAGCATTTAGCAATTAAAAGTATTAACATTAACTCAATGACTGTAAGGGAACTCATGGTTGTCTCATGTGGTGTACATCAGTTTGTGGTAAATGTCCATGTAACTGTCGTCCTTGAAATGACGTTTTAATATGTTTCTCAGTTGGGGAAGGGGTGAGGTCACTTTTTTATCTCCTACATGTCATGCAGACTCAAACGTGGATATATTGCCTTCACCACCTCTTTAATAATCTGTCTCCATGTTCTCTTTGCTGATGCCTCTGTCATCCTGATGTATCAAATTGGTGTGTGAGAGTCTGTTTTTTTGCCCATGTTCACAATTCTGTCCAGCAGTCTTGAATTCTATTCTGATTGTCACTTCAGGAAGCCCGTTGACAGCTGCAGGCATCATGTTTTGGTGAGACACCTTTTCACTCAGCCTCCTCACTTGGTCCTGCAGCGTTTGATTGTTTAATTGGAGTTGTGAGCTTTTCTCTGCTAAACTTAAACTCCCTTGCTTGCTGCACAGCTCTGTTGAGTGGTGCACATTGCATTTTTCACCTCATCAATGTTTCCCATATCTTGTGTTTGCTGAGTTAGTATCAATACTTTTTTTTTCAGGTACCATGCTGCAAAGTCCTATTCTTCATCATTAATAAAACTGACACAGATTCTCTACTGTTTCTGATTCGTGCTCACCTTGTGACATTTTCATTTTGGATTTTAGTCTACACACACACACACACACACACACACACACACACACACACACACACACACAAAATCCACCAGCATCAGGGTGTGCTGATCCACTTTGGCCCACCTACAGTACATTTCCGCACCTTATTAGCCTGCGACAGAGGGAGGGAGAGAGAGAATGATCTCCTCAATCATCTCTGTCTCTTTGTGACACATTTGCCGTTCTCTACAGAACTAATAACAGTGCCTTAGAGTGGGAGTTGAGTTGATGGCCTGTGTTAGACGTGTTTGCATGCAGAAAGATAGTAGCTGCCATTAGTTTGGACTCACCACCGCTTCCATGTCTGCATTGCCGATGATCCACTGAGCTGCAATTCTCTGCAGGATGAGATCCTTCACCCCCAGCACTTGCCTATAATTCCATCCCAAAATTATACATTTCACTACTTAAATCAAACAATCCATGTGTCCATTTTCTACACTGCGCACCCTCATTAAAGCCACAGGTGAGCCGGAGCCAATGCCATCTGATTTTGGATGATAGGCTGTTTACACTCTGTACTGGTCACAAGATAATCACAAGGCGCATGCTGTCGTCGTGCAGGGGTGCCCAAACTTTTTTGACCGATGATCTACTGTCATACCAACAATGCGTCTTTTCCAGGGTCTTAACTATGGTGATATACTGTAAGAAGTTTCCAGTTCAACTCAGAGCAGAATGAGAATTGAAAAATGCTCCCACGGATGCCTACACCAAAAGATCGGTGATTGGCTCATTTCGCTGTCAATCAAAAGGAAGATTCAGCCTCAGATAGATCATCCAATCATTATGCAGAAAAGCTCATCATACGGGCCAGCCCATAGCCCAAGAAGAAAAAATTGTCAAGCCATGCCAAGCCAAGTCATTTCAAGCCAAGCCTAGCAGTCAGTTCAGGCCAAGCGGGAGATTCAGGCAGCCATGCATAGCTGTCAATTCAAGCAGCCAAACCGAGCCATCACTTCAAGCAGCCATTTTAAGCCAAGCAGTCATTTCAAGCAGTCATTTCAAGCCGTGCAGCCAAGCAATCCATGCCAAGCCAAGCCTTCAATTCAAGCAATGCCAAGCTGTCATTTCAAGCCATGTCAATCAAGCCCTCCCATCTCCAATGAAAATAAAATAAATAAAATGTCAGGCCGCACGCATTAAGTCATGCCTTGTCAAGTCAAGCCCCCCCCATACATGTTTCAAGCCAAGCCGTGCCATTTCAAGCCGAGCGATGTCAAGGCAAATCCCCCAATTAAAAAAAAAAAAAAAGTCAGGCCGCCTCTTAAAAAATGTTATGCAAAGCCAAGCCCCACCCAAAAATGTCACCCCCCCAAGAAGAAAAAATGCCAAGCCATGTCAAGTCCCACCAAGCCATGTCATTTCAAGTACATGGAGTCATTTCATGCCATAAATTAAAAAAAATAAAAAAGGTTAGGCTACCACAAAAAAATGAAAGGGGAGGCCATGTCAAGTAATTTCATGCAAAGACAACCCCCCCCAACCCCATGTCACCTCCAAGAATTAAAAATGCCAAGCCATGTCAAGCAATCATGCCGAGCCGCCAAGCCAAGCCCTCCCAACTCCAATGAAAAAAAGTCAGGCCGACTCAAGTCAAGCCATGCCAAGCCGTCATGTCAAACTGTCATGTCAAACCATGCCAAGCCGCCATGTCAAGCCAAGCCAAGCAGTCAATTCAAGTCATTTCAAGCAGTCAAGTCAAGCCCTCCCACCTCCAATGAAAAAAAAGTCAGACCGCCTCAAGTCAAGTCATGTCAAGCCTAGCCAAGCCGCCATGTCGAGTCATTTCAAGCCCCCAAATAAATTTCAAGCCAAGCCGTGCCATGCCAAAAGAAAAAAAAAAATGTGAGGACGCCTTTAAAAAAAACAAACAAACAAACAAAAAAAAGTCCTTGAGAACAACTCGCCCAAGCATGAAACTCGGAACAAAGGCTTTTTCACATTACAATTCTGGGAGAGATAGTAGGCATTTTGTTCTGTCACCAGATTTGCTGTCATAGGGGGGTAATCAATTTCTGGGGGTAATCTATTTCCAGTAATAGTTCACTCCATCCTCTTAAACATGGTACTGGGATACTCAAAACAATCTTGTGCGTTAGCAACAAATTACAGAACATATTCAATATGTTTTTCCTCTGCTACCAAATGACCAAAACAAGTGTTTTATTTGATAATTAAAAAAAAAAAAAAAGCAAACTGACGGGCAGCCTGGTGGTCCAGTAGTTCGCGCGTTGACCTCACAGTGGAGAGTTACTGGGTTCAATTCCAGCTCAGGCCTGCGTGGGTTTTCTCCCGGTACTCCGGTTTCCTCCCACATTCCAAAAACATGCATGACAGGCTGATTGAACACTCTAAATTGTCCTTGGGTGTGAGTGTGGATGGTTGTTCATCTGTGTGCCATGCGATTGGCTGGCAACTGCTTCAGGGTGCCCTCCGCCTACTGCCCGAAGACAGCTGGGATAGGCTCCAGTGCACCTACGACCCTAATGAGGATAACTAATGTAGAAGAGGGATGGATGGATCATTCAAGAAAGCTGTTCAGTTAGACCAGCCTTGCTGTTAACTGGAAATTTTGCTATAATACTCTTATTCTGGAAGACAGCTACTTCTGCAGCCAGAAGTTATACTTCTGACTTCCGGGTCGACGCACGCACGCACACTTGATCACTTTTACAGCTTGAGCAGCTAAATCATTTGTTGGAGCCGATCTCTGCCAACTCCAAATCTATTCTCTTTGATGTCACCACATACCGCTGCTGCACACTCACATCCTCTTAACTAAGTGCGGTGTGTGCGCGCCTGTGCGAGTAACGAAAAGATAAGCGTCAATCATCCCAGCAGTGCCTCCAGTATTTGACGCACACAGATAATTCCAGGCGTTCGAGGGTTTTCCAAAAGATATCTGTACTACTGTAACTCAAAAAACACAGTGTGCATTTATCCTGACAAGTTGCTTTAAATGTTGCTGATGTGCTGTCACTTACCGAACGAATTCAAGATGTGGAAACATAATTTGCTATGTTGTACATTTATACCATATACAGTCGATAGCAAGAGGTACAAAAATGGCTACTCATTTGCAAGTTATTAAGCATCACTATTGTACGTATACATGGTCCGATTAATGGTAGTGTTTCGAGCACTTTTAATTAGTAGATTTAGTAATGTTCGCCATAACCTCTTAATAGCAACACATTGTAATCAACTTGATTTTTATTGCAATATGATATGGCCAGTTTGTCTATTTTTCATATGATTCCAGTAGTTTCATTTACTTGGCAAGATGGTGCATTTTCTCCAATCGCAGCACAGGCAGAGCTTGACATTGAGGTTAAAAAAAGTCCATCAAAATTCTCTGCCTGAGTGTCATTCAATGACAATACAAATCATTAAATCCCAGAAGATCCTTCCATTTATTAAAACGAGGTATAAAAAGTTTAATAAACAAGAACAACATGTCTGGGGTCACCTCATGAGACAAAATAAATAACGTAAGGAAGACAGATTGATCACTCTTCTCTCTGATCCATTTTGTCTTCTCACAAGTAACGGCATTGTGGTGGTTATGTCTTTTGATTTGAAATTCAGCCAGGAAGTATGTGGAATTTTAATTGTGAACATTGCCATGACTTTTGTTTGGTCTAATATTGGTTTTAATATATTTGTTATGAACATGTGGATGTCTGTCTGCATTCTGAAATAAATAAATCAAATGTCAAATGAATACGGATGAAAAGTAAACTTTCCTGCCTCGTCAGAAAGAGTAGATGATCGCACACACAATCTGTCCAAAACCTGTCATTTTGCTTTTTAGGTTGAAAAGGAATGACAAAGGTGGTGGCTTTTTTCATAGCTGTAACATGGATCTGGAGTAGTGATAAAAAGTAAGGACTGCAGAGTCAGAAGAGCACAAAGAGCAGAGCGAGGCAAAGGCAAGAGAGAAAGGAGAGCAAAGCAGGAGGGAGGAAGGACTGAGCATTGAAAAAAAACAGTGTGATAAATGCGAAGAGTGGGAACAGAAAAGTAATGAAGGGATGGATAAGAAAGGACTGACTGACAAGAGCAGTGGCAGTCCTTCTCAGGACCATGGGCCTACTATAGGTTCAGTTGGACGTCGTGTGACAGTATTATCGCAGACCTCAGACAGCAGTGTTATGTTACAGTATTTTGGCTACTGTTTATACAACAAAATGGCTTTCATGTTCTTGCGTAGATATTTGCTTGTGTACTTGTGGTGTTAGGTTGGGAAACACTGATGTAGGCTACCTTTCACATGTGAAAAGTTAAACAAGATTTATGAGAAATCATGATCTCTAATTCCTTAATTTAGCGCAACAAGATACTCGTAGTCAGCAATATCATCCTGCAATTTTGTTTTACGCCACTTAAGCTCTTTTCAGTATCCTTTTCTCTCAATCTGAGCGTATCACCAGACCCCTTATGGCACCACATGCTGATTTATACACTGTTCGAAAGCAGAGAACAATTTGAAAGCAACAGGGCAATTTAGTTGTTACTTTAAAGAGTTTTAGAACACAAAATGGAAAGAGACTGTCAAATTTATCAATTATTTAAATGTGATAACATTCATTCATTCATTCATTCATCTTCCGAACCGCTTGATCCTCACTAGGGTTGCGGGGGGTGCTGGAGCCTATCCCAACTGTCTCCGGGCAGCTAGGCGGGGGACACCCTGAATCGGTTGCCAGCCAATCGCAGGGCACACAGAGACGAACAACCATCCATGTCCACACTCATCTAGGGACAATTTAGAGTGCTCAATCAGCCTAACATGCATGTTTTTGGAATGTGGGAGGAAACCGGAGCACCCGGAGAAAACCCACGCAAGCCCGGGGAGAACATGCAAACTCCACACAGGGAGGCCGGAGCTGGAATCGAACCCTCTGCACTGAGAAGTCGACATGCTAACCACTGGACTACCGGGCCGCCCAAATGTGATAACAGTGGTGGCAAATTAAATTGTTTGAACTTTTCATTTACTGTATAACAAATTGCAGCTGCTTTGCCTGCGAGTAGTGCTGGGTGTAAGTGCCACATCTCAAAACCGAAGCCTGTTTGCTAAATGAAAGGTTGGGGGTTCTCATTGTTGACCACATGTTTTTATCATATTTAACAGAAATATTTCGGTCCAGTGCCTTTGTGACTAATTTAAGACAGTGGCTTTGATGGTTTTGCGATAGACTGTTTTAAACATCTTTGCAAATGTCTTTCTGGCAGTGAGCATTTATCAGACATACGCTGTTTCAATATAGAGTGTCAAAAACTTGAATATTTTAAATCAACAATTACAATTTTAGTGTTATGGCATAGGCTACAAGTACTGGGTTAGTGTTCATAAAACTTTCCAGGGAATCTAGAAAACAAAATCAGAACTTGCAATGTTTGTGTGTGGGTGAAGGCAGGTCTTCCCTCCCAACTGAACGCAAGTAAAACCAACTCAACCGCCACTGCTCTCAAGGTGTGTGAAAATCTATGAAAATTGATTTACGCTTAATCCAACTGTTACATTCGTGTAACAGAGGGAACTAAGTGTGGATTAAGCGATTTATGTTTTGCTGGTCACTTGTGAGCAGAGTTCAATAAACAGAGTCTGTGCAGCGTGCAAATGCACCAAGAGACTACCAGTTTGTTTTTGTGTGACAAGAGTGACTTTAGATGCAACAGTCCCATTGTCTGATTGAAGGTTTGCACACCGTAACCTGCAAAATAAATTTTATATATATATGTGATTCGCTCCTCTTTCATCTATAACTGCTTCAGACAACAAAGTGTATAAAGGAAAGTGGTTAAGAGTGCACGATTGTCTGTGTCTCATGTGTTGTTTTGTATTTTGTCTTTTTTTGTTAACTTTTCTTTTGATGGCGGCGCGGACACCCGCAGCGGCTCCTCTTGTTTCATGTTGAGAGGGAAGAAATTTCATCTGTGCTGTATCTTACACATACAGTACATTTGACAATAAGGTTTATCCAAAATCCAATCCAAAATATATATATATTAGAGCTGTCAGTTTAGCGCGTTTATATCGGCATTAATTTAAATGAATTTTATCGGGATCAAAATCTTTCTCGCGAGATTAACGCGGAGACGTCACAGCGGATGTTACGTTGCTCTATAAATAAACCAGAAACAAAACATCAAGCGCGCTGCGCGGGTCCACGCACGTTTGTTTTGCCAGCCACGGCAGCGCGAGACACTGAAAACGGATACTTAAATAGCTCATGAATGGAAAGTTTACTTTTAAAAAGTTGCCAGATTGTTCCACTGACAAGACCAAAGTTACCTGTATGTTTTGCAGTCGTAAACCGAGCTATCATCATAGCACGTCGAGTCTGAAAAACCACTTAATGGCCAAGCGCACAGCTGACGTTCTACTCCGCCCCCTTGTCTCAGACAGACAGCTATGGATCATTTCAAAACGAAGAAAATGGATGACACGACGAAGAACAAATTTGCTGAACGACTCTTGTTGGATTGACCTGGCGCTTTAAGAGGGGCGGGGCTGCCACTGACAGGTGACGTTTGCGCGATGTATAAATAGCGTTTTGTTTCGTGAGTGAATACACTCGCTTCGTCGTCGGCATGGCTCAATGTTAAGCTACGCGAGTGCTTCTTATCAAGTCAGATGTGTAAAGTTAGCTTTTAGATTCGGTCATGATCGGTTGCTTTGTTTGCCGCATCGCTATGCAATCACAGTCAGTTACCGTTCGCAATCGTCAATTTAAACAGCGTGGGCTAAAATGTTGCTAGAACAGGGCTGTCTTTATTTAGCTCATTTTTGCATAGTTGTCATGTTTGTCCGTCTGCAATCTGACGTTTAAGCGAAGTAAATTGCGTTGCAGCTGGGGTAAATAATGCCGCGCTCCACTTCCGGGTTGGACCTTTGGGACTTGTAGTTCTTTTGTTCGATTCGACTTGATATGTTTGTGTTGTATGGTTTCTTACGTTTAAAACAATGAATAATGATGACGATATTGATACATAGTGAAATCAGGGTTGATTAAATTATTTACTAAACGTATTGTTAAATAAAGGTATTAAATAATGTCAATTATATACATATTTACATTGTGATGCAGAAAGATAGATATATTAAGGTTTTACTGCATGTATGTGTAATTTAGGTTATTACCTGCTTCTGATACTTCTGTTACAACTACTACTACTTCTGCTGCAAAGTGCTCCAATAAATGATCAAAAAGTACAGAACAGAGATCCTTCCATGCTGACCGACAATCCTTATTCAGGGGGCCGTGAAAAACTGAATTAACTGAACAACTCCACTACGGATTGCCAGCGAGAGCCTCCATTACGAGTACTACTTTACCTTAGATGTGCACTTTATAATGTTATATTGCGCTGTTTTGATTCCATAAAAAAGCTGTTCAAGCAGCTGTTGTGTGACAAAATATTTTTTCACTGTTGTTGATGGACAGTAATATTGTGTGAGAGATAATGTGTGAATAACTGCTCCAAGTGAAAAATGTTCATGTAAAATTGAAAATCGAAATTGTTATTTCAGTAAATATTTGCATTTTGCACATAGAAAACTGATTCATGATTCCATGTTGATGAGAGCATTAAAATGGGGGAAAATAGGACAAAAAATATAAAAGGAAATTCAGAAACGATAAAAAATGCGTGAGTAATCATGATTAATTTTAGTTAATTTGAGTTAATTATGACAGTTGAGTTTTAATTAGATTAAATATTTTAATCGTTTGACAGCTCTAATATATATATATATATATATATATATATATATATATATATATATTTAGCTCATTTATATATATATATATATTAGAGCTGTCAAGCGATTAAAATATTTAATCTAATTAAAAACTCATCTGTCATAATTAACTATATATATATATATATATATATATATATATATATATAGCGCTGGATAGCTCAGTTGGTAAGGCACCGGTTTGGGAGACAGGGGTTCGAATCCCGCTTGGGGCAAAAAGAAGATGAGCACATAACACCATCCAGTGTGGGTCCTTGGGCAAGACCCTTCACGCTAATGCCTACCTCATTGAATGATGAGAGACGATAAAAACGAATGACTTGCCGGCTCAGACGTCGCCCGGCCAAACAAGGTCTGCGTCAGGTGCTGGGGAACCAGAGCACCTTGGAACAAAGCGGAGATGGGCGAGGGACCATTATGTGAGGACAAGCCCCTACACGGGATGTACCACCAATCCCAGCATATATATATATATATATATATATATATATATATATATATATATATATATATATATATATATATATATATATATATATATATATATATATATAATTACAAAAATCCTCGTCTCGCCCCTCGGGTGGTGTCCGTCCCCCATTCAGCTCGGGTCCTCTACCAGAGGCCAGGAAGCTTGAGGGTTCTGCGCAGTATCCTTGCTGTTCCCAGCACTGCACATTTCTGGACTGAGATGTCCGATGTTGTTCCCGGGATCTGTTGCAACCACTCGTCTAGTTTGGAGGTCACTGCCCCGAGTGCTCCGACCACCACAGGCACGACTGTCATCTTTACCTTCCAGGCTCTCTCCAGCTCCTCTCTGAGCCCTTGGTATTTCTCGAGTTTCTTGTGTTCCTTCTTTCTGATGTTTCCATCACTTGGGACCGCTACATCCACTACAACGGCTTTCCTCTGCCCTTTATCTATGATCACGATATCCGGTTGGTTCGCCATTACCATCTTGTCAGTAAGGATCTTGAAGTCCCACAGGATCTTCGCTTGGTCATTCTCCACCACCTTCGGAGGTGTTTCACATTTTGACCTTGGGGTTTCCAGTCCATACTCCGCACAGATGTTTCGGTAGACTATGCCAGCCATCTGGTTATGGCGTTCCATGTAGGCTTTCCCTGCCAGCATCTTACACCCTGCAGTTATGTGTTGGATCGTCTCGGGTGCCTCTTTGCACAACCTACACCTTGGGTCTTGTCTGGTGTGGTATATTTGGGCCTCAATGACTCTGGTGCTCAGGGCCTGCTCCTGAGCAGCCAGGATGGGTGCCTCTGTGCTGTCCTTCAGGCCAGCCCTCTCTAGCCACTGTTAGGACTTCTTGAGATCAGCCCCTTCAGTTATGGTCCGGTGGTACATCCCGTGTAGGGGCTTGTCCTCACATGATGGTCCCTCTTCCAGCATCTCATCCTCTGTTCCCCATTGTCTGAGACATTCTTGTGGTGTGCTGTCGAACCTTACTCCTGAGGGTTTTGTATTATGGCTTCCTCATTTATTTTGATGGTCCACTTCCGGGGACTTTGTTTGCTTCCTCTGTTTTTCAGGCTGGGCTGGAGGTGCTCCCACACCTGCAGCTGATCAGCAATCACCACCTGTGTATAAGACCTCTGCTGATCTGCAAGCGGGTGCCAGATGATTGCGACCTACGAGTGGTATCTAGGCCTTTTGTTAGCGTACATGCTTGCCCTTGTTGGGTGTTTGGTGTACCACTTCTAACTATTGCTCGTTTCTTCCTAGTGCCTCCCTGCCCAGCCTGCCGCTGCTCCTTCACCCCGGACCAAGTTATCCTGCAATTATCCTGCTCCCCGCCCGCTCTTGGATCCACTGCTACTGCCACCTCTCCTGGACCCCAACAGAATCATCTGGCCAAGAATGGATCCAGCGGACTCCACCTCCTACCATGAAGTCCTCAGAGCACAAGGAATATTAGTCGGCAAACACGACCAAATTCTTCAAGGACTAATGGATGGCCTCCAGACCCTAACCCTCGAAGTCCAACAGGTTAAGACACAACTCACTCAATTGGTGCTACCCCCTTCTGACTCAATTGCTACCCCACGGGACCCTCCTGTGCTACCCTCCCCTGTTCTTTCTCACCCTCAACGTGAAATTTTTATTCCGACGCCGGAAGTTTACTCAGGAGAGCCCGGTGCTTGTGGTCGCTTTTTGCTGAATTGTAACTTGGTTTTTGATTTACAGCCCACAAGTTATTCGTCGGATGTCGCTAAAATAGCATTTTGTGTTAATTTGTTACGAGGCAAGGCAGGTCAGTGGGTTACGGGTCTTTGGGACAGGGGATCCCCTATTTTGAATTCATTTAGTGCTTTTTCAGGCGAACTTCGCAAGGTGTTCGACCACCCTATTCGTGGCCGAGAGGCCAGGAATCGCTTATTTTCGTTAAGGCAGGGCTCACAGTCTGTTGCAGCCTATTCAATTGAATTCAGGGTCTTGGCCGCAGAATGTGAGTGGGGGGAGCCTGCATTGATGGACCTGTTCGTCCGTAATGTATCCGAGGAAATCAAGGATGAGTTGGCTACTCGAGATGAGCCGTCTTCTCTAGAGGACTTGATCTCGTTAGCCATCAAGCTTGACAACCGCCTTCGGGACCGACGGAGAGAGAGAGCACCAAGGGCCCATAAACAAGCTCCTTTCCCAATGTCACCCAACGACACCACGGTACGGCCTAATTTTCCTCCCCAGTTTGTGACACCCACTGCACCCCTGGGCGAACCCATGCAGATTGGCAAGACTCGTCTCACACTCGGCGAACGGCAGAGACGGATGAACGCCAACTTGTGCCTGTACTGTGGGCAGGCAGGGCATTTTGCAACTTCCTGTCCGGCCCAGCCAAAAGATCAGGCTCGTCAGTGATGGAGAGTACGCTGGTGAGCCAAACTTCCTCTTCTTTTCGCTCTCCTACCCGTCTGTCTCTCCCTGCCAAATTGACTTTCAATTCAATCACCGTCCCCGTGCAAGTTTTCATTGATTCAGGTGCAGAGGACAATTTCATTGACCAGGACTTTGCTACTTTGGCTAAGGTACCCTTGAGCTCCTGGGGGTAACAAAGGTCATTCAGGCCGTGGATGGCAGATCTATTTGCAGGGTTACTCACCGCACCGCCCGCTTTCATTGGTCGCCTCGGGTAATCACAAGGAAACGATTCAACTATTCGTCATCTCTTCACCCTCGTCTCCTGCCATTCTTGGTTTCCCTTGGCTTAGGCGCCATAATCCGCAAATTGACTGGTCACTGAACAAGGTTTTGGGCTGGAGTTCTAACTGTTACTCATTGTGTCTAGGTTCTGCTATCCCACGATCAGGTGTCACCCTGGGTCCTTCCCATCCTCCAAACCCCCCGGACCTTTCTACAGTGCCCTCAGAGTACCACAACTTTGCTGCCGTGTTCAGCAGGGAGCAAGCACGCACCATACCCCCTCACCGCCCATATGACTGCGCCATTGACCTGTTGCCGGGGGCTCCCCTCCCCACCGGCAGGCTTTTCAACCTCTCTCGCCCGGAGAGGGAAACTATGGAAAAGTACATTTCTGACTCTCTGGCTGATGGTTTGATCCGTCCTCCTCCTCCCCGTTGGGGCAGGATTTTTCTTTGTGGAGAAGAAGGATCACACCTTCGTCCTTGCGTTGATTTTCGGGGCCTCAATAAAATCACTGTTAAGAACAAGTACCCTTTGCCTCTCATCGACCCATCATTTGAACCACTCTGCCATGCCCAGTTCTTCACCAAGCTGGACCTCCGCAATGCCTATCACCTCATCCGCATCAGGGAAGGTGATGAATGGAAAACTGCGTTCAACACCCCCCTTGGTCATTTCGAATACCTTGTCATGCCCTTTGGACTCACAAATGCCCCTGCAGTTTTCCAACACCTTATGAATGACTTATTTCGAGACATGCTCAACCATTTCATCTTCATTTACTTGGATGACATCTTGATCTTCTCCCGTTCTCTCGAGGAGCATCGGCTACACGTACAGATGGTCCTCCAAAGGCTCCTGGAGAACAGACTGTTCGTAAAACCAGAGAAGTGTGAGTTCCATGTGTCATCTGTGCACTTCTTGGGCTACATTATAGCCAGGGGCCAACTTGAACCAGACCCTACTAAAATACAGGCAGTTGCCGACTGGCCTACCCCCACCAATCGCAAGGAACTCCAACGGTTTTTAGGCTTTGCGAACTTCTACCGCCGCTTTGTGCGTGACTACAGTAAGGTTGCAGTACCCCTAACCAGCCTCACCTCCACAAGGCTCCCTTTCTGTTGGACCCGGGAAGCTGATGCAGCATTTACAAGACTGAAGTTTCTGTTCACCAATGCCCCCATTCTTAAGCACCCTAATTCTTCCCTCCAGTTTGTAGTAGAGGTGGACGCATCAGACACCGGGGTGGGAGCTGTCTTGTCCCAACGTGATCCTGAAACCCAAAAGTTGCACCCCTGTGCCTTTTTTTCTCGCCGTCTCAGCCCTGCTGAACGAAATTATGACGTGGGGAATCGCGAGTTGCTGGCAGTTGTACTGGCACTTGGGGAGTGGAGACACTGGTTAGAGGGCTCTGAGCTCCCCTTTCTGGTTTGGACTGACCACAAGAACCTGTCTTACCTCCAATCCGCCCGACGCCTCAACCCCCGTCAGGCCCGTTGGTCTTTGTTCCTCAGCAGGTTCAATTTCACCCTTTCTTACCGCCCTGGTTCCCGAAACACCAAGCCGGATGCTCTCTCACGAATGCACTCACCCCTCTCGAGTTCCGAGGACCCTAAGCCAATTCTTCCTCCTGCCTGTGTTGTGGGCGCTGCAACCTGGGAGATTGATTCGGTGGTGAAGGGGGCCCTGAAGGCTGACCCGGGTCCTGGTACCGGTCCGCCCAATAAGTTGTTTGTTCCCACCGGAGTCCGTTCCCAAGTCCTCCAGTGGGGGCACTCCTCCAAACTGACTTGCCACCCTGGCGTTCACCGGACACTCCAATTCCTCCGTCATCGTTTTTGGTGGCCGAGCATGGGTCGGGACACCAGGGAATTTGTGGCGGCGTGCTCGGTCTGTGCCCGAGGTAAGGCCTCTCATCTCCCCCCTGCTGGTTTGTTGCAGCCACTTCCCATTCCCAGCCGCCCTTGGTCTCACATTGCGGTGGACTTCGTTTCTGGGCTGCCCCCATCTGAAGGAAATACTGTTATCCTGACCATCGTTGACCGCTTCTCAAAGTCCGTCCACTACGTTCCTCTTCCCAAATTGCCTTCGGCTCTCGAAACAGCCAAACACCTGGTCGTTCATGTGTTTAAACTTCACGGGATCCCTATTGATATTGTGTCTGATCGTGGCCCTCAATTTAGCTCCCGCGTGTGGAAGGAATTTTGCAAAGCAGTGGGCGCGACAGCTAGCCTCTCCTCGGGTTACCATCCACAGTCAAATGGCCAGACTGAGCGGGCCAACCAGGATCTGGAGGCTGCCCTGCGTTGCGTTGTCGCACACCATCCCCAGGCTTGGAGCTCCTTCCTCCTTGGGTGGAATATGCCCACAACTCCCTCTCCAGCTCGGCCACAGGTATGTCCCCTTCATGGCTTGCTATGGCTACCAGCCTCCCTTGTTCCTGACCAGGAGGCGGAGGTCGGGGTTCCTGCTGTACAGGATCATATCCGCAGGATCCGCGCGTTTGGAGGACTGTCAGGGGCGGCCCTTACTCGAACAGCAGAGAAGAACAAACGGCTGGCTGACCGCCACCGTTCCACTGCTCCTGCTTATCAGGTGGGACAAAAGGTCTGGTTGTCTTCCGTGACCTTCCCCTTCAGACTGAGTCGCGGAAGCTAGCCCCGGTTTGTGGGTCCCTTCACCATATCCAAAGTCATTAATCCCTCCGCCGTCCGTTTGAACCTCCCTGCATCTATGAACATCCACCCCACTTTCCATGTTTCTCTCCTCAAGCCAGTTTCCTCCAGTGTCCTGTGCCCGCCTGCCGCTCCCCTCCGCCCCGTCTTGTTGGTGGTCTGCCGGCCTTCTCTGTTTCCCGGATTCTGGATGTGCGGCCCCGGGGCGCGGCTTCCAGTATCTCGTTGACTGGGAGGGGTATGGCCCGGAGGAGCGGTCGTGGATCTCCCGCCGCCTCATCCTGGACCCTTCTCTCCTGGGGGACTTTTACAGGACGAATCCTGGAAGGCCTGGGCGGGCGCCAGGTGGCACCCGTTAAGGGGGGGGTACTGTGGTGTGCTGTCGAACCTTACTCCTGAGGGTTTTGTATTATGGCTTCCTCATTTATTTTGATGGTCCACTTCCGGGGACTTTGTTTGCTTCCTCTGTTTTTCAGGCTGGGCTGGAGGTGCTCCCACACCTGCAGCTGATCAGCAATCACCACCTGTGTATAAGACCTCTGCTGATCTGCAAGCGGGTGCCAGATGATTGCGACCTACGAGTGGTATCTAGGCCTTTTGTTAGCGTACATGCTTGCCCTTGTTGGGTGTTTGGTGTACCACTTCTAACTATTGCTCGTTTCTTCCTAGTGCCTCCCTGCCCAGCCTGCCGCTGCTCCTTCACCCCGGACCAAGTTATCCTGCAATTATCCTGCTCCCCGCCCGCTCTTGGATCCACTGCTACTGCCACCTCTCCTGGACCCCAACAATTCTCTGAGTACGTCATCCGTTGGAGCCTTCTCCTTGATGTATTCGTGGAGCTTGGATGTTTCATCCTGGACAGTGGCTCTCACACTCACTAGTCCCCGGCCTCCTTCCCTTCGGCTTGTGTACAGTCTCAGGGTGCTGGATTTGGGATGGAACCCTCCATGCATGGTTAGGAGCTTTCGGGTCTTAACATCCGTGGTCTGAATCTCTTCCTTTGGCCACCTGATTATTCCTGCAGGGTATCTGATCACTGGCAGGGCATAGCTGTTTATTGCCCGGGTCTTATTCTTGCCATTGAGCTGGCTTCTTAGGACTTGCCTCACCCGCTGGAGGTATTTGGCCGTAGCCGCTTTCCTTGTTGCCAGTTCGAGGTTGCCATTGGCTTGTGGTATACCGAGGTACTTGTAGCTGTCCTCAATGTCTGCTATTGTTCCTTCAGGAAGTGAGACCCCTTCAGTGTGGACTACCTTGCCTCTCTTAGTCACCATCCGACTACATTTCTCAAGCCCGAATGACATCCCGATGTCACTGCTGTAGATCCTGGTTGTGTGGATCAGGGAGTCTATGTCCCTTTCGCTCTTAGCATACAGCTTTATGTCATCCATGTAGAGGAGGTGACTGATCTTAGCTCCATTTTTGAGGCGGTATCCGTAGCCTGTCTTGGTGATTACTTGGCTTAGGGGGTTCAGTCCTATGCAGAACAGCAGTGGGGAGAGTACATCACCTTGGTATATGCCACATTTGATGGACACTTGGGTAAGTGGCTTGCCATTGGCTTCAAGTGTGGTTTTCCACAGGCTCATCGAGTTCGCAACGAAGGCTCTTAGGGTCCTGTTCACTTCATACAACTCCAATCATTCAGTGATCCATGTATGTGGCATCGAGTCGCAGGCTTTCTTGTAATCAATCCAGGCTGTGCACAGGTTCGTATGTCGGGACCTGCAGTCTTGTGCGACTGTTCTGTCAACCAGGAGCTGATGTTTGGCTCCTCTGGTATCCCTACCAATGCCCTTCTGTGCTTCAATCATGTATTGATCCATGTGTTCACTTATCTTAGCCGCAATGATGCCTGACATGAGCTTCCATGTTGTGGAGAGACAGGTTATTGGGCGATAGTTGGATGGGACTGTACCCTTTGAGGGATCCTTCATGATCAGGATCGTTCGCCCTTCGGTTAGCCATCCTGGGTGAGTCCCATCCTTCAGCAACTGGTTCTTTTGTGTTGCTAGGCGCTCATGGAGTTCTGTGAGTTTCTTTAGCCAGTAGGTGTGAACCATGTCCGGGCCTGGTGCTGTCCAGTTTTTCATATATGAGACTCTTTCCTGTATGTCTGCCACTGTTATGGTAACTGGGTTCTGCTCAGGAAGGTTGCTGTGCTCCTCTCTCAGGGTCGCCAGCCATTGTGCACTGCTGTTATGTGCAACCTCCCTCTCCCATATGCCTTTCCAGTACCTTTCAGTTTCCAGTCTTGGTGGGTCAGCTCTGCTGTTCGGACCCTGCCACTGAGCGTACACTTTCGCAGGTTGTGTTGCGAACAGCCTGTTTATTCGCCTGGCCTCATTCTCTTTAGTGTACCTCTTTAGGCGACTGGACAAGGCTTGGAGACTTTGTTTGGCAGTTTCGAGTGCTTCAGGTATGGTCATCTGGATGTACCTCTCAGGTATCGGCCTTTTCATCACACCTCTCTGGGCCTCTGTCAATAGACTCACATCTTTCCGAGCCGCCTTGATCTTAGCCTCCAACCGTCTTTTCCATGGTGGGTAACGTGTCTCATGGTTGCTCCGATAGCCAAGGATTTCGAGGATCACTGACGCTGAAGCGTATATCAGCTCATTGGTTTCCGTGATCGTTATGGTAGGGATCACCCTCAGTGCTGCATTCACACTTTCCATGAGACTTTCAGGTGGTACTTCACATAGCCGTTGTAATTGTTTTTTATATTTATATATATATATATATATATATAAAACACATATGCACATAGCTAGTTAGCTTGCCAAGACAGTAAATTAATTTCTAACCCCATTATCCATCAATATATCTCTAAACCAAATCACAAACTTTGTCCCTGACTGGTATGGAAGTCATGCATTTTACGAGATGCCCTTTTTGACGCAGCCCTCGTCCTTTACTGGAGGTTGGAAACAGCTCACACCGGCTGGGGAACCCAAATGATTTGGTTTGTACTGGTTACATGGTATTGTTGAAGGAATAATTATGTATTTTAGTTATCAACATTTTGATATTAATCATGAAAATTGATTATGCTTACAACGAAGAATTGCTTAAGCTCACAACAAAGAATGCTTATGCATGCAATGAAGAATGCTTATGCGCTAAAAAAAGAAATGCTTATGCTCATACTTATAATAAAGAATGCTGAGTGCACTGTGTGATAGAAGGTGGGAGAGCATTATACATAACCTTTTATTGACAATTCATGACAGTCAAAGGCAGCAATTTCCTTTGTACTTTTTGAAAACGTGAAAAAAAATGTTGAGTGTCCTCTTTGTCTTATCACATGTTGCAAAGAGCATCTGTAGGAAATGATTCAGAAATAGTTAAAGGTCACGGTTTCTACAGCTATTACGATTTCCCTGTTCAATAGGTCAAAGCTAGAAGTGCCATGGAAGCAAAAATATCCATCTTATAAAAATGACATCTGCTGCACATATATTATTGCTGCTGAATGTGGTTGCTGGCCCCCTGGGTGCTTCTTGATTTCGTCTTGTGATTGTCTATTACTCTCGACAATCACAAAATGTTGAAAAGGGTATGCCCTTTAGAAAATGGGAGCTGCACGGTCAAAGTTGTATCAATATCGAACAAGGAATGCAATCCAATATCAGTACAATAATAAGTATCGTGGTGGCGGTTGGGGAGGAAGTCATTCCACAAACAGAAAAAGTGCCAGAGTTTAAACAGAAATGACTGTGAATTTAATAAAATATGAAGCATTCTCCCTTGAGTATCGGGAACAACTCCTTATTTTTCAAGAGATTTCTTTTTGGCAGTATTTTCTCTCTCTGATAATCCAGCCAGGCACAGTCACGGAGAGCTGAGCTTAATCCAGACACCCGGAGTAAACAGCATTTGCGATGGGATATTAGCCTGAGCTGTTCACTCATTTGGAGTGTCTGTCTCATTTCATGGATGACATCTGAGAACTGCAGAGGTGTATTTCAGGCAGACAGCAGAACCCACCTTAATCGGTTGGATCTAATTACCCCTGGCATCTGTCTGTCACAAGGATGATATGAGCCAAATGTTACAGCATCTGCACAGTACAATCTGTGAATTGGCCGATGATTTCTGCAGAATGTAAATGATGTCATCTTAACACCTCAGGAGCGCAACAACATGCTATAAAGGGGGACGTGACACTTGGTCAGCAGAGATTCATTGTGGGTTCTGGTGCTTGCAGAGAATGTAAAAGCCCATGGGACTGGCTAATATTTGAGAATTCACAGAAAAAGCATCATGGTTGGTCAAAAAAAGAAATAAATGAAGTAAGAGGTCATTGTATGCTAATAGTGCATTGTAGTAGTTCATTGCCAGTAAACAATGCTAGCATAGAAAAATGGATTTTTTCTCTCTCTCTCTAAAAATCAACTCGCACAAAATTATTTTGGTACTATATACAGTATGTCATTCCAAATATGGCAAAAACGGACAGAGAGAAATGACAGAGAACGATGGTCAATCAGTATACACAAATTTTGCAACGTATGTTGATTGTTTCATTGTCTCTCAGCGCTTCCAGTGAGAGCTAGATCAACCTTATTGTAAACAACCTTTTTTTGTCCTTGAGCTCCGTCAGATTGGCACATTCTCCACATCATCAAATTCTCTTGTCAGTACTGCCAAAATTGGCTAATCCTTCTTTTGCTGGCTGTCGATCATCATCACGACTTCTGTCATCCTCCCTTAACTAAGAATATTCATTGTCAAAAAGGTCTGCAGGAGAGTAGGCCAATCTCAAAGTCGTGATTTTGCCAAATAACTGCCAAACCTTTTTTGTTTGTTTTAATTACATCCAATCGTTATATACAGCCAGTATTATAAGAATAAGGCAGGAAAAACTAAGCCGTGGTCCACGGTTCAACTTCATCTTTTTAATTGATGACCTGAGTGAAAATGTAACAAATGTAACAAATGAAACATAGGAGTGATGCAGGAAAGCTTGAGATGCTACCAAATACAGTACAAGTCTATTCTACTAATAACAGTAACAGAAAGTGTGCATGTGTGACCGACATTTGGTTTCCTTCCCGTCACTGAGAGGCACTCTTTCCAGAAAAGCGTGAAATCAGATTTATCCCACTTGGATTGTACCAGTTGCAGCCAGCCTCAAGTTGATGTCAACAACAAAAAGGGCCATTGTCAAGTGACGTCATATAGAAGGAACTCGGTGATGCCGGGGTAGATTTTTTTTTCTCAGACTTTGCAACACGGACCTCCCACCTTGAGTGGCATTCCAATGAGTGCACCTTTTCTTGTTAAGAACTCAGACTTTCCACTTTCATGGAATGCAGCGTATATACGAGCCACGTGATGAGGCAACATGGAAGGGAACAGTTTGATGAGGTCAAACAAAAACACAAAACAAAACAAAATCAGATCGCAAGTCAGCGTGATAGCAAAGTGTTTTCTTAACAGTATTTGTGTTCATTTCTTCAGAAACATTGAATACAATGATCCATGTCAGCCAAATAGACATGTCAGCCACATAGACATGAACACAAATACTAACTTATTGGTGTAGCATATTTATGGCAGCAAGAATGGAGAAGAAATGCAAAAAGTCAACAAACTGAATGGCGACATGCATTATAGTCCCTCTCCGGAGCGAGTTAGTCCATGATATAATTATGGAAAAACAATTTCATTACATACAATGTTCTGTTGATGTACAATGACTTATATTTATGTAAAATAAAGTTATAGCATATTTTGGAAAAATAAAATTTTTGCATGCAGTATTTACACATAAATACATATAACAGTAGCCACACACACACGCACACGCACACACACACACACACACACACACACACACACACACACACACACACACACACACACACACACACACACACACACACACACACACACACACACACACACACACACACACACACATAGTCCTTTTCAAAGGTTTTTAAATTGCGTCCATAAAGAAATAACTGTCTTACACAGCCTGGTTTGTGTTCTCATTTTGGTTACAGTATGTGATCATGTCAGTTTGTGGAAAACTAAGCACGACGTGAGCCACGCAAAGTGGTCTTCAAAGCCATACTGTGTGTCCTTAAGGTGCCCCCTGGGGAAAAGAAAGCATGTCCTGTGATTAAATTTTTGGATGGAAAAACCAGTTGAGGTTAAGAGAGGACACACTCATGTTTTGCCCCAACGTTCCACTGATGTGATGTGCCTCACTATCCCCTCGGAAAGAATCTCCAGCCCTCCCAGCTGCGGCTCAACAAAGTTAGTGAGATAAATTAGTAAAAAAAACGTATTCACCACAGTTAGTAAAGCTTCGCTATTGTTGTTTTTTGGCAAGCAATGATGGATGCTTAGCAAGGGAATTTTCAATTATTCCAGCTGCTCTGTTCCCAAACGTAGGGTATGGGTAAACACAAAAATAAAACAAAACTTTTTGGGGGATTAAACTGATTCAATCCAGCTGTTCTGGAACCGTAAATTCAGAGTTTCCTATTTGAGAACAGATCAACTCAAAGTTGAGCATCACAAACAGAGTTTGTTGAACACTGAGTGCATGAAATCCAGCAATCAGATTTTTTTCCGAACCAACCACTAGCAAGCGGCTTGTCTCATTCCATCACAAAAACAAAAAAACAACAAAAAAAATCTATGACCATAATGCATACTATTGCTTTCTCCTTTGTATAGTAATGTAGCATGTAAACGTCACCTCTTAACTGTATTGAATTGCATTTGGTGGTGTCACGATCCATATTCCATGTTTCTGTGAGAGGAGGTGCACAAGTAAAGAAAAAAAAAACCAACAACAACAACATGCAAAGAACTGTGTGTTGCATATATGCTTCTTATATGATTTCATAACTGGAACAAATGCCACCCTCTCAAAATCCTTGACAAAAATTTGTGACATTCCAGGTATATTAGGTGAGTTCTTTTTGGTGTAGCTGTATATTGTCTGCTGCATGGGTTCACTTTCCATTGTGTGACTGCGTGAATTGTGCAAATGGTTGTTTGTCTGTATATGTGCCCTGCCACTGACAGGGCAAAAGGTGGGCTATAGCCTGCATTGGTTGCTAAAGTCTGCTCTGTTACGTTCCTGCTCACTTGTGATCCAGAACAGGCTAAGAAGTATAGAAAATTGATGATCGCTGAGTTATTTTATATGACGCTATTTTGATGTGCACCGACACATACTCATGGATTTATGGTAGAGGAAAAGGCTGTTCTGATGTGTGCGCTTATGCGTCACTTTAATACTTCTCCTCGTCTTTAACCTGTTTACACTTCATATCTAAAGTGAACCAAACCACACCAGATTTCACTTGCAAGCAGAAGGAAATTGCTTGACGAGGTGGGTTTTGGTCCATGAGACCATGAACTTGATGGGTGAGTGGATGTTCAGATGAGAGCATCCACACTTGACCAAATGAACATCGCATTAGCTGCAGAGTTCATTTGAATCACGGCGAAGTCAGCTTGGATAGCCTCCAGCTAATGATCATGGATAAGTAGTGTCAAAAACAGCCAGCCGACTCTCATGTAGGTTTTACATGGCCAACACTTGTGTTTCTATTTCAACAGGACCCACTTTAATAGCAACTGATTTTATATATATATATATATATATATATATATATATATATATATATATATATATATATATATATATATATATATATATATATATATATATATATATATATATATATATATATATATATATATATATATATATATATATATATATATACACACACACACACACACACACACACACACACACATAAGCATTTTTTCCTCATTGTGTCCCCGCTCCTAAACATAGTTTCTGTCATCCGATGCAACACTGCCTGCTGGGAAAAATCAACCTAATCACCCTTCCCCACTGCAGCCAGCGAGACAACTCAATTGACGCTAAATTATGCTAATCTTATTCCTTAGATGATTACACCATGGAGTTAACATTGATCTTCCATGATCATGGAAAAAACACAGACCCTCAGTCAAAAGACTGATAGTATGGCTGTAAGGAGGGCAAGGGAGACGCGGGCTTCATTTCAAAGCAATGTGGAGGCATAAAGACTGCAATTACCAGACTCAAATGTCTGCTTTAAATTGTTATTAATTACACCCATAAGTTCGGCTATTTTCAACTCCAAAACATTGACCTACAGGTATTTATTGAATAACATGAGCCCACCAGCACACAATTCTTATTTAAAGTATATATATTTTATATATATATATATATATATATATATATATATATATATATATATATATATATATATATATATATATATATATATATATATATATATATATATATATATATATATATATATATATATATATATATATATATATATATATATATATATATATATATATATATATATATATATATATATATATATATATCTTCAGCCTGCCCAAATCAATCATCAGCCCAATTTGCTGCGGCAAAATAATAGAACCCAACCTTGGGTAAAAGTAACCCGATCTGCTGAAAATCCAAAGGTAGTAGTTTAAGAAAACAACTCCGTATTTTTTAGTGTGTGCCTTTGGTTTCCTCTTCTTCATATCCTTAAAAAAAAATTGATGAATGTAAATTTGTTAAATGGTCAGTTATTGTCATGTGTATCATTGGGGCAAAAAAGATAATTACACAAAATATTAGTAGATTATATTGGCAAACAACCATCTCAGGATCTGCCCCGCCCCTCGCCAAAAGTCAGCTGAAGTAGGGTCCTGTTTACCCACAACCCTGGTGAGGATAGGCGATATAGAAAATGTTGGATGAATGGATGCGTACATTTAAATTTAAACCAGTGGTCAACAAGACAAGCTCCAAAAACATGTATTTTAATTGCAAACAATTCCACCATTTGGGAAGGAACTGCATGCAACCTTTTCGACCGCTCATTCTATTCAGTTTTGCAGGAAGCTGTAGCCCAGCCCAATTGTCTCTGGGCAAAAAGACAGACCATCAGTGAGTCGAGACGGAACCCTCACTGCCGGCTTCGACTTCAGGCAAGTGAACCACAACCAGTTTTAAACACAACATAAATTACCTTTGAATCCTGACTAATCACAATCAGCTTGTCGGAAGATTTAAATAATGAATGAAGCTATGCTGCAGGTTTTTTTTTAATGTATGAATGCACACGGCAGTGCTCTTCATACATGTTTTATCAACAGAACTCTTGGTCTATGTAGTTTTACTTTGACCAGATGCTCCCTCAGGCGAATTAGCAATGATTTACACAGTTATTATATTGTGATTCTATGCAATTACGATGAGACACAAAATGATTTCCTTATGGACTGTTAGAGAGCCAAGCAAGCCTGGCATTAATTAAGATGTGAAAGTGCAATAAATCAGTTGTACAGTGTGCAATGAAAACAGAGAGCGCTACTGCAGCATTGCTAATGATGCAGGATTTTGAGTGCAAATGTTTGGAGAGTATTAAAAATACATATTTAAGTGTTTGGACAAATCTACATGAAATGTGGACAAATCTATGAACACACGTTTTGGAGAGGACAGCCCACTCTTATTTTGTTCTCAAAGTGGGAAATGTTACAGAGTGACCATATGCACACATCCATCTGTGAAATCGCTGATGTGTGGGAAGACAACCCCACCCTCCAAAATACATTGGAAGGTTATTTTCTATAAATGCTTTGTCTATACTGTCTGTATCAGTCATCCTCAGGTACAGTATAGATTGTAAATAAAAATAAATGTAAATACATTTTGTCACCATCACTGAAGCAAAATAGCTAAGGTTTGTGAAGAGGTTCATTCTAGATGTGTGCAGATTTAGAGTGAAGTTGCAAGGGTTTATTGACCTTGGCTGCAAGCGGAGATGCTCATGTGTTCAATTTGTATCCATGAGTCATTGTATTAGCCTTCGACCCTGCAGCAAAACCTGTCTGGAATAGCCACTCTGCAAAACGTAAAATGTCGCCCAACAGGATGAAGAAAGATGCACTTAAATCAAGGTACTCTGAAAAATGTCTTCTCAGGAAAAAACAAAAACAGCAGCAAGAGCTAATTCGGATTTAATGACACACCCTATTTCAATTGTGAAAAATTTTACATGTATTTTTAAACCATACACATTTGGCCACCTAAATAATACCCCCATAATTATTAAAGTCACACTTGTATAGTGACAAGTGAAACATAATAAGACAGATACAGTACACACATGACGCAGTATTGCAATGTACATTGTAGGAACTATTACATTGTTCACTGAACAGTGAAAATACTGTTTTGCTATTATATCATATCCTATTCTTTGTCCATCCTTGCATCTTCTTCTGCTTATCCAGGGTCATATTGCTGGGAATGAACCTGGGGCAGACTAAGCACAAAGACTCAGACTTCTGACTCCCCAGCCACTGGGTCCTGTTCTGCCATTGGGGATTCCAAAGTGTTCCAGACAACAATTTTATTCCTCTTTAGATCTTACTGTCCACATGAGCACTGGAGTCACCAGCAAAACAAAGGATTCCCCATCAAGAGCACTCTTTTGCACTTGTTTGGCATGCAACATATGTCATTTGACACAGACCTGTACAAGATCACAGGCTCGAACCACCGTCCACTGGGTGAGAAATGGTGTGCACTGACCAACAGATTAAAAGCAGTCAACCAGTCGGCTAAGCCCTACTGAAAAGGCTTCCAAAGAGTGAGTTTTACGGACGGACTTTTTGCATTACCGAGATGACACGTTACAGGTGCCAAAGCACAAACATAAGTCGCACACACCCAAACCCACCAAACAGACAAATGGCAGGAAAGCAATTCAGAACACGCCTATTCTGTGTTGCCAAAGTGCAAGAGAATCCAACCTCTCTCAAAAGGACCGATTCAGAAACAATGCCGTGTGTCAACGCAAGCCCAACTGTATCTAGCCAGGACCTCTCGAACTCACACACCAGTTCAGGCTCCTTCTCTGTTCGAGATACAGCTTCCGTAGCCCGTGATCGGACTGCCAATGTCCATGCTTTTGGACACCACCCAGCTCACATCAGAGGCGGGCAAAGAAAAATGTAGTCCAATGTTTTTTCGTCATTGTAGGGGGTTCTGACTAGTGCTTTGTCTGGTTCGTCACACTGGACTTGTTTTTTCTGGATAACACTGCCAGGGTATGAAGCCCCAGACACTTTAACTCCTTGGATTATTGGGCCACACAAACCCCTCAACCAAGGTAATGTGACTTCTTAATGAGGGGTGGAATCTATTGTATTCTATTCTGCTAACGATTAGCAGAATAACAAACCACTCACATGACTGCACCAAACATGATGTCTTGGATATGGTGTACATCACTCACCTATTCCCAAAACTCTCTCTGGTTTATAATTTGTCTATGCATATCAGCAGCTTTTGGCTTCAAGTTTACACCATATCACGAAGAGCATAGAAAAATGCATCCATCCCATTATCAACCCCTATATAACCCGACTTACTTAAATTTTGCAGATTTTATGTACCGGTATCTATTTTTTTTTTTTTTAAACACCTGTGATGGAGGCACGTATTTCTCTTCATACAAACTGCACTGCGCACAGCCTCTGGTAAGCTTCTAGTGCTTGAGCAGCTAAATTGAACCAGGGATAAATTAGTTCGACAATCTTCTAAAGTTAAGCTCCAGGCGTTGAACTTGTCTGTTTGAAAGCAGTTGGTATTTTTTATTCATATGGGAGGGGCGATGAATTCCATTGACTGCAGACATACCAGTGTGCACATGAAGAGGCTGAATCTTATAACTCACGAAACAATCACTAGAAGCAGTAACATTAAATCTTTTTTTTAATTCTATTATTTAACAAAACTACTCGGGTAAAACCATTAGACCAAATATTCATACTAAGCTTGATCACTTTTGTATGACCCCATGTTGATGCCAACACTTTCACTAGATGGCAGTATGTCTCAAGCTAGACTTTAAGCACAATCATTCCTTTTTCAAGCATCTTCCTCCTCCTTTCACAGCACTCTTACCCTCTGCTTGGAAGGTGCTACCAGTCTCTTTAATGGAATGTCAAGAAAAGGCAGCACCACACTTGTCTTTTTTTCCCCCCCCAAAATACACAGTGAGTTTAAACAATCCACTTCCCATTCTTTAAAAAGCTGCAGTGCTCTTGCAATTTGGTAGCTATTCTCCACAGGTCTGATAAACACCCCACCCTTGTTTTTCACAGCGAGAGAATGTTGCAACATTTCTACTACTCTCTCAAGGGTTGTCAGGCCGACTGGAAGGACTTGTGTTGTTGGATTCAAAGTAGGTGAATTTGGTAAACAAGGCAGGGTACCTTTAGTGCACAAAGCAAGCACGCTCTGAATAAATTGTTGCTCCCACAATTTCTGGATGCTCACAAAATAGATCTTGGCGTCACTTGGTGTTTTTCATCTCATTCATCACATTTCATCTCAGTGTCCTTGCCTGAGAGGACATTGGTTTCCGTGTGATTGCATATGACTTAACATAATTGTACCGTCATTGGTCTGAGCTATTCATCCAGGCTGCTGACAAATGTATTTATGCAATATAGCATACCATCTGTAAACATGAAACAAATGTTTTGCCATCCATGGCGATGTGCAGGTGAAACAGCCTATCTTGGTACATCATATTGCCTGAATAGTAATTTGCATCCACTGTGTAATGTTAGGAGGGCTAAAATACACAATGAGTTACATTAGTTTAAAACATTAAAAGAAAAAAACATTCACTGAAAGCTAGTAAGTAGTTTCTTATTGCTCCATTCGTTTTTGATATTATCACAATTTATTTTAACATAAGGCATTATTATTACATGAATAAATGAAAGAGGCAAATTCTAAAAAGTGTGTGCGCATGAGCGAGCTACTGTACAATTTTTTGGGGGGGGGGGATTAGAAAAATGTGGTTTGCGCCATTGTGGATGCGGACACAGCTGACTAGCTTTGCAGCCAATGGAAGCGGCTCCTCTCATTCACTTCAAAATTGATGCCGTAGGGAGGTGTACAGTGTTTGACTTGGAGGAAGCAGGAACAGATTTGCTGGAGTCCATGCACAAGGTCGATGCTCGCAAAGTACATTTGAGGGATTGCAAGCAGACCTCCTCGGGCCGAAGATGTAAAGTACACAGGAGGGTGATTTAAAAATATGATAAAGAGGATAATAGTATTAAGTGATTTATACAATGTTTCTAGGGGTTCAATGCTATATTGTCATATAGTATTTATGAATGAAATACAGGAACATCTCCCACACAGCGGAGAATCTATTTGCCTGCACCTCGATCAAATTCACCAAAATCATGTTACACCACCTGCGCCACTACATAAACTAAACTTTATACATTGCTAAAAGCAGGTTTACTTTCAGCAAGCAAATTGTCAGTTGCTCGAGCAGTGTTGTACCTATGTATGTTACTGTATATATTTTGGGCGACCATTAACTGACACTCATTCTGGCTTCTGCGAATGGTTTTGGAACGGCAGTTTTTTCAAGGGTGCCAGGTTCCGTTACACTTTCAGGAGAGAACCCAGCGAAACACGCTATAAACGAGCCTTCCTATGTAGGGAGATAAATGGCTTATTTGACAACCCCAGGCACCAGATCTGCACAGAACGCGTGATGTAAAGCTTAGTAAAAAAGCTCATGCGGTGATTACCTCAGTCAGGAAATCTCTATTGGTCGCTGACAATTGTTAAAGTAGGAATCAGAGCGTTTTCTCTTTGGATTTCACAGGGAGGGTGATTGATACTGTGGTGAGGAAAAACAAGTTGGCTTGGGAGCACACCATAGTCTTCTGAGTTGAGGGGGAATTTAGTGACAGTGTGTTTGAGAGTTAGAGGGACATAGTGATGCCCACTTCCGGCCCCAAATTGTGCTTATGCTTGTACATTAATAACTAGAGTTTTGTTTTTGTTTATTTTCCCCAAATTGGATCTTCATAGCGCCTACCATTTAGTACGGATTCGCGAGGGAGATGAGTGGAAAACGGCTTTCGATTCACACATCGTCCACTTTGAATATCTTGTCATGCCGTTTGGTTTGACCGACGCTCCGGCTGTTTTCCAGATCCTAATCAATGATGTTCTCCGAGATCTCATCAATGTCTGATGTTTTGTTTATTTGTATTATTTCAATATTCTCAAGAACCCTGGAGAGCGACAAGCATGTTCGTACCATTTTATAACAACTTTTGGAAAACTAAATAAAGGCTAAGAAATGAGAGTTCCGTATCAATGTTATTCAATCCCTAGGGTTTATTATTGAACGAGATTGGCGAAGAGCTGATCCCGCTAAAACCAAGGCGTTGAATGGCCAATACCCACTTCATGATAGCACTTGCAACGATTTCTAGGTTTTGCTATTTTTTATTGCCGATTTTTATCTGGAACTACAGCAAATAACCAGCACCATTCACTAAGTTAACCTTGATTAAGACCAAATTTCATTGGACATCAGAAGCCGAAACCATATTTAAAAACCTTAAAAGAGCATTCTCTAATCCACCAATCGTGCATCACCCTCCATCGATTTTCCAATGCTGCTCATTTTGTTGCTCAAGCGAAAACTCCGTCTTCGCTAATGACCCACATTTACTCCATTACTAATGACCCACATTTTGCGCCTCCATGGGATCCCGGTCGACATGTCAGACCAAGGTCCACAATTTGTCTCCCAGTTGTGAAAGAGATTCTGCTGTGCCCTGAGAGCCACAGCTTATCACCAGGCTATCATCCTCAGTCGAATGGACAAGCTGAGCGCCAAAAACCAAGACCTGGAAACGGCTCTTCATCGCGTATGCCTCCAACAATCTTTATCGTGGGCCGCACATCTAGCTTGGATGGAATACACCCAACAACACTCTCACGTCTTCAGCCACGGCTGTCTTCATGGCACTGTTCCAGTCTCAGGAGGGGTTAGATAAGGTTCCCTTGGTGCAGCTCCATCTGAGGCAGGCCCATCGGCTATGGAGGGATATCAAGGCTGCCTTTTTACATACTGCTTCTCGGAACCGGCTCATCGATGACCCTCGGCGCCGGGCTGCCCCAGAGTGCTAGCTGGGACAAAAGGTCTAGGTGTCGACATGGGATCTACATCTGGCAGGTTCGTCTCAAAAATTGGGACCACGGTTCACAGGACCATTTGATGTGGAGGTGATCGTCAATCCTGTGTCCATTAGGCTCCGGCTACCCCTGTCTATGAAGGTCCATCCAGTCTTCCACGCCCCCTTGTTGAAACCTGTGTTACCCAGTGCTTTGGCTCCATCTCCCACTCTGCCCCCTCCCCCGCGAATTGTTGATGGTGACCCGGTTTGTACGGTTAACGAAATGTTGGACTTGAGGCGCAAAAGCAGAGGAGTACAGTAGCTGGTTCAGCGGGAAGGCTACGGAAAGGAGGAGTGGCAGTGGATCGGCTCCTTGTTCGGTTTAAGCTGTTTTCAGGGGCTACACCGGTATAACTTTGTACATGTGAGCGCTCTACGGGGGGCAGCTCCGGTGCTACACCGGAGTAGAAGTTGCTGTCTGAACACCCCTTTAGTGTCCAGCACGTGGCAGAGGTGTTTCCTGTTTTCTTTCTGCATACCTATCTAGTATCACAATTACTGGGACTATTTAAGGACCTCACGGACTCACTTCAAGATGCCGGATAATTTCGTCTAACTCAAGTCATTGTTCATGTGCATTTAGTCTAGACCAGGGGTGCCCATTACGTCGGTCGCGATCGACCGGTAGATCGCGGACTGCTCCCAAGTAGATTGGGAGGGATGTAGAGGAGAAAAAAAACAAAACAAAACCATTTGTGTGTCTTTGTGCATGTTAGTAATATATTTTTTTTAATGTTAATGTACAGTGCACCCTAATCATCCTATCAGTCTAATTTTCACAAAAAGTATATAAAAAAATAAAGCACGTAAATCTTTAACCTACGGTGGCACGTGACCTGCGTCACTGGAAGTTGTTAGCGCTCAGCAGTCTGCAATTGCAGATTGTGATCAGAGCTGTTGCGCTATATCTTTTATCGTTATTATTATTCTCATTCAGAGTTTGTTTTGTGTACAATTCACAGATGGCACGGGCAAAGAATAGGAATTTAGAGGGCCGAGGGAAGCACTTGAAAACAGTACGTGTAAGCTATGGTAGTTTACAGGCTGCAAAAGTGCGTCACATGCCTACGTGTCAGGCTGTTGTTGTTGTTGTTGCGTGGCGGCGGCACAGGCTCCCACAGGGGTCGCCCCGCTGGCCCCGCCGAGAGCTACCGTGCAGGATGAAGGAAAGGTGTTGGGAGAGGTTAACGGGGGACAGCAGAGCGGGGGGACGTTAGGGACGGAGATGAGGGGGTGAGGGGACAGAGGGTCGGGGTGGGTGAGTCGGGAGAGCAAAGTGTGGGAGGGGCGGGCGGGGCTGGGGGAAGGGAGAAGGTCAGGGTCAGGGAGGTGGCCAGGGAGGGAGGAGGTCTAGCTGCAGTGGTGGCAGGTCCGCAAATGCCGGCAGTCCCGACAGGAACTGCGCGGTCTGGAGGGGGGCCGCCCAGAGGTCACCCGGCGCCAGATCGGTCGGGTGATCTGGGCAGCAGAAGAGGTGGGCCACCGTGTGTGGGGCGGTGGAGCATTCTGGGCAGAGGTCCGAAACCGCCCAGCCTACGGAGTGGCGGTAGGAGGCCAGGCGGCTGCAGTGACCGGAGCGCAGTTGAGACAATGTTGCACGATAGGCCCTCGGCAGCAGAGTCTCTGACGGGTCGACATCGGGAGCAAGGGCCAGGAGGACCCTGTTAGGGTCCTCTCGGCTATGGTCTTAGCCACCGCAGCTGCCCGCAGTCTGCGGCGGGCCTCTGGGTACCCGTTGGCGGTGAGGACACCTCCATAGATGACGGGAGGAGGGCCGTCCACTGTGGGTCCCAGGACTTGACGTGAGGTCCCCATGTACTTGGACTGAAGTGTATGCTTCATGTTCCGAGCACCTGGGGGCCTCGTGACTATCGCGTGGCTAGGGTGCGAGGGTCGGAGTGCACTGGCAAGAAACTGCTTGCTGCACAACTCCAGGTGGATCTCGTGGGCAGCACCTTAGCCTCGTCCTGCAGGTGTTTGTCTGCCGCTTTCCTGTGGTTACCGGTTGTGATCCTAAGGGCCGAGTTCTGGGGAACACTAATCTTGTCCAGATGTGATGAGGACAGACTAGGTTGCCAGACTGGCGCGGCGTAGTTGGTAATCGTCCTAATCAAGGCCAGATAGGTCTCACGCACCGTCTCGGCTGGCCAACCCCAGCGGTTGTTGGCTAAAGCCCGCAGGATTCGAGGCGGCTGTTTGCACGTCGCGATGGCGTTGCGGACGTGCGGCCGAAGGTGAAGTGGGTGTCCCATGTGACTCCCAAGATGGTCGGGTCTTGTCCAGGGGACAATGTGCTCGCCGACTCTCACCTGAGGATGGTAATGAGATTGGTGAGAGTCTGGAGTGAAGAGAGTCACCGATGATTTGTGTGGAGCGATGGCCAGCTCCTTTCTCTCAGCCCACTCCACGACTTGGGTCATCATCTGGTTGACCTCCGCCTCCGCTTCCACCACACTTGGCGGCGTGGCCATGAAGGTAAAGTCGTCGGCATAGGAGGTCATGTCTGAATCAGGTATAGGGCAATTCCGACACGTAGTAGTTGAAGAGTGCTGGGGAGATGACGGATCCTTGTGGCACACCTGCTCGAACCTGACGGAACGATGACCGATGGTGCTGGTAGAGGCAGGCCGCCTTTCTGCCTCGCAGGTATGCCACACTCCAACGTACCATGTTGGCGCATAAGCGGGAGTGGTGGATCATCTCAAGGAGGTGTCGGTGTGGAGCGGTGTCGAAGGCCTTGGATATGTCCACCGCCACTGCTACTGTCCTGCCTGGTGGCTTCTTTGTGTTAAAACCGCGGCGATTCTTGAGGCCAGCGGGAGCAGGGCGAGGCGGTGGAGTGTCCCGGTTTGAACCCGTGCTGAGAAGGTCTTGTGCCCAGGGCCTCCAAGATGTGCGGGAGGACCAAGCGCTCCAGAATCTTGACTGCGGGGCAGAGAAGGGATATCGGGCGGTAGGAGCGCCCCTCAGCACGTGGTTTCCCCGCTTTTAGGATGGTGATGATGATCGAGTTCTTCCATATGGCAGGGATGTTGATGGTACCGACTGATAGGTTGAAGAGCTCAGCCAGGAAGTAGATACCATTGTCTCCGAGGTGTTTGAGGTGCAGTGGGGTGAGACCATCAGGACCTGGAGCCGTGGATGATCCGGACTTCCTTATTGCCTCCTTAACGTTGTTGTGGTTGAAGGGGCGATATTGGGGATCCACTTGTTGGTGTTTGCGGATCTTTCTCATCAGCTTTCGCATTGCACGATCTTGGCGGTGGCGACAGTGGTGGTGAATTGCAGCGAAAGCATCTGCGATTTTCTTCGGGTGTTGGCGATCTTTCCACCGAAGTCTATCGAGATATTGGGTGGTTGTTGGGACCTCTTGCCAGACAGCTTACGCAGTAGTGACCAGTAGCGGCTGGGGTTTGTGGACCTGTCACTCTGATTCAGCAGAGCTTGCCACTGGTCTAGCGTCTCCTGTCGTATGCAGCGCTGGATCTGGATGTCCAATTGCTGTATGGCGGGGTCGGTGGTCTGTCCTGCGGCGCTGGTCTCGTTCCTCGATGAGGGCCTAGCTGCATCGGGAAGAGGGCCGCTGTAATCCTTCCTATATCCTGCGGGGATGTGATGCTTCGACGCTGTGGACACAATGTGTCGGAACGTCTTTTCCCCTTTGGCGCAGGAGAGTGGGGCTGTTGCTTGCGCAAACAGGTCCTCCGACTCCCGCGTGAAACCTTCCCAGTCTGCCCTCCGGAAGTTCGTATAGGAGCGAGCTTTCCTCGGGCCGCCACTCGACCGAGAAGTTCCAGCGTTATAGGAAGGTGGTCCGACCTAAGGGTTGTATAGGTGGACCATGTCATGTCCAGGAGGAGATGCCCACTGATGATGGAAACATCAGGGGACGAGGCGGATCCGGCGCTCGGGCCGGGTGGGGAGTCCTCATTGAGGATCCCGCACGTGGAGCTGTTGACCGCAGCATCCAGGGACTCTCCTCGCGGCCGCCCCGTCATCTCCTGTTCTGGAGAACCAGGAGGGGTGGTGGGCGTTGAAATCGCCCAGCAGCAACTGGTCGCCCGGTCCTCCAGGAGTTTGTCAAAGTCGGGGCGTAGCCCCGTGGGCAGCTCGAGTGTGGGGGATGTAGACGTTGATGAGCGTGAGTTTCTGTCCCCCCAAGTCCACTGAGGCGCCCAGGGTCTCCGCTGTGTCGTCGTCAGGTAGCAGATCGTCGTCGAGCTCCTGGAAGGTGAGCTTATGGGAGATCAGCGTCATGAGGCCGCCCCATGCGCCCACCCGGTCGATCTCGGCGGACGATTGCGTAGTTGTTGATGATGAACTCCGGGAGAATGCGGAGTTCGTCGTGAGTTTCGTCTCTTGCAGGCAGGCGACCAAGATCTCATGATCTTTAAGGAAGTCCGCCAGCTCAAACCGCGTGGTTGTGATGCCATCACAGTTGAACTGGAGGAACTTGCCCCCTCCTGGGCAAGTCCTGCTGCGACGGTGGCTGTGGGTGGTGTGGTGCTCAAGTCGGGTCCGATCCTGGCAGCGAGGGGTCGCGGGTAACTCCACCGTAGATGGCCAGCTCGCTCGAGGAGGACGCCAGCGGCGAGAGAGTCCCCTCTAGGTCCGCCGATTCAGCTTGACGAGAGCTGAGTGCGGGAGAAGTGGGGGCGAGCAGGCAGGGCAGCTCCATGGCGCCAGTCGGTAAAAATCCGCTTCGCTCTGGATGCCTGAGCAGCGCCTATGGCACCAGAGCTCGCCAGACAGTACACCTGAGCGACACGAAGCCTGCCCCTACATGCCGACCACACACGGCGCAAGGGTCACGGATCGGTGGGCCGGGTTTGGCTCAATACCCCCAGCAGTAGTAGAGTCCTTGAGTGGCTCCGGAGGCCCTCTGTGAGCCTCAGGGGCCTCCGTGTGTCGGTGGGAGTCCGGGCTATGGTAGACCGTGGGGCTGTGTGTCCCACAGGAGGTCGGAGGAGAGGGTGGCGGTGGTCGGGCTGATGCCTAGCTGGGTGGGCGGCTCGCCCAGCAGGTGATAGAGGATGGTTGGGGACCGGGCCGGTAGGGGAGGCAGGTCGATGCCGGTCACATCACCTGCGGGCGTATGATGTTGGGCGGGAGTGGCTGATGGCCGGCGGGGGTTGGGCAGGGAGGGGCTCTGAGGTAAGGTGCGGATGACGGGGAAGGCAGGGGGGGTGGGAGACGGTAGCCGTCGACGGTAGTAGCCGAGGGTTCCCCCCGAGGAGGTGGCCGTCGGTGAAGTGATGTCCATTTGGTCCGTCCGGTCCTTGGTCCGTCTGGTCCTTGGTCCGGCGGAGTCCAACCACCGCGTAGAGGCGGACATCGTTGGTCTGGCTGTTGCTCATCATGGCGTGCGTGTGTATGTGCGTGCGCGGTAACGGGTCCATCGCGGGAGGTTGGTTGATCGAAAAGTCAATCTTCGGTCCAAAAAAGGGCACCCCTGGTCTAGACAATATTTGATTACTCTTTTTCCGTTTTTTGTCTCTTGCCTTTATTTATGTTCTTTGTTATTCAAGTAAGTAGTTATTGTTTTTAAGTGTAACTACGGTTTGTTCTCCACGCGTTTTGGTCTTGTACTTTTGTGACAAGCTATTTTCGTTGATGTGTTTTCCTTGCCTTGTGCAAGCGCTTTTTGTTTTCTTCGTATTATTCCTGGCTTGTTCTCCATCCATCCATTTTCTGAGCCGTTTACCGTCACAAGGGTCGCGGGGCATGCTGGAGCCTATCCCAGGTGTCTTTGGGAAGTAGGCGAGGACACCCTGAACCAGTTGCCAGCCAATCGGCTTGTTCTCCTGCATTATTTGTACTTTTTTGGCCTTGCGCCTAATTTTTGTAGATAAATACTTTTGTTAGATCAACTTTCCTGAGTCTACGTTTGTAGGATTCTATTCTGTCTGGAACTTTCCGGATGCCTGGCATACAGTACATGCTGCATGATATCAACATAAGTATCGGTATCAGTGCTTAGTGTAAGTTAACCACGAATAACGTGCAAATGATGCATTGTTTTTACTGCAAATACTTCCAAATGAGTGCTCTGTGTCCAATTACTGAAAGCTCTTTGCTCAACACAGAATTTAAGGGGATCATTTCTTGTAAGCGTGTGATGAAAACCTTGAACTCAGTCATCCACAAAATGCCCTAAGGACTGATACCATCACTGTGACAAGTCGAGGTGGGAGGAGGGCTTAGTTCTTGGCTTCTTGCTGGATCGAAGCTTGGCTTTGTATCTTCCCCGTGTTATCGAATTGCCAATGTGCTGGGTTGCAGGGTCTATTGTCTCCTTAACTACAGGCACTCTGCTGTGGGTTAATGGAACAAGCTCTGCAGGAGCACAAGATTCGCTGTATACTTGACCTCCCAGTATATTACAAATCAGTGTCTGTGGCAAGTTATTTGCATCTACTTACTGCACATTCTGAAATGTGGCACAGTGAAGGGTCTTTGAGATACTTATGTTGCACACGAAATCACATTTATATGGATTGAGAAAGAATATTGATTTCAACTTGATTGATTCATCAATGAATATAGCCTCCCTGTTATCGAGTCTTTTTATTTGCATTTTATCCAGATTCTGATTTTTATGGCTCCAAGGAAGGAAAATGAAATAGATCTACAAACTATAACAAATTACAGCTTGATTTTTGATTTTGGGACATCCCATAGTTTCAATTTTAATAGCTGCAAAATACACATTCTGGACTAGATAACAATAATAATAATGACAATAATAACATTTGATTTGATTTTTTATATAGCAGCATTTGTTGACAGCTTTCTACTCAAGTGCAATGAGAAGATCAATGGGCACAACATGGTGGCTATTGAAAAACAAAACCAACAAAACAAAAAAGGGGAACAAACAGATGCATTTAGGTCCGTGAAAATACTGACGACCGTAATACCACTTTAAAAAAAACAGTAAAATAAGAAGCTAAAACTGTCTCACAGAAGTCACTTGTTCATAACTTGCCGAAGGTTACTGCTTTCAGACGACTGCCTGCTATTTACGCAACGGCCATGAACAATTCTCCAAAGTCTGGAAGTTTGGGGACATCAAGACATTACATTTACACCATCACTTTGACAATCACTGAACCCATATGGGCATATGACTTGGGGATTATCTAATCCAATGATTTACTAAAAACCATTTACATTTTATATGAATGGAAAAAAAATACAATGATCAAAACCTCACCAATTACACGGTGCAATTTATTAATGAAATTCTTTGTGTTTATAGATATGATTACTTCTCCATCAGCATTAGAAAGGTCATTTAACAAAAGTAAACGATACATTTCTGGAATGCGTTCATGGCAACTACAGCTGTGACATCCCTGTTACTGATGATTGGGGTTTGGCAACGATATGACTGAGCAACACATTAATATTCAATGAGTGACCGTGATAATGAATATTTCTTGAAAACAGTGATCTATCAGCCAATATTTTTCATTTCGCACACTCACTTTGCATCCAGGGCACGGAAGGAAATATACAGTACCTTTCAACATGTAACGCTAATCAACATGTAAGATTGACATTTGACGTTTTTCATTGAAGAAATATGCTCACTCAAATGTTTTGTCCATAACACAATCACAAGTAATGTCACCTCTTCTGCACACCGTGAAATGTGGCTATTTGATGTCGTCCAAGTGTTTTTACCGTAAACGTTCTGCTGCAGATTAAATAATGCACAGCCCCACGTCATCATAATTGTTGCCCTTGCTGCAAAAAATACAGCATTCTTTGTCTTTGAAAAAAAATGTTGCCGTTGATTAGCATATGGTGCAGTGAAGAGAGTTCTGACCACATGCGATCATTCAAGATGTACATGTATAGACATTATCTCACCTGGTGCAAACAGACTTGCTGTGCTGTGGTGATAAGCCAACCCCAATTACACGTTCAAGCAGCCTGAATAGCCTCCGACTGTGACTGGTAGCTATCTTGCTGTACAGTGTGGCCATTAGATAGGTGTTCCAGCCCCCAAAGGCATAAAACTAGGGGTGTCAAACTTTCAAAAAAGGACACTGAAATGATTTTACAACTACTTAATGAAATGATTTATGTTACTGAAATTGCAACACACTGCTGCTTACAGGCAACATCTTCACAATATCCGTCTTGACAATGAAGGACAGCTGTTTATTCCTGACAGGGAGAATATGCCCTTGGTAATGCATTTCATTTATTTGGTGGGGGTGGCAAGTGTGCATGTGTGTCGTTCATAAATCTACTGTGTGTGTGTGTGTGTATATATATATATCTATATAATATATATATGTATATAAATACACACATTATATAGGTGTGTGTGTGTGTGTGTGTGTGTGTGTGTGTGTGTGTGTGTGTGTGTGTATGTGAGAGTAGTATTTGGATAATTGAAAATAGCCCTGTGCCTAATTATCATTAAAGGAGTTTATAGTTCTTTCTGCTGGACCTTTTTACGGTACTAATTGCAGGTATTAGGTATTATTAGTCCGCCTCACCGGGTGTTCGTGATGACGTGAGGACGTTGCACTGTGTAATGTGATGAGCTGAGCCGACCACCTGGGCACACTATAATAAGTTTGGAGTAAAGTTAATGACTTTGAGAGTTTATTTTCCCGTGCGCAGTTACAACCCATTTTGGAGGATGAGGTGAACAGAGACGAGTTGTCTTGGGTTTTTTTTCCTAATTTTGGCATGCTTTAGCTGCAAGGTGGTAGCTAGCTGGGTGCTCTTGGACAAACAGTGATCTGGTGCGCGGAGATGACACCGATAGTGCCGTGGGGTTACGTGAGGGCGTGGAGCCTCGAGAGCAGATGGCTATGTTTGGGATGATCTGTGAATATGTGGAAGGTAACCACTACAAGGTTACAAGGAAAGGTTGGGACACGTTTTCGTTGCTAATGGGATTTTGATGAAGCTAAGAAGTGCTCCATTCTTCTGAATGTGTGTGGGGCTAAAATGTACAAGTTAATGCACAATTTGGCCACACCCCTGAAACTGGAGCACATCCTATATGATGAACCGATTAAGATTGTGAGGAACCACCACAACCCAAAGCCCTCAGTGATAGTCCAGCGATATAAATTTCACAGCCGTTTTAGGAAACCAAATCAATCTGTGGCACACTTTGTGGAAGAATTGCACCAGCTGTCAAAGCATTGTGATTTTGCAAATATGTTGGATGACATGCTTCGTAACAGACTTGTATGCGGTGTAAATAATGATGCCATATAACGGCCTTTATTGGGAGAGACGCTGCCAATTGACTTTCAAGAAGGCGCTAGAAATTTCCCACACCAGCTTAACCTGGTGCACACACCTTGACACACAACTTGGGCTCTGGTACCCGTCATTCTCGAGAGGAATTGGATTCTATTCCACTCTGGAATTGCCCAAGGTGAGATATGCTGAGCAAATGTAGGCATACTTATTATCTCCCAGCTCCATGGCTGTACGTTTGAGTTAAGTTCTGTTGCTGTTCAATATTCACTTAGGCAAAGGCAGTGAGACCCGAAAGAGCATTGTAATAAGGAAAATATCCCCCCAACTCTCACCCACCCCCCCACACCCCAATCAGAACCCGCATAGTGTTCTGTTATTTGGTGTCTGTGCTCATTATGGATTGTCCAAAACAAACATCATGTTCAGACATTAAGGATGTCCACATGTGCACTAGGGTAACCTTGGCAGCTCTTCGGCAACTTTGTGGTCATGTCATTGGACTTGCGGTGGTGTCTCAGGAGGTGGAAGCAGTGCATCATCAATATTGTGTATAGTAGGGACTGAGTACAGCTGATTTCGACTCTGGACATTGTGAATTGGTGCGGGGAATCCTTCGATGACCTCGTCAATTGCATGACATGCCTACCATGAGGAAACAGAGTCCGGGGTCTCTGAGACAGGCTCTCCCCTCTCTGCGTTTGAGGTCACTGAGGTGGTTAAAAAGCTCCTCAGTGGCAGGGCCCTGGGGGTGGATGAGATCCATCCAGATTTCCGAAAGGCTCTGGATGTTGTGGGGTTTTGCTGGTGAACACACCTCTGCAACATTGTGTCAACATCGGGCACGTCATTTTCTCAGTACTAAACAGTGCACTCCACCATTCTGTAGGACTGGTATGATACTTAACAGCTTTGTCGTTTTATAAGACGCTATGAATAAATTGTCATTAGATCAGCAAAAATAATGCCGATCAGAATTATTTTGAAATTGACTCAAAATAATTCAGTTCAATCGTACAGTGCTGGTGAAAAATGAAGTGTAAAAAAATGGTTGAAGAACAACCAGTTTTGCAAAAAATTGGATGGCTTTGTGTTCTGATTGTTGATATCTGGTTCAACCATCAGCTTTCTCGGCATTGTTTTCCATGTCTATCTTCATGCACTTTATGTCCCATGAGATATAGACCCTCTGAGGAGGGTCTCCTGAATTACACCTTTAAGTGATGCAAATTGTTGTTTAATGTCTCTTTGTTCTTGCCTGAAGGCATGATTACACGTTTGTCTGTGCATGTTATGTGATGCATGTGTGTGCATTTGAAATGGAGCGGAATGGCTTCAGGCCCTCAAGCTCGAGTCTACAATCCAAATGAGATCTGAGGAACTGTATGTCAAGACAGCTATTCATCAAACAATACAGCAATGAGAAGCGAGATTGAATGGTGAAGATAGCATCTTCAATCATTCAGTGAAGTTGCCCACTTTGAGGGTTTCATCTCCACAATATATGACTTACAGGACCGTCAAGTGAATATGATAATGCGTGAATAGATCTTTTTTGAATATGGATCTCCGGTGGGTTATACTGCAAATGGTATGTCAGCCTGTCTCGAAGACATCCATTGGGAACACTGTACTACTCAAAAACAACATTTTGAGTAAAATCACAGTGGGGAAACAATTGAGTCTTTCACCTATTTTTTATTAAATTTTATTATAAATGTTTCTTTAGAGCAGGACAATGCGGAATAAATTTATGAAGCCAGGAATTAATTACTGATTTTATCAGCATTAGAATTTAAAAATAAAAAAAAGATCCTATGTTTAAAGGGTGGCACTGCACTGGTTAGCACAATTTTGGCCTTGGCCTTCCTTTCTGGATTTTGTATGTTCTCCCCGTGCCTACGTTAGTTTTCAACGGGTACTGCGGTAGTTTGAAAGTGCTGAAGGCATCGGTCCCCTTGTGATGGTCCTTTTTGTTCACTTATTTGGTTTGCTGTTTCATGGATTTTGCTTCTCTGTCGATAATTTGTGACAATCATTTCCCTCTGATTGGTCAGGAACTGGGATAAGCTCATTTCCATGCAATGAGCCTAACTTATTTGTTCTTCTGTGTTACAGTGGTATTGTTCTCCTGGAAATGAGCAGGGTCCATATTTTTTTTCTTGCGGTCTATAATTAAGTCAATTTCCTGGCGTTGCCTGTGCTTGAAGGGGAGTTCGGGAACTTTTCTGTGTCCATACCTGTGTCTTCCAAAATGGCAGTGTTGCTTATGGTGTGTGTGTGTGTGTGTGTGTGTGTGTGTGTGTGTGTGTGTGTGTGTGTGTGTGTGTGTGTGTGTGTGTGTGTGCGTGCGAGCACTTGTACACACACCCTGTTTCGATTACCGTATTGTCAAGACCATACGGTGCACCGTGATTAAAAGGCATAATGTCAATTACGGGTCCTATTTCTGTATTTAACACATACATAAGACGCATTGTATTATTGGATACAGGCATTGTAAAACGTACGGTAGCATCCATTTTTAAAAAGGCAGCAAAACTCGGTTGTACTTTAGGTACTTAACAATGTATGGTATTTTCCGCACTATAAGGTGCACCTGAAAGCATTCAATTTTCTCAAGCCGACAAAAAACTATTTAACAGCCTATGTGCAACTTCACTTGGGCAGCTACCATTTTATCATGTATCAGTAGGATTATGGCTGTGAGTTAATGAGTTGAGACCAGCAAACCTGGAACAATACAAATATTCTGTAGTACAGGGGAAGTATGAAAGGCTGTAAATTGAAGAAACCTCCAGGAGGAAACACTGGAAATGGTGAACTATAATAAATGTTTACTGATGTTCTCATCACTTTCATTTAAAGTGTATCGATGATTCACTTATTTGATTAAGATCCTGAAGAAGGATTTTAATGACTTAATGGAGCTCAGGAGATAGACTGGATTCATTATTTTCGTTTAAATCCTCATTTTTTACATTATCTTTTTATGAACAGTATCTAGATTGACGTTACGTTACATTAACTATTTTTAGATGGTTTTCCTTTGTATTATGATTTTTGCAACATCTAAAGATTTAGCTATATTTGTGTAATGTTTTATGTAAAGCACTTCTTGTACATGAAATGTACTCTACAAATAAACTTACCTTGCCTTTGAGTTGTTGAGGAACCATATTAAAAATTATTTGTGGGAAATATTAGTCAGCTAACTTAAACCCGTCAGATAATTGTAACTGATTTCAAAAGCAGGATAAAATGGTCTAAAATACTGGTGTACTCACCAACTTTACATAGACATTTATTTTTCATTCAAATGGAATCCATGCATGGCAGCTCATGACATATTTCATATTAAACAACATAATACTAAATACATAATTTCTCCAGCAAGTCCTGATTTGTCTGGAGGGCTTTCTCTACATGGGATGTGCCCAGAACACCTCACCAAGAGCCACCTTAGTCAGACCCTTCAGTCACCTTATCTGGCTCTTCTCGATGCAAAGGAGCAGCAGCAGCAGCTCTGTTCGTACCCCCTCCCGGATGACCCAGCTTCTTACCCTATCTCCAAGTGAGAGCCCGGACTCCCTGCAGAGGAGATTCATTCTGGCTGCTTGTATCCCTGATCTTGCTGTTCCAGTCAAGCTCGTGACCATAGTTGAGGGCAGCTCAACTGATTAACTGAGTGCTATGCCTTCTTCACCATGACAGACTAAAAGAGTCTGCATTGTAGCAGACGCAGCACCGATCTGCCTGTAGATCTCCACCACTGCATCAAACGGAGTTTTCTTTTGTAATACTGTTTGAAGCGGTACCGAATGTGAAGGTCCTTGTCTGTTGATTTCAAATTAAGAATATGTTAAGTGAAGTCACTCATGAGTGCCTCGCAAATTAATTGTTCTGCACACAACTAAGGAGATGTGTAATTAAACTGATACATTGGCTGAGTGAACCGTTAAAATCATACAAGTAGATGGCCTCAACTTCATTAGCTGGCCCTCCTCCATGGCACTATTGATATCCCTGAAATGAATGTCAATTCCGTAAGCAAGATATACCTAGAGTGAGAATCACAGTGGGATATTCAATTCAATAAAATGTCCTTATTCTTTTTAATTTAGAAGTCTTTGATGCAATGACTATATTTTAGAATTACTGACCACATAGTTAAAATAAATGAATGCTATATTCTTCCACCCAGAGAGCAGAGTATCCCTACCCCCATTGTAATTATGATACTGTATTCCGGTTCAGCCCTGCCCCTTATATCAAATCTTCTACCAGCTGCCTCATATAAAAAGACAAGGCCATTAGTTTTCTCATAATGCAGTGTGTTGTGGGGTGGCATATGTCAGCAGCAGCTGAAGAACTAGTAAAATGCCTGTCAAAGGAAAGGATGGCCTCCAGCAAAGCATCTCCAATTAATTTAAGCCAAGAGAAAGTACTGATTCTTGTCAGCGCCATCTGGAGTGTGTCCTCTTATATTTGAATTATGTGCAGTAATTACAGTAAACAAGGTGGGTCATGGGACTATTGCAATAAAAAGGCCCAAGATTGAAATAAATAAACGAAAAAGGTACCCAAATTTGTCCGCTTCTGAATTCAATGTCAATTCATTCATCACAGAACATTTTCAACCTAGTTTGGCCTCGCCTGTAACGTGGGTCCCGAGCCAGGCCTGGATGTGGGGCTCGATGGTGCCAGGCCTACACCCATAGCGTGGGTCCCCCCCATCCCAAGAGCTCACCACCCGTAAGATGAGCCAGAGGTGACGGCCAAAGTCCCCAGACAGCCAAAGGTGGAACCTAGGCAGGGTTTTCTGTCTTACTGCAGTAAACCATTGCTCAATGGAACCACAATCGTGTTTTCGTACTAGCTACCTCCTCCAGCTACCCTGATATCTCTCGTCAGCTTCCATCCTGATGGCTTAGGTAGGTGAATCTCTGCCGTTCTGTTTTTATCGACTATTTTCCATCTGCCTGCGTGATCCATTCATGTCATGACCAATCTCCACCAGATAAGTAAAATAAGGGAGGAATATCTGTACTCAAGAACACAAAAATAAACACGTGTTGATTTTTATGTTGGTTTCATGTTATCTTTATTTATCCAAATGTTTTCCTTTGCTTCACTAGTATGTATAATTTAAAAAGCATTACTTTGATCATCAAAATCAAAATGTGGTTTGCACCCTGAAACTCGAAAAACCCTTAGATTAGAAGGGCCGTTTTTTTCACGGTAAGAATACAGTACAATGTAATGAACTGGATTATGGACGTTTTACTGTTATGCGTTGCAGTGGGGTAGAGTGTCTGTGACAAATATGTCATGTTCTGTTATTTTCAGTACGAGTATTTATGAGTTAGTCAATGTACCGCTGCTTGCAGGTGTGGCAATGAGAGAGAGAGAGCCAGAGCGAGAGCCAGAGCTGTACGTGTCTTGGCGGGTCACTAAGTTCATACATTGCGTGCTATGTTGTTCAAAAAACTCCCCCAAAAACCTGTGTTTACCATGCAGACGTTTTTCTTTCTAAGCTTGAAAGACTTTACAATGTATTGTTTTCAAAATCTCATTTAGAATAGCCAGTCACGTCTTGATGCAAGCTAGATTGCGCTGCTGCCGCGCCTCAATAAACCTCCAATCATCTCAAAACCATACCGCTAACTACCATTTTACATAAATTGTCACATTTGACAGACAATTTGAACATATTAAACATAGACTAGAGCAACCACAAATATAATATCGGTTACCTGACTGTCTGTGGTCCGCCACACTTAACTTTGTCCCTCAATCGGTGGCTCAAATCAGACGCAACCATTTCTTATTGAAAGGCGGGGGAGTTAGAGTAAATTCTAAACAATATTTATACACACTATGGAGAAAATATAAGTAACACTTATATTGATAACATTTTGAATTTAGTGTTGATAGATTCCTTGCCAACAGCCAGGAGTTGCAATTGGGGGCCAAGGCATTTAGTAAGGTTGGCAGCTGCCACTCCTTGCCACCTTGTAAAACCACCTATGCTACCATCGTTTTCATAGTGCATTTTATTGTATAAACAGGATTGTATGCAGAGTTGTTACCTACACTCTCCTCTATGGTGTCAAATTCACAAGCCATATTTATTTGTGCATTAGGGTTTTTTTTAACTACATGAAGACAACCTGACTCTTGACGGGTCGATAGATGTGCGGCATGTTATCTTTTCATTCATCCATTAATCTCATATAGCATACTGCTTGTCCTAATTAGCGTCGTGGATGAGTAGGGGCATATTTCGACTGAGGCAAATGTGCTAACCATGATTGGAACAATGTGCAATCCCCGTATTGACATTTGGCTCTATAATATTAAATATGAATATGACAGGAATAGAAATAGCTCTATCATCGCATTTGTGTTCATCAATAAGGTTTTTTCATTTAAAGTATCGTTATATTTATTGCTGTTATTAGTTAAACACAATTCATTATAAAGACTGGACATTAAGTATTGTTTGAATAATTGTGTGAACGATGGAAATTTTAAAACTTTCCACCAGCACATGACGGTTGAGCCTTTTGGGCAATTGAATTTTTCAACACCGCAGTACAGTTCAGATTTGTGAGCTTGATTTGCCTCTACAGCGCATTTGTGAGAGTTTAATGCAACATTTGTGCTCTCACACTTTTGTGGGAGTGCCTGTGCAGATAGAGCTTCTACAGCTGCACACAGCGATATGAAGTTAATTAAACTGCCAATCCAAGCAAGAACCATGACAGCAAGCAAAGACCTGTGGCTGTATTAGAAAAGCGAAGATGTGGGGGTAGAATTAAAGCAATCTGCAGTATGTCATTAACTCTCAGAAACCCAAAACACATTGTATGAATATGTTTAATATTTAGTGCTGCTGAGCCCGCTGTGGAAATATGTGACTCGTAGATTCCATTATTCTAACAGTATTGATAAGGAAATCATTTTACCCTGTTGAAAAAGTGGATCAATTTTCTTCCAGACTTTACAGCATAGTAAAAGGCTCTGGTTTTGAAATCTTGACCGAGTCCAACAAAACTTGCCTATACAGGCTGCTTATTTTGCCCCTATGAATAGTACAAATTCATCATTAGAAATGAGGCCTACACTTTACCTGTTCGCAGAATTCCAAGTTATGATGACTACGGGGCACGATTAAGTATTCTTAAAATCAGGTTTGCTTAGGTACTGGGGAAAAAGGGGCAAAAAAAACAAGTCAAACCATATGAAAGAAATGTATCTATCACAACACAAATGACAATTATAACACCGATGTCACTGACAGAATGTAATGACACTAAATGCATTTTTTTTCTTTTTTTCATGGGAGAAATGCACGATAGTACTGCAGTAGTATCATCTGGGCTTCTCCAAGTGCTGTATTTATTTCTGTTGGAAGCTCTGTCAGCAAAGCAGTCCCATGACAATGACGAGGGAAATATGCTCGAGCGGGGCCATTCAGTAAATGTTGCCTGACTAATATCCGCTTTTGTTCTTGCATGAATTAATCAGCTGGAACATTGTACTTTGTATTTAGAAAGATACATTTGTGATTTGTTCCACGATTGGAACGCATGAATCAATGTATTCCAGAACAAGCGGGAGATGGGACCGCTCGGTTTCTGTAATGAGAATTATCTTGGAAAAATGACAGTTTTTCAAAATAGAAAATGTGATGGGAGGGGAAGGGGTCCTTCATGATCATTTCAGGGTCGACCCACGTGGGCCCGGACAGACTGCCCCTCGTCGGCGACAGCCAATCGCGTCACGAAGGTCATTTCCACATCAGACACAGCCACCACACAAGCAGAGACAAATAATAATAAAAGATTCTAATAAAAACAACAGACAAGCACACGCACAAAGTAGTGATTGGTGAAATTAAAACAATATGAGACATGTGTCATTAAGGTTGGGACTGAAAGATATACATTGTTTTATTGGTTATATTTTTTATGTATTTGGCTGTGTGTCAGGTGTGCGGCACCTGCATGTGACGTAGTACCGGAAAGTCCGTCCTGGACGCCGTGTAGCTGTCGCCGATGACTCGTCTAGACTAGGACGGTATATTATTACTAGACGATATATTCGATATATGTTCATATTAATTTTAAACTCTGCTCTTTATTAGTTTGCGGTTAATATCAAAAACCATCATCTCTTTTGCAAATGGGTTCCAGCCTTTGGAGTCGTGTGTGGATTTTAGTGATGGCAGCGCGTCTCTGCTTTACACAAGTGCTGAATAGGGACAGAGATATGACCCAGGGATCACTCTCAAAATGAGGTCACAGAGCCTCAAACATTCCGCTAGCTTTTAGACTGACCCAGAATTTTTTGTTCCAATTCAGCCCTCAGCTTCCAGTATAGGCTGCTATAGTTGACCAGCTTAATAGCTTTCATGAGAGCAAAGTATACCCCAATGACGAGTCAATCAAAACACTTTACAGTTTTCAAATTCAAAGACTTGAATGCCATAATGCCAGGAGGGTAAATGATTTTCCCTTCAATTTACTTCAACATTTAAATTACAAACACGTGCACTCATGTCTGTTGTCCCAGACCTATGGAATTGGAGGAGAGACAAAATAATCGATGGGGTACAGGAAAGAATAATGCTGACATTTGAAAAGGAGGTAAAAGGAATGCAATTCCACTTTTCTAATATGAAAAGGTCAGACACGAGATCAGGGTAAACAGCAGATATCATCAAATTGGTCTTAAGACTGGACACAATTTTATTAGAATGACAGTTTTGTTATGAAAGTCATCAAATTATTGTTCCAAGTTGCAAACTTAAGTCACGGGGTCAAAAATGCCTTCCTGGAAAAGCACAGACCCAGTTTAAAGAGAGCAAGATCATCAAATGCACTGTGATATAATGGTCAATAGGGGAAGCTCAGAGGAACAAAATAGATTGAGCCCAAACCCAGCAGCGCAAGCATATTCTCTACTGCTCTCACCAGAAGCAAGTGAGGCTTTTTACAGCTGTCTTTATCAGGGATTTTACGATTACAAAATCACCAACTCAGCAAAGAGAGATGGGATACGGGGACAAAAGAGAATTGGGGAGGAAAATAGGCTGACAGAGGAATATATGGTAGGCTACAGTGTTTGGTTGCTTGAACCAAACTGATCATTCAAGATAAGTTTCAGAAGCAGTCTTTAGTTACTTCAGCTGCTTCAGCTAATGTGAATCAATTGTCATTTTTAAAGTAAAGTAACATTTTGCCCACGTAAACGTGACGATGACGACATGCAAGCCTCATTTTGTTTCATTTTGTTTTAACCTTTTTTTCTCCACCTATACTTTCCATTTACATTTCTCCTCATCATCATGTCAACCAACTCCTACCTTTTGCCATCATAGCCCCGACATTCAAAGTTCCCACTTTCAGATCCAAGCTATGTGCTTTCCTCTTCTCTTTCTGCCTATGAACCCGCCTTCCACCTCTCCATCTTTGACAGTAGCTGAATTTCCACTGGTGGCCTTTAGGTTAATGGCATGGGTGGCGGTCAATGTGAAGTTGGGATGCGACTGATCTGGTATGGAATTTTTTGGATGAACGTCCATGATTGTTTTAAGATTGTTTCTCACGCAACCCCGTGCTTTTACCCGAGCTCCGGACGAGCCTACAGTTTCCCAAGTCTCATGCCGCTATAGGGCTGCAGTATTTTGGAAGTCTCTTTCACAATATTACTTGTACATGTGGCGTATATTAGTAACCGTATCCAAACCTAAAGTGCAATATGTTCTAACTTACCTTCCTACGGGCTTTGAAGCTGATGAAGATGTTCAGCATTTAAACTGATGGGAGAATACACGGGAGGCCAGATTTGACAGAACCCCCCCACAATTTTGGTTGGGTATCGAGCATGAAGGTTCTTAAATGACAAACGTAAGCCAATGTGTGCAGCTAGAAAAATATTTAATTTAACATCACAGCCTTTCCCTCTCGCGCACATGCACTGCTATGCAGTTGCAGAGCAGTTTCTCCTGATGTGTTATATTTGTGAATGGAATTTGAGGAAAAGAACATTCATTGTTACTTGCCACAGGTGCAGGCGAGGGTTAAGCCCCTGTCACACCTTGACGATTTAGCCAGCGTATGCCGACGTAGGAAAAATTTGGCAAATACGCTGCCGTACGTCGAATAAGTTACGGGTAAGTTTTGTATACGTAACAGCACGCTGAAGCACGTTGGCATACGTCGAAGTACGTCAAGGTCGTCGAAAAATTTTATGCATGCTAAAAATTTCTCTACGTATGTCAGCGTATGGCTATCGTCCCGTATCATGAGCCATAAGTAATAGGTAAGTTATGCGATCGTTGCACACGTTCAAACACGTTAAGTGTAGGTTACTCATAAGTCCAAATACGTCGAGAATACCTACTAGCTGTTCTCCAACATCCGTGCCTTTCGGAACTTGCGCTTGGACATGCTGACCAGGCTGTCACGCACGTAGTTGGCGAAGGCTGCAGTGGCTGTGATGGGCTGACGCTGTGCAAGACCTTTGATGAGCTCCCCAGACTTTTCTTTGGCATGACGCTGATGTTGTTTGGTTTATTAATGACACAAGTCATAATGGCGTTTGATTGCTGCTTTAATAGCGTGAATAGCAACTCACAGTAACGATGGCAAGCCGCACCTTGCCTCTTGGGTTAAACCATTTTAACTAGACCGGGGGGGGGGGGGATAGTCCCCAAACAGATGTTAGTACTGCAATGTCTAGTGCAGTTATGAATTGAAACGTCGAACGCCAGCCTTTTTATAGACTACGTCACGTGATCGTCGGCAATACGCTGCTGCACGCTATGCATAAATTAGACTATCGTTGGGCATAAGTTGTGTACGCCGGCAACACGCTAGGCATTCGTTGGAATAAGTTATCTATAAGTTATCGAAACGTTCTATATAATTTACTGATACGTTATGTATACGTCCAACCCGTTATGAATACGCTATGTATACGCCCAAAATTGAAAAAAAATTCGATAATTCAGCGTATGCCAGCGTTTTAGGGAAATTCTGATACGTCGGCATACGCTGGCTGAATCGTCAAGGTGTGACAGGGCCTTTAAATCCGCATGATTACATAAGCATCGTTGATTTCTATTAATTTCCAGCGATTTTGCCTGGTTGCCAAATAGAGATGGTGTTCTGAAAGCATCACGGCTCGAGTCAGAAGCCAGTCCACGATGAAATTTCTAATTGACTTGGCGGTTCTCTCTGTGATTCTTTTCCCTGTAGATTGTGTGCAGCAGTATGAAGAGGTTGCTGTTCTCTTGGCTGAGCTGCAGCAGAAGCAAATATGCGTTCATTGGACTGTAACTGATGTGACAATAGAAGCTCGCACTTCTCTTTACGATGTAGACCCATAAATTCTGTCTTCTCAAGTAAACTCTGACAGACTCTTATAAGTAATGTATTTCTGGTGTGTATGTTTTAAAATGCCTTTGCAGTGTCTCACTGCTTTGTTTAGCATGTGTCTTGTCTTCCAGCGTCCCTTCTTCTTATGATTACACACGTACTCTGATAACTGTGTAATGACAGCATTACGGGGAAAATATAAACTTCAGTGTAAATCCAAAATCATCATCCAAAATCTATGAATTTGTTCCAAGCAGTCATTAGCTAAAATTGTATTTGCCCTCTGAAAGAGTTGCATCCTTTTGTTGTAGTAGTTGTCTCGCTCTTACACAGCACACCCATTGGGCATTATCAATGCAATGCTAACACCATCCGTTCACGGACCAGATGGAAAGCGAATCCCATAAACGTGGACTCAGATAAAGGACAGTACAGAAAGTGTAAATGGAAAGCACTGGCAACAGAACCAGGAAAAGCAAATATGAACACAAAAAAAGGCAAAATAATTATGAGTCCCAAAAATACATAAAATGAAATGGCAAAGGTCCAATTACACGGAACTTAAGTCATCCAATATTGACAAGAAATGCAAAATACTTACAAAACAAGAAAGTATCGAAGGAAGAGCAACTATACACATGAATGTGGCATCTAGAAAAGATCTCTAGAGCAAACAGCAAGCAAGGTCAATAATCCGACGAAGACTCGGAACATTGACAGTCCTTAAATACAAGACTGGGCTTGATTTTGATCGAGAAACAAGTGCATTGCCAAAGAGGCACGCCCCCCACTATTTCGTAACCAAAACAGCACTGTGTATCAAAGTCCATCATTGAATATAAATAGGACCCTAAATCCATCTATCAGTTTTCCGATCCGCTTGTCCTCACGAGGGTCGCGGGCATGCTTGAGCCTGTCCCAGCTGTCTTTGAGCAGCAGGCGGGGTCCACCCTAAATTGGTTGCCAGCCAATCACAGGGCACACATAGACATACAAACATCCGCGCTCACAATCACACCTAGGGACAATTAAGAGTGTTCCATTAAACTGCCATGTATGTTTTGGGAACGTGGGAGAAAACCGGAGAACCCAGAGAAAACCCTCGCAGGCATGGGGAGAACAAACTCCACGCAGAAAGGCCAGGGCCGGAATTGAACCCTGCACCTTTGCACTGTGAGGCTGATGTGCTAGGCGACTGTCTACTGTGTCAACCAAGTGCTCGAAATATAATAAATAAAACCTTTGCAGTATAATAAATAAAAGAAGTAAGGGTCACAATTGTTATTAATACAAGGCAGTCACTCGGGATGTCAAATGAACATTTTTAGATACGCCTCAATCACAAGAGTGTCAAGGGGCTTCGCAAGCCCACAGTTGACAAATATTGCGGACATCTCATTTTAACCCCATCAAAACAAAAAAAACAAAAAAACTTTGAGACGGGGCAACAAACAGGGGAATCCACCTTCCAGGATGACTCCTCCATTACCAAATCTGCATCCCCGATTTCTGCTGTTATAAAGTTTTCTCCCTTAAAAGTCGTTCATCTGCCAAGACTTCACCTTGACTAATAATCCATCTATTTTTGTCTGCTTATGCAGGTTTGCTATATTTGCCTTTCGGTTCTGCTGATTCTGTTCCACAACAGATTGAGGCAGCATCCACATCCCTACAGACCCCACTTGAACGACTCCACTTGGGGTATTATCTCGTCCTCAGACATGAGAGAGCACTCCACGACTTTCTGAATGAGGATCACCGGCTCACAATAAGAGTTGCTGATTCTCATCACAACACTTCACACTGGGCTGCAAACAGCTGCAGAGTTGAAGAGAGAGAGAGAGTTAAAGATCGCGGTTTATTGAAAACATCAGAACCACGTTATCTGTAAAACGTAGAGACATAATACTGAAGTCACCAATATTCCATAGCGCAATGTATCAGTGGAAAATAATACATCAGACTATCGGCACCGCCCAGCTAAGACACACACAAGGATTTGCGAGCTTAAATATTGAACAGGCCATTTCCTAGCAGATCACAAAAAAAAAAATCAGTTAAAAGATCTCACCCACCAAGATAATTGCTCAGCTTATCAATATTTATGTACCCCATGAAAACAAAAACTGATTTTCATCAGTTTTTGCAAACATTCATTAAGGGGAAAAAATGGAATGAATAGCATTGTGACTTTTTGCTTTATGTAGAATTTAATACTGAGCTTTTAAACATAAGAACACACAAAAGTTCTGTTTTTATGAATGTTCAAAAGCAGAGGGGCATGCATTAAAGGGATACTTTACTAATTTTGCCATTTTCAGCAGTAAAAGTTACCGGTAATATTTTTTCTATAATGCATTGGATAACTTCATATTGCATATGCTTTAAAATATGCATTCATGTGCGTAGCAGTTGTGATCGTGTAGGTTTACTACAGTATGTGTGAATACGTGTGGAGTTGCACACTGTATGTGTTTCAATGCACATGTGCATGTTTACACATGTTGTGCTTACCAGTTAACTTTATGTGCTTGTATTTGTAGAGTGTTGTGAATATGTAGTATGCATACTGTATATTAATTTGTGTTGGAGCATGTGTAAAAGCAAAATATGCACATGTTGCAATGTACAATTGTTCCTGGAAAAAATGTATAACTCTACAGTAAAATTATATTTTTAAAAAGCTAACATTATGGTAAAAATGGTTTCACCTGCAGTTGACCTGTGTAAAATTTAGTTGAGTGGATATGATTTGTCAACTGTCAATACAAAGTCACACATTTGAACTGTGTTCACAAAGCCATGAGGTCAAAGAAAGCACATGTAAACACACACACGCAAAAAGTAAAACTGCACAAAATAACTATAATACCCACACGATTGTGAAAAACTTTTCATTCAATGTGCAGGAGAGTCATGATTTGATCTATTTTATTGGGCCAAGGCACACGTTCAAGTTTAGAACTCTCATGGCAAACCCTCCATTCATCCATTTTCTAATCTGCTTATCCTCACAAGGGCTGCGGGGCATGCTGAAGCCTATCCTAGTTGTCTTCGAGCAGTAGGAGGGGAACACCCTGAACTGGTTGCCAGCCAATCGCAGTCATGGCAAACCACAAAACTAAAAATTAAATTTATAAGTACTGGGCGGCACGGTGATCCACTGGTAAGCACGCCGGCCTCACAGTGCAGAAGTCCAGTTCGATTCCGGCTCTGGCCTTCCTATGTGGAGTCTGCACATTTTCCCTGCGCATGCATGGGTTTTCTCTCGGTACTCCGGTTTCCTCCCACATCCCCAAAACAGGTGTGGCAGGTCAATGGAACATTCAAAATTGTCCCTGGGTGTGATTGTGAGCATGAATGGTTGTTTGTCTCTGTGTGCCCTGCGGTTGTCTGGCAACGAGTTCAGGGTGTACCCGCCTGTTTCTCGAAGACAGTGGGGATAGGCCTCAGCACGTCCATGAGCCTTGTGACGATAAGCAGATTAGAAAATGGATGGATGGATGCATGGATGGATGGACATATAAATACTGAAATAATGACCATCATTTCAGTTAACCCCCAAATGTACTTACATGGTGACAAATGGCCGTCTTTTTAATTGAACACAAACTGTGCATCTGTGGGAATAGATTTCATCCTGACTATTATTTGTAAAATATCACCAGTACTCTGTCCCCTGCGTATTGGAAAAGCGTTAATGTGTGACCCATTTCAACATGCCAATAATCTCATCTGATGGAACATTGAAAAGAAAAGTAACAGTAAAGGCTGCATTAAGAAAACAAAGAAAAGTAGGGAGTAAGGAGAGCCTTGGGGGAGGGGGGTCTGAAAAAATGTGTTGCTCTTCTGCTTCATTGGCAGCTTAATGGTTGGAGACAAAAACGGTGTCACCTCCTCCCCTCTTCCCTCAAACCTTCATCTTTGCACCCTCCTCACCTGATACTCCCCCATCCCTTCTCAATTACCTCCTCCATAGCTGACTCATCCCTTATCAGATCATTCAAGATACTATTTCCTGTCCAAAAGCAGAAGACATTATCTCGGTTTCCCCAGTACCTGCCAGCACTATTCAGGATTTAGACTTTTGTTCGACAGACAATCGCTTTTGCTCCCACTGAAGTCTGTTATATGAATTCTTTTGAAAAGCAAGGCAACACTACCGTATTTTTATGATCATAAGGTGCACTTAAAAGTCTTACATTTTCTCCAAAATGGACAGGTACTTAATGAGGCATCATGTGTATACACTAAGTTCCAAAATTGTAAATGTTTTTGTGTAACTTGGATGAGCGCTGCGCTTGACTGACTGACATTGTGCCGACACGCAACTTGGATTAAGGAAAGGCGGACGTTAAAGTGGGAAGGGTGGGCGTGGAAGAGGTCATTAAAGGCACGCTGCCAGTATGTGTAATAAGTGCCAGCGTGTGCATTGTGCTAAACAACATCAGTGTGGCTAAGGACCCCCGAAAATGCCACCTAGGAAGAGACACGCTTACAAAGCAGTTTAAACTGCAAGCCATCAGTTACGTGGAGGACCATGGGACTCGAGCAGCCGCATGCTCCCATGTTTTTTTTTTATTTAGCGAATGTTTTACCATGCCTGCATCCAATAATGAGGTGTGTGTTGTGTTTGTGTGAAATACAAAAATAACACCCATAACTGACACTGCGCCTCTTAAAATGGCGCGCGTATGGTCGTGGGAATACCGTGTCACGTGTCATGATCTGTAAAATGTATTAAAAGCGACTGTACTTTCTGATCTCTTAGCTCATTAATTAGTTGTTGTCTTGCACATTCTAATACATGCTCTAGTGCAGGCGTGCCCAACCTTTTTTGACCGAAGATATACTTTCTAAGCAACGGACCTACCGCGATCAATCTGCTACCGCACTGGCACGCATGCGCGCACACACATGCACACACACACACACACGCATGCCATGATGAGCAACAACCACAACGCCCCGAACATGAACGAAACATAAATATAAAGTGGATACAAGAGCTTGTGAGTTTGTCAAAAGCAATCAGTGCCTATCTTAGTCGAGAGCTGATGCGGCGGCATGGGATGCACTTTGTCAGCGTAACGTCACTATCGTAGCTCACGTATACCGTTTTAAAAAAAAAATCTCCTGGCACTTCAGATTCCCATTCTTTGCCAGTGCCATCGGTGAATTGTACATGAAACAAACTGAGTGAGAATAACAATTTTAAAAAGATAGATGGCAACAGGTCTGACCGCAAGCGCCAAGTGCGGACTGCTGACAGCTAACAACTTCGGTTATCGGGTCACGTGCCGCCTAGGTTAAAGGTGACCTGCTTTGTTGGATTATTTTATTTTTTAAAATACTTCTTTTGTGAAAGTGAAACTGAGAACATGCTTAGCTTGCAGTGTGCACGAACACCAAAATATAGAATATTAATAACACTCACACAGAGACACATCTTTTTTTTGTAATCTATTTTTCACTATACCCCCACCCAGTGTTCGACTTGGGACCAGTTCGTGAGCTTCCTGTGGATCGTGATCGACTGGTCGGGCACCCCTGCTCTCGTGTCTCTTTGATGCATGCCACCACCTACTGTACATACATAGTCAATGCTGTCTACTCAAGCAGGCCGACTGTGGTCTGTTTTAAATCCCTCGAATAAACATTTGCAAGACAGGTGGTGCATGTTTCCTTCGGGCAGTATGCGGGGTACACTCTGAACTGGTTGCCAGCCAATTGCGAGGCACACATAGACGAACAACCATTCACACTCACAAACACACCTAAGGACAATTTGGAGTGTTCCATGAACCCGCCGTGCATGTTTTTGGAACGTAGGATGAAATCATAGTACCCGGAGAACACCCACGCAGGTACAGGGAGAACATCCAAATTCCACACAGGAGGTCCGGAACCGAAATCAACCCCCTGCACCTCTGCACTGTGAGGTGAACGTGCTAGCCAGTCAACCACCATGCCACGGAAGGCAACTGGTACAAAGTAAAACACAAAAGCAAAGGTGTATTCAAGGCTAAGAAGAAAAAGAAAATATAGCACAACGTACAAGTAAAATATCAAATGAAAACGACTGACAGAACTAGCCTAACGGGTAACAAGCATGGGACTAGCAAAATGATTTGGCAATGGTGACAAGTGAAGAATAATATTTCACCATCTCCCCTGAGTCGAAATACCTTGCTGGCGATAATAGGAGATTTCACCACCCAACACTCTGCACAGTGACCGCAAGAGTAAGTTAAAAAAAACTGAGCGGCAACAACAGAGGATTGTAACATTGCCAGGTTTCCCTTTCACTGATCCATGTATGTCTGCGTCCTATCGTTCCCCTTCTGACCTTTTACCTGAATACCAGCTTGTCCATTCGTAGAGAACCATTGCATGGTGGGCAATGGAGATGTCCAAGTAAATGCCCGATGTCCATCACTTCACCTCCAGTGGTGCAAATTTCTTCTTCTGTTCAAGATATGTTCCCTTCTCTAGTGCCCGAACACACCACCCCGCACCCTTTGTTTCTGGTGTCCCTGAACTTTGATGGCAGCTGGCGGATACAGCCCTAGTTCTGGCTCAGTGGCAGCTCAAGGCTCCAGTTCTGGCTCTGTGGCTGCTGAAAGCTCTAGCTGTAGCTCTGTGGTTGCGCATGACTACAGTTTAGGCACTGAGACAGGAAATACACAATACCATGGCCCAACAGCTGCCATCCAACCCTGCTTCACTGGTGCATGACTTGTGGCCGGCATCAGTCTCGGCTTATCAGCAAAGACCATGTGGGGCGGCTTCAGTTGGCCTTGCATACCTGCGGTCCCCTTGAAAAGCCCCGACAGCTCTGCTGGGCCCAGTGTACCCATACCCCAGAAAGGCCTCAAGAACTCCATGGTGCCAAGTCATCCCCCTTGAAAAGCCTCAGTAAGTCCCACAAGCATGGCGGTTCGGCTACCACCATATTGGATCTGAAGAATTCTGGTCATTCTGTTGGCCTCCTGGATGATCTTGTCCACCGGTACTCTGACCATATTTCGAAATTCTAGTCAGGTGCCCGCCATTCTTGCATAGTGTTTTGGGATGTCTGGAATCTGTCAATTCAGGGAAGTGTTTGTTCTGTCATAATCTGTTTGTGTGTGTTTAGGATTTACTATGATTTTCTTGCTTCCTAGTCATGCTGTCTTTGTCTGTCCTTTACTTTCTTGTACCCACCTGTTCTTCTCAGTCCCGCTTCCCTTGTATGAGACAATCTGGTCACACTGCTTCCACTTGTGTCTTATGCGCCCTAGTCGTTTGTGTCACTCTGTATTTGGTTCCCAGATTCCATGTACTATGGCTCTGGTTAATGTCATGTGTCCGGTCATATGTCTCATGTCCTTTCATTGGTCTTACATCCGTGGTGGTGAGTCTGTCTCCCTCATTCTTCGTGCTTCTAGTATCTTTTTTTTTTTGCATGTAGTATTTATTGATTTTTTAATGTTCCACTACTCTGCTGCTCTGCCTTGCGTGCATGTTTGCCTTCACTTCACCACAACAAATTCTTACATGACAGTACTTACTAACATTTTCTTCATTAAGCATAGACATCTGCTAATAAGAAAACCTTTATTAGTCTTGCAATGGAGAAATTCCCAATTCACAGCAGCAAAGTTATGAAAGGAAGAAGTAGAACAACAAAATATCGGAGCTGCTGGAAAGGCAGCCACTCTCGCGGTGCCATCTAAGTCAAAATAACAAAAATAACAACACAACACATAGGACACAGACAGTCGTGCAATCTTCACGATCTTAATACTGATAACATCAAATCATACGTTACACACCACATTGTTCCATACCAGTCAATGTAACGGAAGAAACAGTAGCCACATAAGTGGACAGAGGGGTTACTGCAAAAGCCCCTGCAATCATACACATGCTGAACATTTTCAGTTCTGCGGACTATGTATCTACTATAGAATCAGAAACACCAGCCAATGTGACATTAAGAGAGTAGCGAAATGCGGTAATGAGAATGGAACTGGTAACAATATTAATATGCAGAACCGACCCAAGAAACATCTCACTCGTGAAAAGCCTGGTTCATTGTTATGGGCAACATTGTGGAGAAGCCATTAGGTGGCAACACAATTACATCAGGCAGCAAAACAATTAACAAGGCTAAAGAATCTAATTGAAATTGCAAATGAATATGTCTTGTATATTTGAAACACCACCAAAAGGAGTGCTTGTTATCAACCATGTCAAATTTAAATTAACAAAAGAAAAATTGACAAGGATATGAAATGTGGATTTTTTTTCCTGCCCTCAGATGCTGTAGGTGTGTCTGCTGAACCTACTGAAAACAGTAGGCTCAGCTTTCACTTGTCACTCAAAATACGCTCCACCAATAATGACAGAAATTTACATTTCCAAATATAATCATGTGGAAGTCTGTGCTGGTATAACAATAAAATTCAGTGAGTCCTTGGTCATCGAACAGGACGCCATTCAAGCTACCACAGTAACTGCATCAACGCACGCGCGCGCTCACACACACACGCATACTGTCCCAAACCCGCTGCACTCTTACTAAAGCTCCTGCTTGAGGCAATAATGCATGTATAAATATGTACATATTTCAAAAATTATGAACACTTTGAACATGGCAGCAAAAGCATAGCCAAACTAATTTTGTGTCTCATGAGCAGACCTCAAAGGAGGAAAAGCAGTGTGAGTGTGTGTGTGGGAGGAAGGGCAAAATAGTAGGAGAGTATGCCGCAGTAGAGCTTTATGCCTAGCAACGGAGTGGGCGCCCGATCCTTACCCAACTGTACAGCCGGTGGACAGTGACTAGAAGATGGCTAACATGAGAGGTTCCTTGTATGATCAAAGTGGGTAGAGTGGATGTTTGCAGAGTGTTATGTCCCAATCTGGGGGAAACCTTGGACACAACGGAGCTCCCGCAGTCTTCCCAGTCCCAGAAAGGCCAGCGACATCAGTCAATTGAGCTCATATAAAGCAGTTTCATTGTCTTCAGAAGAAGAAAATGATAAACAAAAATGTGCTAATTTAATCTTTACCTTACCGAAACAAAAAAAAGAATAGCTAAATAAATAAATGACTGACCTACCTCCTTCAAAACAAAACAGGTTTATCTCTCACTCCGACTAGCTCTGCTGGTTTTTACAATTACTGTACTTACAGGGGTCGTGTTACAGCTTCCAAGAAACTCAATGGAAGTCTACACAAAGCACAAAACTACCCAATTGCTACTAGAATACGGTTTTCAAGACCATTCACCACCAAAGAACTTGCTGACATTATCTGGTGAGGAGATATAGGGTAGGCTGTTCAAATAGGTCAGCAGACGCACTCCTCAACCAATCCCATAGCAGCAATCAGGTGAGGCTGAACTTGCAACACTTGATCCTAATTCACTCAATCAGGACAAACACCCCAAGCAGAGAGGGGACACTGCAGCACAACGCATACAAACAAAAAATGACTCACAGGGTCATAACAAGAGGAACAGAAGTTGAAGAGAAGGCTACGCCGATACTTTTAATGATCACGTGAGGTTGTATTTTTTTGTTGATTAACTACATGTAGAGGGTATCTCCCAGTTTTGTCAAATCAAATATATTCTTCATGGAAACAATGTGACAGCTGGAAAGTTTCTCATCTCAATGTTGTGATTCACCCCACCATACAGTCAAAGTAGGTCTTTAATTGACTGTTCTTACACTAGGCCAAGAAAGGGACTATCAGGTCCTTGATGTATACAATGTTCATTATAACATTAAAAAATATATATATTTCCCCCCACAAATATCTCATGATACACTGTTTTATAGCACCAGATGTGACAGTTCATTTAATGGATCTATTCACCTTTATGGACTTTAAGCTCATTTGCAGTCAGACGGAAACAATAAATATGTGATGTAGCAGTCCGGCGTATCAGCATCAATCATGCTATAAGGGCCAAGGGTTCGAACCCTGGTCTCGTGAGACCTGAGTCTGGCCATTTCATGATAGGAAGCTACAGTACACATTAGTGCTTGCTTACTGGGTGTGGGGTCTTACTTTACTGCAATCTTTCAGGGTGATATGCAAAGGTTCTCAGGAGAAGGGCCGAGATGGGTGAATTGGCTATTAAATTTGAACTAAATTGGGCAAAAATCTAAAATAAATTAAAAAATAAATCCCCAAGAGTTTAAAGGAACATGCCACTAAGTGATCATTTTCCTTCATTTTTTAAATATATATTGATAGTGCAAATTTCAATGGCATCTGATTTCCTAAAAACAACATGTAATCCGAATATGTGTCAAAATAATGAGCTGTATGTGGCCATTGGATATTTTTGACCAGTTACATGCTGTAATGGACTTGTTTCCTGGTATTGCCACAATTTTGATTTTGAGAAATACATATATTTATAAGAATAATCATAATAATTAACATCTTTACATTTGAACAGCTTTACTACAGTCATACAAAGACATTCAATTGAAAACTGGTACAAATGACCAATTGTACGTTGAAAATTGACTGAATGGTGAGCAACAGCCATCACTGACGTGGAGTTATTTGAGCCCATACCTCACTGAGCAGCACAGGTTTGCGAGTTTGCGCGCACGCAGCAAAAGCTGTTTTTTCATCAGTTGAAAAGATGTTTGTCAGCAGTTTTAATGGTCGGAAACAGTTTTTCTAGTCGCGACGAAATTTTGTATTGCGCAGTCCTGCTGTCATGCGCTTGAGTTTTTCAAATAGGTAAATCAATTAAAATTGAAAATTAATGGATAATGGGACAGAAGGAGGCAAATAAGGAAATGAAAGACATCATTTTACATCATTGCCACTACAGATACTCAATGCGGTGTATGTGTTCTATTAATATTTGTTGAATGTTGTGATTAAAAATAATTAACAGACCCCGAGTCTTTTTATTCATTTTTTAACATGTATTTTTCCCATATATTTTATTGCCCAACAGTCCAATGCAAATTTTCCCCTTCCTTGAGAATTTAAAGACAATTGCCCTTAATAAGGATGTACTTTAATTATTGTTGCTCTAGCATCAGTTTGTCAGTGGAATAAAAAAAAACAACAACAAGAAATGATTGACAAATGACTATTTATCATGATAATTTCTCGATGACACAAAAATGAAATATCGAATATGAAGCCGGTCGGCTTCTCTATCATCACCCTTTGAAAGCTTTCTGAGGGAAACCTTGGTAGGGAAATGAGAGCAATCTCCTGTGAAAACTGAACCAAGTCTTCTTTTGTAGCGACAACCCAATGATCCCAAACTGGTTGAGTTGATTCTAATTGTGGCAAACACTGCAGGTACATTGTAGTGGAAAAGGGGCTCTATTGCATGTACTATGGAAGGTCCAATAAAATATAATGAAGGCAGTGGCTGTAAAACATGCTCAGTGAGCAACAACAGATGCAGTGATTACAATATCCTTGGTCTTCTCGATCATTCTCTCTCTCTCTCTTTGTGTAGTTAGCAACTGTCACACTTTTATGTTGCACATATAGTCTCTCTAATGACTTTTGTGCTAATAAAATCTGAGTGGACCTCTGAAGGTGCCTGAGTTTGTATATTGAACTTGCCTTTCTTTATTGCATTTTTTGTTGTGACCACACTGATATCCTATGAATTATTTGGCTAATCAATACACAATTTACAAAGCTTGATGATCGTGGGGAACCACCATTAGTCACCAGCCCAACCGTGAACACATGAGAAAAATAAAAATGTTTGCATCAATTGATAGACTGGCCGTATTTAAGTGCATGTCTTTTCTAAGGTCAATACAGAAATAGCTGACTGCACCCTCAGTCCATTAACACCTAAAATTACACAGCATATCATTATTGTGTGCCATCTGTATAGACTGTACTACCATTCCACTGCCCATTTGTGAGAACTTGGGTCCTGTCTGTCTTAAAGTTCCCCCAAGGTTTATTTTGTGAATGCTGTTGTGCTTGCACCCCCAAAAAAGTATTGTTCAGATATAATAAGTCATTCAGAGCATACTGTTGTTTCCTCATCAAAATGACATTTTAGGAAGCAAAGCTAGGATAACGGTGAGAGGCTATTGTGACAGATTTTTCAAGCTGAACAAAAATCAGTCTGCTGGAAAATTGATTTTTCTTTTGGCCGTGCTACCTTCAAGCCCTTTGTATCTATTGATTTATCCTTATTGATTAAACCCTTTTTGATCGTCCGTTGAGTGTACAATTGAGGAGTTCCACTGCCTTAGGTGAGTATAAAAAAAAATGAAATGAGTCAAGAAACAAGTCATGTCTATTTTGATTTTCTGATGTTAGTTTATCCCGGAACACCACCTGCGCCCAAAACTTTGACCTGGTTGAAAGTGTAGTGTACTTTCTGTCCCCCAATTGTCTGGTGTGACGGTGTCATGTAATAGAAAATGCCCTTGGTTCGCCGGAACACCCTGTGAGGCATTGCACGGAGGATGTGTCTGTTTTTACATTGAGCATATATGCACCTGTCAATAAAAATAGGGGCCCCTACTGTGAAACCCCAGTCTGTCACCCAGCCTCACTCCGAGACATCTGGATTTTGTTCAGTTTTACAGCCACTTCTCCTCTCTGCAACAAATGTCTTGTTCTTCTTTGTTTTTCTTAAAATGTGGTGTCTTTTCGCAATTTAGCAAACCGGCTTAAGATACATTACCATCACTAACTGATATTGGCCTTCCTCTCCAAGGAAACTGATGAGATGGTGGGCGGATGTTATGAAGTTTTCTGTTACCATCTAGCTGACGGGTGCCCAAATTTTTGGGACCAAAGATCGACTTTTCAACCTAGCAACCTCCCACGATCGACCCGATACCGCGCAGGCGCACGCACATACACACGCACGCCATGATGAGCAACAGCCTCACACGGAGGCATGCGACGCGCTTTTGCAGCCTGTTAACCATTGTAGCTCACGCGTACCGTTTTAAAGTGCTTCCCTCGACCCTCTAGATTCCTATTCTTTGCCTGTGCCCTCTGTGAATTGTACACGAAACAAATTCTGAATTAGATTAATGATAACGATAAAAGATATATAGCGCAACAGCTCTGATCAGAAGCTGCAATTGCAGACGGCTGAGCGCTAAGAACTTCCAGTGACGCAGGCCACGTGCCACCGTCGGTTAAAGATTTACCTGCTTTATTTATTTTTTAATACTTTTTGTGAAAATGAGACTGATAGGATTATTAGGGTGCAGTGTACATTAACATTAAAAAATATATTACTTACATTTTCCTCTACACCCCTCGCGATCGACTTGGGATCTACCGGTTGATCGCGATCGACGTAATGGGCATCCCTGAATTCGAGCAGAAGAGGTCTGAAAGTGTATTTGCGTCTCAAATTTCAAGACAAAAAATGGCCAAGGGAGAGTTTTTTTTCTCCAGAACACAAACATCAAGACACTTGTTATTACAGGGCACCGGTGTACTCAGCTGATAATAAATCATTTTTGTTTAAAAATCAGCATTCAGCAACCCACTTCCTTGCCCCGGAGTGGATGATCAAAGACCCTCCTCATTTCAGTGTGAAAGGTAGGGGGATGGCGAACACACAGATGGACAATGATTACTCACCGCCATGGCCCAAGCGGCAGCCTTATCGGTAAGCAAATGATAAATCCCCCTTTATAGTTACCCTGTGAATAAGTGAGCGGCAGTTGGTTGAATACCAATGAGCATAGGGAAGAAAAAAAGGTGGACAATGTTGGGTTGGCGACAAAAAAATGCATTAACTGGGTTGAAAGAAATGGATTCAATGACGGTTGAATTACACATAGCAGGAATTGGGCAGATGTCTGATCTGTTGTGTGGACTCATCATCTACAGTTGAAGTCAAACATTTTCGAGCTTCCATGATCCCACGTAATTAGAGCTCAGGATGGCTAACAAGCTTCCCTTTGCTCGATAAAGCCACGTGCAAATGCTTACAGTCAGCAGGGTCCATATTGGCCGGACAATTCCGTAATGAGGCATACGTGCCAAATCTTGGATGACAAATCAGGCTGTGTGACAAATGTGAATGTTCTGCTGTTCCTGATCACTGATCGTGTGCTGTAAAGCATTTTTTAAATGTGTGTTTGTATTTTTTTTTTTAATCAGTTGAACTCAGAATGATCTTGTTTATAATTTGCTTTTCTGTCAGACATTTGTTTGATGAACCCCCAAAGGTTCATTTGGCAAAGTATATGCCATTGAGTTGAATTCATTCATATTTGTTTGGTTCTGAAGGGAAACGAGGCACAGCTGCACCTGCTGGAGGGAAACCCCCTTCACTCCAGCTGGAGCTGGAAAGCAATCAAAACAAAATATGATCCTATTTATGTTTGTGTTTATGTTCCTTATTTATTTGTGTGTTCATTAGTGACAATTCTCAAAACAAAATATGATCATATTTATGTTTGTGTTCATTATTTATTTGTGTGTTCATTAGTGACAATTCTCTCATGTCCTTGGTTTGAATGTCATGGTGGCTTGTCAGGCGTTCACGTCAAGTCCAAGTGTGCCTTCAGAAGTTTCCTCTTTTACACAGCCTTCATTCAAAGTAAATATAATTTACTGTCACTAATATGGGAAACATTAAACATGTTATGTGTTCGGTTATCGTCATGAATTTTATAATTTGTGGTTTTAAAAAAAAACATTCACACCAAGTAACAGCATCATTATTGGTTTTGAAAAGTACCGGTATTGCCCAAAATATATTTTCTATGAAATCAAAATTGTCTGGTATCGCTCATCACTACTCCAAGGATTTTTCACACCTCCATCAGTTATTTCGTTTGGGCCATGAGACAGCTGTGTTGTCTCGCATGGAGCAACAGAAAGTGAAGTCAAGCAAGACTGAACCAGATGGCGTATTTTGAATCAATGTCTGCAGTATGTGTTTGGTCTAAAAAAGGAAAAAAAAAACAGTCTGAGACCACATACCTGATCCAACAATATGCAGTAATGCTATTATTTCTGTATAAAGTACAGAATTTAGATGATGTAGTCAATATCCACCCACTCCCAAAAGTACTGAAAGCGAGGACAATGAATTTCTTTCCGCTAGAGGCTGAATCACTGACTTAGAAGATTGATTTGTATTATGAGATATTTAATGTCCGCACGAAGGCCAGTGTAAGTCATGATCCTTATGACCCTGTTAGAGTGTCTTCGTACGAACTAATTGTGGAAAATTCATACTGCAGCCAAGCAGTGTGTGAAGACTCTAGTGAGTGCCTGAAAATTCTTCACTAATAGACATTGTTCATCATTTCCGTTGTCCGTTGTTGCTGATTTATTTGGAAGCATGAAACGTCGTTGCACAGGCAATCAGAATTTAACCTGTATACAGCTGTCCATTTCAAATAATAATAATAATAATAATAATTGATTTAAACGTTCGAAAAGCAGAGGTGGTCATTCCGTCAGTACTGACCAAAGGCCCGTCAGTCTGTCACTGTGGTTTTTATTTGCTGACTGAATGTTTTTTTTCATACTGTAGACAAAATTTTGTAAAATGCCCACCTTTGGCTAAAAGACTGATTTTGCACTTGGCAGGAGAATGCGTGCATATTTCTGACACTTTGGCAGCACAAGCAGACACGTATACAGATACGAAACCGAAGCTCAGAGGGTATTTTTCACCGGGAAAAAAATGTGCAATATTAAGTCGACAAACTAAGAGAGATCTGGAAAGCTACCATACCAAGATTTACATGCTAGCAAAGAATTGTGAGCGTAGAGACACAGATTTTGAAATTAATACACAGCTAATACAAAGCTGCAAGTCTATGCAGGTTGGCGTTGCGAGAGCCCGACATGGCAGGAAAGGAACTTCTAGGTGATGGAAGTCTGGTTAAATTGTCTGAAATGCAAGCTGCCGGCATAAAACAGCATGTGGCTGGTACAGTAAATGCAGTGCATCAGGCAACTGAAAACAAGCCCTCAGCTACAAATCAATACACAATGAGAGGTGGTTCAAACGTAAAGGGAATGACACAAACAATGCCAAGACAACAGATCACACGTCAGAGAGTACGCCATGGAAGCAGCGTCACACTGAGAGCAACAAACAGGCCATTGTCATCAAGCAGTTATGATACATGTACGCTACAAAATAATCTCAGTGTGCCAGTCTTGACTCTAAAGCAAAAAAAAACAAAAAACAGAGCTCCTTGTCATGGCTCCCAAAGCCCTGTGTCAGAAAGAGGGGGGTTTTATTGTCTATGTCGGTTACTCTATCTCCATTGACTGAGGTTTGCAACCGAAATGTAATGCTGGATTCCAAAAATGCTTGCCAACCCTAAATATAATAAAATCTATTGTCAGATCTACAGTCTTCCATGTAAAAAAAATGGGGTCTTAAGTCCAGAATAGTTGACGTCCAACTTTTATTTATTTTTCATATTATGACTCTGTTAGAACTTTAATCGATCAATCAACTTTTATTTATATAGCACTTTTCAGACATATAAATACAACTCAAAGTACTCTGGAATTAAAATATCCAAAATACAAAGAGGACCCTCCCTTTCCCCCAACATACACAGATATATGTCCCCACAAGCATGCCTGCACACACACAAGCAAACACACACACACACACCCTGATACACTATATTTTATATATATATATATATATATATATATATATATATTAGAGCTGTCAGTTTAGCGCGTTTATATCGGGATTAATTTAAATGAATTTTATCGGGATCAAAATTTTCTCGCGAGATTAACGCGGAGACGTCACAGCCGATGTTACGTTGCTCTATAAATAAACCAGAAACAAAACATCAAGCGCGCTGCGCGGTCCACGCACGTTTGTTTTGCCAGCCACGGCAGCGCGAGACACTGAAAACGGATACTTAAATAGCTCATGAATGGAAAGTTTACTTTTAAAAAGTTGCCAGACTGTTCCACTGACAAGACCAAAGTTACCTGTATGTTTTGCAGTCGTAAACCGAGCTATCATCATAGCACGTCGAGTCTGAAATACCACTTAATGGCCAAGCGCACAGCTGACGTTCTACTCCGCCCCCTTGTCTCAGACAGACAGCTATGGATAATTTCAAAACGAAGAAAATGGATGACACGACGAAGAACAAATTTGCTGAACGACTCCTGTTGGATTGACCTGGCGCTTTAAGAGGGGCGGGGCTGCCACTGACAGGTGACGTTCGCGCGATGTATAAATAGCGTTTTGTTTCGTGAGTGAATACACTCGCTTCGTCGTCGGCATGGCTCAATGTTAAGCTACGCGAGTGCTTCTTATCAAGTCAGATGTGTAAAGTTAGCTTTTAGATTCGGTCATGATCGGTTGCTTTGGTTGCCGCATCGCTATGCAATCACAGTCAGTTACCGTTCGCAATCGGCAATTTAAACAACGTGGGCTAAAATGTTGCTAGAACAGGGCTGTCTTTATTTAGCTCATTTTTGCATAGTTGTCATGTTTGTCCGTCTGCAATCTGACGTTTAAACGAAGTAAATTGCGTTGGAGCTGGGGTAAATATGCGGCGCTCCACTTCCGGGTTGGACCTTTGGGACTTGTAGTTCTTTTGTTCGATTCGACTTGATATGTTCATGCGGCGCTCCACTTCCGGGTTTGAGTATTGGGACTTGTAGTTCTTTTGTTCGATTCGACTTTATGTTTGTGTTGAATGGTTTCTTACGTTTAAAACAATGAATAATGATGACGATAATGATACATAGTGAAATCAGGGTTGATTACATTATTTATTAAACGTATTGTTAGATAAAGGTATTCATTAATGTCAATTATATACATATTTACATTGCGATGCAGAAAGATAGATATATTAATTTTTACTGCATTTATGTGTAGTTTAGGTTATTACCTGCTTCTGATACTTCTGTTACAACTACTACTACTCCTACTTCTGCTGCAAAGTGCTCAATAAATGATCCAAAAGTACAGAACGAGAGATCCTTCCATGCTGACCGACAATCCCTAACTGAACAACCATTACTGATTCCCAGCGAGAGCCTCCATTACAAGAATCCGAAATGATGTCGACACAAAACCGTAGAGAGACTTCCGAGCAAGAAGGACCAACAGAATCAGCATAGCCTGACTGCTGTGTTCAAAGCAAATTTGAGAAAAACGAAGTATGCAACCATGGCTTAAATCCATTATAGGCTGAGTACTAGTTTACCTTAGATGTGCACTTTATAATGTTATATTGCGCTGTTTTGATTCCCTAAAAGAGCTGTTCAAGCAGCTGTTGTGTGACAAAATATTGTTTTCACTGTTGTTGATGGACAGTAATATTGTGTGAGAGATAATGTGTGAATAACTGCTCCAAGTGAAAAATGTTCATGTAAAATTGAAAATCAAAATTGTTATTTCAGTAAATATTTGCATTTTGCACATAGAAAACTGATTCATGATTCCATGTTGATGAGAGCATTAAAATGGGGAAAATAGGACAAAAAAATATAAAGGAAATTCAGAAACGATAAAAAATGAGTGAGCAATCATGATTAATTTTTAGTTAATTTGAGTTAATTATGACAGTTGAGTTTTTAATTAGATTAAAAATTTTAATCGTTTGACAGCTCTAATATATATATATATATATATATATATATATATATATATATATATTTTTAACTGAATGTTAAATGTTGTCTAAAATCTTTATACATTTATAAAAATGTTTGAAAAACGGTTGTGAATAAATTGCATTTATAAAAGAAAAACAAACAGAAATAAAGAAGGAAAGAAAGAATGAAAATATGAGCTTAGATTGAAACTCAAGCATGACAGTGGTGCAAGGCATGGGTCCAAGTCGCATTAGATTATGTTAAATTCTCTTTCGTCTGACCACACTTTCTGCCTTAACGCCTGAGGCACAGAGAGTACCCATTTTGTATATCGTTTCATTTGTGTGAGCCACGATAAGGGTTGAACCCCCAACAGTCCACTCATTAAAGCCCTACATATCAAGCCTATTGAACAACCTCTGGCATACTGTCACAGTGATCTGCCCAGAACAGCCATAAATCAACTACAGAAATGTCCTCATTATCTGACAATGTCAAAAAGACAGGAGCTGGAGTTTAAGATCAAAATGTATTGGAGTTATATGGTCGGGTGGTTGTAAATGAAGGCGTGAGGATCAACTTGAGATGATTCACTTAATATGCAACATTGTTTCTTTCAACTTCCTCGCCCTCATCAAACTGGCCTAGTTTGACTCAAACACAACATGATTAACCTCTCTGGCTCTGCTGAGCCACTCTACTGAGTCGAAACTTGGGTTTACAGAAATAGGTCAAGCTGCTGTCAGTGGAGGCTGACATATGAAGCTGAACAAATGCAAACATGAGGATGAGCAGCACTTGAGTCCCTTCTAAGTGGTTTCATCGCAAACAGCCACTTTTGCAAATAACTATAAGCATACGAGAATGCATTTGACAAATTAGTCTTTGGCATCCAGCTAGTAAGGTGATTTTATTTTTCTCATTAATGACATATGTTTTCTTATTGCAATGGATTGCTTGCATTCAAGGAAGGTGAAAGCAGAACACGATGTTGCACAAACTGTGAGGGTTTCTCAAACCTGACGTTAAGGACATTGCATCTGACTGATTTAAAAAGACCATATTCCATTTTTTTCAATTAAATAAAAACGTTTTTTTTCTTAGTGAGATTTGGGTTTGCTCTGGATTTTACTTTTACATACTCCATCCCTAAGGCACGCACACACAGGATCGGATGCTGTCCTTTAGCCACCAGTGTCAACATATGATCAACTTTTATCAACAAAAAAATTCTCGAGATTAAAAAAAATATACAGTTGAACCTCTTTACAACATACATCAAGGGACATAACGAATCTGTAAATTAGAAAGGTAGTTGGTTGTAACGATTTCCAATAAAATGTCCGCCAATTCCGATGTATAATACAGTATGAAAATGTATACATCTAAAAACATGAAAATAAAATACAGTATAAGCATGACAATTACAAATAAGTATACAGTCTGAAGAAAAAAAAAGATTTTATAAGACATGAGGGCATAAACTGTTTCGAACAAAAACGACTAAACTCCTCACCTTGAAAAAAATCTACATATCTTTTCATAGACCACAGAAAAAAAAGAGACTTTACTACAATATAAAGTACTGGGCGTGCTTCTTGTAAATTGCTGTGCCCTCAAAATTACTCAACACGCAGCCATTAATGTCAAAACAGTTGGCAACAAAAGTGAGGACAACCATGACAGAAATAAATGAAACTTTATCCAAACTGTCATTATTTTCTGGGGCCCACCATTATTCTCAAGCACCGAAGCTGTAGTTATCTCCATAACCAAGAGCAACCCTCATGGGCACAGAGTTCACCAGAGGGTCACAGATTACTATTCGAATCCTTTTCTACTCCTGCATGATGGTGTTACAAATCCCATGGTGTTAAACACCTGGTGCTCCTCCACCTTTTGTTGGAGAATGTCCCACAAATGCTCAATAGAGTTTTGGTATGAAAATATTCATAGCCAGTCTACCACCTTTGCTGTTCAGTTATTCCCGTTTTACATGGCCCTCTGAATAGGGATCATCAGTCAGCATTGAAGGATTACTTGGTCTGTACTGTTTTGATAATTTATTGAAGCATACAGCAGCAGGTAATAACCTCAAGTACACATAAATGCAACAATCTTCATGCATCACAATGTAAACGTATATAATTGACCCGAATGAATTCAATTAATACCTTCATCTTAACAATAATGAATAATTTTATCAACCATGATTTTGCATGATTTATTGTTATTGTCATCATTATTCATAGTGGAAACGAAAGAAACCATACAAGCGGAACCGAACAAAAGGACTACAAATCCCAACGGTCAAACCCGGAAGCGGAGCGCCGTTACGATTCACTCCAGCCGTAACGCAAATTCATCTTTCAAACTTTCCAGTACAGCCGGACAAACATGACATGGCAACACTCCAACAAAAAAGAACTAAGCAAAGACACCACCGCAATTGCAAGACCCAACTTTATAACCTTTGCCCACGTTGTTTAGACTGCCGATCGCGAGATGCAACTAATGTGATTGCGATGCAGCAAAAATAAAGCGCTACGGACACAAAGCAGACAAACAAAGCAAGCAGGCATAATTTAATCTAAAAGATAATTCTGCAGATCTGTCAAATAAAAGTGGACACAAACGTTGCTTACCATTGGGGCCATGCTGACGACGAAGTGAGCGATTATTGATTGAAACAAACATTTTCAAAGTCACGCCTACTGTCACCTGTCAGTGGCAGCCCCGCCCCCCTTAAAGGCGTAAATCCAACATTTGCCCTCAGCTTCTTGAGGGAATCAGTGGTCCACTTGGAGATTAGTTTGGAGTTGGAGTTCATCATGTTGAAACACTGCCCAGCCGCCCAGTTCCTGAACGGAGGGGATCATGCTCTGCTTCATTACATTTTGGCATTCACAGTTGCACTAATGAACTGTAGCTTCCCAGTGCATAGCACTCATGAAGACCCAGACTCCCAGCAACATACTTGACAGAGGCCAAGACACACTTGTCTTTGCTGTTGGTTACCAACATACGGTCTTGGTCTCATCGAATCACAGGACATGGTTTCAGATCTCCATCCAGGCATCCATTTTCTGATCCGCTTTATCCTCACAAGGGTCGTGGGGCGTGCTGGAGCCTATCCCAGGTGTCTTCGGCGGGGGACACCCTGAATTGGTTGCCAGCCAATCGCATGACACACAGAGAGGAACAACCATCCGCATTTACACTCACACCTAAGGACAATTTAGAGCAGGGGTGTCAAACTCATTTCGCGTTGTGGGCCACATACGGCCTCGGTAGATGTCAAGTGGGCCGGACCATAAAATTTTTTACCGCAATCTGCTATAAATAACCAAAATAATATGTCTTCCCTTTGTCTTCCCTTTGTTTTGGTCTAAAGAAGCACAAGAACACTCGGAAAATGTTGAAACTTTTACAAAACATTTCATGAAGCGCCTAAGATTTCCTTACAAATGTGCAATTGACTTTTATCATTCACATATATGCATTGCAATTAATCCCACCGACTGTACAAAGGCACAAAACCTTAACAAGTAATTGGTATTAAAAAATAGAGTACAGTAATGCACTTTTAAGATTAAACGAGATTTATAAAGAAAGGAATTTTTAAACCATTTACACGGGCATATCAAATCTAAATGTAATCCCTGCCTACACCTTACAAACTAAGAAGATCGCTATATGTGTAAAAAAATAAAGTATACACATGTCCTTGATAAGCGTCTGTTGTGTTGGGTGTGTCTCAGTGACAGACCGAGGCTGCTGTTGTCTTCTTCTCTGATCAAATCAATGCTGTCTTTTCCTCTGATCAAAACAGTGTGTCCCCTGAGCGGATATTCCATGTATTGCACCCTATTAAAAATATTCATTCAATGTCTTTCATGCATTTTTCCACTTCTAAATGATCCTGCGGGCCTGATCAAACCTCCTTGCGGGCCGGTTCCGGCCCGCGGGCCGTATGATTGACACCCCTGATTTAGAGTGTTCAATCAGCCTGCCATGCATGTTTTTGGAATGTGGCAGGAAACCGGAGTACCCGGAGAAAACCAACGGGGAGAACATGCAAACTCCATACAGGGAGGCCGGAGCTGGGATCGAACCTGATACCTCTGCACTGTGAGGTCGACGCGCTAACCACTGGAACACCGGGCCGCCGGTTTCAGAAATCCTTGACCTTAATATGCTTGACCTCAGCAAATCGTCTATTGAAGAGGCTTCCTTTTGGAACAATAACCATGCAGACCAATTTGATCAACAGGCTGACCCCCCCACCTCTTCAACTTCTGCAGCAATGCGCAGGCTATTCTAAACAGAAACATGTTGATATGACAATTAGCATCTGCATTCAACATCTTTGGTCAATCATGGTGTGCCCTGTATAAGTAAGGGATGAACTAGAGCAAGAATGACTCATTCCTGACGACTGCCCTCAGGAGTGTATCAGCAAGATGGCTCCACAGGCGAGGAGCGTGATAGCTAAAGGCTCTTGGAACCACAAGTATATATAAGCTCTGGGACTGTAGCATTCTTCTTGGCTGATAAGCCACTACAAGCTCTTTATGGTATGTTGGTGCCTGGGTGTAATGCTTTGTATGTAGGAATGAAGATTTTCAATTCAATTTTGTACAAAACGTTGTGACTTAATGTCCGCAGGGGATTTGGCGTCCTCCACTTATCTGGTATGGGAAACGCCCACGTATGTTTATGCAAAGTCTTAAGTAGAAAGGCAAGTATGAGCTTTTTAAAAGATCATCAAAACCAACACAAACAATTCCATGAACATTGCTTTGTTCCAATGTGCACATTGTCATCCGTATTTCCCGGTGTTCTAAGCAACCCCGGATTTTCCAGCAACATTCGACTTACTTGTTATTCCGTGTGCTCTGTGACAGAACTTGCTTTCCTCGACACTGCAGTGGATGAAATCATACAACTCTGCCACATGCACAGTCGATTCACTAGCATCCAACGAATCCCGGTTGTTTATTAGCATGTTTATAACCTGTAGCGATAACGACAAGGTTGGATAATACCAGGAATATTGGATTCATAACTTCATAACTATAGATGTAAGGGGAGGCATACATCTGGAAGTTGAGTTATTTTGAGGTAACAATACATTTGTTTATTGTATACAGGCTATACATTGGTTGCTTTACACTTTAGTAGTACATTTTTTTTCCACTGTTGAAAAGTAAAATATTTATCCAAATGTAAGGGGTGCAGTTACTATTGTGAGACACTATTTGCCCTGCTTTGGAAAGATGGTAATTCCAGGGTGTACACTGGGTTTCCAGTTAGCTGCAATGTACATATAGAAAGTATTAAACAGGAACTGTTCAATATAAAGTCATGCTACCTTCTCTTCTTGGTGTGCGTTCTTTTTCATTTTTTATCAATGTGCGAACCTATGGGAACAGATTAGTAAACTGTGTGAACATATTTTAAAAAACTATGTGCACAGATTGTTGAATTGTAGGTACAGATCAGCAAATTTTGTGTCATCCCCTTGTGCCAGAGGGGCTCCATAGCTTTGCATTCACATGAGGCTGATATCCCCCGGAGCATTTATGTAAATCAGGCTTATGACAGGGAACTAGTAATTGCACTTCACTCCAATAGTGGTGATGTTAAAAAAAAAAAGGCCAAACCTTTACAAAACCAATGATGTCATAACAGCAACAAGGATGATAATAAGTGACAATTTACAATTAATTGCACCAATTTTCTTCATGCATGAATAAAACATTGATTTGCGAGACTGCAGTCAGCCTTTTATAAATCATAAAGAAAAACATACATTTTGTCATCACATTATTTTCTCAAAATAAGATTTTGTCATATTCTATAATACATTATTTCAAGTCATAAAAGGTATCATTACACATTTTATTTATAAAATCTGTGGTCACTATAATGACAGGGACAACCTTTGTTTGGCTCGAAACCAGTTCAGGGTGTCCCGTGCCGACTGGGATAGGCTCCAGCACGCCCACGAACCTTGTGAGGATCGACGGATTAAAAAAATGGATGGATATATGGATGGTAATTTAATTAACCTTCAACATCAGTAGAATTCAGGAATAGACAAAAGACATATTTTGCTTAAATGCTGAGGGCCCTAGTTCCGTTCCCAACTCAAGTCTAGCACAAAGAGGAGTTCCACGGTAAAATTCCTGTGAGAGTGAAAGGATCTAAACCAGGCGTGTCCAGCTGCGGTCCTTGAGGGGCCACTTCCCCGCCTTTTTTAGATGTGTGATTAAAATGATAAGCTCATGATCAAGCTGTGAAGAAGCCCGGAGTTTATCCTGATCATTTGAATCAGGTGTGTTGCAGGAGGGGCACATCTAAAACATGCAGTACAGCGGCCCTTTAGGACCGAGTTTGGAGACCCCTGGTCTAGGCACAGAGTTACAGCCTTCAGTTTATCTCAGAAGAGTGTTTTGCAGATGTGGGAGGAAACTGGAGTACCCGTAATAAATTTATGCAACCCTCATCTGCCGACTGTGCAACATGGAGTACATATAGAGACAAACAACCATTCACACTCACCTCTTTTACCATCATTGAGCGGGACCTGATCCAGCACACAAGTCAGGCAAGTGTACCACTACACCATCAGCGACTTCCATTTAATTAATACATTGTGTTTTTGAAGTACCATACTTGTGAGAATATCTGGAATGAAAGACAAACATCGCAGGAATCATTCATTAGTAAGTTTAGTTTCAGCAAGATACAATAATGTAAAAGATTATAGGCCGCTAGATATTTGTAGATCTGGTTTTCATTTTTATTTTTATGGTGCTATCAGCCAATTAATAAAAGGTGATATAAATTGTGCAGAATCTGTCAGACCTGTCTGGCTGTTTGACCTGTAAATATCAGAGACTGACATTCAAAGGTCATCTGAGCATGTCGGCACTTTTGATTTGAGATTAATGAAGTGAATGTATCATCAAAAGTGCACATGTAAAACAAGATGGAGTAGGACGTTTGTGTCTCACTACGTGGTTTCCTGAATATAAATATTCTGTTAATATTTCAGAAATCCACCAGATCTGGATTAATAGCATTTTGAAAATAACATAAGAATACTACAGTATATAAATTTCTATTTCACAACATTGTGGTGAGCTTTGTCAGTCATTGTTGAACATTATCACCCTGAGACAATTTAATATTTTTTAAGAGTTAAAATTGTAAATTTGCAGACCTGGATAAGTAAGTTTGTTTTTGTTTTTTTTCTCGTGCAATTACCAAATAATTGACAGCGTTCTTAAAAAAGCCCACTTCAAGAGCGACCCGACTGTGAGTCAAACTCTACAATAATTGCGAGTTTGAGTTTGAAATGCTGATTTAGGAATGGTCATTATTAGGTCCAAAATGCGAGAGGTAAACTTGATGATATGAACACAAGAATGATACGAGCAGTTGCTTGTTGAAATTCAGTTTAACAGCTTTCTCAGCATCTCTGAAAATTAAATGAGGGATTATTATTGCACGTAAATTGGTCAACAAAGAGTTTAATGCCATATACTGTACAAAGCATTTCCATCCATCGTCCGAAGCAATAATAACCTTATGTCATGATTACTTCATCACTACATACACACAACTGCAGTATGCCATACGACTACTTCAGACGTACATCAACGTGGGCAGTCTACTCTCAACATGTGCTGTAAAGCTTAACATTGCTTAACATCAGAAATCAGTGACAAAGCTTCCCCACAATTAATTAATGGAGCCAACTGCACTTTTGATCACGCCAACCACTGAAACAATTGGAGCGATCAGCCTGATATTTTGGATTTTGTGGACATTAAGCTTCTGCAGTAAGAAGGAAAAATGTATAAAAATTGTTCTGGCGCTATAATTCCGTTTTCTTGTTCAGTAGCTTTGTGCCATCCTTGAATGGTAATTTTTATGCAAGAGAGCCCTTTACGCTGGAAAACAAATGCATACTATGTGGTTATTTTGTGATTATTGTTTGCTTTAAACTGTCTATTGTTGGGATAGTGGCTCTCCACATGCACTGAAAAATGCATTTTCAAAAATGAAATGTATTAAGAGCATGTATTTTGCATGTATGCATGTATTGTGTCCATATAGTATAATAGCATTTTTGTCATACATCTGCCAAAGAAATGCATTGTCCTCTGTGCCCCCCCCCCCCGCCCCTCCCCAAGTACCACTGATGAAAAATGGTGGCCCCCCCATTTAAGTTGCCCATCCCTGTTCTAATCCTCTAGTCCAGACCATAAGCCATTTTACTTCAGATGAATTGTCTCACAATAGCGGCGACATGTCAACACAAATCAGAGAGAGAGTGAAGGAAAAGAAGACAGGAGTAAAACAACCATTTTATTCCACTAAAGTGAGAAATCAAATGAAGCAAGATAGGTCTCGGCTGTGAAGACATTAGGTCATTATTAATTACAAAGATGTTTCAACTGATTTGTCTTTCCAGGCTCTAAGACCGCAGGCTTGATTCCTTATCAGCAGTGAGGGAGAGAGAGGTTGGAAGGAGGGGAGTGAAAGAAACAAGGCAGAAAAATCTTTATAATTAAACCATACTGGCTTTTAATTAAATAGTGTGTTGTTTAATTAAGAAAATTATCACCAAAGCTAAATCCATCATTACAGACATTTCAGCCAAGGTTTTTTTTTTTTCTTTTAAGGGTAAGCAGCAGTGTGAGGGAGTCACGGGAGAGCGGCTGGGCAAAGAAAGTCTGCCATCCATTACGCAAATGTAATTTCCTCCCATTGTCTGAAATCTTTCATTTTCATTAGGGGGAAAAGACAATGAAGCAATTAGGCCACAGCTTGTTCGTCAGCACACGAGCTCACAAGGTACTGAATGTGGGGTGGCATAGTGCCGGACTATGAGCACAGGTTTGTTGGAGATTTGGACTCTCATGCCACCATCAGTTTGTTTCTGATAGTTTGGCCAGAGACATGTTTGCTGAGTGGCCGGCTGGATGTTTATTTCATGTGCTACTCTTATTCCCTCTTCCACAAAGGAGCAGTTAGCAGTCATATCTTTTTTGTGTTTATGTATTTTTAATGGCAGTGCAATGGGTGACTGGTAAGCGTGTCCGCTTCACAGTGGAGAGGTCGTGGATTCGACTCTGACCTTCCTGTGTGGAATTTGCACGTAGGTAGGGTACACCCTGAACTGGTTACCAGTCAATTGTGGAGCAGAATTAGACAAACAACCTTTCATACTCTCAATCACACCAAATGACAATGTAGAGTGACCCATTAACCTACCATGTTTGTTTTTGGTATGTGCGATGAAACCTGAGTTCCCGGAGAAAACCCATGCAGGCACGGGGGAGAACATGCAAATTCCACACAGGACGTCGGGGCTGGAATCAAGCCCCATGACCTGTGTACTGTGAGGCGGACCATGCCGCCCATGCAGCATATGTTCTTTAACTTGTTCTGTTGGGCTTCTCGGTAATGCAGAATGGTGAATCTGTATGTCTTTTTCTGCCAAAAGAGTGCAACAGGAGAGTTTGACATACACCCTATGTTGTTGTTTATATTGTGATGGATATTTATTGGGAATGCAATCAAATAGAACAAGGTTGGAGACGGTATAGACAGAGAGAACCCAGCAAAATAAATAAAAATAAAATAAAGTCCAATCATTATGATGCTCAGCTAAAACACTTTCAAAGATCTTCATTTTTTTTTTTAAAGCCAATGTGCCTTATGTATTCATTCTGCTTGTGGTATACAGCGCCTCAAAAGCAGTCAACATGTTTTAATAGGCAGTAAATCCATTTGTTTGCAGTGAAGGGCGAAGACAGCATGACTTTTTTTCAGTTTGTCATCTAATTCACATTCTTTCCAATTTACTTTCACATTCATTTTTGTCTTCTCATTCTTATCCACATCTAATCAGGAGCGGGTATACAGGTTTCCTCAGACCAAAACAAGAACCCCTTCCTGATTCTGTGCCTAAGAAATCCATCCATCCATCCCATTTTCAACACCTCTTATCCTGAACAAGGTTGTGGGGAGTTGCTGAATCCTATCCCAGTTGACTTTGGGCAGACTACAACCTGAACTGGTCGCCAGTCAGTCGCAGTGCACATATAGTGACCAACAACCATCCACACCCACTGAGTGGTAACTTATCCCACGCTGCTCACATACCATCAGCGACTATGTCTAAGAAATGTAAATCAGAATTGCCAACGAACCAAATTATTTACACCTGTCTACAAAAGACTACGTATTGGCAAAAATACAATCCTGATGGTGACATATACAATTCAAATAAACGATTTAACATTTTGTAAGCTATGAATTCCGCCTTGCTTGATGGAGTGTCGGAACTTTAAGGCTGTCGTAGTCAGGAGCCTCGCGGAGTATTATGTACCGTGTGTCAATAAAAATAGTCACACCTTATAAACCGGAGTGCCTAGTCCAAATAATACGGGAAATGTGTCAGGCCTTAAGAAGTTCACAGCCACTTTATGCATTGCTCAGTGCAATTTTTGCACCAGTGCACTCATGATAATGTCTGCTTATGCAATATGACAAGGCCTGTTTGCACCACCCTTTACTGCAACAAGCATTTGATTCTGCACCTGAACAGAATGAGTTTAATAAGTTCGGCTGCATTTAAGATCGCAGAGTAGCTCAGTGAAAACTCGTTGTGACCCTGGAAAATACCCTTTTCTGATTTTTTGATTTAGATGACACGCGTTAATAATCAAACGGTGATAAGAAGCCACTGGGAGGATAGAATAATTGATGTGCAAAATTGAAAGTATAATGAGTCTTTCAGATAAATTGATTAGATGACTATGAAGACCCAGTTCACAGAAACAAATCAAGTGCGGGTTTTGAGTGAAAAATATATTTCATTTATCTTTAGTGTTCAGTGCATCAGGCAAGTGAGGCCATTAAGGGGATCCTTAACAAACCCCTTTTGTTGAGAATATGGTGTAATAAAAAGCTGATGGATAGTTAACTTGCTTGCACATTTCAGCACTGAAAAGGTTGGCGGAGGAAGAGAATTATTGGGGAGAATTGAAAGATTAATTGATGCTACTCAGTTACATTTCTAGTAAAATCCTGTAACATAAATGTCAATACATAAAAGGGGAACCATAAAAAACCAAAACTGGTGTGACACTTGAGAAAAGAAAGCGACCCCCCCACCACAAATACTTTGTACAGTATAATTTTTATCTAACAGAAACAACCTCTCTCAAAGCTGAAACCTGCAATTTTCAATTTTAACTCAATTAATCATAGATTGTGTGGAAATAGTCTCTCAGCCAATTGTTTTGGTTTTTTTTTGCTTTCACTTGCAATCAGAAAATTCAACATACGAGCGTTTGATGGTGGTAGCGAACTCGACTCAACTCACTTCACAACAATCGGCAGTGTGTAATATGCTTCGGGGTGGGGAACAGTTCAGCATACCTTACAAATGGTGCGAAGACTGCCTGGGTGACACATCAGCCTGCTGATCATCATGCTGATGTCTCAATGTGTCAGGAATGTCCGGATATCTTCGGACAATGTTGGACTCTACAAGCGTAGACTCTGATGAGAATTTGACAAAAAGATTTATTGTCACAAGAAATATGCAGGACTGTCAAAGTACAACAAATTACACTGGTTACGATAAACCAAAATGTGTATAGAACAAACCGAGACAAAAAAAAAATAACAACAAAAAACAAATTCTATTGGGAAATGACAAGGTAGCCACTACTGGGAGATAATAAGTATGCCTACACTTGCTCAGCACATCTCACCTCCGCTCCAGCTGGAACTGAAAACAAAAACAAAATAGAACCATGACACAATGGGCTTCACAAGCCCACGGATGACAAATATTACTTACATCTTCTGATATTAAACACCAGGAGTGCAAGCAAAAACTTGTAAAAACCCATCTGAGGAAAAAAATTAAAGCCTTGAGAAGGAGAATCTCACTTTCCGGATGAAGAGACCGCAATGGGTGCCGAGTGGGTAACATTTCCCACAATATGGTGCTATACAATGTTAGTTGGGATAATGTAAGCGTCCATTTAGTAAGATGAAACGCTGCAGGAAGACACCTTTGGAGACCTGAGTCCTCCTTGAAACCCAGTCTGGTCAACAAAGAAGATATATCCAGAGAAAAGGGGACACATGGTCATCCTGTATGACAGTGTTGACAATCACTCCTCTTATACATCTTTGGCATACTGTGACCTTATTGCATTTAAATAATCCTGCATTGCTCATTTTTGTACAGGTGTACGTCCAGTCTAGTCTAGTCAAGTCTCCATGCATCTTTTAATGTTCACATTTTGTTCAGGAAAGCTGGAGCCAGTCTCAGCTGGCTTGCGGGAGATGGACAGATCACCAGTCAATCACATGGTCGGCGCATGAAGACACACAGGGAAAAAAAAATACACGACTTTGCACATGATTAAAATGTGGTCATCTGGTGTCATTTTCGACTCCTTCCCTCATGAATATTCACATTATATATCAGTTGAATATATTTTAATCATGCACAACTGATGTACATGTCCAAATTAAGTAAATCCAAATGCAGCTGACCAGTCACGCTCACACCCCCCCAACAATTTGGACACTGTGGGACAAATCTCAGTTAAGAATCCACCCGAATGCCACTCTTCTCAACACACAATTAAGTTCCTGAACTGTCTCACTGTGGTTAGTCAAGTGCTCACCACTCCACTGTACTGCCCTTTGTATATCCCTTCATTGGGTATTCCATCCAGTATTTTTCGTTTACTACGACAGTAAATTTTATGACATTCTCTTGATTCACATTAATAATTAAAGTCAACCTTATTGCCGATGTGATTCACGTTTTGTTTAGTTCACATGAATCCAGGCGTCCTAACGTTTAATTTGGAGTTTTATGTCACCTGTGGGTGACAGGAGACCTATTATTCCCCCTCCAACACCTGTCGTCCACCAAGGTCATCGTCAATAAAGTCCTACCCAGGGAACTTGAGGGCTGCCTGATTTGCATGCATAATGCAATATTTATATGCTAAATGCCTTGTCTAAAGGGTAGAGATTCATCAGGCAAAGGAATGGCTTTACTTTTTGTGGCACAACTATGTCCCCTACAGTCCAGTATTATGCCAGGTGTTTTGTGTGTGTGTGCGCGCGCCTCCCCGGTATTACAAACTTTCTGACCACCGAACAAACAGAAATGCGATAATGATCCAATAATAGTAACACACTTCATGAAATTACATTTTACAGCGTTAAATTCAACGAAGCGATTGCTCCAGGCATCATATTTTCACAAAAGGGAAAATAGATCTGGTCAGCGTGATGTAGTGCAAGGAATGAAATGCCATTTTGGCCAATTGAACGTGACATTTCTTCTTCCATTTACCTCCTGTACCTCTCAAAGAGAGAGTGAACAGAATGACCTTTTGTAGTTTCCTTGAGGCTTTGCCCGAGCAAAACACCCCTCGATATTTTGCAGTGCATCAAAGCTAATTGAATCTAAAATAGAGTTTATGAACCCAGGGCTGCGGTAATGAGAGAAGAGCTGCCTTCAGACAAAAGGTCTCCAAAATGAAAGAGAAGGTGGGCGATCCTTCTGATAATCTGACTCCAAAGGGCATTCGCCAGCCCTGTTTGATTTGAGAACACAAATATGTGGAATTACAGTTCCTTACGACTCTTCGTCTACTTTAAAGTTCATTCTTAAATGTAGCGCTGTAGCACAAGCAGCTCACTCGTTTTGAAGTGGTGTGAGATTCCACTTGCTCGGACACGTAAGTCTTCACTTGAGAACATGTTTTCTTTTCTTTTTGAAACATTTTACTACACCTGACTGACTGACATCATCTGTTGCATATGACTCTAACAGCTGAAACATAAGGACACGCCACAATTTTTTTTGTATTTAAATGAACACAAAATATGGGGCAAACACTGAAACACCAGCAACTTATGGAACCATGTCAGCTATTTAAACCTTAAGTTGCTAACTACACCAGCAACAACTACACTACAAAACTGATATGAGTCAATGCTACCTACGACACAGACCAAGTGAATGAAACAACCCAGGCTTTGAGAGCCTTTGCGGCCATAATCCAAAGTGTCTCTCAATACTTGCTGAGCACACTGGAGATGTGCTATAAGATCCATTTGGATTGTGACCAAACATAACATGTAATACCGTTAAAATAATAATATTAAAATAGTCAGGGGTGTGCAAAACAAAGTTGGTGTGTTTCTCAAATCAGCATCAGAGGCAGGGCAGGTGCTCAACAAGGACCAGCGGGTATTACAGCCCCGTCAGAAATCTGTGTAAACCCAGTTTAGCGCCTTGAGTATTTTATTGGACATGATAAAATATATGTAGACAGTATTTATGATAATATCACATCCCGAGATGTGATCACTGGACGTAGAAAAGATTCTAGAGAGAAAGACTTCAGCCTTTTTGTTTTTCCAGTTATCTTGGTCCGTGAAATGCCTGACTATGAGCCTTTTTCAATAAAACACAAAAACAACAAAACAACTGCAGCATGTACTGTATGGAGATACTATTCTCTACTAGAGCTGAATAGAACCCAACGAAATTAGATTGAACCGTTTTTCTGTGAAAAATGTGACTTTGGTATGAAACAGCCGAGCGTGGACACATTCGCAAGGCACCTAGGATATTTAAATCTCCACAGGGCCTGTTCTTGTCAAATCAGTCCAAACAAGAAATTCCCAATTCCCGAAATAAATAAATAAATAAATAAATACAACTTTTATTTGCATCTCAAACTAATATATTTTGAGAAGGGGCGGTTCAAGCCATCAGCCCGGCATCAGCCTGCAACTGCTCAGAATACTAACCCTCTTGTCTTACTTCACCATTTCTTATATACCCTTTAACGATAAAGTGATTTGTGATTTTAAAAATGACGTTGAGATATTATGAATTGAATTACCACAGAAAAGGCAGCTATGAGAGGGAAAAATCACACCGAATCCAGTCAGACCTCACTGAAAATGCATTTCCAGCATTAATTATGAAGAGGCTACACCTAATTGTCCACCCATTATGGTACAAGGCCTTGCACTTCAGTATATCAATGATTTATCGAGCTTGCAAAAACACATACTGTGAAATGAAATTATGAGACTCAAGATATATGAGAACAGGAGAGGAAAAGAGAGAGAATATATAAGAAAACCGAAATCTCTCTAGCTGTTTAATTGACACCCATTTTCAACCATCGGCGGTTTGGCTAGTGCAAAATAGACCTTCCATAACATAAAACCATCTATGACCAATCCAGCAATTTGCAGTGGGGGCTCTTTCCACACTCAATGCTTATTATGGTGATCTAACGAGAACACCGATGTGGATCCTTATCAGTTCATATAAAATACATTCTGCTTTAATTTGAAAATGTCTAAGGTCTCATTTTTTTCATCTCCCTGTTTTCACTGTGGCATCACGTATATAATTTCCTGTCTCAATGCCATCTCATAAATCTCCTGGCCAACACAATCTGGAGCAAAACAGATATGTTGACTCATTCAAAATCAAGCATTTGCCTTTTTATAAAATGTCTTCTCTGCTTGTCCTCTCGCCCATTTCATTGCATTCCTATTTATTTCTACATATTCTATCAGCTATTAGCTTTTATGCTCCTTTTATAACACATGCACTTCTCAGGCTGTGTCCACTGGCCAAAATCTCACAACCACCAATCAGAATGGGAAATCACATTAAACGTGCCTTTGTTTTTTCAGCACTGTGTCCCTCAAAAATAAAAGGAACATTTCAAAGAATCTCACGACTGTTTACATGTCACTGCGGCGAGAAGCGAGTTGGTGCAAAGATTAGATTTGCGAGTCTAGTAAAAACTGATATAACAATTTGAGCTCTCGTAAAATGTTCAGATGTATTTGATTTTGTTTGGTCATATTTAACCAGTTTGCAGTTGTTACACTTGATTTAGATCTCTGCGCCGTCTGTTGTCAGGGTTATGGGAATGTCTTACTAAATGACAAATAAAAATCTGTCCTTTCATTTTCATTTATACTGTGTAAACGCCAATCCCAGCTGACTTTAGGTAATGCACACTGCATTGGCCACCAGCCAATCACGAACAGACAAGCGGCCATTCACACTCAGTACAGTCTTCAGTGAATTTATGGGTTTGGAATGTGAAGCCAAAGTTCCTGGAGAAAAACTTACACTATCACGTAGAGGCCTTGCCCGAGCAAAATACGTTCAAACTCCACACAAATAATTCACACCCAAAACTGAAAGGGAGATTCGTTAACCATTACCCACCTTGCTGCTAACAAATTTTGCAGCCCACTCACTGCTTAAGTAATTCCTGAAACAAATGAACCTTATTTTACGTAGCGTTACTTAACTTTATCATTTTAAGCACTTGGGTTTATTTATTCATTTATTTAGTTGACTCACATGTAAACTTGACGTAGGAACAAACAGTAATTGTTCAGTGAAGTATGAAAGGAAACACTGCCATTATGATCTGGCATAAACAGACAGTGTGAAGTATTCAATTATAAAAGAAATTGATTTCAAAAAGATTCATCAAATAAAAATTCAGTCAGCATGAAATGAATGCATGTTATTTTGGATTCAAGCTGTGCATTTGCACGTGTGTGCGTTTCTTTGTACATCTCAGGTTTCGGTTCTTGGGCACATTGGCTTTGTGGCAAGTGTCTTTGACAGGGGTCACCAGTGGACAGCAGCTACCTGACAACTGCCATCAAATTTACAGAAATCGTTGAATTTTGGTATTTATCTCTTTCCAAACTATTGTGCAATAAATGAAAATCATTGAGCAGTAGCCAAGAGTTCGATTCTCAGGTTCAAAATGTCAGCTACCGCTGATCTATGAGGTTTGCCATGTAGACACATAGGAACTGACTTACACTGGATGTGTGTATTAACCAGTATCTGTAAAGTATTGCACAAGAAGCCAATATTGCAGCCTGTTCGGACATTACAATATCGTAACTACAAAAAAATACCATTGCTTTGGCCTGTTAGTTGCTTCATTGACATAAAAAAAGGTGAAATTACTCCTTAAAACTGCTGATGGTGACGATCAATCTTGTGGTTTGATTCGAAGGTCCTTCAGCTCATCTGAAAATGTATAAAAGGGATGGGCAATGACAACGATACATTGTGCCGAACTTATTCATCACCGCTAGTGTGGGGGGCAACATTGAACAGCAAATCCGAACAAAAAATTACCACCTGATTTTTTTTTTCTTATGCAAAGGTGTTCCATTCAGAGATGGCAAAACACTGCTGAACAGCAAACCAACATTAAATACAAAAACTCATTTTTAAGTTTTCACAAATATAAACTCACTTAAATATTTTTATATTATACTACAGTATTGCATGTCATTCAAAATCCCCACAATTACAGACTGGCATACTCACCTGTGTGCAGGATAGAGCAGTAAAGTTTGTCCCCGATGTGTTTCCACTGCATCATCGCATGTCCGGTATCCATCACAACAGCCGCTGGTCCAAGCCATAAAACTTACTTTTAACTAGGATTTTGCCAATCTTTTCAACTATAGACCTCTGAAGCCCGTTGACTGTTTTGTAGTAAAGGGACACACAAATATACTTGACTTATGTGCCACAGTGAATCTGAAAACAATGTTTTTACAAGGACTGGCGATGGATGGCCAGTCTTTCACTCAGGGTGGCCACCATGATAGTTAAAATGGCTCAATACTAATTCTATGCACGTTAATACGCTTAATTGATCATGAGCTTGACACCATTGTCCTGTTGAAGCCAGAAGCAAAAATTTTGTTTACAATATATTTTATGCGCCAACACGGCATTCTGATTAATATTCCGTTCTTGGAATATGAATTGAGCAATAAATTCCACCATTGTTATCCATCGCAGAGGGCAGCCACTTTGCTACTTGCCATCGACTGAAAATAATATCACAGTCACGAAGGCACAGACTTCTATTGTCAGACCTCACTGAAAATGCATTTCCAGCATTAATTATGAAGAGGCTACACCTAATTGTCCACCCATTATGGTACAAGGCCTTGCACTTCAGTATATCAATGATTTATCGAGCTTGCAAAAACACATACTGTGAAATGAAATTATGAGACTCAAGATATATGAGAACAGGAGAGGAAAAGAGAGAATATATAAGAAAACCGAAATCTCTCTAGCTGTTTAATTGACACCCATTTTCAACCATCGGCGGTTTGGCTAGTGCAAAATAGACCTTCCATAACATAAAACCATCTATGACCAATCCAGCAATTTGCAGTGGGGGCTCTTTCCACACTCAATGCTTATTATGGTGATCTAACGAGAACACCGATGTGGATCCTTATCAGTTCATATAAAATACATTCTGCTTTAATTTGAAAATGTCTAAGGTCTCATTTTTTTCATCTCCCTGTTTTCACTGTGGCATCACGTATATAATTTCCTGTCTCAATGCCATCTCATAAATCTCCTGGCCAACACAATCTGGAGCAAAACAGATATGTTGACTCATTCAAAATCAAGCATTTGCCTTTTTATAAAATGTCTTCTCTGCTTGTCCTCTCGCCCATTTCATTGCATTCCTATTTATTTCTACATATTCTATCAGCTATTAGCTTTTATGCTCCTTTTATAACACATGCACTTCTCAGGCTGTGTCCACTGGCCAAAATCTCACAACCACCAATCAGAATGGGAAATCACATTAAACGTGCCTTTGTTTTTTTCAGCACTGTGTCCCTCAAAAATAAAAGGAACATTTCAAAGAATCTCACGACTGTTTACATGTCACTGCGGCGAGAAGCGAGTTGGTGCAAAGATTAGATTTGCGAGTCTAGTAAAAACTGATATAACAATTTGAGCTCTCGTAAAATGTTCAGATGTATTTGATTTTGTTTGGTCATATTTAACCAGTTTGCAGTTGTTACACTTGATTTAGATCTCTGCGCCGTCTGTTGTCAGGGTTATGGGAATGTCTTACTAAATGACAAATAAAAATCTGTCCTTTCATTTTCATTTATACTGTGTAAACGCCAATCCCAGCTGACTTTAGGTAATGCACACTGCATTGGCCACCAGCCAATCACGAACAGACAAGCGGCCATTCACACTCAGTACAGTCTTCAGTGAATTTATGGGTTTGGAATGTGAAGCCAAAGTTCCTGGAGAAAAACTTACACTATCACGTAGAGGCCTTGCCCGAGCAAAATACGTTCAAACTCCACACAAATAATTCACACCCAAAACTGAAAGGGAGATTCGTTAACCATTACCCACCTTGCTGCTAACAAATTTTGCAGCCCACTCACTGCTTAAGTAATTCCTGAAACAAATGAACCTTATGTTAGGTAGCGTGACTTAACTTTATCATTTCAAGCACTTGGGTTTATTTATTCATTTATTTAGTTGACTCACATGTAAACTTGACGTAGGAACAAACAGTAATTGTTCAGTGAAGTATGAAAGGAAACACTGCCATAATGATCTGGCATAAACAGACAGTGTGAAGTATTCAATTATAAAAGAAATTGATTTCAAAAGATTCATCAAATAAAAATTCAGTCAGCATGAAATGAATGCATGTTATTTTGGATTCAAGCTGTGCATTTGCACGTGTGTGCGTTCTTTGTACATCTCAGGTTTCGGTTCTTGGGCACATTGGCTTTGTGGCAAGTGTCTTTGACAGGGTCACCAGTGGACAGCAGCTACCTGACAACTGCCATCAAATTTACAGAAATCGTTGAATTTTGGTATTTATCTCTTTCCTAACTATTGTGCAATAAATGAAAATCATTGAGCAGTAGCCAAGAGTTCGATTCTCAGGTTCAAAATGTCAGCTACCGCTGATCTATGAGGTTTGCCATGTAGACACATAGGAACTGACTTACACTGGATGTGTGTATTAACCAGTATCTGTAAAGTATTGTACAAGAAGCCAATATAGCAGCCTGTTCGGACATTACAATATCGTAACTACAAAAAAATACCATTGCTTTGGCCTGTTAGTTGCTTCATTGACATAAAAAAAGGTGAAATTACTCCTTAAAACTGCTGATGGTGACGATCAATCTTGTGGTTTGATTCGAAGGTCCTTCAGCTCATCTGAAAATGTATAAAAGGGATGGGCAATGACAACGATGCATTGTGCCGAACTTATTCATCACCGCTAGTGGGGGGGGGGGGGGGGCAACATTGAACAGCAAATCCGAAAAAAAAATTACCACCTGATTTTTTTTTCTTGTGCAAAGGTGTTCCATTCAGAGATGGCAAAACACTGCTGAACAGCAAACCAACATTAAATACAAAAACTCATTTTTAAGTTTTCACAAATATAAACTCACTTAAATATTTTTATATTATACTACAGTATTGCATGTCATTCAAAATCCCCACAATTACAGACTGGCATACTCACCTGTGTGCAGGATAGAGCAGTAAAGTTTGTCCCTGATGTGTTTCCACTGCATCATCGCATGTCCGGTATCCATCACAACAGCCGCTGGTCCAAGCCATAAAACTTACTTTTAACTAGGATTTTGCCAATCTTTTCAACTATAGACCTCTGAAGCCCGTTGACTGTTTTGTAGTAAAGGGACACACAAATATACTTGACTTATGTGCCACAGTGAATCTGAAAACAATGTTTTTTTACAAGGACTGGCCGATGGATGGCCAGTCTTTCACTCAGGGTGGCCACCATGATAGTTAAAATGGCTCAATACTAATTCTATGCACGTTAATACGCTTAATTGATCATGAGCTTGACACCATTGTCCTGTTGAAGCCAGAAGCAAAAATTTTGTTTACAATATATTTTATGCGCCAACACGGCATTCTGATTAATATTCCGTTCTTGGAATATGAATTGAGCAATAAATTCCACCATTGTTATCCATCGCAGAGGGCAGCCACTTTGCTACTTGCCATCGACTGAAAATAATATCACAGTCACGAAGGCACAGACTTCTATTATGATAGACTAACAATAATGCGTACTCGCCGTAGCAAGACGTGAAGCCACCGGCGGCCATCTTATCTCACTAAGTGCGGCAAACTGGAATATATTGATTTCTCTGTGGGCGTTTTCATGTAATTTTCTGTTTTAACAGCGAAAATGCCACGGTGACTGGCAAGCGGTTGGACCAATAAGTCTGGGAGAAGTGCTACATGCACATTTCATTGTTAGAAATATGACAAAAATGTTCTCTAATAGGGGATATCACTGATTGCTACTCATACATTCGCCTACATTGTTTTCAGAACAATGATATGAAATAAAGGCCATCAGGAAAAAATGTGCACAACTTGATAACATTGTTTTCAATGAAAAATGAACAGAAGTGGCAATGTAAGATGCCTGCCCTCTGGCGCCAGCCATGAGGGGTTAATTCATCATGCATAAGTCTGTGGCCTAAGGGCTCACCTGTTTTTGGGGGGTTTGGTCATGTGATGTGCCCTCAGGCACTTTGATGTCATTTTCAGTTGACAGCAAGTGGCAAAATGGCCGCCCCCTGAAATAGATTTAAAAAAACACAACAACAACAAACGGGTGGATTTTGCTGCTTAATTCATAATTCACATATCTAATGATAATCAAAATACTGTGTTTCAATTAATGGGGGTGCATGGAACACATCATAGTAAATAAAAACGTACATTTTTTACTTGATTTCCAATTTAAACTGTTGAAATGTCATAAAAACGGCGATGGCACTATACTATACAGAGCTTTTCACATATGCATGACAGTGATTCTAAGTGAGTTGAGGAGAACCTGTGAAATGGTAAACGAGAGGCGAGAGAAGCAGCTGATGATAGAAGGGCGCCCCTTATACTTTGAATTTCTGCTAAATTTGGTTTTATCAGACTATTTCTTTTGTTCTTCTGTGCATTTGTTTTTCTTTTGAAATGTTGCACTGAGCATAGTAACCACACCGGTGTGTGGTAATTACTTTAGAGTGAATTATGTTGTTCTGGTCCTTAACATTTTTGCAAACCGCTTCTAATGTTTGCCTTTATACAGCTATTACAAAAAGGTATAGCGAGCTGGCTCTTTGATTTAAATATACATACTGTACCGAATATGTACCAAATACATGCACAGTACATCAATACACACCTTTCTATTGTCACACTTGAAGAAAAAAGAGAATAAAAAAACAGTCTTTCTATAACAACACTGAGAATTAAATTCATGATGCCTGCTGTGGTTAAAGTACATATATGTATTTTTTTTTTAATTAGAAATAAGACACATTCACTTTGTGCTCTGAAAACTGTACATTAACAAACAGATGACCCCAGATAAAATAAAAAGGCAAGTTAGGAGAGGTGCGAGGGCTCTGTGAGAAAGGCTGGCGATCGAGCAGATTAGAGAACAGGGGACAACAGTGAGGAGATTCAAGAGTAAATGGTTGTGGTATAAAAACACGCCGGTTACATTGTGATACAGAACACGCATATAGTCAGTATCCTGAAAAAGACAGGAAAGGGAAAAGAAGGATATCATAATACTTCTTTTGATATTTAATGACTCTTCAAAAGCAGAGTATGAAATATATTTAAACGCTGAAATCCACTCTGTAGAACTCTGTCATATAATTACAATGCTGTACATCATGACTCCAAATGAGCCTTGTGCTTTCATGTTCCTTTTATGTATCACAACATATGGTATACTGTATATTTATATCATGAGTCACATACGTATCTTTAATTATTCAACATAGATATTCCTTTTTCATACCAATTTTAAAAATGCAATTTTAGCAACACGAAGCCTGCCTGCTTGTTGTTATCAACAAATGCCACACAGTTGGATGTACTGACCGAGTAGATGTGAGCTATCCCCGATCCTCAGGGGTGGAATTGTGGCCGAAGCCCAATTAGATGTCAAAGCCTGCAAGAATTTCAGAGGAGTCATTCGGGGAGAAGGCAATTCTCCTTTTGGACGCTTGATTTTTTTTTCATCCACATTCCCCTTCAACTTGTCTCACCAGTGCCAACCGTGCCAGTGTGGAAAAAAAATGTCGGAGCCAGAAGGATATGGGTGATTTGTGCAGGGGAAGGGATTGACTTAAGGAGCATAGCAGCGGGCGCTTGGCAGTCTGTCCTCAAACTATTCTTGATGTTCCAATTTATCACTGATGTTGAGGAAAAACTTTCGAGCCATGTAAAACAGCAGTGCTGATTTGGAGAAAGAGAGTGCAACAGTGATGCAGTAAGACTGAATGGATAGAAAGAAGACATGACTAATTACATTACAACCATTAAATACATACTAGACAACAAGTCATAGCCTTTGTGCATGATACACAATGGAGTCACTAAATCTCCGACCAAACTGTCTACCCCGTAAGCAGTTTGGTACTCATGTCCATATTCAGGGAGGCAGTTCATGTCTGATGAAAACACGGTCAAAACATTAAATGAAACAACATACAAAGACATCATGACAGCAGTTCTCATATGCTAATGTCTTGCATTTATTGTCTTTTTTACTCTCCTTTTTCCTCACATTTGCAGTGGAACTCATCCAGTACACGTGACATGTTGCTTATTTGTCCAAGAGTGAAGTGAAAGGTGATGCGAGGAAATACGGCTTATATATCACACCTCCGTTTGCAGGTCCATGATATCCTGGCCTACCAAAGGAATAGTTGCACTTGTCTTCTCCCACTCCACCGTCTGCATCTCCAAAGGGGAGGTCACTGCTGTTGCCAGGTCTTTTCTTCCCCAAGATGGAGGTGAGTGGGTCTTTTGGATGCCCTCCCACATCCTCTTACTTGGAGTCTGCTGCTTATCCTAATAACAGAAAGAGAACACATTTGCTAATTATTATTGTTATTATTATATGGTATTTTTTTAGATATACAGTTGTGTGGAGTGTGATCAACAGAGCACAAATCCCCCAACAAAATTCCATAGTAGGTTTTATTTCCATACATGGAAAAGTTTTCATTTCAAAATACAAAAGAGGGAAAAAATAGTAACATTCCCGCGAAGAGGCAGAAAACAGCTACAAAGCTGTTTATCTTAAACCTGAACATTCGAGGTATCAACTAAAAAACAGTTCTCTTATTTTCCTGCCAAATCACTGAAGTGATATTTAATTGTATAGTATACAACAGTTTCTGAAAGCTGCTTGAAATCTGTGTTAGATGAAGTCAACCAAATTCTGGTATTCCAGCCGAGGAAGATTGAAAAACATTCCACAATTCCTCGGCATTTCTTAGTTTGACCTTTTTTTTTTTACATCAACTCACAAGTTCTCTGTTGGACTAATGTGTGGAGATTGGGTTGGCTACTCAATAACTTAATAATTATGTTGTGTGTTTGCAGTGTGTCTTGTTAAAACACCCATTTCAAGGGCACCAATGCAAGAGAAACATCCCCATATTCTGGTGCTACCGTGCTTTATGACTGTCAGTGTAATCTAACTTGAATTCAGTGAAGGAGCTTTTCTTTTTTTTTGTCCATCCATCCATCCATGCATCCATTTACTTCTGCTTATCCACGGTCGGGGCATACTGGCAGCAGCTTTAGCAGAGAAGTTGAGACTTCCCTGTCCCCAGCCACTTCATCCAGCTCTTCTGGGGGGATGCCGAGGCATTCCCAGGACAGACTCCCTCCATGTTGTCCTAGGTCTTCCCCGGGGCCTACTCTCAATGGGACGTGCCCAGAACACCTCACCAGGAAGGCATCAAGGGGGAATCCTAAACATATGCCCCGGCCGCCTCATCTGGCTCCTCTCAATGTGGAGGAGCAGTGGCTGGAGTCTGAGTTTTTCCCAGATGACCAAACTTATCATTTTATCTCGAGGTGAGAGCCTGGACATCCTAAGGATCCGGAATCTTGTTCTTTCAGACACAACTCACAGTTCATGACCACAGGTGAGGGTAGGAATGTGTATCGACCGGTAAATTGAGAGCTTCGCCTTGTGGATCAATGCCTTTTTCACCATGACAGACCGATACAAAGTCTGCATCACTGCAGAGGCTGCACCGATCCGCCTGTCGATCTCTCGTTTCATTCTTTCCTCAGTCATGAACAAGACCTCAAGATACTGGAAATCCTCCATTTGAATCTGATCAAATGGCCATGAAATGTGGGGTCCCTCAAGAGTCAGTCCTTGGACCCCCTTTTTTCAGTTTGTCTACAGTTTGACCTTTGGGTCAAACGCTGAAGAGCCAATGTTGGCTAATATTGCTATGCAAATCACAGCTATATTCATCATTGTGTCCCCAAATGACAGCAGTTCAATTAATGTGCCGTGTCACCGTCTAGCGCAAATAAGCAACTGGATCAAACAAAATTGGCTTCAGCTAAACCCAAACAAAACAGAGGTAATTGTTTTCGGCAAATGAGAAAGGAGGATTTCTGTTAGAGAACACCTGGAGTCACTGTCATTACGAATCAAAGACGTAGTCCAAGATCTTGAGCTTCCAATAAACTCGGGCCTGACTTTCAGCAATCATAGAAAATCAATCACTAAAACAGTTTTTCACCAGATTAAAAACATATCCATGCTGAATTGTTGTATGCTCAAGCAGACCAGGAGAAACACATACATGCTTTTATCTCCAGTTAGAATTGATTATTGTATTGAAAAGCATATTGAATGAGCAACAGCTCATTCAAAACGCTTTAGCTTGCGTTCTGACCAGAGCAAAGAGATCATATCATATCACTCCAGTTCTAAAGGCTTTGCACTGGCTCACAAGGAGCTGTAGAACAGATATGAAAATGATGCTACTTGTCTATAAATCATCGAATTGTTTGGCTCGTGTATACATCAAATTAATGCTCATTGGATATAAACCCAGTAGGGCTCTGAGATCTGCAGTCTTGGAAAAATTTGTGGAGCCCAGATTTTAAAGTAAACATGGCGAAGCTGCATTTAGTTGTTATGCTGCACGCAGATGGACGCGGCCAATAGCAGTGAAGTCAGCCCAGAGTGTAAATGCTTTTAAATGCAGATTCACAACATTTTTCCCCACTTACCTTGGATTGAGGTCTTTGAGATTTGAGATTGTAAACCCCAACGCAACAAATTGAAACCAATGATATCTTAATGGACCTACTTTCAATTGAACTTTTGTAGTTTTTAGCTTCATAGTTAAAAAAAAAAATCTACAAATCCAACACTCTCACTAAACAATATTAACATACATTAGTCACATGCACTCTTGAGTACTGTCACTCGCTTCTCACCGATTTACCCATTGAATCTAGCGGAACAAATGCAGTTGTTCCAAAACTCAGATTGCACACTCTCGAGGTTGTCTCACACCAATCACGCCTGTGTTTACAGCAACTTCATTTGCCAATTACTCACCGCATTATGGATAAAATCCTGCTCCTCACGTTCAAAGCAATCAATAACCAATAAACTCAGAAAATCACCAACTTCTTTCCTATGAACATCCACCCACCTTTTCTCTCATGTCTTCTTCACCTAAGCCCCCCAAAGCCGTTCAATCACAAGTTAACTATATTCAACCACAATTCAATTAGAGTGGCAACACGCAGGCCCAAGTGAGTGATCTCAAGCCAGTCAGTCTGGAAATGATTTCAAAGCCCTTTCCAAAGGCTTTGGGGATTCTAGCAAACCACACTCAGAACAGTGGTGAACCTTCCCGGGAATAGTCAACTTAAATGACTCCAAAGGTGCAACGATGACTCATCCAGCAGGTCACAAAAGAATCCAGAATGACATCCAAAGAACTGCAGGCCTCACTGGCCTCAGTTAAGGTCAGTCATCATGACTCAACCAAAAGAAAGAAAGTGGGCCAAAATGGCATCCATGGCAGTGTTCCAAGTAAAAAAAAAAAAGAAAATGGCTTGTCTCACCATTACAGTTGGCGTAAAATAACACTATATTTGACAAAAAGAACATCTTCGACAATGAAACAGGGTGGTGGCAGAGTGCTAATTTGCTCTTTCAGCACATGGACGACTTGCTATCATGAACACAGACAACTTGCTATGATGAAGGGAACAATGAATTCTATTATCTCGCAAAAAATCCTGGAGGTGATAGATCAGCGATCAGTTTGTGCCCTCAAGGTCAAGTGCTCAGGGATGCAGCAGCACAACTAGCTGAAACATACTAGCAAGTCCGCCTCTGACTCGCAAAAAACAAAAAAACAGATCAAGGTTTTGGAGTGGCCAAGTTGAAGTCTCGGCTTAAATGTAGAGAAATGCTGTGGTATGACGTTAGGTGAACAGTTTATGCTGATTTATGATGGAGCTAAAACAATTTTGCAAGAAGATTGGGACAATTTTCCTCCAGTGTGACGAGAAAGATTGAATTGCTTGATTTAGTTTTTGCTGCCAAGAGGGTCACAACCATTTACTTACATAGGGTCAGATATGTTTGGTGTTTTTCGTCTTAATCAATCAGATCATTTGGGAACTGCATGTTATTTCCGGAGTACAGTGTACTGTCGGTCTAAGTGGAGGTTCAGAGGGGTGAGAGCAGGGGTCCCCAACCTTTTTTGTGTCACGGACCAGGTGAGTTAAGTACAAGCTGTTCATGGACCGGCGACCATTTTTTTTCCAAATCACATTTCAATTTTAAAGCAATGGTACAGACAACAAAGATAATGAGTATGTATGTATGAGTAAAGTAATTAAACATTTTTCGAACATTTTTTTTCATTCCTTTCAAACAGTTGTATTCAACAGTACAGCAAATGTAGAATACATAAAATAACACATTAAACTCATTTAAAAAATGGACCAATCAGGAATAATGAATACGTTTTAAATGTAAACATTTCAATTTTTAAGTTATGATCCGATAGACGGCGTTGGCATCATTGCTACTTGCAAACATGATGAATCAAAAGATGACACAATTGATTTCTGCTTTCATCTGGTAGTTGCCGGCAAGTTATGAGTGACTGAACTGCTAATGTTTACGTGGTCGGGCTGTGCAAACTCGCATTTTGATGCTTTCCATTTGGTCACTTGGGTGCTACTTGTTTTTGACAACATCCCACGCACAACAGTGTCCTCCACCACATCACTCTGGAGATACCGCCAGGGGAGGAACTGCTCTTGTCAAAGCAGTTTCATTTTCGAAAGTCATGGCCACTCATCAGCTGCACGTTTAGATCTACCCGTACGTATCATCAATTTGTTACTATTACTTTCTGTGTACTGCTTCTTCTAACATTTATTGGCAGATTCTTTTTACTTCAACTTGCAAACCAATGTTGGAATGGGGAATTCGATCCGCTAGATTTGCCCATATTTCTGGCATAAATGGCTGTAATGGCGTAAATATGCTCACAGCTGGCGTAATATCACAAATCACAATCTTATAATCACCCAGCCCTATTTATATTGCCATTTGGAAGGTAAGGGCTGGGTGGTATTGGATGGGGATGGTGGGTATGACTGTTGCCCAGCAAAAACAAAAACAAAACGATCTTGGTCTGTCTCTGTGTGGCCCGGTACCAAATGGGTCGCAATCCGGTACCGATCCGGGGACCGGTTGTTGGGGACCCCTGGGTTAGAGACTTTTCCATTGCCAGCCCCTCCCTTTGGAATGACCTCCTATTAAACAGTATGACTATTTTCAGGGCATTGAATCAATTGCGACTGGACTGTTCGGATTGTCTTAAAAGACGTTTCACCTGAGATCTGGGCAGGATTCATCAGTCAACACAAATAGCAATGTTCAAGTTTGGCAGCTGTTTGATCTCGTGTTAGATTAGGCATCTTTGGCACAGTAGTAGATCGGTGACTGGAGCTAGGATGTGATGTTGCGGTGACCTTTTCTCCAGTCTCTGCGCATCTTCCTATCTATTTATACCCTTGCACACATTTCTAGTTGAAACCAGTTAAAACCGTGGAGTCACATGGACTTGGCAGACCCTATGGCATTGATTGACCAAAAATGTTTGCCTTGAAATAAGAGGCAGGGCGATTAACCAACCAAGTAATCGACTGAATAATCCGTGGGACAGTAACAGCCCAAATTATGACATTCTTTCATGCCAAGACACTCGTCGTGTTAATTATTTCTCACAATAATTAGGAAACAGATAAATAGCAATATGCTACACATTTCAATAAATCTCATTGATTGTTCACGTTTTCAATAACATTTGCAAGAGACAATATACAGTATTCTGGTAATTACGATTAGTGGACATTAAAGATAAAAAGGACCAGATGAAGGTTCCCTTGGAACGTTTCACTAGCCTGTAATAATAATATTAATATTAATTTTTACTATTAAATGGTCATTGTACAAATCTTAATGGGTGACACCCCTTGCCTCCTTGCACTTATTTCCAGATCTGTCCATAATTCCACGGCAGTACACATAGAACTGGTGTTGTTTACCCTTAATAATGAAATTCTAAAGTGCAATGAAGATGACAGACTACTTTTCAAAACATGGTTGCAATTCCAATCATTTCTACTCGCATGAAAGAAACTTGATCTCCCCACCCGAGGGATAATAACGCACATAATTATAATCAACATGCAGTCTATGTTTTCTTACAGGATGGGAACAAATAAGTTAAAATGACAATGATAAACATTTGCAAGACGGGGAATGAACCAGAAAAAAATGAAAGATGGGATAACAGCACAATAATCCAGTTTGCGGTCAGAGCTTCGTGTGGGCCTGTAAAGTTCCTCAACAGCAAACTAATCGATTGAGTTGATGTGAAAATTCACTGAATCTGACTACAAGAAAACTCCACCTACAGTTCAGATTTTCGCTTGTATTAGGTGAAAGGAGAACATCGTTAGAGGGGTGGGGTGTAGAACAGAATAAAGTCAAACTCTTTACACTTATGTTGGTCTTGTCGCTGCCGGCAGAGGACACGCTCCATCTTTTAGTAGCTTTGGCATCAACAGGTGAAGAGTCTACATCCATTTCTGCACTGTGAATCTTCCTGTTCAGGTCCTGAAACATGTCCTGGTGGCGTTTCCGGGTGTGCATTATCTTCTACACAAGAAGATTGTAAATTACGTACAAGGGAAATAGCACAGACGCCCATCAATTCCACTTTGCCCTCTTCTTAGTCATCTCTAATCTCTCTAATTACGTTCCATACCTAACAGTGAATAACAAATGTTTGCAAATATCAACAGATTATAATACTAAAGAGACAAATCGAAGCTCTGTGTATGAATAAAAGAGACTAAAATTACCTCAAAGTCAAGCTCTGCATAGCGTGATTTTCGCCTCTGGTGGGAGGAGATGATACAGACAGATTAATGACTTATAATGATATTATGCGCCACTTGAGAAGACAAATGCTTGAGTATCCTCAATACATTTCAGTCTGGTGGAAAGTCAATAAGGGATTTTCTGCGACTCATAGGAGCGCAGTGATGGCAAAGGGAGAAAACTAGGTTTGTCGCTGGTCATTCCAGCCCCGTTGGCAAAAGCTTGCATTTAACAGATTGTGACCGAATGACCTTTAAGTCAGCTGTCACTGAATAGTGAGGGGAAAACCTGACCTTCAGGCTGCCCAGTTGCTCTGGCAACTGCTGCTTCACACGCCATTATGGAAGTGTGTTTTGCCCTGAAGTGAAAAGACACCAGCAGACAGATGTTGGGGCCACTGTGTGCTGCTCACTGCGCTGCCACATCTTGCGACAGCAGTCAGCACTATAAACTGGACTAAACTCGAACTGTTTCACCGCCAAGGGTTTTCTTATGTTTATCCTAGCTTACGTTTTTGGATGCAGTTTCGTTCACCCATGAAATAAGATGACTGTTGTCGAATTTAAGGCATCAGTAAAGCGGGGACTGGAATATGCGTGAAATGTATCAAACTGATGAATGGATTAAAAAAAAAAAACAGCAAAGTGCATATTATGTGATGAGACAAAATAATGTGTAACCCTACCAAAAATAACTTTGACACATATACAACACACAAATCCTACTGATTTGTCTTAAAATCTGGGTAATGCTGTTAAATACAATGAAAAGTCTCATGGTTATAATATTCCCATAAACAGAGGCTATATTTGAATGGACGGAAATGTTCCAGTTTGATCTGATTTAGGCGATACAGTACACTGCCAGCATCTTGTGTTATCACTTGTTTTTGTTTGTTTGTTTGTTGAACATACAAACATATAACATACATTTGGCAGGGAGTCAAGGGAAGTTAAAAAAAAACTCAAAAGAAAAAAAAGTCATCATTCAGCACAATTTAGATGTTCAAAGAAGTAGTAACATCAATCTAGTCCTACCCCTTATCCTTTGTGAATTTTAACTTGTTTGATCTTACTATAATAATAGATCATTCATTTAGTTGATCTCAATCTGACAAAAGGAAAAAAGTCAACATATAGGCCTACACAAGTATACGAATGCATTTACGCTTAGGATGTGATAAGACAAGATAACCTTTATTTGTCCCACATCCCACATGAAATTTGCAGTCTACAGCAGCAAAATGGGGGGAATAAGAAAAAAATATATATTGCATATTATGCATGCATAATATGCATTTTTGTTGGAAAGACACTAGCTTTGAATGACAAGTTCCATATGTATTTGAAAGGTCGCGCTACATGTTCTATAATATTTTGACGAATGTCATATTGATATTAAAACAATCCGCGGACTTTTATTTTTTTTATTTTTATTTTTAACACAACAAAAAGAGCGTGGTTTCGGTATTTGAAATATTTCGGTTTTCGAACAGCCTTCTGGAACGGATTATGGACGAAAACCGAGGTTTGACTGTATATATATATATATATATATATATATACACACACACACACACACACACACACACACACACACACACACACACACACACACACACACACACACACACACACACACACACACACACACACACACACACACTCTTTCCTCTCCCGAGCCACTTTTTCCAGCTCTTCCCGGGGGATCCGAAGGCATTCCCAGGCCAACCAGCAGTCACAGTTTCTCCAGCTTGTCCTGGATCATTCCCAAGGCCTGCTGCCGGTGGGACATGCCCAGAACACCTCACAAAAGAGGCGTCCTTGAGGCATCCTAACCAGATGCCCAAACCACCTCATCTGGCTCCTCTCGACGTGGAGAAGCAGCGGTTTCACTCTGAGTCCCCTGGAGATGACTGAGCTTGTCACCCTATCTCCAATGGAGACGCTGCATAGGAAACTCATTTCGGCCGCTTGTATCCAGAATCTCCTTTTTTCGGTCACGACCCTCCGCTCGTGGCCATAAGTAAAAGTAGGAATGTAGATCGATTTGGTAAATTGAGGGATTTGCCTTTTGGCAAACCTCCTTCTTTATACCACGCCAGACCCATCGAGAGTCCGCATCACAGTCGACGCTGTACCGGTGCGGCTGTGGCTCTATCCTACCCTCACATATGAACAAGACCTCAAGACACTTCAAGATAATTTGTCCACTTGGGGCAGGATCTCATCCCTGACCTGGAGAAGGCAATTCACTCTTTTATGACTGAGCACTATGGTCTCAGATTTGTGCGTCCTGATGTGTGTCATCCCAACCGTTTCACACTCGGCTGCTAAGCGTTTACTAGTAGGTGAGAAAAGCATATCTTTAACCTGGGTTTAAAAGCATTCACACTTATTGGTATGTTTTGAATCTTTATTCATTCATATTATTCTCTCTGATAACAGTGGTCAACAAATATTTTGGTGCTAAAATAAGTTTCAACGGTCTTCGGGTACAGTATTTTGATGTCGCTGAATCCGAAAATTATTTTGGGTGTTCTGAATTGGCTGTAATTTTGAGATATTCATTTTTTTCCCCACTAAAGTGCTAAAGTGCTAATAATACACAAAACAATCCCTTACAACTTTGACGCTGTATCTGTCTTTTCAGTTTATTGCTTGGTCAAGATTATGAAAGTTCGTCTACTCACCTCCAGGGAGCTTGTGGATAGTGTAGAAACAGTTTCACTCTTGGTCATCGCAACAGAGTTTCCAGATTCTGCTCCATTACAGGTGCTGCTGTCCACTTGAGAGTCTCTTGGCAGGTTTTGAAGGTTGTGCGCAGGTGAGTCTCTCTCTGAACATGACACACTGACTTGGTCAGCAGGCAAGCTCTTCAGTCCGAATCCAAGCACTGGCTCACCACTGACAGGGTTTGCCAGGTGGATGAGCCTTGTCTGAGGCAGCTGCTCAACACTTATGTTGTACTTGGTTGGTTGCTCTTCTTTGCCCTTGGCTGGCCTTAGGGTAGCTGTGTTGTTGGTTGGTAATAGGACTAGCCCTGGGGCTTTGCTAGTGCCCTCACAACTGCTTCCTTCTCCAGTCCTTTGTGGAAGGTCACCATCTAGCTGCTTAAAGAGCTCACTGTCACAAATGTAAATGGATTTGGCACCTGGCAACTCAGTGCTGATTCCTTTAGTGGTACATTTCTCTCTGCGTAGAGTAAGTGTGTGGCTGGTATAGTCTGCCATGTTCTGGAGATGGACCTTGGCCATACTGGCTGGCATTGTATTGAAGTTAGATCCCCTTTGAAGGGTTACAGCCCCAGAAGTGGGCTTTTCCTCTCCCTGGAGGGAGGAGTGCTTCATAGTGCCTAGATGAGCAGAGAAGAAAGATGCGAAAAGAAAATATTCATTCAAGGTACATTAAAGTTTGACACAATCCATCCCTAGATGCCCGTCGACTTTTGAGATGGTCTGACATATCCCTTTGATATCAATTATAATCAAAATAATTTGTTCCAGAGTCCAAACTCGTGACTACATTCAAACTATTCTTTTCATGTGCGTCTGGACAAAAGTTATTCACTCTAATATTAAGTAGTCAAAAACAATAAAACACACAGAATTTTAATGGCAAATGAGGAAGTCTAATACATATTGCATCACAGATATACGTTGTGTACTGTATTTATCTTGAACACAAATTGGCCAACAAGTATTACATCTGTTCTGCACTGTAGATTTTGGCCATGTCAGACAAAGATGGGCAAGGTTGAGAAAATCACTCATGGTCGCTCGAAAATGTTTAGACAGTAGAAGAGATTAAAAATCTGCAACAATTGGCTGCAGAATATTGTCGTGGCGTTGCCAGGTGTGCCGAGGAATTTGAAATTATTATTTTTTTGATAGGGTTGTGGTCAGAGCAGAGCTTGCATAAAGTCATAGAGTTTGTTAACTACAGTTTGGAGTGTTTTTTGCATTTATTTTTCCATACCCAAAAACAGCCGGACTCATCCCTGTGTGGTTGCCTTTCCATTTCGGTTTTTGGGAGCCATGCAGTTACAATTGAACCACTTTCCACCTTTCACCTGGTTCTAAAACGCAGGCCAAGCAAGGCCATGACATTGTCATATGATTGACCAGCGTATGTACAGTATACATTTCTAAAGTGATGCAGCAAGGAACTGCACTGTAGATGCCCATTTCCATGTTTTCAGTGAGCGAGAGAAAGCCAGACACCGTCAAGTCATAAAAATAAAGTATATACAGTCCACATCTATCGGGGTTTACAACAATACTTAACCATATTTATACATTTTTATGTACCAATGGATGAAATAGTGAAGCTGGTGGTAAATATTTTAGCGAGTGGCATACACCGCTCGCCTGGGTCATTCCTTTGAATGAGAAGTCGCCAAGGTCAAAGTCACCAGGTCTCCAAAAGAAGGGCGAAGCGTATCCAACAGAAACATCTAATGGTGTTGACCGTGATGAAGACATCCTCTAGCAGCTGCCGAACCCCCAGCCCAACAGTCGCGGTCCCCACCTTGGGGTTGGCGGGGCTGTATTTTTATGTCTTGGCGCTTAAACCGGAAAATTGAGTTTTCATCAGTGTGAAAGCTTATATGCATTTGATGGGCTGTAATTTGCGATGCCGCCACATCATCAAATGGCAATTATTATTTTGAATAGCTGCAATGGAGGCCAGGCTTGGAAAATATGGAAAATTGGCTTAAGAGCATGGAACGAGCTAGCAAGAGGATGATTTCAAAGTTTGTCTTCTATTTAAAGTCACGTTGTTTGGACATGTCACAGTTGCTAACCTGCCTGTTGCGCTCTCAACTCATTCAGTGAGGCAGCTCTGTAACAGGCGAGGAAGACTTAGGCTATTTCAGAAGTATCTTTTGGCTTACCCAGAGTGTTTTTACATCGTTTGCATGCCATTGTTTCTCCAACTGCCTAATGATGTAGCGCAGAGGGAGACAATTATGAACACGCAGACGTGCCTCTGTACGTGTGTGTGGCTCCACTCGAACTCTGACTAATATCCCCGCAAAAATTCACAAAATGTGTAATGTAAAATGAAGCTATTACTGTTCCTTTTGTCAAGATATGTATAGGTTTTGATTATTTTGTTACTTTTTTAAAATTTAAAAAATATGATCTTTTTGCCCTGCTACCGATCAGCTAAAAGCAACATAGCCGCACCCCAATTCCAGGACATCCCTAATAGTTTTGGTTTCAGCGCCACTGGTTTAATATATGTATAACAGGCCAGGAGGTCTGCCCTGAAAATGTATTTGTACTATTTGTGAACACACCCCTTGTCTGTTCAGAAAATGTTTCAAAATGATTTAAAAGTGCGAAAATGATCCAGTTAAGAAAACCTTTCAAAAGGATTCAAAAGGGCAAAAATGAATGTAGAAGACCGATTTACCTGATCTGCAAGCCATATCAACATCCTTCTCAAAGTCAGTCTGGTGACAACATGTAAAAGGACAAATATAAATTGATTACAAATAACAATAAATTGCACAGATGAGACCATTTAAATGACATGAAAAGTCTGTACATCCCTGTTCAAATGTCAGGTTTTTATGATATAAAAAAGTGATACCTAGATAAATCATTAAAAAACTGCTTTCTATCATTAATGTGATCTACAATATATCCAGTACAACTCAATTTTTTTTCTCCAATGTATTTGAAAAGGGAAGTAAATATAAACAACTGAGATAGACACCTTTTATCACATTCAAACTCATGTGAAATGGGAGTTATTTAAAGTGCCTCTGATTAATGCCAAATAATTACGCTGTTCTAGTAGGCTTTTCATGACCTTTTTTTTTCCTTTCTGAAAGAAGAAGCCTGAAATGTATGTGCTTACACTGAGTTTTATTTGAAACTGTCCAATGTACCCCACACCATGACTAAGATCCAAGAAAAATACAGCCCCAAAGCTTCCCATGCTTCACTGTAGGTTCGTGATGAGCAGTGTTGTTTATGTGCCAAACATACATTTAGGGGAGTTCAAGTGTGTTTTTTAAACTTTTTTTTGACTGTAAAATAAGGCTTGCATCTTTCTACCCAGCTTCATAACACACAAGAGATTGTTGTCAAAATGTATTAGACAACCGGTCCTTGCCAGACTCCTTCAATGTTGCTGTCACCCTTTAGGCAGCCTCAATGTCCAGTTGTCGTCTCATCTTTTCATCAATATTGGAGGGACATCCAGTTCTTGGTAATGTTAATGTTGTAACATATTTACAACGCTTTTTGATTATTGTCTTTGCTACGTTCCAGGGTGTACAGCATTTAATGTACTGGCAATCATTTTGTTTCATTTTCCTGACTGACACTTTAAATTAGATACTTCTGTTGCTGTGGAAGATCTCTGTAGACCATGGCTTGTGCTGGAAGATGTTATAACATATTGTCAAGAAAAGCCTATTAGAACACCTGAACTTCAGGGTTAATCAGAAGCATTTCAAATGGTGTCTGGCGTGTACAATCTAAAAAAATGGAATATGAAGGGGAATGTTTTTTTTTTTTAATATCCATTATAAATCAACCATAGAAACTGTAGACAGACAAGCTGGCAGGCAGGCAGGCAGGCAGGAAAGCATGCTGAGAGATAAATAGTCAAATGATTGTGAAGTGGCAATAAACCACATAAAAAAAAATTATATATTCAATATTGTCATAATTTCTTGTGTTACATTTTGAAAAAAGCTTCCAGAAAAAAAATCCATTAGCATACCACAAGCTGAGCATGTCCATTCTGGAAAGATCCACCAGAATCCCCATTACCATCTTCCTGGCGGTCTCCCACGCGGCACTTTACTGCTTCCTGAACCTGTTTAACACAATAAAGCTCCAGGCCTTACTTCTGGTGTGTCATGTGAATGCTGGTCAATCCTTTCTAAATTCTGAATGAGCCCAACTTCAATGGCTAGCTGTTTTAACCATAAAGAGCAATCAAGGTTATGTGTCCTATTTGATATTTTATATCGGCCTTTTACATTTTGAAACCGATAAACAGTATTTAACGGACAATTCGGCGCATCATATTATTAGCCGCAATATCAATGAATGTGTCCAATTAAAACAAAATTCAGTCATAAGAAAACGATTTGTAAAGCGCATTGTTTTTATGAAGCATTGTATGTTAAATAGTTTATTCTAATTGTACCATTTGTTTATTTGATAGATTTAGCGCGATTAGGCTAAGTTCAGACCATACATAGGGTGTGTTATCACTTTGGCTAATGCTAAATGCTCTCTTGATTGACAGTTTAACAGCTGTAAACAAACCACCAGCTATTGGAAGCGAGCTGTGTCGTTTACCTCGCGCCGGTTCGGTCCTACATTATAAAACAGGAAGTAGTTCCAGCTCCAGCATGAGAAAAACGGACACCTGTTAGCATTTATATGCGGAGGAAAACGAGAACGTAAACAAGAATGTGGAAGTAAATCGAAAGGAATATAACTTGATCTCTTGATCCCACAGACCACAATGATATTATCGCACATGATAACATTGGAATGCAGATGAGAATGACAACGCAAATGTAATAGGAAGGAATTTGAATTCAAGGCGACGAACTGAAAAGACAACATTCATAGGGTGCACCACATTACCAAATGCGCTGTTGAGTTTTGTGAAAATTAAAGGATTTTAAGTGTGCCTTACGGTTCGATAAAATATGGTAATTACTCTGGTGGCACAGTAGAGAATATGGTTGGCACTTACTCCGGGTTTGTATATCAGCGAGCGTTGAGCTTGCATGTTTTCTCTGGCTACTCTGGCTTCCTCCCACAAAAATATTTTAGCTTTTGCTACCATTTTCATTGGAAAATTAAATTGCCCATGTAATAATGTGACTGTCAAATACTATCTGCCAGTATCAGCCTGTGACTGACTGCTGCCCAGCACAGGGAGTACCCCGCCTCTCTCCTCGAGTGAGCTGGGATAGGCTCCAGCAGCTCACCCATGATCCTAAATAGGATAACGGACGGAAGGGGGGTGGCTAATCATCCTATTAAAAGTGACATGAGTTTCCCATTGGCGGATCATAATCAGTATAGCAGATTTTTGTTAAAATATATATATTTTTTAATCTAGAAAATAAATATATCTTTAAATCACCTCTGTGTTCTGGATATATATATTAGAAGCAGTTTTATAATTTGTCATTCATCTAATGATAATGTGGATGTTGTTAAGCAAACCTAAATGACAAAGAATCAGGAGTGACTGGGCTTGAGTTGTGTGCTTCTGAATATGTATTTCCGAATAGGCTGTCTGGTAGCTGGGGGTGGACCTAAAATTTTTTAGCACCTGACAAAGGGCACCCCATGGCTCTGAAATGCTAATGAGACATTTGGGAGCAAGAGCGTGGTGAAGGAATGAGTGCAAAACCTTTAGAAATTATTCTCCTAGGACTAACAACATTGTAGGAGAATGCAATGAACCTGAACCATTAAAAGAGCAATTCAGTCGCAATTGTTTTGAGAAAAAAACCCCCAACAACAACAACAATAGGACGGTGAAAATTGACATTTTTGTTGCCATGATGATGTAAAAATACCTCTCTTCGCAGAATGCAATGCACCATTACAATGACAAAGCCTTCCATAGAATCAAAGACAGCAAATAGAATCTGGAATAGTGCAGAGCGCCGGTCAGTGATGGCAAGTACAGCTGACATCCATGTGAGAGCCAGAAGGGGCAAAACCACGCAGGAGCTCCACAGTGAGGCCCTGTAGAATGGGAGCAGGAGAGCAGTCACTGACAGCACTTTCATCAACATAAGCCAGACAGCAGATGATTTGATCTACTGTTTTCCAAAAGCTTGCTTCATGTTCAAAACACAGTTAATTCCCATAATCGAAAATTAAAATTGCATAAATCAAAGCTCCCCTGAAAATGTCATTTGTTTAAAAAAATATATATAAAATAATACATGATTAGAGCCTTCCATTTCAATAGTGCATGAATGCATCGCAACACATTCTCTGGACTACAACCACCACAGGCAAACCATACATCCAATACTCCAATATATGTGTTGGTATTTACATATATCCCATGCATGTATGTTCCAGAATGCTGAGACAAACTGTAGAAGATATACAGGTACTGTAGTTTTAAAGGGATGAGAAGGAAGAACAACGGTGAATAGTGAGGGGAAACGGGTATAATCAGGCTGGTACAGAATGTAAAGAAGAACAGAAAAGACTGAGCAGAGAAGGACAAGCAGGACAGAGGCATAGTCTAAAGAGGTGTCCTAAATTGTTGTTGTTTTTTTTTCCACAAACATTCCTATTTGTTTATTTTCTTTTAACTTTCAACGTTTGCTATTCAACATAACGTTGATATAATCATATCTGGATATCTGTACGATTGGAATGGATAATAACCAGCTATTTAGAAGAAGAAAAAAAAAACAGTACCAAGTGGTCTACGAGATTGAAGTCTTAAACCACTCTCACTACCACTTGCAATGTCACCTAAAATGTCGAGTATCTGTTTGAAGATTAATGGGTGTTGCAGAAGTATTTATTCATGGTACTTTACATCCTAAATACATGTAGTCTTATATTGGGTTGACCTGTCTTATGCAAGTAGAAAGAGTAGATCAGTGGTCACTGCATTGCTGTTACAAATTTGAACTCTAGTTTTTACTGTGCCTTGCATGGCTCAAAGCCTAAAACATGCTGGATGACGACTCAACCAATTAGTAACAATTTGGATCATTTCTTTCGTGCTCGGTGACTGAACCTTAAGTCTTACTGTTTTACTATTTACTAAAAAAAATTGAAGAAATTTAATGATGACAAGGCAAGGAACAGTTTTGCCCAAAAGTGCTTTGTTAAATTATTTGTATTCCTTGACCTCATTTGGAATATGGGTGTCATTATTTGGATGAATCCAACCCAACCAAAAAGTGCTTCATAATTATAATCACGATTCAATGACAAGGCGATGTAGGCCTGAGAAATTATTCGATGTAGGCCTCAGCTGAACTGAGCAACAATATTAATTTTAGCCTTTGCATGCTTTCCCCGTATTTGTGTGTATTTTTTTTCTCTCCGTAGTGTTTCCCAGTGACTAAAACCCGCATGTACTGAATATCGCATATCATTAGATAGTAATCAAAATATTTAAAATTTACCTCAGTATCAATGCTCAGAGTAAATTGCCATCTTGAAAGTGTCAGACCTGTGATTTGATTGCTGATGAGCCATATTAGTTAGATATACAAATAAAGCACCAATCAAAAGTTTGGAAACACCTTGAAATTCAAATGATTTCAGTCACATGAGGAACATTTCAAGCCATTAAGGCTTGATGATGCACAGTTGTGAACTGATTCAGGTCCCAAAGCATCAACCACATCAAGATGTGCCAAACTGTTATCTGGGAAAAAGGTGCTTACGTACTTATAATATATATATATATATATATATATATATATATATATATATATATATATATATATATACATATATATATATATATATATATATATATATATATATATATATATATATATATATATATATATATATATATATATATATATATATATATATATATATATATATATATATATATATGCACACAGTCTATATATATATATATATATATAAAACACAAATACACAAAGCACAGAGTGTTCATTGTAATTGTTATAAATAGATATATAAGATGGGGATAGGTATGGCATAGTAGGACTTTCAGTCCTTTGTTCCAACACAGCAATATCAGATCATGCAGTTAAAACTTAATACGCATCAACAACCACACATGCACACAGTCACATCCACACACGCACAAATAAAAAAAAAAAAAAGAAAAAAAAAGATCCTTTGGATTCATTTCATTTGAACATGTACATCGGTTGCACATGATTAAATTGTGGTAAACCTGTGCAATTTTCCTTTGTTCTCCTCAAAAATAAAGAAATTATATACATTAGTTGAACATATTTCAATAATGTGCAACCGAAAATCTTTTTTCAGTGCACACACGGTATACACTGTACATAAACATGTATACTGTGTACACACATATATTCATACGTACATGAAATGCACTGACATTTTTATAAAAATTGCTGTTTAGATATTATGAATGTGTTTGTCTGTCACCATAAAACACACACATAAAACCGATCCCCAAACTTGATTACCTTTAAACATATATTAAAAATCTAACAGTTAGGCCAGTACCTTTTTATTTTTATTTTGTTTATAATTAATATTATTAAGTGAAAGATTTAGGTTTGACATCCAATGATAAATATGAGACACAAGCTCATCATTTCAGATCTTACTTGCAGGCATTCTGTGTCTGAATAGGATAGACAAGTTGAAAGACTGCACCTTTTGTTGGACCTCAACAATGTTTTTTTTTATGTAAGCTAAAGTAAAGTAAGATGTCACTGTACTACACTGATTGCAGAAACAATAACTAGTTCTGAATGTCCATGATTAGTTTCTGATTTGTTTTTGTTTTTTTTTTTGGGGGGGGGGGATTACATTTATACGAGTTTGAGGTGTCACCAAGATGAAAACCAGAAAGGGGTCTATGAAAACCTGAAACGGGGTACACAGAGAGATTTTATTATTATAACAACCCATTTTTAACATGTGATCCAACACATGATTAGGAAACAAAAATAACATGGGTTGTTACTACTGTTTTGTTAAGCGCTTTGTTACAGCTTTCGCTGTTGTGAAAGCGCTATATAAATCAGCATGTATTGTATTGTATTATCATGTACATTTACCAAGAATTGTGACTCTCCGCCCCCCTCCACCCTAATCCCACAATTTTCACAACGCAAAAAATGAAGGAGTCTATTTTTTTTCTCATTCACTGCGGTTGATAGGCAGTTATATCAATAGCATAAAACTGAGAGGGCTTGCAGTGATTGAGGCAAACTAACGCAATGGCCCTCCACCCCCTTAGCGGGATACTGGTCGATCGCGAACAACACAATCGGCACACCCCTGCTGTAGAGCATGAAGTGAACTGTAAAAGAGGGTATTGAAGTAACACCCCGCAAAAAAACAAAACAAGAACAACAAGAACAACAAAAAGAAAACAGCAGCGTCAAAAGCCTGGACTTAAAACTTGCACCAAAGTAGAATGCCTAGTGTGGTGGTTTTAATATTTTCACAACCCTGATACGGGTATTGCAAGCAAAAATATGATATGTCTGCTTTATTTTAACCTGTTGTAAGTCTGTTCCATTATTTTGGCTCACATAAAAAAAATCTATTTTATTACAAACAAAATTCTAGTTAATAGAAGCTCAATGTTGATCTCTTGTCTCATATTCAGCTTTTGATGTCAAACCAGATGTTTCAAAGAGTCAGCACAAGAAAATATTTTGGGCCACTGTTCCTGTTGGAGGGGCATATACATATTCTGAAGTTGATGTATATACTGCTAAGTTTGACCAAAACAATTTTAAAAAAAGTCGAATAATGAAAACAGAATCAATCAATTGAAGGAGAACAAGAAAGATTGAGGAGAAGATAGAAGCAAGAAGAGTTAAGGAAAAATAATTAGCGGAACTAACATGGCGTTACTGGTAGCTGTGGCGGATACGTCAGCCGACGAGATAACTCCACACTTGGCACATTTGAGCGTCATATTGTACAGTGGCACTGTCATCTGACTGCAAAGTCAAATTAACACGCTGTAACAACAACACAAACAGATACAAATGCACCTATACACAGATTCATACAAATGTACATGTACATATGCAAGCACACAAAAAGAAAACAGTCACGCAAACAGTGAGTCACAGTGGTCTCGCACACTCTCTCTCTCAGGGTTGTGGGCTAGCTCAGACTGTTTGTGTTTCTTGGTTTTATCTCTATATGACTTGGAAGAAGATGGAGGAAGGGATAAGACTGTCTTCACATATTTGATTTTCCTGAAAAAAAAAGAGATATATATTATGTAAGCCTGGGGGCTTTGAGACTGCACTGGCTGCTCAACATTTTACCAGCAAACCATTCATTTACATGTACTGTATTACAAAAACCACATAACATTCCATATTACATAGGCCTGGTGATTATCTCATCCATGCCTGCATGTCAGTCTGGTGACAAAATTCAATACTATATTTAAAGTGCATCTATTGAGGAAAACTTGCATTTTAATCCCATGTATACAAATAGCTGGATCACTGGATCACCTGCTGAGCCATTAAGTGTGAATGTAACACCACCTTTTATAAGCCTCCCATTTCTGAAAATTTGTTGCTGAGCAAGCCAGTCTCATGCACCAGTGCGGTTAACATACTGTAAATGTGGTTATGGGTTAGACTGTATAATACCCGACTCATACCGAATTTATTTGCTCATGACTTGACAGTGAGGCTGAAAATACACCACTTTCAAGTTTGCTACAATCTAAGATACCATGGAGCCGAAAATTCTTCCATGCTTCCTCAAGGAATTATAAGGCTGTAATCACATTACAGAACCCAGAACAGTACAGCATAGCACAGTAGTGAAGCCAACTCACTGTTCACCGGTCCTTTTATGCATTAAAAGTAATCACTTTTTACAAACCCCATTCCAATGAAGTGGGGATAGTATGTTGAAAATAAATAAACAGAATCTAATGATTTGCAAATCATATTCAACCTATATTTAATGGAATGCACCAAAAATACAGGATATTTAATGTTCAAACTGCTACATGTTATTGTCTTTAGCAAATAATCATAATAATCATTTTATGGTTGCAGCTTGTTCCAAAATAGCTGGGACAGGCTGCAAAAAAGAAAGATTAGAACATCACACAGGTGGGAACTGGGAACAGGTGGGTTCCTGATTTTATTTATGTTTGACACATTGTCGCAACTTTATTGGAATTAGGTTTGTACATTAGCACAGCCTAAATCATCAGTCACCAGTGTATTTTTGACACAACTGTTTTCACCAGACTAAAGAGAAGTCTCCAGATATTGGATCTTTTCACTCACGATCCTGTTAACTTTCCTGATGAACAACAATTATAACCAACGAACGGAGGGAAATCAAATTTGTAGCCTACGGATGCTCTGATGAAATACCACATCCTGGAAGAAATTTAATTTCAAGTGAAAGGGCAATGCACTTGCTAAATGTATGCCGTAGGGAGCAAAATTATTAAAAATAAAAAAATAAAAAGCAAAAAAGCAATTGAGATATATATATTTTTTATTTTTTTGCGGTAAATCACTCACTGGTCAAATGACTCACACTGCAGTCAATGTATTGAATCAAAATGATGGGATAAAACCTACTACAGCATTAAATTCAACCTATCTTCACGTTGAATGGTTTTAGTGTTGCCTAATTTTATGAGGTCAAATTAATTTGTTGTTGGAGTGCAGATAGCAATGAAGCCGGTCTCTCAGGGAGAATTCTGCCTAATTGAAATGTTCCTGTGTACTTAATTGGATACTGAATAAATTAACTTAATTAAACACGGTTCCAATTTGAACCTTAAGTAACACATCATGAAAGCGGAATCAACTTGAAAATGTATTTCCATTCTGCAGAAATATATAACAACCCGAAGGTACACACAAACTGGTGTGGCTGATCAATTTGTATACTTTATTACCTCCATCCAAAAACAAGTGTCTGATAAACAAGCAGGCCAAAACCACTTTGAGACGCTTGCAAACAAACTCATTTGATTTAGTTCACTTGAGTTGTACCGGTATGTGAATTCTGCACAGACATGCACTAAAATGACGGCATCAGAAAGCACAGGGAGATCACAAAGCTTCAAACAGTAATGCCTAGGTGTCTCAACAGTGTATTGGTACATTTGTGTGTGAGAGTGTGTGTGTGTGTGTGTGTGTGTGAGGGGGGGGGTAGCAGTGTGTACATGTGCACCTGAAGAACTCCCAGGTCATTCCAAGAAATATATTTTAGAATTTTTTTTGTGACATACGAGAGAAGACAAAAGAATGTAACACACAAATATGGCTGATGTTAAAATTAACTGTGTTCAGTGTCAGTGAACCAAACTCGTAATTCAAAATGCATCATCTAACTTTTGATTGCTTTAGTCTGAAGTGCAAATACTATACATATGTACTGACCTAATAAATTATTTCCAGAATGTCAAAAGTAAAAACAACCTACTCAAACGTGTTCATGTAATAGAGAGATGTACTTTCAAGCAATTGCTCGTAGCCATTACTTTATGCTTACTGCAATTGTTCAGTGTTCATGGCTTGATCATCATTCCTTTTGTTTGTTTCCCACTCCTATATATCTTGAAAGTCCTTTTGTCAACAATAAATATATACATTAAATTCCATCCTACTTTCTGGGGTGACAATAGCAGCAGGAATCTTCGCCTGCAAGGTCTCAACTCGAGTCTTTCAATCAATCTGCTGCTCGTTGTCAAGCCAGCTATCAGATGGGTGCTACACCACTAGCCATTCTTCTGCTAACATGGCTCTTTGAACATACACCGCTCCAACAACTCGAGGACATAGCCTGGCGCTCCTCTAAAACCATGGGCTGGTTGCCAGTCAGTTGCAGGGCATGTAGGGAGTCAGACGGCCAATCACACTCAAATTGACACCATTACTGAATGAGAACTGAAGCCACGCTGTGGCTACTCCTACTACTACTGCAATTTCTACTCCTACTTCTGATACTACCTGCTGCTGAGGCTGCTGAGGAAGCATGGCCTGCCACAGGAGGTGCTACGTCAGTTCTACACGGCAGTCATCGAATCAATCCTGTGTTCTTCCATCACGGTTTCCATCCTCCTGGATCCCCGCATCCTGCCCACCACCTTTTCCAGCTACTCCCCTCAGGCAGGCGCTACAGATCCATGCGCACCAAATCCAGCAGACACTTAAACAGCTTCTTCCCTCTAGCCATTAACTCCCTAAACAGTCACTGACGTAGTCACTCTTCTTGTACAACAAATATTGTTACTGGTCACTCTAAAATGGTTCACTGATTTTCTGCACCAACTGTACAAACTGTAATAGTATTGTATTCTACCACTGATCACTCTAGCTCTGCTTGAATCTACGGTTCACTTACATTACGAAATGTCCTTCCATACCCATTTGTCATGTTCTTGTTTATGATGATACTAATGCAGCGTGTTATACCGGAGACAAATTCCTTGTGTGTTCTACATACTTGGCCAATAAAGATGATTCTGATTCTGATTCTACTGCTAATAATAATAACTTAAGAATTATATTATGTTTTACAAGGGACGCAAGGACAAGTATGCCTATTACTGGAGTAGGATTTCATATGCTGCCAGACATCAACAGACTTAGGGAGTTTTCTTTTGCCTTGATGAGCCGTTGAAAGCAGTAGGTCAATGAGAATGAGTATAGTGTTGTGTCTTGGCAGGTAAGAGGAGGTCACTTGTGACGTGTTCTGAAGCCAGACTGAAATGGTTTGTAGAGTTCATGGTTCGACATAAATTGGGAAATTTGGGTGGCATATGCCCTCTCAGTCGCAAGAAGTGGTCAAGCCCTATCACCGGTCAGAAAACTCGTTTCAAAAACTGCATTTCCTGGCATCTTGGTCATTTAGGCACACGGTGACAATTGGTGCTGGAATCTCTCAGGGCAGTTTTTCGAATGTGCTGTCTCAATCTTTAATTGCAATGTTACGCAAGACGGGCGGATAACAACTGCCCAGAACTCGAGCAAATTTACTTGAAATCATACAACAGAAATGGTTTTCACGTGGCTGCAGGCTTCCTCTAAATTTTTGGAATGATAGATTTCTTTTTTGGATTTCAGTAAGTGGTTTTCTTTTCTCTTCCACTAACACTTTCAACGTCATCACATCAAACTTAATGCTTCACTTGCACGGCTCTCACAAATTTTCCATGGGAAAAAAAACATTTCCAAGCAGCTACTTAATACATTACATTTTTATTGCTATAGCGCTCACAAAGCACCAGACACGTTAATATGGCAATCTCTATCACTTTCAGACCTCTAGCCCACAACATGTGCAATCTTTAAAGAGTGGGTGAGCCTTCACTTTAACTCCCACTATATGGAATAAAGTGAAAGATGGTTATCTGCAATCTTTCAGAATTAACATGCCGCTATTTTGGATCTTAATAAAACAAGGCCGAAATGTGACTGTTGGGGTAGACAGGCCCAATGGATACCCATGGCTATTTCATCTCAGCACCCACTAAAAATATCACTGATAATAAGGAGCATTGAAATCAGAAAAAAGTACTGTGGCCCTGAAGGGCCAAAGGTGAGTTGGCAACTCAGCCCATTCTTTCACTCAAATGTGTTAAGTTAGAAATTGTTCATTGGACGGTGACATAAACATGGTGTGCAAAGCAAGTAACAATGTGCAATACTGACTAACATTGCAGAATGAATCACTGTCTCATGACCTCTAAACCAGGTGAATTCAAAAAACAAACAAACAAAAAAACTCTTCTGTCATCCGTGTTTATTTTTTTTATGGAGACCAGTGTAATTTTTGTTGCTGGCAAACTTCTGCTTCAGACTTCAACCCAACTGTTGGCGATAACGCACAAGTGAGCAGGTATACCTACCGATAGTAACTCTAAAAGAAGAAGAAAGGAGAAAGTTGCAGCCCTTTTCTGTGGTCTGGTCACTTCATACACAAAACACGTACCAAAAATGTATCAAACTTTTGTCCAAAATTCAAAGTACGGACCGTACCCTAAATTACAAATACTGTCCCACCCCTATGTCACAGTTAACCCAGTTTCTACATTTACCTTCAACATTTTTATTCATAATATAATGAGAGGAAATGTCAATATTTAGTTTGCAAGTCAATTTAGAGTGTATGCCCCCAAAATGTCCTGCTTGTGTGACTACAATTTTTAGTTAGGGGGAAAAAAAAAGTTCAACTGGAGCCTTGCATCAGAAAATAGTTGATGAGCAACGCTTAAACATTACCCACTTGTGTAATGACAAAGCAGAATTGCAACCAATTGACCATCAACGCAGCAGGTGTTTTTCTTTTCTTTTTTCTTTTTTAATGGATGTAGCCATCAAATTATATTTCAGGTTTTGAATATGTAACTCAACCATAGCTGGCGCTGCGAATTTAGTAGCCAAGGCTTGTCTACAAGGACTACAGACAGAAGAGTTATGTTCTACACAGCTAACACGGGATAGGATGAATTATATGATATGGAGGCAGGAAGGCCAATATTATGAAAACTTTGGATGTTTGCAATAGGATTTAGCAGATGTGGTAATGGGCAAGGCTAGAACCGAGACTCTTGGAAGAGAATGGGAGGGGCATCGAAAAGATTACCCAGTCATTGATAGGATGGGAAGGGGCTTCTGAGGCTGATATGTTCTTGAGTGAGGAGCCCTGAGTGAGAGAGAGGGGATTCTGTGCAAACTCAAAAATGACATTTCAGACGGCAAAAACAGATGCAGGTAAACAGAAAGATCACTGAAGAAAAGTATTTGAATGGGCCAACAATGCACCAGTGGACAGAATTGGCTGCCATGTAAAGGAGAGCAGGGTGCATGGTTTTTCCGCTTGGTTAGAAGTGAAATTATTCAAATGTAGTCCCAAAGGAGTATTTGTGACTGCATGTCGAACTATTACAATTGCCCACACGGTTTTCAACTCATCAAATTCAGTATGTTTTTTTTTCCTTCATCATTTCAGTTGGATTGCAGTGTGCACATTTATGAGACGTATTAAGACATATCGCTGGCATCGGGCCGAATCTCTGTACCTCCAAAATCATCACTTTTCAGGGGAACCCCAAAATGTCATCTTTGTCCAACCAATAACGTGGCAACGCCAAACAGAAAAAGCCGTTTTTCAACACTCGAAATTGGTCAATAATTTGTAAAAAAATAACACCTACACCTGTGGACTGACCAATAGCATAGTTTTGTGAAAAAAAAGACTGGATAAACTCTACCAAATTGTCACAGAGAGGGTTTCGGCTCGACACCAGCGGTAATCATGTCAAATGTATGTATGTATGTATGTATGTATGCACACATGTATTGAAATAATAGGGTCATTTATGAGATGTGGACGATGTCCATGTTCATATGATTCTTCAGCCAGGATGATACGTGTCGGGTCCGACTGACATTTTAAATCAACAGCTACCGTATGTTGTTTATGAGTCTGTTGTTCTCTCTTGCCTCATGTGTCAGTATTTAGTTTTTTTTTTTTTTTTATCATTGTACTGATCTGGTGGGGTATAATGTAATTACATCTCGCCCACATTCTAAACTGTGATACGTTGGAATTTTCTTTGTTCTTGTGAAGCCCTGCTTACCCTTACGAGAAACAACCAAAGAGAAAAAGACGAGATGGAATTAATGAATATTATTACCACAGAACAATACACAGAACAGTTGGATACTTTTAAAGCAGTGGGATGAATCACCATCTTTATAGCAGTACCGATAACCAGATGAAACTTCTCATGTCTTGTGCTTTCCTTTCTTAAACATTATACTTTGGTGGTCTCTCATGATACATAAAAAAATGACTGAAATTCCATTTGTTAATGTATTTCCAGTCCAACAATTCAGGATCATTTTGGAATCAATTTGAAATGTTTGACCCAAAGAAAAGCGGCTTCATTCACCAACCATTTTGAGAACACATTTGCGCTTTTTGATCAAAAGGTAATGTAACATATGTACATTTTCTGAAGAACGCTCCACAAAATATTTCCACAGATTTTAGTGGTTCACAATTGAACATGTGTTTAATGCATTCTATTGTATCAATACTATAGGATTAAAATACTTCATTAAAATGTTGTTCAAAGTGAAGTTCAAGAACTCTTCATCAAACCGACTTTGACTAGTTCAAGAATCTTTTTTTTTTTTTTAAAGAGCAAATGTAATTCTTAAGAACATGTTGATGAATCAGGCCCAGTGATTCCCTTCGTGAGCTACACTACCAGGCTGGTTAAAGGTGACAGTGTAAAAGTATGGTATAAGGCATACCCCGCCCTCTCCTTTAGTTTCATATCAGTAATTCCGTCTTTGGACACCAGTTTGTTAAATACGAGAATCCCAATAACCATGTTAACCTGCCAAAAGAAGAGGCATACAATTAATACACATTATACACATTTTCCACAGTACATATTATGACAGCATGCAGATATACTTTGATCATGACTGACGATGGGCATAATGCAAATAAATAATCAATCAATTAAGCTCCGACAGTGAGTGTAACTCACTACAGTGAGTGTAACTCACTGTCGGAGCTTAATTGACTATTTTTTCTTTAAATGTTAGTGACATGAGCCAAAGATCAAATACCCAATAAGAAGTGGAGGCATATGAATAATTAATTGAAATTCAATATTCCTAGAATAAACAACTTCAACAATCTTTCGTAGCACAAACGTGACACAAATGATACACCAGGGCAACTTTTCTCTGTGATAGAAATTAACAAAACATCAAATAGGAGTTATCTCACTGATGAACACTTGCAGTCCATCCTCAGAATCTAAGATGCTCTGAAAAAATAGCTTAAGAGCAGAGCAAATGTAAAATTTCTTTTGTCATTTTAACTACTACATGTACCGGTACTTTTTCTAGGTTATTTTTTCCTACAGCATATTTTTGAATTTATAGACTTTTACTATATCTTGAAGCACGGCAAACACGTTAAATTCAAATTGATTTATTTTAGAACATTATTCTATGTTGTCTGTTTCAACTCAAATTTATGTTATAAAACATTATTTTGTTTATTTTTTTATTTTTGGGGGGGGGGGGGTGCTCAGCCTGCAACCTAAAATGTGCTTTGAGTTTAGGGCCGCCCCCAACCCTGGCCAAGCTGCTAGTTAACCACCACGTGTTGCTTTCAGCGAGGCGTCCCTGCTTTAATGCCAGAACACTTGATTGGCATTTAGTTAGTCAAGCTGTAACTGTCATTGCGGGGTGGTAAAGCCAACACATCGACGAGTCAATTCAACTCCTCCGACATTGTGACAATCTAACTACAAATTGCAGAGTTACAGTACATGATGAGTTACAATATAGTGCAAGCCTTGAGTTTTTGAGGTAATTTGATGCAAATGTGGTTAAAAGCTAACAGCACAGCGAGAGAGAGAAGAAAGAATACCAAGACAACAGCAGCAGCTGGTCCAACAAATGCATAGAGAAGACCTCCTTCCAGAGACAACCAGCAGCTACAGGAAAGGAGCAAGCAAACATGCATAGTATCACATACAATGAGAGGATGCAAGGCAATTTTTGCAGAAATTGTGTGCTAACACTGAAGAACTGACCCAGAAGTGAATTGTTGTAGGATTACCTGTAATATTGCACATATTGAACATATTGCAGTTGGGATGTTTTGAATGACTCAAGAAACGTGGAAGTAGGATAGAAATATGTAGAATTTCTCTAAAGTTGGAAAGTTTATTGTGAAAAATGGGGAATTACAGGAGTGGCAAATAGCCCTGTAAATGTCAGCCTCGCTGCTACTGAGGGAATAACAACACATTTTTGGGTGCAGAATAACTATTCTATGAATGCTCTTCATCATTCACAAATTTATGAACAATGGAGTGATGGAAGCGAAAAGAAGTACAAAGTGGGAAACACATGGCAAGATTAAAAATAGAGGCAGTCAGTGAAAGAAATGGGTTAGATGAAACCAATGTGTGAAGTAAAATATATACTACAGTAGATGCAATAGTAATAGAAACAGGAAACTATACTGAATATTGCCCCAAAAGAGGTAAAATTATACCGCACACAATAGATCATCTACAGAAAACCATTCTTACTAGCTCTGTGTTCCGTAGCCTTTTGCCTTGGTAAAGCCCACTGAGATTGCAACAACAAGGGCGGGGAGTCCTAGAAGGGACAAACGGAATATTAGGATGCAAAAGATTAGCAAAACTATTAAAATGGAAACATGGATGGAAGCGAGATAAGAAAAAACTGACCCCAGCCAAGACAGAGAAAACGCTTGCGTATTATGCGATTCCTTAGACGACCCGTCACTGCCATGTATGACTGCCATGCCTCCGTCAGGACCCAACAGAATGATGACAGGAAAAAAAAGTGAAGAAACGCCGCTATTATGGTACATAAGACCTGGGACAACAGGGAATAAAAACATAGGGTTTGTTTCGCTGTGATCATACAACACTGTGCAATTTGTCTTGATTTAAATGAAGAAAAAACCCCCAACAACATTCTTACCTTATTTCTTGTTTGGGTCTGTCCAATGAGAATAAGGGCATTGGAAGAAATGATTGAGAGGCAGAAGTTGATAAGAATGACTGATCTTTCAGACCGAATGTATCTGCAGGAAAAAAAAAAAGTGGTTCTGACGAATTTCTATTACAACTGGGGTCAAGAATATGTAGTGTGTGGTGTTACATATTCATCCAAAATGTTCCTCATTCCTATTCACTGTGAGTCCAAATGATGATTCTCTTGTGAACAGTAGCATGTTGCCAGCCAACGCGGTGTGCCATTGAACAGCGACAACAAACAAACTATTGAGGATGATTGATTTATACATTGAATCATGTTTAAACTATGACTGAGACAGAAACAGGCGGCTGTCATCAGAAGAGGAAATACAGCGAAGATTATAAGCATTGGACATCATCTTGTTGGTGTGAAAAAGGGATTCGGATCAGCTCACAACTTGATAAGTCCATGTAGATGATGCTTATGATCATTGTTTAGCTTTTGTACTAAATCTGTTGAATATGTGGCTTGTCATTGTTGATTATTTAACCGTGTGATTTCTTCGCAAATAAAGCGAATGAGGTGATACATGTCACATTCTTGCAGATTTGTATACTTGCGAGTGCCACGATCCAAAATTGGTGGCCCCATAAATGAGCAAATTTCAATTAAACATCAGTTGAAAATGAATATTTGCGATTTAAAATATAATAAGGTTTATGGCCGATACTGATAACCTATGAGAGAGAGAGAGAGAGAGAGAGAGAGAGAGAGAGAGAGAGAGAGAGAGAGAGAGAGAGAGAGAGAGAGAGTAAAACATTTCAATCCCTCCTCTTAACTCATTCACTTCCAAAGACGTTTTTAAACGTCTTTTCAGACTTGGTCTAGAATTGGCTGGTACTGAATGAGTTAATGTAGTGCGGGCAGAGGATGATATAAAAATGTTGACAGCGACAATGTGCAGTCGTGTTTTCCTACTTTCTTAACTCTCTTCACTTGTGTCGGTGAGGTGATGAGCAAACTCAAAAGCTCTGATGCATGTAGTACCTATTAATAAACTCAGTCCCGTTTTGTTAACATCCCCAGTCGTGTTTTATACAACTTTTATAAGTTAAAACAAAAGCAATTAAATAGTACAAAAAGAACAAAAAGAGCACCGTGCACAGAAGCGAACAAGTTAGTTGAGAGACAAGAAAGGAAAGTAACTCGAGTGAATGTTGATGTATGTAAAGAAACATGCATGCAAATGACCATTTATCGTGTCCCCCAAAAAACCATTATGTCCATTTTTTGCCTCTGTGGCTTACGAGACCACAGAGGTCCTGTCGGTCAATTATCTCATCCGGGATGTTGAAAATTATGGTGAAGCTCCACTGGCTCACTTTTGCTTTCGGAGACTTCGGCTAGTTCTATCTGTCATGTATTATAATGCAGCTTTAAATATCGGCCTAATTTTGCATCTGACCGATAAAAGTGATGTCATTTTTTCTCCAATATTTAACCTATAATTATCAGGCCGATGTACAGTGCGTCCTTATTTATAAGATGTATTTTCTCACCTCCAGACCGACACGTAGATGATGATGAGCAGCAACAATGTCAGAGAAGACACTCCACATCCCACAATCAGTGTCACGGATGGGAGCTGTGTCTTATCCATGTTCTGAAAAAAAGTAAGAGAACACAGAAAATGTGTTCTGTGTCAATTTGTGTCACAGTAAATGATTTCAAAATGGCAGCGCACGGAACACAAAGATTGTGTTCTGTTTTCATCTATGACTGCAGACACTTCAAGAGTCTGTAGTCAGATTGTGAATCTATAAGATTTGGTCTTTAACCTCACGTAACATCCATCCATTCATCCATTTTCTTGTCCGCTTATCTTCACAAGGTTCGCAGGCGTGCTGCAGCCTATCCCAGCTGTTTTCAGGCAGCAGGTGGTGTTAACCCTGAACTGGTTGCCAGGCCAATCGCAGAGCACACATCAACGAATAACCATTCACTCACACTTAGGGACAATTTAGAGTGTTCAATCAGCCTGCCATGCCTGTTTTGGGGATATGGGAGGAAACCGAAGTACCCGAAGATGTTCTCTCCACACAGGCACGAGGAGAACATGAAAACTCCACACAGGAAGGCCGGGGCCAGAATCGAACCCTTCACCTCTCCACTGTGAGGTGGACATGCTAACCAGTCAACCAACGTTTTCGTTTTGCATGATATTGAAAGTGAGTTAAGACCTGTTTCGTAATGTACGTTGTGCATGTGATAAGACAGAGTTGTTAACGGCTGTGTCGGTCTGTTTTTTGTTTTTTTTTGGCTTGCTTCTAATTTGGCTGGTGATGTACCTGTAAAGTCAGCTGGAAAACAACCTCTCTCTCGGTCTCACACAGTCACATCGGCAGTCACACATTCGCGCACACAAAAAGTGCAACAAAAAAAAAAGCAAGGGTTTTCTCCACATCCCCCAAAATATCCCTCTTAAATTATTCGGTGTGACTGTCAGTGTTAGAATGGTTGAGTTCCAATATGTGCCCTGTGTTCGACTGGCAACTAGTCCAAGGTTTACCCTGCCTCTCACACTACGTCATTTGGATTCAAATGGGCTTCAGTACAATGTGACCACACTGAAGAACAGATTAGCACAGTTGGTGACCTAGCATCCATATTAAGCAGTCCATCGATATAACAAAGGAAGATTTGGAGAATTTGCTTGAGTTACAGAAACAGTCATTGTCAAGGCTTTTTTGAGCAGCTTTACTTCTTGCCATACTTTTTCAGAAACTGAGGGGTTCTCATCACTTCCAGGTTGTCTCATGAGTCACAATTTGTCAGAAAGAGAATATGGTTGCAAAATAAATACATAAAATACATTCATCAAAGTCCCAAACAGTCACATACACGGCCTTATCTTGAAATCTGATTTTACTGGTATTTTCTTTTCTTTTAGTGCATGTCCAAAATAGCCCCCTCAGTCCTGTGCAAATCTGAGTGTGAGGAAGTTAAAAACACACCACTGAGATGACCACTGGCATTTTGATACAGCTCGAATATTCAAACTGTTGAAGATGTTTGGTCGAAGTAAACATTTTCCAAGTCTGATTATCGAACCCTACACCCTAACCAGCCTATTCCAGGACATCACCCCTTAGCTCTTGCGAGAGATAATTGGCTGAGTTTATAGCCTGTCTTGTCTGCTAGTTTGATGTGTGTGTTGGGGCCAAGTTAATTAAATTCCTCTGATTAATCGGCACTGCAGTGAGTTCCTTCTCTAAAAGTAAATGGAGGAGAAAAACATTCTGAGTGCAATGGAATGGAAACATGTCTGTTGAGAGAATTTTGACTTGCTTTCATGATAGAGGTTTTGCACAGCATGAAAACCACTTATGTGAGTCACGACAGAGATTATGTGAAAATCACCTATGAGTATGCAGGGAACCATGCTATTCGTGCCAAGGCTTCGTTTTGAAGCTGCAACAAAATGTAGGAGTAATTGAAGCACCTTTATCATCCAAATATAATTTTTTTTTCAACCCTGAACCACGATCCCAAAACATTTTAATATAATTAAATAGATAAAAAGATACCCTCCAACATTACCCTAAAAAAAACAGATAGCCTTCTGATTATTTGAAAAAAAAAAAACCCCAACAACAGCAACAAAGAACCATACATGGTCGAACACTGGTGTTTTTGACCTAAGAGGCCAACACGTGCAGCAAAAGACGGTATTTGGTTTTATTGTTTTGTTAATTGCAATTATTGTAGGATATTCTTATTGTACTTTCTTCCTAATTTATTTACTTTTTGTTGTTTTAAGATATATTAAAAGAAATGTTCCTTTCCTCAAAATTCAAGGATACCAAAATCCAAGGATTCTTTTTTTTTTTTTTGGTCATACCAACACACATTTCCACATGATATGACATAAAATACAATCCTCAAGGTCCCAGGTTAGCCCATTAAGTCCCAAGACTTGTGAAAATCATAAAAGATAAAAATAAATATGATAAATAGATCAGGGTCATGCTTATTCACAGCTTCAATGTGTGTAAAGATGCAAGGCATCAAAGTTGTGGATGCGGCAGAATAAAAATGCAAGAGACTTGAATTTAAAATATTGACAAGATCGTTTTGTACTTGACAAAAAGAAGAGAGTGTTCGGGAATAAAGTGTGATGCGCAGGGGTGAATATGTATCAGGCTATGATGATAGTTTTGACGTGGGTTTTAGTAGTTGAATAAATACAAAATTCTTAAATCAATTAATGATTATCTTATTAATCGTGATTTCAATTTCAATCAAAACAAAAACAATTATTATTTTTTCAATTAATTGCCCCGCCCTCGTGAGCAGCAAGAAGTATGTCGCTGTGGAGTCAACGGACAGAAGGAGTAGGCTAGGAATTATATCACAGAACACTTTCCTGAACATACTTCTAAAAATTACGCGAGCCTGAGGAGATAAATAATTTAGTAAAGCGATAGACCACAACACCAAAAGCGCTTCAGGAGCACATACAAATTCGCCTTAGTTCTGTAGGGGAATTATGTCAAAACCGGGACAGTATTATATATAAACGGATAACATTAGCGATTAAACATCATATTTCATTCACAGTCCACTTTTTTATGACAACTCCTAGGTCCAAACAATGGTACAAATACTTGTTTTTCCTTAAATCTATTCTATATTCAATAACCCCCTTGATTTTGGATTTTTGTTTTGCTTTGATTTTGCAAATAATAATAATAAGGAGAATTGAATTCAACAGTAGTTGGCATTTTTATGTTGTCCGAATCCCAAGTCGTTACAGATAAGATATTAACCGATACCACATAAATCAAAGCATGAGACTGTTATCTTAGTTTTTTTCCTTTTGCTGTGGTGTTACGTACAAGTAAGTAGACGCAAACACACTTATTGTTGCAATAACTAAACCTTTTTCATTTCATTCACCTTTATTTTACTTTTGATGTACAACTGCATATTTTGTTTTAAATAGTGAGGGAAAACCTTTTCACTGACATGTTGGTTTGACTTTCCTACTTTAAAAACATTCATCAAACATGATGCTTATTGCTATTGGGCTCGAAAACAAATAGAAATAAAAAACAAAACAAAACAAAAAAAACTTTAGAGCGAGATTCACCCAGCCCTATTCCAAATCAGCAAATGATTGAAATCAATATATCATCCATTCACACACACACGCGCGCACGCACACGCACATGCGCACACACACACACACACACACACACACACACACACACACACACACACACACACACACACACACACAGTTCTAGATGGGATAAACTAAGGTTCCGAGCCTCTGCCTTTAAAATGTAGTGCATGTTTTCTTTTTCTTTTTGAAATATAAATGCCCGCAGCAAATTTGGCCTGAGCAAAATAAGCATGAGAAATAACAGCAAGAGAGTAATAGGTTATGTATGCTGTAAAGATGGGAAGTGGAAATGTAATGCGGCATCAGAGAGGAAAAAAATGACTGAGGGGTACAAACGAAGATCGAAAGTACAAGGGGAAAAAAGGAGTGAGGTGTTTATTATTCTGGGGCCGTAGGAGGCTAGTTACAGACAGACTGGTTGGGGGCCATTTAGAAACTACTAAGAAATTCACAGCAGATAATTGGCATGGGGCCCATGGATATCTAAAAAACAGATTGCAGAGGAGGCATCAACAGCAAGAGGAAGAAGAGGAGTTTGCCTTGCTATCATCCTTGACCAAACAGCTACTTTGCAAAGTTGGAGGCAGTCAACAGTCAAGGAATGACTACATTCAAAAATGCCAAAGAAAAGACAAAATCGTACACCAATTTAATCCAAACTTTTCACACAAGTACCACCCAAAACAATAGCGAGCTCTCCAAGTATCACCCTCCTGACCAATATTAAAATAGGGCCGAAGGTTTAAAAAAAGAAACAGGTGCAGAAGTTGTGCTCATAATATTATTTAAGGGGGCATATCATGCTAAATCAACTTTTAAGCTTTTAACCATATTAAAATGCTAATTCCTCAACAACCCCCCACCCCCACACACACACACGAACCCCACCGCAAAATGGCGTTTTCCTCAGAGCATTGCTGCTCATTCTGCCAATCTCAGCACCAGCCCCATCCAATCCAAGGATCCAAGAAAACAACTGGGTCCTCACTTTTCGATGTCACGTGAGGAAATACCCACGCACCGCCCCTGCAGACGAAACACACGCCCACTTTCTCCAAAACACCGGAGTTGTGGACAAGTGCACTAAGTCTGCCTAGTTACGTCTTAGTTTATAAAATATGCAGTTCGGCGAAAATGAGTGACTGGGTGTGAGATGTTTAGGATATCGTTGGCCACGTTAGCATGATTACCAAAGTCATTCTTCAATATTTTTGAAAAAGAAGAAAAAAAACATGTTTTTTTGAACGCACATTCGGATTTGTTTTTTCTTTTTACACAACACAACAACCAGATGGGTCAACAAGTAAGCAGAAGGAAAAAGACCCAATGAAAAATACCAATGTGCTTTCTAAAAACTTTTTTTTCTGCCCAAGGTTAAGGAAAGGTGGCATAAAAGTTCCATTTTTTGTGTGTGTGTGTGTCTAAATAAATTGGCATTTAGAAACTGCATTTTAGTTTTCCTTGGGTTTTCTCTGTGTGATATTAAAACTGGTCTGTTGAACTGAAATCTTTCTGTGTGATAAATATGCAAAGAACACAGAAATCAGGAAGGGGGCAAATGATATTTCAAGGCACTGTACATGCACTGCAAGAGAGTATTAGGTCACTACACTGACATAGTATGAACATTAAAATTAAGGTTAATGTAACTATTAACGATAGATACTGCTTTGGGGTAGCGTCTTCTGCAAACAAGCATTTCCAGTGCACTGCTGGAGGACCAACTTTGCACATTAAACTACATTACAGTGTAGACAAAACATTTGACTGTTTTTATTATGGTAGTTTAAATGGATTTTTAAAATCAATAATTAGCCATTTTGACTGATATGAAATCATTTTATTTTGAAATATTTTCCATTACCGCCCAGCCCTACTAAGCACATAATGTTCACAAAGGCATTTATTTCGCCTTTATGTTGACCAGTTTATTTGATTTGTTCACTGTTATGTGTTAAAACAAAATGACCTGAATTCATCCTTTTTTTCTGTGCGTCCTTATTTTCAAAAGTAATAAATAATAAGAATAATAATGATTAATATTGACCAATATGAACTATTTATATTGTGATATACTTTTCAGTTATATCTCCCAGCCCTAGTTTTTCTGCAATCTGTTGATTTGGCCTTTCATTGCCTTCCGTTGCCCTGCGATTGGCTGGCAACTGATTCAGGGTGTCCCCCGCCTACTGCCCGAAGACAGCTGGGATAGGCTCCAGCACCCCCCGCGACCCAAGTGAGGATCAAGCGGTTCGGAAAATGGATGGATGGATAGCCTTCCGTTCGAGTTGTACAGGTGGAGGTCAAAACAGCACCATGCCCTCTATGTAATTCTTTATGGGGGGAAAAAATGCTGTTACCAGGGTAACCAACGAGAAAAAAAAACATACTTTTCAAGCAAAACTAATAGCAAGAAATGAACACACTCCAATGAGTCCCGGATGAGAATGGTGGTATGTTTGAGTCAGATTCCGATTCCTCAGACACTGTTTCCCAATCATGAAAACATTTGTGCTTCGCTGTGCTCAGCTGCAGCCACATTGTGAAGGAATTGTGTTGTGGCATGCTGTAGCTCAAAACATCATAGCCTCACATGAACATGGGATCATGTGAACATAAACAAGAATGACTAATGAGATTCAAATTTTGCACAATATAACCGGCGGTGAACATCTAATACCGCAAATCTACCACCACGCTGCCCTCCCCCCATTGCCCAAACGCAACGAAATCCTTAAATTGGTGACATAAATAATAGCTAGTTATGGTCAGCAAGGTTGGTAGATTCTGTCTTTTTTTGCAGCATTGCTTTGGCCTGGCGAGGCAAGAGAGATAGTGACAACGATGGGGAGGGGGGAGGATCTGTTGATAATGTAATGACAATGACGCCCTGGGTTGAAAAAAAAGGGGGGGCTGGTGCGTGGACATTACACCGCACTAAAAGACACAGAGTCCGCTACGCGTTCTTTTGACGATATCAAGCGAAGGTGACACTTACCATTTCGGGATGAAGTCGTGCTAAAATGGCGAAGGTGGACAGTCTGTCACACAGGCATTTGGTTCTGAGTGCATCGACGAGCACGGTTTTGCAGCCCCTAGCAGACCAGGATCCCAGCAGAGAGGAGCTACATCGACACGCACACACAAAAGGAAGCGATGCCGTCAAAATAGCGATGGCAAAAAGGCAAAGAATGCAGTGAGAACCCCCACAGCGATAGACCCGCTACTTAATCCACTTTATCTTCGTTATTTGCAATCTAAGGCGCAGCAAGAGACGCGAATGCGGTGATGAGGAGGCTCTGGGGCGGCGCGCTGCAGGTTTCTGCGTGGACACGTTTATTTGTAAAAAAAAGAAATCCCAAAACAAAAACAAAACAACAGTTGCAGTGTGGTTTTTGTATTAAAACATCATGGTTTTTGTGTTAAAAAAAGAAACAACAAACAAACATTAATACAAATAACTACAACGGCATTATCCAAATCCAAACATAAAACGAGTACAAACACTGCATCGTTAAATATAGGGTATTGCGTTTTTAAAATACAGTAACTGCCCTTTTGCAGTATTTAAACAATAGCCTTTGTTTTTTGTTTGAAGTCAAGGGTTATATTTTCATGTCAGCGTCTTCACTTCAAGTAGCTTAAATCGATTTCAATTTACCCTTGCCAAGGACATGACATTTGCACACACTGTATAATTCAGGACACCTTAATATATTCAGTTTAATATTTTTCCATATCAACCCAAGATTGTTTGTGATTGGTCTGTAAAGCTCTTCCCATAACATTTTGGCGAGATGCTAAATGATTATGACATATTTCATGTATTCCAAATATTGTAACCGGGCAAAAAAAAACCTTAACATGATTTTGACTTGAAATCAGTTTGCTTTGCTATGCAGGATCCGAAGCTGTAAAATCACACTGAATTTCATTTTCATCTTTGTTTCACACGTCTTGCACATCTTCCAGAAAATCAACGTTAAGAAGGGAAATACAGTAGGCCAGATGCTTGTCTCTGCAAAATCTCATCAAATGATGTTTTATTTGGCTGTGATAATGTAGGCGCCTAATAGTTTCCAACTTTGTTTGTTATCCAGATGGACAAATTGTTAATATTTCAGATAAACATGTAGGAGTATTTATCCAGTCAAGATTAAAAAACAAGACGAAACACCGTGATTGCCTGGCAACCAGTTGAGTGTGTATATTTAACAACCATCTAAATTCAGCTGAGACGGTGCATCAATACCCCGAAATTGAGGCATTTTACCCCCAAATTTCAAGACAGTGCAAGTACATTTTTCATCTACTCGCCTAAGCGACCAGTGAATTTGCTGTACAAAATAATAAATACATTATTTTTGAACATGTTTTTATTGCTGAGAAACTGCTCCACACTTCTCCCCAGTTGTCAGGGTTAATACACAAATGAGCTGATTTGCCAACCAAACGTCACTCTCAAACAAGAATGACCAATGTCATTGGCTACTGTGTGATTTGATTCTGAGCAAGCACTTTGTTGCTTGCAGGACAATTCCGCTTCTCCATTCCTCTTAAATGAGTGATGATGTAACGCAGAGTGTTTGTTGATTCTGGACGAGTGACAAGTTGATACCAGGGATAATTGTAGCACTTGTGAAGCTTTAATTTCATCAAAGGAGTGGAATCCTTCCAATATGGAAAGCTGGATGTGATAGACAGTATAGCGCAGAGTGACGTAAAAACATTGACCGTACAATATAACCTTCCATTGTCTATATAAAACTATTGTTTACATTGTTTGTTTTTCATGTGTGGGATATTATGTTCGCTACAAGATATAAATCCATCCATCCGTTTTCTGATCCTCTTATCTTCGCAAGGGTCACGGGGTGTGCTGGAGCCTATCCCAGCCGTCTTCGGGCACTAGGCGGGGGACACCCTGAACCGGTTGCCATCCAATGGCAAGGCATACAAAGATGAACAACCATCCGCGCTCACACTCGCACCTCGGGACAATTTAGAGTGTTCAATCAGCCTGTCATGCATGTTTTTGGAATGTGGGAGGAAACCGGAGTACCCACGCAGGCATGGGGAGAACATTCAAAGTCCACACAGGAAGACCGGAGCTGGAATCGAACCCAATACCTCTGCACTGTGAGGTTGACGCGCTAACCACTCGATCATCGGGCTGCCCTTTCTGGTCAGATATGTCCGTAAAATATGCACGTGTTTGTAAATAACTGGTGCTTGGAGGAGCAGTTTGAAACCCAACAAAAGTGTAAAAAAGGACTTACGCCACTAAATATTTCAGAAAACTGATTTATGATATATATATTTTTGGGCAGCAATTTTCCTTTCCCGGTCCGTCAACCACATGTGCCAAGTAAACTTTTCGATTTCTTTATTGGAGGAGAATCTGAACATAGAAACCGTAAGTACAGCTCAAGTTGGAATCTATTAATGCAATAGATAGATTGGCCTGAAAGCGAGTTAGCAAATAAATATTAAAAATTATCTTACCCTTCATTCTCATCCCAGGATATACATGTCTGGTTCGTGGTGCCCTATTGGAGGAAACAATTGTAAAATTAATATAAAAAGGCACTGGCTGCTCTATTTGCTTGCTCTCCTGAAACATTGATTTGTCACTCACATTGTACAAGTGAGAGAATTCAACTGTAACAGGAGCAGAAAGGGAAGCAGGAGTGGGTTTAATGGTGACGGATACAATCTTGGAGTTGAGTAGAGTGCCGTTTCTGCATTGAGAAAAGAGGAAGAAAGAGAAAAACAATGAATTTCACTGTGGCAATATTTAGCCTCTGCCCCCAAAAAGTTCTTCCACTTTGTCGCTGAACATACGAGGCGATACATCAGGGGTCACCAACCTGGTGCCCACTTGCACCAGGTAGCCCCCCGAGAACCACATATGTAACCCTTGGGTCTGTTTTAAAATAGTAAACACTGGCAGAGATTAATAGAAAAAAAAGTGTGCCATTGTGACATTTGCTGTATCTGTTTGCTGGCCAACTATCGCCTACAAATGACTCATTTTGAATTTGAATCAGGATTCACCCATCCTGATTCATATGCACACAGGTTGAGGTATGGCTAGTCAATCGGGTCATTGGTCTCAACTTGTGGGTTGTGGGTTTGATCCCTGGCTCCCTTGAAGTATTCTTGAGGAAGACAGTAAATGCCCCGTTGTGAATGAAATCTGTCAAATCGTGACTACACACTCCATCAGTCAGTTTGTGAATGAGGTGAGATTAAAAGAGATTCAGCTCTTTCAACCTCAAATGTAGAAAGAGCTACACAAGTGAAATCCATTTACATGAACGCTGTGAATATTGGATTTTCTCAAATGTCAAAAACGTGTTTCACAATGTCATGACGAACTGCACAGGTAGAATTTTGATGAGAAAATGACAATAAATCTATTCCATTTTGTTGTTGACTTCTTTTCAACCTCCTTAAAAACCAAAGGTGCACTTAAAATAATCGCAGTTTATTGTGATGTCTTCCCAAAATGTAAATTGTTGAATAGTTACAAAAAGTGAAAAACTGCAGTAAAAATCCAAAATAATAACGGCAAACTGCTAGTCCAATGATGCTTCACATCCCATTGAGCGTGCTAACCATTTGCACCAAAGCCTAATTGAAACATAAAAACACCGCATGCTCCATCACGTCATACGGTTCCAGATTGTGTGGAACTGACCTCCATAATGCTGAGAGCTTTTAGATTTTGCCCCTCTCGTGTCACTAAATTGGGGAACAAAATATGACCAACTGTACTCAGGATAATACTGTGCAGTTAAACACTGCAAACAAAAAAAAAAAAACAATTGGTCAACTTATTGTTTAGCGGAAAAGACAGAACGTAAGATAGCTGGTCCAGTAGAGTTCTCGATATGCATGCGTACTTAGTTGCTGAGTTTATGTTGCAGGTAAAGCAATCCGATTTCTCAATTATTTTGTTTCTTGCACGAGAAGCTTAGCACATTTGCTTTCCAATAGCTTCATATCATTTCATGCCATTTTATTTTATACCCTCTTCCCCTATTTGCGATTCTTGTTTTTCACAGAATCCATCAATCATGAGGAAAGAGACAATCACAAGGAAATGAATCGCTAATGGGGGTGGCATGCCGAATGCTTCCAGACAGCCAAACACGTTCAAATCTTGCTCCTCTTTTTGATTCCTCACAGCGTCAGTGTATGCTTTAACCATAATCACCCTTTCACCAGTCCAAAACACAATCTGTCACGATAATCTTTCATGTCATCTAGTCTCTTGCCTCAAACTCATCTCATTTAGCTGGAGGGGCAAATCAAATGCAAAAATGAAAGGAGATAAGAATGAAATGAAATGGCAGGGTGAAGAGGAGATGTGGAAGATGAAAGCAGTTCCAAGACTCGGAACAAACATGGGAGGATTGATGAGATTCAAGGTTTAATTTCCCCAATTCTGTATGTTTCTACGAGATCATAAAACGTTCCACAACTACAAAGTGGAGATTTCTTACCGGAAGTACTTGGACATATTGTATGCAAATGCAATGACTTAAACCATAGGCAGACGGAGACGGGGCTGTCACCCTGGGCACTTTTTTTACAAATCCAATTATTTATTGGATAGATACCGATGGAACTGCAGCATACATGGACAGGCATGGCGAATAGTAATTTATCAACCCGCAACTGTCCAAATCACATTAAAAAAAACAGCAGCTGTAATAGCTTCCATACGAGGCAAGCATAGACCATTAAACAATAAAAATAAGGTCCATTAAAGGTGTGTCAATCATCAAACAAGCAAAAAAAAAAAAAGACGGCCATCGGATAATTTTTTTCCCCCCACTTGTATGGCACTTTTCTATCTTGGTGCTTAACACATTTCCTCATTCACCTACTGATTATGCAGCATCAGGAGCAACTGGGTGTTCAGGATATTGCGCCAAGACGCTTAGCCTAAGATGGTGCTCTGTGTTCTAGTTGACATCATTGAGTGTGGAAAAAAAATACAAAATGTGATCTACAGCATTTTAAAGTAATGACTCCAACATTTATTAGATACGTAGACTTGAATTCAATTGATTAAACAATGGCCTTACCTTTGCAAATTCAGAACGCTTCCCAAGTTTCTGTAGAGAATGATACCTGTTACAAATGTCGAGGAGTCATCTGAATCTGAGAAACACAGAAAGATCAGGAGAGAGAAAAAAATAAAAATAAATCTGTCAGGGTCAGAATTTAGAATTTCAATATTGCAGTCATTATTTGAACAACCTTTGTCTGAGGAAAATGCAGGTCACCCACGCTGCTTCAATTCCTCCAGCTCTTTCGAGGTGGCCTACATGACTAGTCAACTATGAACGTTGCTTTCGATCGACTCCCTTGGACACGTATTCACTTCATGTTCCCAAGATTACTTTTAATTTGAGAGTATTCAGATTGTTAAAACTAAAAGTTAGAATCATATAATTTGTTCATTTTCATTTTTTAATAAATTTTTTTATAGAGCCATTGCACCCATTTTCATGAGAAAAATATCGTGGTAAACCACCCAACAAAAATATAAAAAGTATGCATGTTGACACACTGTAATGATTGTGTTTCAATTTAGCCCGGAATCTACTTAAACAACGTGAAATCTGGACGTGAAAGTTGACCAAAAAGCTGATATTGTTGCAGGAAGTCAATACTTATTCTGATGTATGAACGGCAACGGGCGGATACACGAGTTGCCAATCAAATGAATAGCATTTTTCTTGTTCTGCCCTGCACAGAAAGAACAAAAATATATATAAATCATAACACAACAACAGTAATAGTAATTCAGACTTTCTCTTTTAACCTAACTGCACAGGAGTGAACACGTCCCGAACCGAAAACTGTGGGCACAAAGCCGATACGTTTTAAAGTGTGGATTTTGTGAACCGTTCCACCCCTGATTACATATACAGACAGACAGCAGGGAAGGATCAAATATGGCACAGGTACAGAGAGGCCTCGGGCAAGAAGAACGCTTATTTCCCGCTGATGTGTCAAGGGTGAAAAACAACTCCCATCTGCTGAGCCATCTGAAAACATCCAGCTCCCCTCTTCTAGGACACTGTATGATAGCTTCATAGTATGCCAGGCTGCAGGCAGAGAATGTAGCTCCCGGGCAACAGCTGAGCTTTCGTGGCCATCCGGGGTGAACCAAGTGAGTCGCGCGTGTGTGTGTGGAAAGGAGTTGATATTTTATGTTTCCTATTCATCTAAATTTAGTCTGGCGTATCTGAAACGTATAAGCCAGATTGTCTGTGTCCCCCCCAAAAAAAAACTTGCCTGAAGGTAACATAAATCAGTGATTCAAATGATTTCTTCAGAGGTTGGCTTGTTTGAACGGTGCACTGCAAGCTTAATTTTTACTTTGACTTTGTTGCTCTCTACAATGCACAATATTTCCATAAATTGGCCGTGTCTATTAGAATGTGAAAAATAGTCACACTGCAGGAACAGTCACTGAGGATCAGCTTCATTTAGGAACTGGCATCGTTGAACTTCATGACAGGCTATGACTCAGACAGATCTTGGCTTTTACACTCACTTCATTTCTCATTTGTATTTATTTATTTTTGTCGGGTGTATTATATTCACATTTGTCAAAACCAGTTGATGTGGAAAGTAATACCTCCCGATTTCAAATATGTGGACTGCATAATCAGGGCAGAGAACACAGGGCATCTCCTTGATACAAAAATCCCAGAGTCATACAACGTGAAATGCCTCTCCCACCTTGCCCATTTAGAGCACCAAATTACCGGTATGTTGTAACCAACACACAAGTCACTGACAAAGCCAAACAGGTCTCAGATGGAAAAAAAAAACAACAACAAAAAAATAAAACATCAGGGTCTTGCCAGAAAGAGCACCCTCAGATCTGCACACAGACTGGTAGAAATTTCAAGACAGCTGCCTTTCAGGGTGATTACACCAATATCAGCTACGGCTGAAGCAGTTACCAACACAGCCAAATGTACTGAGGCTTTATCCATCATTGATTTCCGAATCTGTTAGCAACACGGCACAGAGGATGCCACTGTCAGCAGCAATACGCGTCTATGTAGCTGAATACCCTTCGCCACCTTCATGCCGGCCAGCTCGAACCATCAATCTGAGCAACCACAAAGAGGATTTAAACAGGGCCAAGCCCGGAAAACAGAGCACCCAGACAACATCGGGGGACGAGTGTTAAAAGTTTGTGCTGACGACGTGGCAGATGTCCTGACTGACATTTTCAGCACCTCACTGAGTCCAGTCACAGTCCCCAGATGCTCGCAACCATGATCCCAATAAGCAGTTGTGTCCCGTCTGAACAACTACCGAATGTCACTTGACGAGAAAACCTTCCCTGGAAACAACAAAATAAATTGACAGGTTTTTAGCCCCAAAAGTCAAAAAGTGTCCTTTACAATATTTTCTGTATAGCTACCACAACATCCCACACATGAAAAAATAAATTAAAAAACAGTTTAGTAGTTCTATACAGACAATGGAAGGTTTTGACTCTGTTCATTACTAAGATAGAACGCAGATCAGAGACGAAGGGAGATTTTACGCATGCGCATGGAGAAGTTACATCACAGCACCACTAGCCACCTGGCGTACAGACACAGTAGAATTACACACACTGTCTGTGTGTGTAATTCTAAACTGTCTTAAATTAAATTAATACTGTCTGCAAACAAGAGTATGCCGACAGTATTTTCTTGTATTAACGTGAAATCAAAAGTGGAGACAATATACCACTTTTGCATCTTCTGTTTGGATCAGCATAAAACAAACATATCTTAAATTAGGGGTCTCCAAACTACAGCCATACATTATTAGTATGTTGAATTTACTAATTGATGTAATTGGGCCAACGAAGCCGACTGTTTGTCATGTCTCCATTTATTATTGTGTTCCATGGTTTTTGGATGAAAAAAAAAAGCCGGGGCCAAAAACTGACCTCTGAAAATGTGCAAGGGTCATGCCCCCTCTGTCCTTCTGCGCAACATAAGCTTATGGATATTGATATTGATACAGCTATTTTTTCCCCCACTATCCGGTTGTTTCATCAAAGCTTTCACTATGTTACTGACCTATTTTGTATAACTTATTCCTTTCTTTCTTTCCCATGTGGAGGTGCTCCCGCTCGCCAATCACGAAAGCATTACAGTTGCAATAATTATTTTAGAGGAACCGTGCCTCAAGTGTCAATCAATCAATCAATCAATCAATCAATCAATCAATCAATCGCCCTACACATACTGTAGTTGGTGTAATGTGTGCAGCACTCAACCTGGCTTGGCTGTTAGCAGGATGTGTTTTGGGATGATGACTCTGTCCTCTGAGTTGCGAGCCCAATCCACCATGCCTCTCCAACCCTTCATCGGGAAGCTGATATCTGCATTACTCAGCACAGGACGCTTGTGGATGCTTAAAACTGGAGCAAAAAATGACAACGTTATTAACATATTACCTAAGAATATCTTGTATTAAATTTGTCTGTTTAAAACAACAGACCAGTAAAGAGTAATTGGGAACATTGAGAAACTGCACACAATGGTAGATTCAGTTTAAACATGCGATTTATTTTTAAACCTCCAATAAAGTATGTTAAACACAACAAATAAAGCAAAGGAAAAAAAGAACAATTGATAATGTTCAGAAGAGTAGTTATACACAGTGAGCTATATATATGTTTGTCGTCATTGGTCATCTTTCTCCTCTTTCTTTTATATATATATATATTGATGTAAATATCACTGTTCAAGAACGACAATGGCGATGAACATAAATATTTGTCAAGGCTTACCGATGTTGTCAGTCACTTCATACATGTCCTGAAAGTCTTTCATTCTCAGACCGACGACATCCACAAAGTCCTCAAACAGGCGGAACAGCTCTTTGATGTTTGGACCCAGCTGTGAGAGACAATGAAAAATACAACAAAAGATGCATTTTATTCAAAACAAGTATGCTCTCTGAATGGCAATTTAACTTATATCTTAGTGTGTACTTTTTCTTTTGTACACCATACAGATAGCTAGAGCTGGGCGAAATTACGCTACAGTATATACCGTATATCTGAAGATGATAGAACATATTCTATCCTGTGACTTTTCTACGATCACATCTATTGTCATTTGTCATCTGCAACAAACTGCATGTAATTAGAACGCCAAAGCCCATCAAACGCTGTCAATCTTATGCCACTCAACTGCCACTAGGTGGAAATGAACAACAATATTGGGAAGTGAAACATATCCATTGTCGCCCGACATTACAAAGGTACGGTGCAAAATTAAATTTCACAGTCAATGACAATTATTAAACAACGATTTGAGCGAATGCAAATAACGAATATTACTACTTGAATCATAAGTAGAAACAGAATCATTTTTACTGGCCAAGTATGTAAAACCCACAAGGAATTTGTCTGTGGTCGTATCGGCTACACTTGTATTGGAATAACAAGCAACTATGATAAACAAAGACATGGCAAGTATCGAGAAACTTTCCGTAATGTAAGGGCACCATTGTGCAGTAGTACCACCCAATGACAGCTGTGCGACAGTGTGCAGAGTCATCAAGCAGAGATAACATGATCGATCAGTTGTGGGATCGAGTACTATGACGATTGTTCAGTTGGTGCCGATAATCATTGCACCATTTTTAAGTGACCAGTAGCAGTAATTGTCGTACAATTTCAGGTGTGGAATTACACAGAAAGTCCTTGAGCGCTTTAAAGTGTCTAGTGCTGTGGAATATTGATCAATGACAATTGCTCAAGTATGTAGAGAGCTGGAGCTACAATGATTGGTGCGATATACTGTTCCACAGGGGTGTACAAAAAGCAAAGATAGGTTTGGGTTACGGTTTAGGGAGTTAATGGCGAGAGGGAAGACGCTGTTTAACCTACCAAGAAGAAACGAGTAATTATTAACAATTATTTACAAAAAAAAAGTTCCTCAAGGCATGCTGGGTACACCTTCAAACTGCACAAGCATAGCAGTTTGCTTTATAAAAACACAAAGAATAACAAAACTCAGATTCACAGATTTGTTTACATATTTCCAATAATTGAACTGTGGAGACCATCCCAAAAAGCGTGTCATCTGCAGCCGAGTAGTCAGCTGGTCGAGGCAGGATGGCAAAGCAACTAGCTATAGCAGGTCTAGCAACAAGCTTTGGGTGGCTTCTACTGCTTGCTAAAAACAGCGGTTTCGCTTCTAAGTCAGTAATCACGGCCTGCATTGCTGGCAATAAGCTACACTCCTTTCAGTCATTGTTCATATTTGTTCAGGGATTACGCTCATTAATTAACAGAGGAAAAGATGGAGAAACCATGCCAATTGCTAAACTAACCCAATGTTATCATGACAGACCAGAATAATGTGATTGGGTGAATCACACTTCACAGGGGTCTCGTTCGTTAAAGTGAAGTGTATCCAACTTTGGACAGCAAAATACAAGGCAAATTATTAAGAGAAAATTCGACAAAATAATGATCGTCACGTTTGTGAGTGGCCTAAAACATGGGGCGGCAAGCTTTTTGACTTGCGGACTAGAATGGGTTGTAAAATTGTAAAAAGAGGCGCCGGGCCAGGAACATTTGGATAGAGTGTTTGGGCCAGATATACAAAAAGCATTATGTGTAGTGTGGAAACCACAGAGCACAGTAAGCCCACGCAAATCAAAGTACAACGCGATTTACTAACAGTGCGCACTGAGGGCTGCACCTTTCAGATGTACAAAATAGCTCTCAGCTCGGCCGCATGTTTGTGTCAATCAACATGGAAGATGCGGCGTTTCCACACTATCTGGCAAACTACCGTGAGGAAAAAAATGGAAATAGATAAAAACAGCACATATAAAGTGATCTATTCAACCTGAAGACTGCATCTGTTTTAAATAAGCTTCAAGTGAAGGCGAAAAGTTAAAGAAAACATGTATTGAAAGCTGATTAATGATATCACTTTCAACATTCAAAACATATAGTTGCTCAACAAAATATACAACCCCCCCAAAAAAAAATAAAATAAATAAACACATATATACACACACACATACAATTGCAAAAAGGTGCAAATATATAAAAATGACCTTTACCAGTTGAGCTTCTTCCCATCGCATTCGGTTTTCTTCCATTAGTAGATTACTAAGTGACTGGACAAAGTTCTAGAACAGAAAAAATATGTTTCATCATAAAATACTTGACAAATCGGAAAGTTTATGATGTTCTATCAAACAATTTAATGTTCCAATGTATAAATTAAAAAATCTTGTGACAATTTAATTTTGACAAGCACGTATTGACATTAAGTTGAAAAATTAATACGTATACTACAACAGAGAGGCGGGCATTCCATCAGTACTGACAGAGGGTCAGTACTGATGGCCATTTTGCTGACGAATGACGAGAAACTTGGAAAAAAAAAACAATGGACGGAAAGCACCGATGGAAGCGGGTTTTCGTTCATTCGTTTTTGTCTGGAAGGTCTGTCAGTCAGTCACTGGCCGTCACCCGTTTTGCTGACGAAAAACACTCCTGTCTCATGTGTGTTAGTTCGCGGGACTGAATACAGCCGCTTTGACTACATATGGAAACTGTTTGTGCTCCCAGTGCAGTCGGTGACGGTATGCATCAAAGAGCTGTAATCCGCCAATGAAGTAAGAAAAGGAGAAGGATTTGAAGGATTTATATAATTCAAACATATGCAGGCAGTGCTAAAGTACGCACAGGACAAAAGAGGAGGAAGATAGAGAAACAGAGAGAGAGAGAAAGACAAAGAGAGAATAGGGCCTGTATTAGAATCGTGTTGAATATCGTCAGGCAAGACAACAACTAATTAATGAGCTAAGTCAGAAAGTAGTTTTGAATATGAGAGATTTTACAGAGAAGTTCTGAATTAAGGTTTACATTTATATACTGTATATTTTTTTGAAAGAGTAGGATAAAATAGGAGGTTGTGAAATAATATCATGCAGACCCACACTCCAATTCAGAAAGTGGCTGTAACACGCGAAAATTTGTTTGCCAACCGCCAAAAGACAGAAGAAGAAGCAGATATCGAATAAAAGCATCGATAGTCATGGCAACTTGGTTTCGGTTTCCACAAGGATTAATGAGGCACATCAATCCACCGCAATTGTTCCTTTGGTTACAATGTGACACAGGTTTCTGGTTATTACCCTCATGTCTGCACTGCTGGGACTGTAGTATGCCCTCCTGAAGATCTCTGTCATGTTCTTCAGCACATCCAAAATGGCCTGCAAATCACCACTGTAGCTGGTGCCATCACTGGAAGTCACCCTCAGTTTAGTCATCACTTCCGAGAGTCCATCACCCACAAGGCCTCGCTGTGCTTTGGATAAATGTTCTCGAGTCTGACAAAAAGAGTTTGACCGTAACATTTTTTGTTCATTATAACAACATAGCATAAGGTGTAATTAATTATAACTTAGAGAGTTCCGCATGATGGTTGGGGAAATTGAGATTTGTCAAACTACATCGACATCTGATTTTGAATTTCGAAGTCTGAACTGGAATCGTTAAATAAAACGCCTCTTTCCTTTTTTTTTTAAATTAGATGTTTAAAATCTCAAAAATCTTCAATGTTAAAAAAAAAAGTACATTCGAATTTGACCTCAGAATATACGACAAGAGGTCAACATCCAGGTAACCATGGAAACAAACAGGGAGAAGCATTTGTCCTCGATATAATATGGCTGATGGATGAGTTGATACATCAAGGTCATGGAATGTATTGATTGTGGTGGCTAACGAGCCAACAATCTTCATTGATGCTAATTACCTCACTTCCGGTAAACACAATTGATCGTGCGTTTGTGTGTGTGTGTGTGTGTGTGTGTGTGTGTGTGTGCGTGTGTCTTAGATCCACAAACAAATATTGAGTCATGTTTTTATTCTTTGATTTTCGATCACCAATAGTAAATGGAAAGAACAAATGATCCATGGATTGTCTCAATTCATCGAACATCGAGCCATTTGGGATCCATTGTTCAAGTGACAGCCAGTAGAACGGTAGCCCCTTTTACTGACCACTTGGCTACCAAATTATGTGTATCGAGTCCATAGTCATATAATTGGATGTTTTATTAAGTGGGTTGGTCCATTGCAACTCCGAGACATCAAATACACAGAGACCTCGCCTTGAGCTGGTTGGCCTGTTGCTCGGATAGGTAATGTTGGCAGGCTTATAGAATGTGTCAAATCTTCCTCCAAACTAATTCATGTCATTGAAGTGAATTTAATCAAGTGCCTTCTTCAAAGTGAACGGGTTTCATACCTGTCATTCATCCGTTCACACGCAGAGGAATACATTAGGAAATCAGTGCACTATTAAAGGTTGTTGCTATATATCGCAAGATGTGGTCTTGCAATGTATTGACTTTGCATTGATTATAATGAATTAGCTTAGAATACGTTGAGCCTACATATTTTGCCGCAAGAATATATTTCTTTCATTAGATAAAAATGTAATTTCTTGAGGTATACGTTAATTATGGCAATGATACCGAAACTGCATTTTTTTTTCAATATTATGCAGTCTGTAGTCTGCAGTGGTAAAGTCAATCACACTTTATAAAAGCTAAATAATATGTAGGTGCTGGCTCTCAGGTGTCAGAGATCAGATGCCAGCATTGTTGCTGTAGGATCTCAGTCATTGACATGTAAGGCAAGAACAGCAAGCAAAATACAAAAACAAGACTCGATACCAGATTACGGGAAGAAGTTGGTGTGTGTTTGACTAAAATTTGATGGCTCCATTTTGAATTGTTTGCTGTACATACGACCCCTGCCTCACTGTGCATGCATTCGCGGCCATCTTGGAGATGGCAACATCAATAGACAATCAGTCAATCCACAAAACACCAAACGACAGTCAATGGAGCAGTTTGCTATTGGCAGAGAAAATTAGGCAATATTTTGTAAAAGGATGAACTAACTTGTGTTAGTCTTAGCCACAAGTAGGTTATGAATCTGGTTTCCGTTAGCAAGATATGGGTCTCATACAAGTATGACACGAAGCGAGACCCCATTACAATTGCGTCTACTCAATAAGGTAGGAAGGCTGTAGGTGTAACACAGGTTCTGTGTGTGTGTGTGTGTGTGTGTGTGTGTGTGTGTGTGTGTGTGAGTTGACGAAAGCCTTGGATGCTTTTAAGAAGTTGGTACTCAGCAAGCAGCAGGAATTCAATGAAACACAGGTAGAACACAAAACCTCACATCGTGTCACTCTTATTAGCCTTGCCATGACACCATTATAAAAATGTCCACTCAACAAAAAAAAAACTTGGAAAAGAAGAAAGGACTTTCCAAATTGGTAGTCCCATGCCTAGACTGAGGGTCACCTTGTGTATTAAAGCAAGGCTTGAAATAATCAGTTTTGCATCACAGTTTGCGAGACAAAATAAACATAGTGCTGCCAAATGTGAGTGCAACCGAAACCAACTGAGTGAATGTTAAGCCCGTAATGCATCGACATTGTTCCAAGTATTAACAAAAAAATAAACAACAAAAAATCATCAGAGTGGCCAAAAATATGTCGATACCTGCAGCCCTACATTTCACCGCCTCATTATATTGTCTGGTAAAATCCTTCAAGTCATCGGCATTAACCTGACAAAAATTGATACTCAAAATTTGTACTGGTGCTGCTCAAATGAGGTCATTGATTAGCAAAATTCCTCCTTTAAAAAGAAGCGTTTTTAATCGAGTCTTGTAAAGTGTATAAATAGTCACGTTTGACATTAGAAAATTGTTCTCTGCGAAATTGTTCCAGAAATTGGTTCAAAACATTTTTTAAGCCAAATTTTCACAATGCATCATTATGATGATGATTCTTGCTCTTATCTGTTAATGTGGTGACTTGAGACAGAGTAAAATATTCTATATTTTCAGAAAGTCAGAAAATGAAAAGATAATCTTTTATGGTATATGATAAGTATGCAGAAAAGTAAGGGACAAATGGTTTGATTAAATATGTTCCCAAATAACACTCGTTGGTCTCATTTGTTATGAAAGGGAACGACGATTCATGTTTGATGTAAAGTACAATCGAAATGTGTGAGTCACATGACTTAATCTCAGTACAGTGTGTTCTACTAGGACACCATTTTTTAGGCACAGCCAAGGTAGCCTGAGAATCTCATTGCCGCTATTTGCACATAATGGAAAATGTAATTGCTATGAAACTCACCAAAGTTTGTATGCTGCGATAATCATTGGAAATGCACTTCATATAGGTTGGATTCTCCCAGTATGCCATACCCTCCTCATCAAGGATGCAGCGACGCAAAATCAACCCTGTAATGAGACAGATGTAACTATTGTTGCATATTGCCTGTGCGTATTTTACGTTGCAATGTTTTCTTGGACAGTAGGCTATGTGTCTCGGTGGCCGATGCTAACCCATTGCATTGGGAGGACATCGTACTGCTGCTGTATCTCCAGCAGGAGTCATCTTCCAAACAACGTTTGAATAGTTGTCCTCAGCACATATTTCATGAGGCTCTAATGACACCAAAATATGAATTAATTTGTTGAACATCACAAAAATCAGATAAACTACCAGTCAAAGGTTCGGACACTGTCATAATGATTGATTAACTGTGTCAAAACGTTTGACTGACTGCAAGTCAGGACAGGGTAAAATATACATTTTTACATTTCTCAAAGTCAACAGAGAAAGAATCAAGCAGAATGTTGGATTTTATTTACCCGGGCATCTTTTTTCATTACAGTGTCGGACCTCTTCTCGTTCTCCAGGGCAAGACTGTCCCCCAAAAAACGGCCCATAACAAATTCTGTTTCTCTGCTGTCTACCACCGCCACAAGTCTTGGAACACCCTGACCATAAAGACCATGGCTGCCACCTCCCATCCACTGAAAGGACATTTACAATGTTAGCCCATTTGCACAAAAAAAATGGAATTGGTTGATACACAGGAGTCATGGGTACAGTGTAAGGACATGTATAAAGTGTAAAAAGTCTCAATAAACATGTTCTCTCCCCTACCAGGGCATTCCCCAAGGAAGCAGTCAACAGTCTCCAGCCACTCTCCTCTACATTCAGAACCTCCGTATGAGGGGCCGTTACACTCTCTTGTTCGTTGCGTGGTCCCATTAGAGCAGGAAGATGAGCAGGAACTCCAACTTGACCACTCATTCCATTCGCCATCCACTGAGAATTGTCAGGGAAGAAAATTTGCAAAGCACAAAAAGACTCGAAGAGTTATGTGTATCATTACGTTTTGACAGCACAGTGGCACATCATTTGCTCATAGCCATTTTTGTGTTTGATGTCTTCATGGAGGAGCCATTGCTTGTGACGTAGACCCATCTTTCTGACACTGGGCAACAAACTTCACTCCAGAATGCTCTGATAGTTTTGCTTTGATATTATACCCGACAAAGATTTAAGACATCCTGCAAAATCAACCCAGAACATACAGTAAATGAGCCTTTGCTATGCTTCACAGGTGTAATCCTTGATGATAGAATGACTAAAAACTTCCCATAATTGTGAAAATTTGTCTTTATGTGCACTACAACTGGCTGGTATACATCTGTATTTAAATGCATGAATACTGGTGCAACCACAGAACAATTACAGACAACCACCTCACCTTGAGTAAATGTGAGACGCCGGCCTTTTTTCTACAGAGAGAGCGAAGAGTAGTCATGGTGCTTTAGAATTTATCCAACGCCAATGTAAACACGACACTCTGCTGCTGAATACTATAAATGAACAGCAGTGGGCTGATGGTGTCCCCGTAACTTTAATAAGCCAAACTCAAAAGCTGTACGCTGGAATTTCTAGCAACATGGGTCCACCATGAGTTCAAGCACAGGTCCACCACCAAAACAGTTAGAACCTGGCCAGACAATGCACTCTCCAAATTACTGGACTGCGTTGAACAGAAAGACTGGGCCATATTTGAAGACCAGGAGCTGGAAATCTTCACAGGATAGTTCGAAACTACGTCACGTTCCATATTGGGAATGTGCAGAGCTGCCAGAGCTCATCTCAGAAGGGGAATTAAAGCAGACAAGACGGCCCATAAAAGGAGCATTGAGATCCACCTGTCCAGCCACAATGCACGAGATGTGTGGCAGGATATATAAATCATCACAAATTACACGGATAGTCAGGTAGCGCTTTATCGACACTATATGGTAGCAAGAGCACTATACAGAGATTCACATTCCCCCTTTCACACAGATTCAGACACCAATGGGCGGGTGCTGCCTTGCAAGGCACTGTAAGAACCGTGGTGAACAAATTCAAATCATTGTAGCAATTTTCAGTACCTTTGTGTATGTGTTTATGGTAATACATTTTATTGATAATACCTTTTAAACACACAATAGATGTTACATTAAGTTTCACAGAAAACAGATGCATTGTGTGTCTCACCTGGACAGACAGCTATATTACAGAATTTAGTCTGTTTCTCTGGACCATCACAGGGATCTCCTCCAAACTGGGGAGGGGTGCAGGTTCGTGTTCGGGATCTATAACCTCTGCCACATGTTGACGAACATAAACTCCATGGTGACCATTCATCCCAAGCACCGGCCACTGCAAAAAGAGAAGCTAGATTATGAGTTACATATAGCGACACCAATATTATTATTGTCAAACCCATTGGCATTTTTTTCCATGATCATATATTTTGATAAAGCATTTGTTGTTGAAAGCCTTTTTCTGTAGCTTAAGGCCAAAAAATATTCACATTGAGGGTGAATAGTATCCTAAGTAGAAGATTGGGAAAGCTCCAAGGAGTGGGGAAGCATCGAGGAGAGGGCTTGGCAAGTGCAGAGGGCTGAGTCGACGGACTGGGAAAGGGAACTTACCCGGACAAACAGCAGGGTTGCAAGTTCTCTGCTCCTGCAGTGGCCCACTACACTGGGTACTGTACGAGGAGGAGACACAGAAACGAGTGCGACTCTGCCAGCCCTCCCCACATGTAGCAGAACACACACTCCATGCTGACCACTCCTCACCTGAGGTTGAGTCTATTGAGGAGGAAGGGCGGGTCAAGAATGGGAAAGAAGAAAAAAAGGAAGAGGAAAGGAGAGGGCCATAACTAATTTGCATGCAGGATTGAGCCTCTGGAGGATTTGTGTGATGACGGGTTGTCTCTTGGCATTTTAGATGCATGCACATTTGTCCTACGGGACAGATCAGGATGTTGAATTCCACAGATAATTTAAAATATGTTTCTAAAAATGTGTTGGAAGCCTTCTGACTTATAATCAGGACGCTTCAACTTGCCCAACCAAATGATCCAATGGCCTAAGCAAAGCTGAACGTATGACCCCTTTTATAAACATTAAACGCAAAAAGTCTGTATCAGATACAAACGGGGACCAACCAATCATTTGCATTCAAATGTGTACAGGGGAATATTCTAGTATTTGCTGGTGTGGCTGAGACAGTTTAGACTCTCCATTTACTTTTTAGGGAAATTAGCTCCTCTGGCTTAGGATATGTCAGTTAACTTGGGAGTGACAATCCAGATATTCACAGCTAAGAAGCAGGGAGACAGACAGACAGACAGACACACAGACACACACACACACACACACACACACACACACATATATAGATATACTGTACATGTACATGTACATATACATACATATATATATATATATATATATACATATATATATACACATACATACAGTATATATATACATATACATATATACACTCGCACACACACACACACACTTGCATATGTGTGTAAATGTTCACCTTTAGTCGACAAGACGGACAGACAGTAATGACAGATACAATTTACGAAAACTTGCGTGCAAGGAAACAGTGAAAAAAAATACCCTGATGGCTTGCCTAAATAGTTTCTCTTTCTCCTTAGGCGAAGGCATAATGTACGCACATGAACAGGCAATTATCACTTGCCTGATGCAACTGGCGCCTTCAACCACAAACATCCCGCTTTGTCTCACAGCAAAGTGATAAAAGCGGTATCAGAGAGAGAGGAACACAATCTCATTTGGACTATTTTACATTTATCATACTCACTAGTGTTCCTCTCGGGCAAACTCAACTCAGACTCCCATGTGTACTCTGTGTTGCACAAAACACGCAGAACCAGGTCTCACATATGCAGGCATGCAGGGGAGAGATTCGGAGGTGTACAAAGAGTGATGCAGTACTTGGGCTGGGGTGGTGGGGAAGATGACTTGTTCAAGGATACCTCCAAAGTAGCCAACAAGCAGACTCACATGTCTCCAACAAGTAGTTGGAGAAATGTGTGCAAGTAGTTGGAGACAGGTTCTGTGTGTGTGTGTGTGTGTGTGTGTGTGTGTGTGTGTGTGTGTGTGTGTGTGTGTGTGTGTGTGGTAAACCAAAAGCTATTGCAAGGGACCTCTCCGTCTAACTGTCTTACCTGTCTGAGGGTTTTGCTGTCCACTGTGTTGCTTGTCTCCATCATCAAGCTGCTTACGACTGTCCACTGAACGAAGTGACTGACTTCGAGAAATTTGCAGGTCTTTATCTAAGAGAGTAGGCCAAGGGTGAGAGTGGTAGCAGGAGTTAGAAATAAACTCATTAAGTTAGAAATAAAGGCAGCTTGATAGATACGTTTTGAGGTGCAACATTTTCTTGTCATTTAACTTTCATTCGAATAAACAGGAAAACCATATTTATGAAAAACAGCATGTAAGTAAGCACTTTAAATGAATCATGAATCACAAATCGACATGTACAGTATACTCACATCACAAATTATACTGTATCCTTCAGGATTGGAGAATACCGTGTACCACCGTTACATATTCACAATACATAAAAAACAAAACAATGTCCTATAACTTATATTATGCTATGCTTACATTGCTATATATGGTGAAATACAAATACAAAATATCATATATGGGAATATATCACTTAATGTATTGCATATTTTCCTATATATTGCAAGGGGAAACACCAGCCAAGATCATTTGAGGTACTTCTTCGTTATGCCATCCATTTGGTGCACCAGCAAAACTAGCATCATAACAGCCTCATACTTCAAGGCAGTTACGATTACCTTGGGTCCCAAATGACAAGCTATGGCCCGACCCAGAGCGAGTTACGTCGCAAGCTGGCTGACATACCCAAGTGTGACTGGCAGCTTGCGCAGTGATGAAGTAGCCAGCTCGTAACCATGAGAACTAATGAGAATTACACAACAGATTGAGCACTGGAATTTCATACGCACGTTGGGGTCATATGCTTCACTTGAAGTGGAACTCCCATGCCCGATTGGTTATGAGGGATTCACTGAGCACCCTGACTCCTGCTTGGAGGGAGTGGAATAAAAAATATAGATTGGCAGCCAATCTTGTACATTTTTTTTTTTTATATTTGGAACTATCACGACGTGTTACTGGCATAACACATTAGTGTTCAATGATTTCCGTGAACATTGAACAGCACTGCAGACTGCAACATCAACACCCATTTGCAGTATTGCGTTTCAATGACTACGTTTCCATGCAGTCAAAAACTCAAATATCAGCACTATTCAGGTTTTTAAAGGCCATTCGTTAAACTTGCGCAAAAACCCCAAATATGCTTCGGGCTCCCCCTTTTCTAACGCACATATTAGATCATGTAAACAGGATCAGGTTACCTCCTTTCGAACGGTGCATTGATTTGTGTTCTGTGCATGCTCCGCGGCGTTTTCACATTATTTTCTGTCTCTGCATCGAAAACGACACAGTGTGTATACTCACAGGTATGTACATGTGCATAAGTCATAGGAGCATATGGGGCACAGCTTGCCGGCAATACACACACAGAGGTCAAAAAGCAGCACAAAAACACTTTTTGGAGCGAGGAGGAAATCGACTGCTTTATTCCTGTGGTGAGTGACATGAAATGTTTGGTTGAAGGTAGAAAATAACAAGCAGAAATTACGCCTATTTGCATCACGATGCCTGTGCATCGCTGTTGAAATTGGGTTATTCAAATCCGGGAGTAACTCTGTCTGTTCATTCATGTAAACAGTTTATTCCGCATGTTCTAGAAGTTCAAACGTTGACCTTCACTCAAGTAGTCATGTAAACGCAATCTATGTTCTTCAGGTGCAAAACGCAATTTTTTACTTGTAAACTGCAATTTGTGAAATTGTTTATTTAGATCGTTGGTGTGTATGAGAGGGAAAAAAATAATAATTGTGTTTTTAACTTATCTGATTGCACTGTGGCCCAATCATTTATTGTTGTTAAATGCAATGCCGCACAAGAGGCGATGGGTTTTTATTCTCTTTCAACTTGATTAGTGAGCCTGTTTATGGCGACCAATACTCATTTATGGACCAATAGACAAATTTATACTGCAGCATCACAAAGGAGTTAACACTTTAAAATCAATACAGATGGAAGGAAAAGCTTCCCCCTTAAAATGTGACAGATTAAACAACGTCACTTTTAAAGCTTGACTTGAAGACTGAGAATCTCTGTGTGGTGGAAATGCCTCAAACAGGGACAAAACAGCAATTTTATCTACACTAGTGCTACAAAAGGGTGCTTTACTGTTGTTGTGAGCATAAAGTCAAGTATTCTTGGGACACTCCAGGACATGTCTGTCACATTAACCTGAGCCAAGGAAGATCAAATGTGTACAAAAAACAAATATTGCATGTAGGAGATGTAGAGTTATCTCTGTAACCAGTCAGCATTGTACAGGTTCAAAAAGCAACGCAGCTCAAAGAGAAGAAAGAAACATGATCACCATCTAGTGCTTTGGAGTCTGTGTTTTCTTGGCCATTGATCAAATTACACTCAGCAAATGTAAACAGGGAGGAAATGAGAAAAGAGAGCACACTCTTGGTGCCGCTGTTATATTAATGTGTGCATCATGTAACTTAATTGTTTTTTTTTTTTAAACACAACATGAAATATTATTTTACTCAACTCCAGTAAGGTACAACAAAGTGCCAAATGGCATAAACGGCACAGCAAGGAAGTGAAATAATAAATTCGTATTACTTGATTTTGTAATTGAGATTGAAATCTTCCCCCATGTCATTGTCTGAAGAAAAGATACATAAAACTCACTTTTAAAAAGAAGATAAGATGACAAACATAGCGCTACCTCCCCAAGTGTTTGGGGAACCAAAGAGTGCATGATCCAGAAGAACAACCTTCAGCTGCTCTTTTGAATTATGATGGTTATTTTTTGTGAACAAATATGCATTATGAAAAGAAGATTAACTGCAGTTTTGAATGAAGGACAGACGGTCACTCCAAGCATAGGCTTTAAGCAAAGCAAGAAAAATGAGGAGGTAACTCCATTTGGGAGATAAGATTCTTTTTTTTCTCTGCGGGATATATTTATATATATATATATTTTTTTTTTTTGACGATGATGACAAGATGGACTTTTCTTCTTCCTCAATACTGGAACGTAGCTTCGTATTGTCTTCCTTGAAAACGAAATTTCTGTATGTCCTCAGTCATTCTGAAGGATTTTTCTGTATCCACGCATCCCGGGTCGCGGGCGCTGTAGAATTTCATCAATCCCCACCCACATGCCTGTTGTCAAACATATATCTTTTTTACTGTATTATTTAACTTCTTGGCATCCATCTTATGCTTCCATCTCAGCAGTGGGATGAGTGGATGGTTTATCTCCTGCAACAGTTCAAAATCCACCAGCTTTCAAAATCAATGTCTGCCACCAAACTAGTGCCCTCACCACTAACGCATACACACCTATTCAGGTAAAATCACATGCACACACAGAAAAACATGGATGCAGGCATGCAGGCATATGCACGCTCACACACACAAACACACGCACACAGGATGGAGGCCTCGTGTACAATTGCTCCACATTGACTGATTTTTGAGTGTGTTTTGACGTGAGTTTATGCGTGATCGGGGAAAGAGAAGTGGCTAAAATGACAGAGTGCGGAGTGAGAAAATACTTGGAAATGAAAATGCTGACAGAACAGGGGTGGCGAGTTCACATAAAGCTGTATGGTTGAGTGGAGGATAAGGCAAGTGCTGACACCCAGAGGACAGAAGCAGTCAACTGCACGTTGGAGATAACAGGCAGTGAAAGGAAGAGCGAGGGGAGGCGAAGAGGAGGCCACAAAGGGAGCCAGGGACAGACTGAGGGGAAAAAAAAAGTAATAGGACAGATAAGACGAGGGGAGGTAATTGAAGTACAAGTGGAGAAGACTTGTCAAAAAATGACTTGACCATATGGATGCGCATTCATATTTCCATTAATGTAGTTGCAACGCGACATTTTAATTAATTTTATTTAACTGAACAAAACGGATGAGTTCTTGCTTTGAATGGCAGCTTAGGCCCTCTTGTGTGAATCCTCGGGGGAGGATGGTGGGAGGGTCCTTCTGATTCTTCAAATAAACGATGAATATGCATTTTAGGTTTATTAAAGATTCTTTATTGTGCATAGGTGTGAATGTTGAGGCTGAATGGTTGGCAGCCTCCACTGTATGTGCTCTGCAATTAACTGGCTGCCAGTTCAAAGTAACTTGTCGATGCCCAAAGTCAGCAGCAAATCTTGCTCACACGTGACCCTAATCATTTTTTTTAAACAAACAAACAAACAAAAAAATAGATGTACAAATAAAAGGAAATTCAGTTCTCACAATTGCATCTGTTGCATTCTAATAGAGGTCCCCAACCACCGGTTTGCGGGCCGGTCCTGGGCCTTGGCCCGCTTGGGAACGGGCCGCACAGAGACAGACCTGCGAGCCTTGTGTACTTGTCTCAACCGGTCCGTGACACAAAAAATAAATAAATAAATAGATAGGGACCGCTGCATTACACCCCGCAAAGAACCAGAACACAGAAAGTGTGCAAAAACAGTGTTCTGTTGGTCCTCTTTTGTAGGTATTTATTAAAAAAAAAAAAAAAATCATGAGCGATGAACATATGTACTGGGTAAATCACAGAGGTGATTGCTCTAAGATTGCAAGGGAAGCTCAGCTTCCCCTAAAATGTCAAAAAGTAAGTGATCAAATATGTGTGTGTACGTACAATTTTGTGGACATGTCATTGACTAAATATGCGCTACAATGCGCTCAACTTTTGTTGCGAATCAGCTTCTTATTACTGGTTATGACGCGACTCTCTTCTCATTCATTCCCTCAGCTTCACTGTGCTTTAAACTGTGTGGACGCTGAGCGTCGACAGCGGAGGCTGGGCGTCTAGAGAGTTCAGTGTAAGTTGTCCCAATGCATTGAAACGAGACGAGTCATTGGATAAATGCTGGTTTTGTCCCGCCCATCGGACGCTCAGCGTCTCTGGGAGTCTATGGACAGTGGGCGTTTATCGGCTGGCCTGGACTCTCAGCTTTTCTGCATGACGATTGGATGGTCTGTCTGAGGCTGAATCTGTTTTTGATTGACAGTGAAATGAGCCAATCACCGATCTTATGGTGAAGGCATCCTTGTCATTTTTTTGAAAAGGAATGGGGAGTAGAATTCACGTATAAATAAACGGACACATTTTATGATGTATGCCGAAATTGAGCTTCCCCTCTTTGACAGACCAGCATCCGCCACTGGTAAATCATATTCGCATAACCAAAGGTGGGCAATTAATTTTCCAAAGGGGCCATGTGGAAACCTCAATTGTGTTGTATATTCATTTCATGTATAGTATTTATAGAACATTTGGGGCTTATTTCATTTGTCCACCTTAAAGAAAGACACATTAAGGGCACATGCACTACACTCAAGTCATAATGACTTTTAACAAAGATTGGCAAATCCACACAAATTAAATATTTGTATTCTGTTACGGTACATGACTGGTTATACTGTCACTGAGCGACAGTATAACCAATCTCACCTTCATGCCACTTGAGAGATTATTCAACTTGCTTAAGTGCTCATGACAAGTGACTAGATTGCATTTAAGATGAATGCCACAACCCGTACAAAATGAAACATCTTAATATTTCAGCACATGGGCATTATGGGGCATGGTGTGCCCTTCTGTCCACAGTTCAGACCTTCTGGATTTGAATCCCTCTTGCACTTTGTATCTTCCCGTTGTTTTCCATGTAATTCAGTTTTCTCCAGGTGCTCCAGCTTCCTCCCACATTCCCAAAACAGGCACGGTGGGTTAAGTGAAGACTCCAAATTGCTCATTTGTGTGAATGTGAGTGTCAATGGGCATTTATCTTTATGTGGCCTGCAACTACGGTAGCTGGCAACCGGTATAGGGTGGCCCCCACCCTCATCCAAACATCAGCTGGGATAGGCCCCACCTCACTTGATATACTGAGCAGCACAGAAAAAATGGGTGGATAGTCGAGCGCATACACATTTTCACTGGGATGGAGGCCAATTATAACTGCGAAACATACACAATTGCAGCAGGGATTAATGTTAAAAGAAAGAAAAAAATGGTCTCAATCATCTGGTCTATTTTCTGTAAATGAAAATGTACGTAGCCAATGTAGTACCTCCAACTACTTGGTCCTCCACATGAGGGGCTCACATAGTCTCATGTGCAAGCACACTAATTCCTGCGGCATATTTATTCATTAATGATTACCAGAACAACACAAAATAATCCAATAGTGAGGAAAGTTGTAGCAATACAATGTTGAATTATAAAGTATGGCACACCCAACCATACTGGAAGCCGAATAAGTATAGCAGTGTGAGTGTGGGCCAGGGGGAGAAAGGAGAGGGATGGAGACAGAGTGGTCACGGTGTCAAGTTCTACACTTGACTGCAGTGCACTCAACATAAATTGCCAAGACTATCATTAAAAAGAGCTGAAAAGTGAAGGGTTTGGAAATGCTCATTTTTTTTTTCAACAAAATAAAAAAAGGCGAGTCCTTTTAAAAGTGACAGTTAGATTTGATCATTTCACAAATTATTTGCTCCACAAAAATTACATTCTAATCAAGGTTTGATTGTTTGTTCAAAATGTGTCTGTGACATTTACAAAATATTCACACAGAAAAGAGATCTATCCACCCAATTTTCAAAACCATTTGTTCTCATTAGGGTCTTGGGTACCTGCAGGCTATTCAAGCTGACTGGGAGGCACGGTAACACTCTGGCTTGGTTGACAGTCAATCTCAGCGCACATACTGTATAGATAAACAACAATTTAAGGCACATCCGCATGTAGGCACAATTTAGATAATTCAGTGAATCTAAAAATCATGTTTTGGAGATGTGAGAAGAAACAGGAGTACCAGATGAAAACACAAGCACAGACAGAACATTCAAATTGCCCACGCAGTTTGAGATTCAAACTATAAGCGGTTCGGAAAATAGATGGATGGCTGGATAGCCTGACTGCGGGGCTGATATGCTAACCACATTTTCACTGTGCTGCCTGTACTATACTTGTTGTCGTTACATAGAAATAGCGCGTAGAGAGTCACTTCTTTAAGTAGAATGCATGGACAATAAAAAAGTGGAAGAGGTTACGGGTACATCCAGGCCACAGCCCGTGTTGGTCTCGAGACACCATGCTCTCCTTGAATTCAATATTTGGATGAAATACAGCAACAGGAATCGCCACATTTTAATTCTTCACTAGCTGACACCAAATTATTCAATGTCATTTTTTTTTTTAATCATGGTGAGTGGCTTGATTCAGGAAGGAACATTAACTATACACGAAATATTTAAGGTGTGGATTAATCCAAGGCTCCAAATAAGATGTTTTGCAATGCAGATTGCTAATCAAAACTCTTATTTTGCACCTCAATAAAACATTGAGTAACAAAACTGAGAATCACAATTTTTTTCCGATAACTGAATCGTGCAGAAAACTTTGCTGGGCGAATTTGCCGCAACATGCTTTTATCATCTATGCACAGGAAGTAGGCGGTCGACGCAAGCTCTAAACTCTGTGCCACCTATGCCAAACCAACTAACTAGCAACGGGCTTCAGATGGGTACTAGTGCAGCTCGACACATTTCAGAGTTCCCTTCTAAGTCCGTAATGTTCGCCTCCTTCCAAGTATCGTGGTCACGAAAGGATGACAAGTAGAACAGAAGATGGCAAATCCATGCTGTTTGCTCCAATAATTCCAGATTGAGGAAAGAATTGAATTGCTTGGGTGATCGAGTACACTTTTCACAGAAGTCGGGCTGGACTTGTGTTAAAACTGGAGCCTTTCCAACTTTGAAAAGAAACATGGAGGGCATTAAAGTATATTGATATAGTGTATTCAATATTCATTCCTGAGTTTAAAATTTCCATACAAATAAATGTTAGTTTTTAGTAGACCTCATCTTTTTTTTTTTCCTATCAACTTATCGTAGCTTTTTCAAAGGACCAAATAACCCATTAAAAAAAAAAAAAGTTTAAACAAATGTATATTTGTTTGAATTTGGCCCACTGAAAATGTTTCTTGACAAGAAAATAGTTTACTCCTATCCATCCATCCATCCATCCATTTTCTGATCCGCTTATCCTCACAAGGGTCGCGGCGTGTGCTGGAGCCAATCCCAGCTGTCTTCCGGTAGTGGGCAGGGACAACCTGAACCGGTTGCCAGCCAGTCGCTAGTTTACTACTATTCAAAATCATAAATAAAAGATTATATAAAAAAACAAAAACAATTGTTCACTCTTGTCACATTATTTTTATTTGATAAAACTCTTCCCTTCGGCCCCTGCGATTAACCTGTAAAAAAAAAAAAATGGCTCCTCAAAATTATAGTTGCTCCTCAAATGAAGTCACTGATTCGCAAAACTGTTCCTCAAAGAAAGAAAGTCATTTCGAGACTTTTAAGCCATATCTTTTGCTCTGCTTGAATTATTACAAAGATTTCACATCAATTTATCGTGGAGAAGGTGGTGAGAATTCATGCATCGGAGGTTCTGAGTTCAAATGTCTTGCTTTTCAACGAGAAGTTTAAATGTTCTCTCTATTTTTGAACTTTCTCCCAGTACTCCAGCTTCCTCCCACATTCCTAAAACATGCACGTTTGAATAACTGAAGACCCTCAATTGCCCATAGTGGCGACAGGGTGTACCACTCCACTTGCCCTAAATTAGATGGGATGGATTCCGGTTTACCCGTGACCCTGAAAGAGATGACTATACTACCATCATCATAAATACAAAGTATGAATTTTGTGTCCTTTTTCCAAGCATTTTGAAGTCCATCCATTCATCCACTGTCTAACCCGCTTTACCCTTACGAGGGTTGCGGGCATGCTGGAGTCCATCCCAGCTGTCTTCGGACAGCAGGCGGGGTACACCCTGAACTTGTTGCCAACGAATCGCAGGGCACATACATTTAGTAGTGTCATCTTACAAGGAATGTGTCTAGATGAAGCATGAATGTTCAATTTGTTTGAATGTGAAGCTAAATTAAATTCCCTTTCAAGGGCATCCATGACTACGTGTCACTCAATGTTGGTTAGGTAGCTCAATCAGTCTTACTTTGAATTATACCGTGGACATAAGCTATCACACCCCTCTGTTTCACATAGCAGCTCCTCATCTGCCAATCCACACTGTCTATAAATACATATCATGTCGGATACTCCTTGGTTTCAGGTGCAGGTCAGCCATCCAGACATTTCAATTCCGAAGATGGATGTCCTATTTTAGAGGGAGCGATTAAAAAAAAAAAAAAACAACAGCTCTTTCTTTAAGGTCCTTCAGCATGGGGATCAGATTTCCCTGTTTTTCAACAGTTGGATTGACAGCTCGCTTGGTGGTGCTTTATTTTTTTTTGTCCTCCTTGAATCGGGGCTTTATTTTTTTTGTCCTCCTTGACTCACACATCTTTGTTGCTGATAAAGCTTGCATGCACAGACAGTGACTTAGCAAAGTGACAGAACTCCCAGAGTTTGTTTGCAAAAGTTCCTTTTTTTTTTTTTTTTTTTTTTAAATGAATCAGGGGTCCTTTTTCTTCATCATTTTAAAATGGACTTTCATGTAGTTACAGTTTCAAATTAGCTGAGGGCTGCTTTCAAATTGCCCCGCATGCGACCGAATGGTGTTTCAGGATGTAACCTGCCTCTCAGCTCCCCTGTCAACCGAATGAAGGGCAAGTTCTACTAAAAAAACGGATGGATGGAGACTTTCAAACTTGACTTTTACACCATTTGTTAACACTTTTTCCCCCTCAGGAACAGGCTGTTTATATAACACCTGCCCAAGACTTTGTGTCCATGACTCAAATTCGCCCCCGCTGTGCTCTTGTGCTCAGGCCCGCTCTGCAGAGTCTGCATTCACCTATAGTGAATGTGTCATTATTTCTTTTCGAAATCTTTCTCCAAGTAACTTTAGCAATGCATTAACCATTCCATTTTAAACTCATAAGGGCTATGATATAAGCCTAAGGAACATATTCACAGGCATCCAGGGATCGCAGACCTAAACAGCCTCAGCTCTTTTGGCACACATACAAACCCATGGAAGCGCACACGAATGCAGATCTCTGAGCAATGCAGTTTAGTCTTCCCACGCTTTACAATGCTCTCATACATCAAGCTCTTGTCTCCCTCCCCACACATTGTGGGATGGTGACTACATTGTGACTCACAGAGAGACCGAGTGAGCGAAACAGCGGTAGAGGTGGACAAGGAGTTGGTACAGTGGGTGCTGGGAGTCGTATTATGGTAGGGAAAAGAAAGAGGTGTGCAATTATGACGTTTGGATGGGATGATGGAGAAGTGTGGGTAATGTGCTCGATGGCGCTGGGTGTGGGAAGGGAAGCCAGGTGAACTTTGTCAAACTAAGACGGCAAAACAAAGACTTGATAGTTTGTTGCGTGGGTGTTAGAGAATATATGCTCGGCAATCTTTTACTTTCCATACACAGTAAAACTGTCAGTAGTTCCGCATCAGATGTCCAATACTTCAGCAAACATAACCCCATCTTCAATTTTGCAACAAAGTTTCACCATACAAATGCGCAACACTATGATGTCACGTTAAAACTCTTGTTTTCCAAGTACAGTATGCAAATGTGATCCACCTCTCAGAGAAAATATGAGGCCACCCTTTGGGATCACGACTTTGATTCATCTTTGACCGAAGGAATTAAAAATGGATTTTGCCTGTAAGGTCGTCCACGGGATCACAGGCTTTTCCGTGCCACAACGCCAGTGAAAATCTTTTCAATTGGTGAGTGGTACGTGTGTTTGATAAACTTGAATTAAGACGTAGAAGGTGTGTCAGAAAAAACAAGCTAAACGATAACTGGGCCTGCGTTATTGTTCTCCTGCAGTGGTTGTGTTTGCTCTCTTTGTTTAGCTTGATTAATTACTCACAATTGACTTCAAAATGCATCCTGAGGGTGAAGGAGGATGCTCCAGATGATCAAGCAAGAAACTGTTGTTATGCAGAATGGGGTGAGGGGCAAAAAATGTATCTGCTCGTGAACAGGATGGATTTGTCGAATACAGTACTTTGCATAAAGAATGAAAAGGCTGGACACTTCATGAGAATATGTGGGATTATCGTTTAAAAAAAACAAAAACAAAAGTGACTACAAGAACAAGCGGTTTGGTCAGACAAAAGCGTATTTCAGAATGTTTCTGTCATTAAGGGAGCAGCAGTTAAAAAGCAAGTAATTAGGGGAGAAAAGGGCTTCTGGAGTCCCAAGTCATGCATGAAGTTGTATTTCGGTCACCCCGAAACAATTCTCGCAAAAAGAGGCATTTGCGGGATGCTCAGATGTACAAGATTTATTTATTATTCGCTGATGAATGACTTGGTAATTTGAATGGTCCAGACAGATTCTGAATGCTTGGTGGATGGCCACAAAGTTCGATCAAGGCTGTAATGTCAGAAAGGAAATGGCAGAGTGATGGTTTGAGCTGAAATAATCGAGAATGATAATGAAAGACCTTTTAGGGTGCCTGAAGGTGTCAAAATTAGAATTGGCCACTCCTTGTCAGCGCGTAAAAAGAAGAGCTGTATCATTATCACCTAAATTCACCCTTTTTCAGAACCTTTGGACCATACTGAAAAGGAAGATCTATGACAATAGAACTCCAAAAAGCATAAAGAAAGTTTCATCAATAACCCATCACGCAAACGCTTCAAATTCATGCTAAATGGGAGTGCGCACACATCTGCCACCAATTTAAAGTGCCTCTGACGAACCCAAAATCAAGTACAGATATTCAAGTCGGCTTTTATTAACATTTTTTAGTCACATCTTACTGCGTAAGCCATGAAACATATGGAGCTTCCACACTGCAGATCTAATTGTTCAAAGGTATCAGTCCGGACAAGAATATCATGAACACAGTGAAGAAAATATGGCTCAACAGTGACATTATTCCCTAGAGCGGCACGTCCCTACAAAATTGAAAGCAAGAAAACTGCCAAGAAGCCGAAAGCAACACTGAACGAGATACGGGTATTTCTAGAAAGTAATGGCTGTGTAGTACATGAGACAACAATCTTCCTAGCGTCTTCTTCATACTGTACCCCACATCTGGGCTATGGGGTTGGATGGCCTCAATCTACAAAGAAAAATAAACACACCTGAAATCTCCCAAACGCACATGGGGAACAAGACATTTTGGCCATAATTCCAAAAGGTGTTTCATGCAGAAACAACACTGTTCACCCGAAAAAACACGAGACCTAAAATTGGGGTGTTTCTCTTCACCTGGAACTGGGGCCTTAGTAAAGGTGGAGAGAATTATGTATAGTTTCATATACCACTAGCTTTTCTATTAGGAAGCTACTAGCACTTTAAATGGCGGTAGATGTGTGCTGACTCCCATTTAACACGAGTTTCAATTTGATTGCTTCCTTCTGAACAGCCACATCCCTAGTTGTAAGAGGGTGTGCACACTTTTGCACCCACATTATATTGTATTTATTAACTTCCTTTTTTTAAAAAATAAATTATAGTTCACCTTAGTGGTGGACAATTTATCAATATAATCTATGTGTGTGAGAGTGCATGCATATGTGCGTTTTAATTTTAGATGTGAAAATGGGGAAGGTGTCAGAATCTCGAAGCTAAGGTGGTAGCAAGAATGCTCCGCTCCCCACGGTGCTGAGGCAGCCGGTGGTGTTACAGTCAGGTAGATAGAAAAGGAGCATCTGAGGGTTGCGGGCTGAAGTAGCATTGTGAAGGGGGTCAGACAGATGTGTGAAGTTACGGATGGCCTTGAAGGCATACAAGAGGAATTCAAGTCTTTGTTTGACCGCGAGCTAGCGGAGTCTCTGTAGTTGTAGTTGAAGGTTACGGAAGAACTTGTGAGTGAGGCTGAAGATGGGAGAGAGTAAAGAATAATCAAAGCGGGAGATGACAAGACTGTTGACAAGGAGGGAGGCGGTATGTGCTGTGAGACAGTGGCAGAATTGATTTATGGAAGTATGCTGACCTATTGATACGAGAAGGGATTGATAGTGTGATGTTCAAATGTACAGTAGATATATAAACACTTTTTTTTTCTGAGAAGTTTATATCGCAACATGAACATACATCTAGCGAGGCAGGTTAGACAATGTTGTGTAGTTGTGCAGTTCATCGGGAGTAATCGGTAAGAACTTAAATCTGGCAGCGCTTGCTGAGATGTGCTGAATGGTTTCTGTGTCTGCGTGCGTGTGTGTGCGTGCATATCGTCGTCATATATATTGAGCAGTTGTATATTCTGACAGCGTTTCACCTCTGGGTGTCATTTTAGGGGATATTGCTCAGAAGAGCAGTCCTTGCAGCTTTCCCGCAGAGCCACCTACTACACTTAACAAAGACACACAGGCACCCCGATGCAGCAAAACAAGGATAAGCGCCATGTTTTTTTTTCAATCGAGATCTGGCACATGGTAGCAATAAACTTGTACATCACAAAGTGATCCAAGACAATTCATCGTCTATGCCATCAAATCTAATGAACCGCAATGAGACAGTCAGACCATGTCCTCACAGTCAATAGAGTGGGATACACTGACGATTCTCTATTTTCTCCTTCACACCCAATTTCACCCTTCACAGATTCACAGTCCCTCAATAATAGAGTATTTTGCGGAGAAGTGACAGGTTTTAAGATCCAGGATTCCTTCACAACATTGTGGAAGGTAAACGGTGACAATATGCCTTCAGAAAACGGCATCCATGTTGCATCCTTCCCCACAGTCACGCTACATGACTGATGGGGAAGGGGAAAAAACTCAACGTGTAATATGTTGGTCATTCTAAAGTACGGAAGCAGAGAGCAAGTAGATCGTTTCGCCTTAAAAGAACAGAGGCTGATATTCCGTTTGGATCGGTTTATTTACCGTGGTCCGCAACAACACAGACAAAGACGAATTAGCGAGGCATCGACATCATATATCAAACTTGGTTTCATAATTGTGAAACCAAGTTACATAAATCACTTGATTCGGTGATTACATAACTCAGGGGTGGGCAACTCCGGTCCTAGAGAGCAGTAGTCCCGCATGTTTTCCATCTCTCCCCTGTTGCAACACACTTCGTCCAAATGATCAGCTCATCAGCCAGCTCTGTAAAAGCCTAATAACGATTCTGATCATTTCAATCGGGTGTGTTGGAGGAGGAAACTTCTGAAACAAGCAGGACTTCGGCTCTCCAGGACCGGAGTCGCATACCCCTGACATAACTAAATGATTCCCAGACAGGTTGCTGTGGCACACTAGTGTGCCATGAGAGATCATCAGGGGTGCAACAGGAAATGATCACAATTTCCTTAATCTGTCCGAAAAATTATGACCCGACATACTTCTTTGTTCATCTAACTAATGTATAACGGTAATTTACAGTGATTGACAGAACAATTAATGTTAATGTTTTTCCAAGTGATAGCAGAAGGTACAATAAATCATACAACAAAAGAAGTCATGTCTTCCCGTGAGCGTATCAGCTATGCGTTCAATTAAACGTGCGTCGATTACATTTTACAATGCGTGAATCAATATGAATAAATGGATACAACATGGCTGTTATTTCCATATTCATATTTTTGTTTGGTGATGTGCCTTGAGATTAATCTGAGAATTAAAAAAAAAAAAACATTAAAACAATCTGGGCTTTTTACCATGGACTGTTTTACCTTTGGAAATGTGTTAGCGTTTACAATTTAACACTGAATACTAATAAGATCCACCCATCCACTTTCCGAACCGCTTATCCTCACGAGGATCACGGGCGTGCTGGAGCCTATCCCAGCTGTCCACGAGAGGTAGGCTGGGTACACCCTGAACTAGTCACCAGCCAATTGCTGGGTGCACACAGACCAACAACCATTAACACTCACAATCACACCAATGGGCAATTGGGAGTGCTCAATATAGTAATAAGATGTTTATAAATAAAATTATAATGCCTTTTTTTCACAATTTTGTGGAATCCCTTGGAGCCCAGGACACCCTTAGCATTTGTATGTATTGCATCTTGGGAGAGCTGGCCCAAAATAAAAGCCGACTGAGCTTAATCATGATCACATTTCACTGTCGTCTCTGTCCACATCCGTACAACACTCAAGTATGTCAATGCATAAAAAGCAATACATAAATAAAGTTAGCTCAAAGGTTTAAATTGAGGAATTTTGTAGTCGTGTCCAAAATACAGTCAAAGCATGTTCCAAAGTACAGAGATACGGGTAATTATCTTTGGGTGATTTATATGTAAATGGTCAGTGAGGCTAAATGATAACAGAAATATGTATTACAGCCATTAATCTTTATTAGTCACAAAGATGATTACTGTGGTAGACAACAAATACACAACCATTCTTCTGCAAATAGCCCCTCTTACTTATGCAGTCACAAAAAAATGCATATTTGAGTCTCCCTGCAAACAGGCTGCGGCAAACAACGAGCTGTCATCGGTCTACCCACACATCACCCGTGGTACCAAGCACCATACCTCGCTGCCTCCACACACACACACACACACACACACACACACACACATACACACACAGTCAAATGCACATATCAGCTATATTCTCTCCCTCAGTCAGCCACCCACCCTCAGTCAACAGGGACCAACACTTAGTTTCAACTTTCCTGTTGTGACAATTCCACATGCAATGTACTAAAATTACTTCAAGGGGGTCATATAATGAAAAATAGACTTGAATGTAATGAGTCCCAGACCACTCATCAAGTTTGAAATTACAATGTTTTACTAGCTGCCTCGTTCCTGGAATGCGTTGGTAGGAAAGACTCCTAAATGTTCTAATTAACATATAAAGTACTGCCAACGGCCTAAGTGTTAAGACCTTTTCACACTGCACTTTGTTGTCTTGACGCTGACTGCGGCGCTGGGCGCAAGGATGAGTGTGCTCTGGTGCGAGATATCCCGCTGGTTGGTCTGTTGCAGTTAGCACTCTGAAATCACCTCTTATTGGATGCGCCATATGACATCACGGCGACACCACTCCCAAAATTGAATGCTTTTCAACTGGAGGCATGATGGAAAACACCCATCTTAAAACATCGCTATGTCATTCTGTCATCGCGTCCTTGTCACACACAAACAATGAATGGGTTCGTCGAGGGCGTGCTGCACCAGGCTATGTAAAAAGGTGTTTATACAGCAGATTTGCCCGTAAAGTGCTTTTTCCAGGAGTGAAAATTTAATTGATGCTTTTAACTGTCTTTATGTTTATCATTGCTGTTTGCTCATGCTTTTTAGACTCAGTTAGAGTCTTCACCTTTGATGCATTTTGACAAAAGCATGTCACAAACTGTTTCAAATTGATGAATGTTTGGTCAAATCAACGCGAATATCCCCTTTGAAAGAAACATTTGCGTTCCGGGGACTAACAAGGTTCTCAGGTTGGCAGTAAAAAAGTTTCTTTTTTTACTGGTGGTCAAATGCATATTTGAAAATAGCAGCCTAATTATTGCAATCCTTTGTTTGTTTCTTTATTGAGAAAAAAAACCCAGTACTTATTCATAAAACATGAAAAATGAAGACGTGAGCTCCCAGAAGAGCTGCAACTACAGAGCATGAAGAGTTTTCGCAAAAGGCTATCCCGGTTACTAAGAGCAACATTGTACATCAAAAGGACATTGAGAGATGGCCTGATGTAAACAGTGTGCAAATCCCCCACTTGAATGCGGAAATAGGTTTGCTGATTGGAACAAATGCGCTGAAAACAATGGAACTGGAAAAAAGTTATCGAAAGCATGAACGGGCACAAGTGGATTACCACCAACCTGGATAAAACATAGAAGACAGTAATATAATGAATTCATTGATAGTAGACAGTCTGAAGTGGAAATGATGTCGATTTGCATCATGACGTTGTCCGTGTGTTGCGGGTTTGATGGGGTATCACAATTACTACGTATACGGGAGTAACTGTCCGCTCACACATGTCAACGGGTAAATTCCAAATATTTCAGAAACCCTTAACCCAAATATTGATGGCATATAAACAGTCATTGTGTGTTGCACAGGTATTTTGTTCTACTTTGTGTAGACATTACTTCTGCCTCCCACACCTCAAAAAAACAAAATCATAATCAATAAATGAAAGGAAATGATGTATATGTCAAATACGCATTATGCCATGGACTTAAGTGCTCCCCCGCACCAAGACAGCCGAGAGAAATATCTTTCACGAGCGCCGGCTTCTACCAAATTAGTGAGCGTTGACGCCAAAGGGGATGAAGACAATGCCACGCAAACAAAAGAAATGAAAATTGATTTTTCGGCCTCGCACATTTTGTCTCAGATGGCGCATAACAAACCGGTCGCTGCTTATGATGTGGAGGAAATCTTTGACCAGCGATGCGATAAACACGTCCTTGCTTAAATTTTCCAACATAACTAATTGGAATACGGGATAGGCATGGATGCATATGCATGTTCTGGAAACGTCTAGAAGATGCTGAGTAAAGTGCAAAAGTATTTACAATAAATATTTGCTGTTTTATTGTTATGGATCTACTTCATGAACAGTAATTATATCTACAATTAGTGGTTGTGCCAGCTAGCAATTGTTGGGCAGTATATGGGGCGCGATGAGGGCTGGCTTACTGCATGAGACAGATCCACCCCTTAAATTTGCTATTATAAATTCTATTCGAAATAGGCTGAATAAATATATCTTTAATTGTTGATCCTTGCGTTGAGGATTGTTGCAGACACTGAAGTCGACTGATTAGCACGCGAGCCTCACAGTGCAGAGGTGCAGGGTTCGAGTGCGGCTTTGGCCGTCCTCTGTAGAGTTTGCATGTTCTCCCTGTGCCTGTATGGGTTTTCTCCGGGTAGTCCGGTTTCTTCCCACATTACAAAAACATGCACAGCAGGTTCATGGAATGCGGATGGTTGTTTGGCTCTGTGTGCCCTGTGATTGGCTGGCAACCAGTTCGGGGTGTACCCCGTCTACTGCCCGAAGACAGCTGGGATAGGCTCCAGCACCCCTGCGACTCTTGTGAGGATAAATGTTTTAGAAAATGGATGGATTTAGACATTTCTTTAGACAAATAGGAACTGTTTCTGTTTTGCAAAGGACTTATAAAACTGTATGCTGTCTTTCAATCTTCTTTAGCCAGAATTCTACTTGCTAAAAATTAGTGTGAAGGAGACAACTTCTCAAAATAAACATCAACTGAAAGAGGTTACACCGAAAGACTGGAAAACCATTCGAAATGAAGCATGTAAACATTTGGTGATGGGTCACACGTTTGAAGCAGTTATTGCGGGGGTGTCAAGGTTGGAACATCTGCCTCACATTAGCATTTCTTAAATGGAAGTAAGCAGACCGGTTGATGTTATTTACGTTGGATTCAGAAGTGTCTTTTTTCTGGGCTGCCTTTCTGCTGCACAAAGGTATTGCCACTTCAAGTTGAACTTTATATTAACTACCGGCACATAAGAATGAATGCATGACTGAATAGAAAAATTTCGGCTATTTGCGTAATCTGTGGGTAAATAAGAACCGTAAAGTAGGTTTGGGGTATTCTGTGGCCTCACAATGAACGCTGAATATTGTAGCAGACCACTGGCTTCAACCTCAATCAACACATCAATTTGCTCTTTTTTTTATTTATTCATAACACACGTGCAGGATGGACATGATCACTCACTGCAAAAGAAAACTGTGATGCCTTGTATTAAAGGCTCAAAGAATCAATACTACCAAGTAATAAATGGTCTCTTAGTTTAAAAAAAAACCCTCACCATAATAACAATAATAATAATAATAATAATAATAATAATATATAACTTAATAAATGTATGTAGAGCTTTTCAAGTGACTCCAAGGACGCATAAACCACTGATGTCTACTCATCGCTTTCCTGCGAGACTGATCAGCGCTGCTTTATAGATTCATCCTTTTGATATTCATTGTCAAACGTTTCCGTAAATTCTGTGTATACAGTCTCAAATGTGTCTTACGTTATTGGGTGATCAAGAGCACACTCCACAAAGACTCGATCAAGTGGACGTAAGCGGCTTGATTGTTGACATCAGTTCACACCCATTTATCTGCTACTGGGGAGGTGTTACGGTCCCTTTGCTGAGAGGAAGTCAAAGAGGCTTGCGGCAGATCTATTCACTTCTCAGTTGCTGAGACCACTGAGACCAAATTGATCCAGCTGGATAGAGTCTGATCCAAAACACATGCGTATATCTATCCTCATAAAGCCCAGTCCACTCCTTCCAACTTTCCCTCTGAACTTTTGTCAGCCTCTTCACTCTTTTATTTTCCTCTGCTGCGCCGTCTCTAACATCTTGATACCAATTGTCTTTCCATTCATCACTCACATCCATAAACATTTTTATTCCACCCTTTTGCCAGCCCGTTTCCACACTGAATCCATTACACCTGCCCCAGCCACTCTTTATCTTCTTCCGACAATTGAATCTACCCAGACATCCATCCTGCCAGATATTCACAGACGGTTAGCTTCCCCGTTCAAGTGCATCATATGGTCCCTGATCCCTTATAAACCTCGGATTCCCCAGTCAGAGAGAGACATTTCCCAGTGGATGAAAACAAACGAGGAGGAAGCTATTATGTGATTATGTTACTTTCTCTGCATAAACTAACATCGCATGAAATATCCATCCATATCCATTTTGTATACCATGCATGTTTGCAAGATAGCTGCGGTGCCTATTCCAAGGGACTTTGGACAAAAGGTGGACTACACCCAGGAATGGTCACAAGTCAACCATGGGGAACTTATGGAGGCAGACAAACATTTAAACTCACTCTGACACTGTCACTGTGGAAAATGGCAACTACACCTACGAAGCCTGCATGGAATTCAGGCGAGTGAACCACTACAGCGTTAGTGATGCTGGATTGATTTTTTGTTTTTTCAAACCTTAAAGCCCAAATCTTGCTGGTGGACAATATTTCACCCAGCAAGGAAAAGGGCAAAACAGCAGGGGATACAAAATAAGCTGCTCTGGAGACAGACATGCGTGACAGAAAGGGAGAGACCCACAGAAACATTTCCCCTGGCTTGTTTGGTTTCCCGTGAATGGCTCAGTATCAGCCCACTATCAGGCTCAGGAAAGAAAGTCTGGGAAGGAAATGATGGTTCAAAAGAGGCGGAGAACCACGGAAAATGTAACAACAGACAAGAAATAAATAAGGAGATGGAGAGCCAAGAATCAACCCTCGGGCAATGTTGCTGACAGAGTCAGGACAGGGATGTCAGGCTGCATTCTGTCTGCAGAAGGGGAGGCAGGATCAAGTAGCCGGCAATTACACTTCAATCCGCAGACCCTTATCCGATTCCATTTTCTAGTTCCCCTTCTAATGTCCTCTCTTTGTTTACATCACCAGTCCACACCCCCACCTCACCCCTCCCACCTCCAAACACTGTACTATCCGATATCAGCCTTTTATTCTCCTTCATGTCTCCTGCTCTCCCAGAAGCTGATTGAGTGTCCCTCCTTGGACCGAACAAGCGCAAAACACAGTATTGACCTTGCAAGGTCACAGAGCTCTCTTCTAGCAGATGAAATTGTAAACCATGCATAAGGGATTTTCGGTTCCTCCTTCCCCTTCTCTTTCCTGCATATCCTAATTCCCTCCAGCTGCCCAAATCAATGTGATAAAATTACAGACACACGATTTTCAAACCGCACACACCCTTCCCGTTTGCTTGCTTGTGTGACATAGCTGAAACGTTGACGTGAAATAGGTCAGGGTAATCCTTACGTAGGACAGAAACAATCATTCAAATGTCAGCTCATAAGGTTGTACTCACCATTTTGAGGGGTGTTTTTTCCAGTTCCTCTTACTTTGGGTAAACAGTTTTCCAGGTAAACTCCGTTGTAGTAACAGCTGTTGCCCTCACCGTGCTTGGGCGGCGGATGCCAGCACGAACACGGCATCTGCATAATGCCACATGGCCTGCTTGATGTGCTGGAGGCCAAACAGTCCTCCAGCCACTGGCAAAGCATCTGACAGGCTGCCATGCTGGGGTTACGTTTTCCAACAACCAGGTACTCGACTTTGAACTCGTCGCTGTCACTTGTAGTGGTTGCATCTTTCTGATGAGGACCCTTTCTCATGTGAACAAACTGCTTGTCGGCCTCCAGGAAGGCCATTGGGGAGGAGGTGTCACACAGCCTCACAACTTCGTCAAAGCTGTCAATTCCGAGGTAGGAGTGTGTGGTCTCCAAGAAAGAGTCGTATTGGAAGATACGAAGCTGTAACGACGAGCAGTCCTGGGTAGGTTTTGTTATCTTGATGAAGATGGTGTAGTGCCGTGGATCAGGATTCTGCAGGGTCCAGGAGCAAGGCACGGTGGGGAATACTGATGATGACCGAAAGAAGCCAAAAAAGCGGCTTTGGACCAGTGTAGAACAGGAGTTTGACTCGGACTCTGAAGGGGATGAGTGGCACCACGCCCCCATCAATAGCAGAGGAAAAAAATACTGAATCACCTTTCGAAGCGGGCAACTGGCAAATTGAGAAGCAATGTTCGACATCGTTTTAGATAAACAGAATGATGTTGCAGTTTGGACTCTGACTCTTTCGGAATTGTTGATCAAGGAGGTTTAAGAGATGCAAAAAATGTGACGGTAGCGCTCAAAAATCCATAAATTGGCGGATGGCTTCAATTGTTGACACAGGGTAATTTCCCAGCAACCTGTGAAAAAAAAAAAGTGAATGAAACTTTGGACAGTAAAGTAGTTATCCTACTTTTTTCTATACATTCATCACATATAAATAATGCTAAAAATGATTTGGGATTATTTGACGTTGAAAACTGCTGACGTTTCATCATCATAATTTTGATACATTATACTCATTAATTTGAATACTTTTGCTACCTGCACCTGTGATTGAATGATTTTGGCTTTTTAACATCTGTGTTCTCCAGCACGTACTGTTAAAATTATGTATCTTATTACCCAATAAAAAATAAAAAATTAAACGTCTTATCATATTTGTCTAATGTCTAACTGCAGTCAAAGCTGTCCCAGAAAGGGTTCTTCTCATTTTATTTAAATACAATTATTTAACACAAACAAAACAAACATTTATCCTTCTCTCTTTTTTTTTTTTTTTTTTTTAAATACGATCTTAGAGTCGCGGGTGGACTGGAGCTAATCGCAGCTAACTTTGGGCGCTCCGACTCCCCTCTCTCTCTCTCTCTCTCTCTCTCTCTCTCTCTCTCGATTTCTTTTTTTTTGGAGCCTTGCACATCAAATACCATTCCACTAAATCTTGCAGGAACAATGATTAAAATTTGAAATGGTACTACAAACGGGTTGAAACATTGTCAGGGAAGCTGTAAACCAATTCATCACGTTTCACATTTCATCAAGTTGAATGCAGGTACAAATTAATAATTCATTTGAAGTCCAGAAGGTCATTTAAGTGATTTACAAATGTGGCCAATAGCAATTGATGCTCAAAAGGTTGAACTGAGACAGCTATCTAAATATATGTAGTTATACTTTCTTTTTTTTTATATATAACCTAAATAACCCAAGCAACATCTATTGACAAATGATAAGAATACCTTAAATATTTGATAAGGCCAACATTCATTCATTCATTCATCCATTCATCTTCCGAACCGCTTCATCCTTAAGGCCAACATAATAGGACAATATAAGGAGTTTGTTCCTTGGACAAGTTTGAAGCTTAAGTGGAAGATGACGTTCTGCAGGGGTCTTTTGAAGAATAGCATCCTGAAGATGCAGTATAATTATTCCTTCCTTCTCTCCCATGGGTAGATAGATACCAATTAAATGAACAAAGGTGTTGCATTAGCCAGGAGCATAGACGGACCAATCTGTGTAAACATGCCAATCAAGCCTGCTCTGTGAGAAAATCCAACAATGGCCCAATCACAAACATCCAACTGTCCCTTAGACAGAAATGCACAGAAGGAGAAAAACTGAAAGGGAATGCTGATGAGAAAATGATAGTCACAAAGAATATCACTTCTTACGAGCGACGGGAATGGCAGTTATTGAATCCCTCGAATGTGTTCAAAAAGATTTTGGGTAAAAATATGTGTTCAAAAAAATATGTGTTCAAGGTCGAAAATACAATTTTGATCTTTTCACGGGGTGATACGTTCCAAGCCATCAAGTGAATTTCCGCAAAATAAATGTTGACCCTTTTAAATGATTTAAAAATATATATACCGATATATTTTACTCTAGGGGGATTTATGCCTCGAGTGAGCCATCACACACACCCATACAATTGCCACCCTTCTAAACACTTGTTACCCTGAACAAATGTAACATTTAAAATGCACATCATAGAATAAACATTGATCTGCTAATTTTCACGGTCTCAGTTTTTGTAAAACGAATTCTTACCCCCACCTGCCAATTTAGAGGCATAGTCCCTGACGTCCACACAATGTTGAAGAGGCATGCCAACAGGCCAGCCATGCAACATGGGTGGATCTCATCCACCACCGAGGGAGATAGGAGAGCCCAACTCAGAGATCCCAGACTCTGCTTCCTCATGGGAAGGCATGTCTGTGGAATTGAGGTGGTTTTCTCCCCATCGACAAACAATGTCAGCAGTTAAGGTCAGCAGTAACCCATCTCTATTATAAACAGCGTTAATCACAGGTGTTTTCCATCTTTCCCTGCTGCAGCCCACCTGATTTAAAAGATCAACTCATCAGCAAGCTCTGAAGGAGCCTGCTAGGGATCCTGATCATTTGAATCAGGTGAGTTACAGCAGGGAGAGGTGGAAAGGTGCAGGATAAAGTCCCTCGAGGACCGGAGTTTGACACCTGGCGTCATGGTGCACTACACTACCAGAATCACCACTAAACTGTCCGGAAGTTATTCTCTGTGGCTTCACTAAACTCCTTATGGAGACTGCCAAAGCCGCATAACACTTTTCCCATGTAATTATTCAAAGCAGATGTGGGTGAAATAGACATAAATGTATATCCTGACACAGGTAATTTTATATCCCGGTGAAGGTATATAGTCCAATGCCGTGTTTTTCCTTAAAAATTGAAAGTGACATTTAGCCAGGAGAAAACTCTAACGATAAATGGACTACAGATAATAATTATCTTTCTGCTAAATCTGGTGCATGCACACATCGTCATTGAAAATAAATCGGAATACTTGTTCTAAACAAAAGAGTCCTTCTCTTTTCCAGGCCATAGCCTGCATTCATTGTTGATTCACATTTCAGAAAACGGCCTCTTTGAAGTGCATCTGTTGTGGCTCTGCTAATAACTGTTTCAGCACCATCAAAATCTGCAATGTCATGCAAGTCAACAACATCAAAGAGCTAAAGAGTTGTCTCTCTGTCCTGATGAAATTGTTTACCATGGTAAATGTCAAAGCCTTTCTAATATGCAGCGTCAATTCTGATATCATCATCTCACAAGGTTACACACACACACACACACACACACACAATTGCACCAAGGCCTGAAATTATTTTTTTTTTCTTTGAGAAGCAATATTGATAATCAATGACTTCATTTGAGGAGCAACTTCTTCATTTTGAAGAGCAACTTTTTGCAGGTTAATCCCAGGACCCTGAAGCAACGGTTTTATCAAGAGGTGAGCATTGACATGGGATACATCAGATGTCCCTCAATTTAATATGGTCGGTCCGCGCACCTCCATGTGCATTTCAACCAATTGAAATGCTCCTGAATGTGATGGCGTGAGAACAACTTCCAGGACGCGTTCAGTGTTTTGAGGAGAGAGGAGCTAGGAACGGTGACATTAGCAGACATGAGATGAGTCCATAGTATTCAAAGGTACACAACTAATTCATGAGCTAAGAGCTCAGAAAGTAGCTTTGAATAATAGAGACAGAGCAGTTCTTGTGAGTTAAGTTTTATTTTATTTGGGGGGGAAAAGTAGAGTTAAATAGGGCATTGTGAAAAAGACCAGTCCCACACTCCATTTCAGAAGCGGACGGTAATGCACCAAAAGTTGTTTGGCCACCGCCCACAAACAGAAGATGACACCGCTACGAGGCAACACACAGTAATAGAACTACAATTCCCAAATGACTCTTCAATGTACTTTGTTCGATACAGTTGTTGCAAAATGGGACAAAATAGATTTAAAATCAAGCCTGAAAGCTCATGTATTACATTACAAAGACAAAACTTAAGAACAATTTCACTAAAATTGCAGTTATTTTCGGCTAGTTTTTAAAATATTGACTTTTTTTTTAACAGTCAATTTAACTTTTTCAATTTTAGTTTCAGTAGGTTATCACTTTTTGAAAACTATTTTAATTTGATTTAATTTTGTTTACAAACAAGTTTTTTCAATTTTAGTTTTACTTATTTTGTTCATTTTTGTGAACTTTAATGGTCTCGTTTAGATCGGTCAACCTAACTTTCGTAGCACAATATGTAATCTTTGTATTGTTACCAGAATAATAACAACCATGCTATAAAAAAACACCATCGCATGAATGCAATTGTACTTACATTCACAAGGATGCAAAAGTTGTAACCTCGGATTTCCACAAACAAGATGTTTTGAATTGATACTAATGGGCTCATGACCGTGACAGACAGACTCATTTTGCTTTGAATATGGCTGCAATATTAGCGGTGCTCATCCCACAGTTAGAAAAGGAAGAGCAAGATTATAGAGCTTTGATGCATGTGCCTGTGGGCACGCTTGGGTGTTATCTCTCTTCCCTTATACCAGAACTCTCAGTGGGGATGTTACTGATGGCAACGATGGTCCTTTTTTCTACCACGCTGCCATAAGTCGCAGTATAATGGCTGCTTTGTTCTAGCCGTAATCACATTAATATGAAAGGCAATTGCTCCGGATACCAAATCAAATCAAGTTAGATCATATTCAGATTAAATGAGTTAATTGGAAAAGCTATGCGTCTCCACTGTTGGAAAAGGATTAAAATTACGATGAAACTCATTGCATTAAATTGTACGGTAATTCCAGTATACAACAGTGCAACCGATTTTTTCAGTTTTTTTTTTCTGAAAATCTAAATATGATAGTATTTGCTGAACTGATGACACTTATTTCCATGTATTGATGTTGGAAATTACCAGTTATCTAGAGATAACTGGTATATTAATTTAGTTTGCATTCTAGACCATATGTTCCATAAAAGCTCTAATTTATTTATCTGCTATGTACAATATAGCCTACCACATATCCTTTGCAGAGATGTGAGTGTTATCCATCTGCTTTCATAATTTGATTGTACTTAATTTAAATATCTCATGCATTCATTTGTACGTAATTATCATCTGTTTTGCTGGCCGTTTTATGTCCTGCTCTTCTGTGCTGCCTGTGAAGTGTGTACCATGCAGAAAAAGGTTTTAGGTGTTCTGTGATATGTTTCAAATGCAATGTAATGCTGGATGGGCAGAGACTGCATACATGTCTTTTTTGCAGCTGCTGGCTTCCCCAAATGTGTTGGAGCAATAGACTGCACTAAAATCCAACATATTCCTCCCTTAGACAGGGAGTTCACATTCTGCCATCTTAAGCACACACATTCTTTAAATGTGCAAGCATGTGTAATGCGAGTGTTTGACAAAAAAAAATAAAGCTACATGCTCAGACATTCATTCAAGGGTGCAAAAGGTTATGTGCATGTACATGTTTGCACATGTATTTATATTAGACGACAACAATTTTATCGAGTGGATCAAAATCAGTTGATTTGGCATTTTATGCAAAATAGTTTATCGACTGTAATGTCATAATGCACTCAATCTATCACTAATGTCTTTGATTGGATCATTTTCCTGCATGCACGCATGCAGTCATGCATGCTCATTTGCAAGCAGTCTGCCGGCACGGCCCTTTCAGACACCAATAGTTTTCTTGGCTGGGTTATTTAACTCCGATCAGAAACCAAAGTTAAAAATGAGAAGTCGTACAATACTCGAGACAAATTAAGGGGAACCATATAAAATGGTGATTTTCTATGCGAACGGCTGCATCGGTGGGCCTGGAAAACCATTGCAAAAGTTGTCGTTCTCACTGTGTCATCAGGTAAATTGATCACCTGTGTTCTATACAGTATTCATTTGATTGTATATTCCAAATAATACAACACCAAACAGGTAATGTTTCGTCTATGGCAAAAACAACAAGCTATGATAGCTAGTTACCTTGACTATGTTAACCTACAGGACGCCAAAGTGTCAAACATGAAGGACAGAAGGAAAGTATGTCCATCGGCAGAGAGAGAAGAGGGAACCACAGAACCGAAAATTGACAGTAGGGACCTTAAATGGTGGTCTTATGACAGGAAAAGCTTGACGTTTGGTTGATGGAATGATTAGAAGAAAGTTCAATATATTGTGTGTAAGGCAATAGCGCCAGAAGCTAAGGGGCAGGGTTCAAATCATTTTACCTTGTAGATAGGAAGAGAAATGGCATGGGGGTATTCCTCAAGGAAGAGTTTGGTAAGAACATGCCAGGGGCGAAAAGAGCGTCAGATCGAGTGATGAGGCTCAAGCCTGGAATCGACAGCTTAATGTTTAATGTTCTAAATGGTTCTGCCCCACAGGTAAGATGTGAACAAGAAGAGCAAGAGAGATTCTGGAAAAGAGTGAGACAACGCGGTTCAGAGCATCACAGACAGAGAATGTAGTGATTGGGGCATTTTGATGAAGGAAATAGAGGTGACAAAGGGCTGCTTTGGTATCTAGGACAGCACTTAAGGACAGATGCTGGTAGACTTTGCCAAAAGGCTGAAAATTGCCAAAGTGAATACTTTCTTCCAGATGGCAGGGCAACTTAGGGTGACCTACAAGAGTGTAAGTATAAGCACAAAGTTTGACTACATCACGTGCAGACAATGTAATACCAAGCATATCATTGACTGCATGGTAGTGGTGAGGAAGAGTGTAGCTCGACGGAAGAGGATGGTGGTGTGTAAGCTGATTCGGGTGGTGAGGAGGATGAATAAGACAAAGACAGAGCAGAGAAGCATGGACAGTAATGAAGGATGCTGTGCAGCTTTCAGAGGCAAGACAGGCTCTTGCTTGACAGGAGGTGCATCCAAAAGACTGATGTCTTTTATGTATAATCGATTATAATCAACATGTAAACACATAAAATCTGTTCAGTTTAGCCAAGCAAAGACAAAGAGAAAATATGGAAATGGAAATGTGTTGACTGGTGTTTTGGATGGATAGAAGTTATAGTTTGAGGTACTTTAGAAAGTCACTGAAGAGTACGAACAATGGAATGACAACTGGTCCTGATTGAGGAGAAATTGCAGTCATCTAAATAAATATAAATATAAACAACCTGTGGAGCTATGGAAGCATCAAGGAGAAATAAATGGCTCCGGCGTATTTGACTATTTTGCTTAATATAATTACGGAGGGGCGGCCCTATGGTCGAGTGGTTAGCGTGTGTGCAGAGGTCGTGGGTTCAATTCCGGCTCCGGCCTTCCTGTGTGGAGTTTGCATGGTCTCCCCGTGCCTCCGTGGGTTTTCTCCGGGTACTCCGGTTTCCTCCCACATTCCAAAAACATGCATGGCAGGCTGATTGAACACTCTAAATTGTCCCTACGTGTGAGTGTGAACGAAGATGGTTGTTCATATCTGTGTGCCCTATGATTGGCTGGCAACCGGTTCAGGGTGTCCCCCGCCTACTGCCCGAAGACAGCTGGGATAGGCTCTAGCACCCCCCGCGACCCTTGTGAGGATAAAGCGGATCCGAAAATGGATGGATCATTATGGAAGATGAAAAGATACTTGAGGAATAGAGGAAATGTGTGCTGGCATTCGTTTCTATAAACAAGGGAGACACGCAGCGTCGTGGGAACACTAAACGAATAAAGAGAAAGGAAGTAATGAAGGAAGTGATGGGAAAGAGTAGAAGAGGCTAGACTCAGGACTGAAGTGAGTACAGTGTTGTTCCCTGACAAGGAAGAGTATAACAGATACATTTTTTTTTTTTTTTTTTTTTTAGGGTGTTGATAGAGAAGTACAGGGAGGGTCAGGAGGACCTTTTTATCAATTTAGCGGCTGGTGTCCCAGCATTAGAGTTGACTCTTGAGAACAAGGAAGTACTGACTTGCACCGTTTTTTTGATCATTATTCAGCTGGTGTGCGTGCGTGTTCGTGTTGAAGGGTCCCATTGAGACAGACTATCCGCCTTTCCTGTCATTGCCATGCAAAGGGGGACCGGCTTCCCACACTCGGCCTTGACGGCTAAAATATTTTCCACTCTGTTTACTGGAGACATCCAGACAGACCGGGACCTCCCCAGCACAGCACCTTTAACTATTTCCTTTAAATGGAAACATCCGATTTTCTTATCTCCTCTTCCCACTGAACCTCTTTGTGAGCGTTCTGACAGTGTTGGCTTGGAACACTGGTCATGTCGATAAAAGTCACTTTGAGTGACATATTTTAATCCTTTCCCATTGTAATGATATTTGCTCTCCCCTCTGTGTGTCATCCACTATCAAAATGTCACAGGCAGATTTACAAGTGCATCAGCTGCCAAACAAAGCTTATTTTAGTCGGGGCTTCAAGGCAGGGGGAAATCCATATGCACTACAAATCAATGGGGGGAATTTATGGCTGCCACCTGGGGTTTGAAGATTGCAAGTGACTCGTATTCCCACAAAAGACTCAATGGTTTGATTGATTTGATCTGCATCAGTTCAGTTTATCTTTGTCATCTGTGCAAAATGTTATGTCAATGCCTCATCTGGACAAGTTTGTCAAGGCCGCACATGACGTCCTTTTGCTGCCTCAATTTCTTTTGCTTTTACTTCTCGCCTGATGTCTCTGCCCCTCCGCCGACTTTAAAAAAATAACACAAAATACACTCAGGACATATGTGCATATGAATGAACAACAGAGTATTATAAAGCAATATAACGTGTTCAATAGTGTAGTAATAGTGATTAACAACAGAAACGTGAGAGTGACGAAGACAGTGACAGAGCTACACAATGCAACAAAGATGTGCAAAGGGCACAGTGCCACTGCGAACGTCAGACATGCTTTGATTTTCACACGCTGCCTGCTGTGTTTCTCACCGTGACAGTATCTCCACAACTGGGAGCAGAGAGCTGGTACCTAGAAAACGGTGATGCACTAATTCTGCTAACAGAAGAGGCATAGATCTCTAATTATTTTGAATGCACTGGCCAAGATTTTCAATGGCTGGCCAAAGTTTTCCTAACGTCTGCCGATCACACATCTGCAGAGAGTTAACACCTTTGGACTGCAAGTGACAGATGGAATCCAAAAACTAAAAGCAGTTGACGGTCTAGCTCGTCAGCTCACTGACCTTCATTAGAAGCTGTGGAATTTTCATAGAAATGTGCTGGTCTTGAATGATCCGATTCATAGAGGCAGTCGAATGATGGGAGAAGGATCGCGATTGGGAGATTATTAGCTGTTTTTTCTTTTGTCTTTTTTTTTTGTCTGTTAAAGCTGCATGTGATTGGTCAAGATGTGTGGCGGCATCTACGCTTTGTAGAAGCGGGAAATCAGGTTACAGGCACTCAATATTGAGGAGCTACTTGGGAGCCCAAAGAGGCTCTTCTGAAGGAGCCGAGCCTTAAGAACCTCCTTCAAGGTGAAAGCTACACACAAGCAACACGCTGAGCAAACAAACTGGAGCGTGGAAGAGACAAGAAAGTGGCAACAAACAATAAAATTGGTTTAGCTTGTTGCATGATCATTGAAAGGACTCGATTGCATGCATCAACAATCCACAAGATTCCTAACCTGGATCTTAAAGCATTGGGCATTGTTCAAGAGTATTGTATCATAGGACCAGTGAAAATTAGACATTGGATTGTGTTGACAAATACGTATGTCGAAAAGGCTGACACCAGCACTCAACTTTTCCATTGACCATCCTTGCAATTGCTGCTCGGAGGATGGAATTACTGTAAATGTTTCTTTGGAGATGGCAGTTCATCTTTCTCTCCACAGTAGCTGTCGAGGTACTGAATTTAAATGCCTGTGGGGCGATTGCTCAACGTTGAAGTGAAAAAACATGACATGCCTTTAAGGCACAATTACCCAGTGCCAGCCACTATTACGGTGAATCCTCAACAATCACCCATGCTCCCTCAGAGTAAATAATCAATGATACACCCCCGCCCAGATAGAGCAAACAGCCGCATGCTCATCAAATCTCCCCCATACTCTATGAAGGTTCGTTTTACTGGACCCACAAGCTTGAAATGTTTTTTGTCTTGCTCCACCAGTCTGCAAATGTGAAGGGGTCGACGCAGCAAGTCCTTTACATTTGTTTGGCACGTATGTCATTCCTGATCTCAACTTGACTTATGAGTGCCCCAGGTGACAATTTTTTTGAGTTATGTCAATTGGTTTTGCTGTTCTGTTATGTTGCGAGCAAACACCCGAGATATCGGTGAGCTTCAGATATGCCGAGGCGAAAGTGAACGGAAAAAAAGGGGACAAATAAACTTCTCTCATCCCATCATGTGGGCAAAGACAAACACAAGCACCGACGGACATCCAGCCATTTATTGAACAGGACAAATGGTAAAACACACAAAGTGAAAACACTCACAAAGGAGCTGCTGCAGCCATAACTCAAGGCCACATGCTGACTCCGGCACAGGACGTGACTCACTTGGCCACGCCCTGAACGGCACACATCTAATACATGAATACTGGTGCAGCAACTGTTTCAATTTTTTTTTTCCTAGGGAGACAGAACACAGTATAAATACAGATTATATTTATTTATATATTAAAACAGACATAGTGCCTCATTTTCCAAACATAGCGCTGGCTACGCGATCCAAAATGTAAAACAGACCGGCAACATAACAAGATAATAAATCATACATTTAAAAATGAATAAATAAAATAAATCAACCATACCCACAAGAGAAGTGCTCCTCAGAATCTGTAAACCGCGAGCTGTGTTTTAACCATCTATTCTTTCCATGAATGAAATCATCGATCTCCAAATATTTTCAAATTCTTCCAATCTCTCATTGAGGACGTATCGAATCCTGTCCAGGCGGAAGGTATCAGTCACTAATGATAGCCAAGCTTTAAGGGTTGGTACCTCTTTCCTCTTCCAAAGCAACAAGATTAATTGTTCTTTGAAATGTGCTCTTTCTAATTTGTTACATTTCTACTGCGTCCATTGAAAATAAATAAGACAACTTCTCATATATGCTTTAACCCTTTCATACACCCTGTAACCCGATAACATGAGAAGCTGTCCACTGTAGTAACCACTGTCCCTGAAAGGGTTCAATGTCTCGCATAAAAGAATTGGGTGAAAGGTTATCTCTGTCATTCATCTAAAAATATATATATATTTTAAAGTTTTTCTTTGTCAGCACAGGACAGTGGTCAGAGATGATAATGTTGTGGTATTTGACTGTATTGAGCCCAGACCAAAGTTTGTCGTGCAGCGAGAAAAAAAAAAACCCTAAAAAGCATATCTCCATTCTTTATCTGAAATTGTAGTCTCGTGTAAAAATGGAATATATTTGCGAATTATTATGACCACTCCTCAAGCATTAACAGAAATGAGCAGACCTGAAATGTTATACTGTACTTGACTTATCCATTTAGCTGTAATTCTTTTTTGTTGTCTCACCTTTGTGTATTTTTTCTCCGCAGCTGCCCAGCTCCATGCAAGATTAGCATGTTGAAGATTTTATCATTCCAATTGACTGTTTTAGTTTTGGCTGATGACCCCATTTATGTTTTGTTTCTTTGTTAATCTAGATTTGTGTCTTTTCTTGGGTTAGTGGGACAACACTGAATACAACAACCTTTAATATGGGATGGTCCAGTGTTAAACCCTCGTATTTTCCTTTTGATTGGGGTCTCTACTCCTTTCTGTATGTTTTCGGGCGTTAATCTTGTTAAGACAAAATTAAGCGTGTGACATTTGATCTAATTCCTTTTTGTCTCATAATGAGCAAAAGGCATCATAACATCAAGTACTAATACCCAAAGGGAATTTTTAGACAGCAAAAATGACATTGTACCATGAATTTTAAGTACCGGCACTTATTTGAAAACCAAAATGCAGTCTGGAAGCTCACCTCGATGGCAAAAGAGGTGCAGCCAGCCCTGAGTGTGTTGGTGCCGCACGCATACAGTGACACAGCCGTATGGCGCTGCCAACTCTCACACTCTTGCAAACATTAAACTCCTTGTGAAGAAACAAGATCCTTGCAGTCTTGCTTGGACTTATTTTCTCAACACATCCAAAAGGTAGGACGCACCGAATGGACACAAAGGCAATGTCTGTCTGCAAGCTATGTTCTACAGCTACCCGCTATGAGTTTAAGAGCTCACTGACGTCCTGACCGGGTGTGCTGAATTCTAGAGAGCAACTGGTTAATTTGTAACACATTTCAAATGTGTAAATTATTTTTGTGATAGGTGTTCTTGTTCCTGATCAGTTCCGCTCGATGAGGCACTGTTTGTATAGCAAATGGCACACAGTCACGCTGTTGCATTGCACGATAGCTGCAATGGCACAGCACAACAAACCCAAATGCAAAGCGCAATGGATTGTTTTGACTGTTTTACTTGTTTAGCCTTGTTGGAGGTCTATCATAAACTTAGGACCCTTTTAGTTTCATACGATCACGATGACAGGACTAAAACAAAATGTTCAGTGTTGTTTAAGAATGTTTACTGTTTTGTGTTCAGTTGGATCCTGAAAATCTTCAGCACAACTACAAATAAAATGAATTTGAAACTGTTTAGCGGTGTACTATTATTCCATTGTATTTTGTTGTTGTTACCGTAATATTGTTAAATATGTAGGTATAGTACCAATTTCAAAATTTTGGTGTCATGCGATTACTCAAGACATTTGGATTCTGGACATAAGTATTGAACGTGTTTAAACTTAATAGCTAAACATATGGATGCTGTGGTTAAAAGTACAGTACATAATCAAAAATCCAAAGTAACAAGATTTTAGATCATAAACGGTATGGTGTGGATCCAGTGAAGGAGACAAATGTGGTGCTGTTAAAGTATCAGCAATGGACAGTGGCAGAAAGTATCATAGCAAGAGGTTTCATCCTGACATCTGGCTCAGCACGGCACGGCAGGATAGGAGAAGAGACACGGAAGACAGGAAAAGGCATGAACGGATTAACAGAGGTGGGCCAGAATGTTCCAGTTTAGAAGAAGAGGAGAGGAGACGACATTTGAGAAGTAATCACATGAGAGGATGGAGACAGCTGGTGAAAGTGAGGCCGAGTTGACTGAGTTGAACAGAACTGAGAAGATAAGAAGAAAGTGGAGAAATGTAAAACAGTGTCAAACTGAGATAAGAGGGGAGAGATTATGCCGGGCAGAGTATGAAAGAGAGCAAGATTAAATTGCAAGGAGAGGTTCAGATTTAAAGACGCGCAAGGCTAAAAAAAAAATAGGTAGGGTGTTATAGTAAAATGAAATTACACTGTTGTATTTTTCTATATGGTCTATTATAAAACATATAGTATATTTTGCATAAATGTACTGATTTTTCTATCACCATTTTTTACACATGCTAAATCCATACACACACTCATTTTACATATCTTTGTACGTATATATACTTATATGCAAAGCCCTGCGATTGGCTGGCAACCAGTTCAGGGTGTGCCCTGCCTATCAAAGAGACAGCTGCTGGGATAGGAGCAAGCACGATTGCAGATTAGAAAATTGATATATATATATATATATATATATATATATATATATATATATATATATATATATTAGAGCTGTCAAACGATTAAAATTTTTAATCTAATTAAAAACTCAACTGTCATAATTAACTCAAATTAACTAAAAATTAATCATGATTGCTCACTCATTTTTTATCGTTTCTGAATTTCCTTTTATATTTTTTTGTCCTATTTTCCCCATTTTAATGCTCTCATCAACATGGAATCATGAATCAGTTTTCTATGTGCAAAATGCAAATATTTACTGAAATAACAATTTTGATTTTCAATTTTACATGAACATTTTTCACTTGGAGCAGTTATTCACACATTATCTCTCACACAATATTACTGTCCATCAACAACAGTGAAAACAATATTTTGTCACACAACAGCTGCTTGAACAGCTCTTTTAGGGAATCAAAACAGCGCAATATAACATTATAAAGTGCACATCTAAGGTAAACTAGTACTCAGCCTATAATGGATTTAAGCCATGGTTGCATACTTCGTTTTTCTCAAATTTGCTTTGAACACAGCAGTCAGGCTATGCTGATTCTGTTGGTCCTTCTTGCTCGGAAGTCTCTCTACGGTTTTGTGTCGACATCATTTCGGATTCTTGTAATGGAGGCTCTCGCTGGGAATCAGTAATGGTTGTTCAGTTAGGGATTGTCGGTCAGCATGGAAGGATCTCTCGTTCTGTACTTTTGGATCATTTATTGGAGCACTTTGCAGCAGAAGTAGGAGTAGTAGTAGTTGTAACAGAAGTATCAGAAGCAGGTAATAACCTAAACTACACATAAATGCAGTAAAAATTAATATATCTATCTTTCTGCATCGCAATGTAAATATGTATATAATTGACATTAATGAATACCTTTATCTAACAATACGTTTAATAAATAATGTAATCAACCCTGATTTCACTATGTATCATTATCGTCATCATTATTCATTGTTTTAAACGTAAGAAACCATTCAACACAAACATAAAGTCGAATCGAACAAAAGAACTACAAGTCCCAATACTCAAACCCGAAGTGGAGCGCCGCATGAACATATCAAGTCGAATCGAACAAAAGAACTACAAGTCCCAAAGGTCCAACCCGGAAGTGGAGCGCCGCATATTTACCCCAGCTCCAACGCAATTTACTTCGTTTAAACGTCAGATTGCAGACGGACAAACATGACAACTATGCAAAAATGAGCTAAATAAAGACAGCCCTGTTCTAGCAACATTTTAGCCCACGTTGTTTAAATTGCCGATTGCGAACGGTAACTGACTGTGATTGCATAGCGATGCGGCAACCAAAGCAACCGATCATGACCGAATCTAAAAGCTAACTTTACACATCTGACTTGATAAGAAGCACTCGCGTAGCTTAACATTGAGCCATGCCGACGACGAAGCGAGTGTATTCACTCACGAAACAAAACGCTATTTATACATCGCGCGAACGTCACCTGTCAGTGGCAGCCCCGCCCCTCTTAAAGCGCCAGGTCAATCCAACAGAGTCGTTCAGCAAATTTGTTCTTCGTCGTGTCATCCATTTTCTTCGTTTTGAAATTATCCATAGCTGTCTGTCTGAGACAAGGGGGCGGAGTAGAACGTCAGCTGTGCGCTTGGCCATTAAGTGGTATTTCAGACTCGACGTGCTATGATGATAGCTCGGTTTACGACTGCAAAACATACAGGTAACTTTGGTCTTGTCAGTGGAACAGTCTGGCAACTTTTTAAAAGTAAACTTTCCATTCATGAGCTATTTAAGTATCCGTTTTCAGTGTCTCGCTGCCGTGGCTGGCAAAACAAACGTGCGTGGACCCGCGCAGCGAGCTTGATGTTTTGTTTCTGGTTTATTTATAGAGCAACGTAACATCCGCTGTGACGTCTCCGCGTTAATCTCGCGAGAAAAATTTTGATCCCGATAAAATTCATTTAAATTAATCCCGATATAAACGCGCTAAACTGACAGCTCTAAAAATATATATATATATATATATATATATATATATATATATATATATATATATATATATATATATATATATATATATATATATAGTGAACTTCATGTGACCTTTTCTAAGCTTTTGAATGCACATGTCCAAATGTTTCATGTTTCAGTACTTTTTGCACAAGTTGCTGATCTCTCACGAGGAGCTTGTCGGCAAAATTCACAAAGGGCGTTTGATCCTTGAATTGAACAATACTGTACATGTCCTCTTTCGATTCGAGCTGGTGTTTTGACAGTCGTCCTCATCATGCTGTTCACATTTTGACATCATGAGACCAAGACAACACCTAACAATGGATCGACAGTGCCATTTGTGATGCTTCAAACAGCATGTTCTCAAACAGAAGTGGCCACTGAGCTTAGAGTCACAGAATGACATCAGCAGGTAGCAACAGAGATATACCGAGAGACTGGAAGTCACCGAAAGATGACGAAGTGGACATCCTTGCAGATGCCGCATGCCTTGCAGATGACCGCTAGATTGTGAACAATGCCCCGAGAAACCGAATGGTGAATGCCACACCACTCCATGCACATTTACCGGCAAGGGATGTAAGAGGCACTCAGGTGTCACGTCAGACCATTTGAAACCATTTACATCAGCGTGGTCTATGTGCTAGACAACCTGCATGGGTACCTGACGACACCACCAGGCTTCCTGCAGTGGCCAGGGAGCATTTGCGCTGGACAAGGGACCAGTGGCCTCAGTGCTGTTTTCTTAATAAAGTCGATTAACATTGAGCAGAAATAATGGCCGCCAACAATGTTGAAGACGTCAAGGAGTGCACTATACAACAGCCACTGTTGTCACTAAATGAGCTTTTGATAGTGGCGGTGTTACAGTGCCATTTGCCCATACTACCTGAATAACATTGTTCATAATAATCCAGTGATATACCGTATATCAGTGGTTCTTAACCTGGTTCGTGAATCGGTCTCAGGGTTCAACAAAGCCTCTGCCAAGGAGGTTAAGATATACCGACTCAACATGTCAATTAGTTATGACACGCCCACTTGGCTATCACTGGCTGGTTCATTTTGTGCACAATTAAAAAACGTATACCGGTACTTTATACTTATTCAGTTACTTTTTCTCTTTTTAATGAATGCATATTTTTGTCTTGAATTTGTAAAGAAAATATTTTTATTTCTCACTAATGAAGGGTTCGTGATTGTGCGTATGAACTGGTTAAAGGTCAAGAATCACTCTATATATATATATATATATATATATATATATATATATATATATATATATATATATATATATATATATATATATATATATATATATTGAAAGGCTCTTATAAATGAAATGTATTATATATACCGTAAATGCGGCTTGTGTATGTACAAAATTGGTTTTCCTCTAAAAATGGAGTGGGTGCGGCTTATAATCAGGTGCGCTCTATGGTGCGGAAATTACGGTACATACATACATACATACACACATACATACATACACACACACACACACACACACACACACACACACACACACACACACACACACACACACACACACATATATATATATATATATATATATATATATATATATATACAGTCAAACCTCGGTTTTCCAACGCCTCGGTTCTTGACCAATTCGGTTTTCGACCAAATATTTAGAGTTTTTATGCCTCGGATCATGAACAAATTTCGGTTCTCGAACAAACTGAGCGCACTTGAATGCACCACTTGACTCCTCTCGCCTTCCTTACACGAAGAAATTACGCTTCCTCGGTTAGACGAGGAAGTGGCGCTCGTGTCGCTTTCCATTGTGAGCAGACCTGTTCAATAAACATTTTTTAAAGAGCGTGGTTTGGTTTTTATATATATATATATATATATATATATATATATATATATATATATATATATATATATATACATTTGGGGTTTTTTTTAGGCACGAAATTGGCCGCAAATGCAAGCTATTTTTTAGCAATCGCAAGTACGAATTTTATCTGGTCGCATTCGTGCAAAAGCATATGTTGTAATGATCCCACCAGCCCAGGCGCTGTTGTGTGGGTGTGCACTAAAAGTCAATCTCTTCTTCAGTTTTGTAATCTTTCCACATTGTGCGCACGCTGGTCGCTTTAGACTTGCACGGGGACCGCAGATGTGCACGCGGTTCCATTCATAAAATTCACAATATGGTGCGAGCTCCAGTTTCCTCACGCGGTGCAATGCAAGGCATTTATTGCAGAGGTGATAGACGGCCAAAAATAAAAGGCCACTCAAAAATGTGCGGTTTATCTCTATTGGGAACGTCTGAGGGGTCGGGAAACAAGTCAGTATCAGGTGTGACCACCATTTGCCACCTGCAGTGCAACACATCTCCTTTGCCACGAGTTGATCAGTTGAGCCATTCATCCACAACCATCACCACATGCTGCAGCCTGACAACGCATGACCCCGTGTTGCAAGGATCTATCTGTTCACAATTCCTGGAAAATGAAAACTGCAGCTCTCAGAGTGGACTTTTATTGTTGGCACCCTCAAGCGCAATTGTACAATGAATGTGTTGCACGGAATGAGGCAAATGGCGATCAGACCAGATACTGTGTGGTTCACCACCCCCAACAGTAAAACTACATTTTATAGCGGCTTTTCAACATGGGCAGCCTAAGGCACACCTGTGCAATAATCATGCAGTCTAATCAGCAACTTGATGTGTCACATACGAGGTCGATGTGCTCACCATCACAGACTTAGATTTGAGAGCAGAAATGGGAATTTTGTGTACGTAGAAAAGGTCTTAGATCTTGGAAATCAGCAAAAAAATAAATAAAAAAGCTGACTTTTTTTTGTCCTGTGTATAAAAACAACAGGAAACACATTTGGAACACACAAATGTTCTCTTTTTGAGGGGTGGAGGGATTGTTGATTAAATGTTTTCCGGTAAATTGATGCTTGCCATGTCTGTTTTCATTCCATCAAGGCAGGCAGAAATCGGATTGTTTTTCTTTTCACTTCACATGCTCAGTTAAAACAGAAATAAAACAAAGACAATTTTGCTGAAAGCCTGGCTGACATTAATGCACACTCAATTTTTTGGGGGGGGGACAATACAATACAATATCATGCTAACATGCTTCAGTCGAAATGGAAATTATTGCACGCTATGCACTCATGACGAAACAACAGCCATTATTTGTTGCGTTTTATTTTTGGTGTGTTCCTGTCTCATGTAAATGAGCCACCCCTCAAATGCGAGGTGTGCTCCGATACGTTGGGCTCATTACCATGACAACAAGGTGGAGCTGTTTCGGGCCCCAATCTTGAATTTTACTTTGAAACTGAAAGAAGTGTCAAGCTCCCATAAAACAGTAAAGCATTGTTGATATTTGGAAACGGTACTTCATCATCGAGCTGCAAAATTACACTTACACTACCACTGCTGCTTCGTTTTTCTGGATGCAGAGAATAGAGCACACGCGGGTGCAAAACTACACATATATTTGACTGTGTGCTCACTTTAATAAAACTGGCACATTACATTCTCCAATGCGTTTGTCCAAACACTCCATCCGTAATGTGTATCAATAACGTCGATTTGAATATAATGTGACGAGTACCACCAGAGAATCCGATCAGATTCATCCAGTTTTTATAATATGTTAACTCCCCAAATGGCAAACGTGCAACACAAAAGTCAGTCTTGTGAATGTTATAGATGTAAATCACTCTAAAGAGTAATTATCATATGGGCCAGGAGTTCTTTAGTACCACTTTCAAGCTTTTAATTCAGTCCAATATTCCGGAAGCCTGTATTTTTGGAAGTGAATCTGGTCAATTATGTACCAAAGAAAATATATTTAGCTCAACTGTAAGGTTGAAAAAACATTAGGAACAGTCATTTTGTTAGTAATCTTGACCTTAAAGGGTTTGGGTTTCTGAGGGATTGGTGTCGGAATTGCTGACTGAGTATTTCAAACCTTGGTCATATCATGTCCTCAGAGGACGCACAATAGCATGGTCTGTCTGTCATATTTACAGTTCCTTTTTACAATGCCTTCTCTCAGTCTTCTGTCATCCTGCTCACTGTCTCCTCATCACCTATCTTTACATCTCTCCTGTTCAATGACTCCCGTTGTACTCCCACCTCAATGTATCCCTCTCCTGCACTCTGATGCCACAAATTCAAATATGAGGTTTCATCAAACACGCAGTCTATGACACTGCAGCCCTGTTTTGAGGGGTGTGATCAGAGAATGAGCAGATGAAGATGAGGTAGGGCAGTTGCCTATATTTGTATTTGAACGGCAACAGTGGAACAGACAATGGAAGGAACATCTAGGTTTAAAAAATGAAAAGAAAAAAAATGCATGAATAATTTTGCAAAAGCCCGTGTCGTATTGCTGGCTTGTGTAATTCCTGTGATTTAGCAAGCCAACCGTGCCAGTCACAGACCGAATCGCCATGTCTTTTCTGCAATATACTTTGGTCAATTATTGTTCTCTGTGGCCAGACGACTTAACATGCAATATCCAACTCCTTCAAAAAGTGGGGCAAAACATCGATTTTAATTCCTGTCTTAAGTGCTAATGCCTTAAATAACTCACAATTCCCCTCAATTTTGTATTTAGAGTCAGTAATTTCACATTAGCTCTGATAAATGGGCAAAGTAAATCTTGCATCAATGTTGCAAACTGACAGTGTCAATATGAACAAATATTACACATTCTCACCTCTATAGAGTTTGTCAAAAATCAAACATACACACACCGTCTCTATTGATCAATGCCTTCACCATATCTGACACATTTGATAATGAGCGTAGTTTAGATTATTTAGAATTTCTTCTTCTCACTGTACCCTTTTATTATACTGGCAAAGGTTGAGCTTGATTTCATTCTTTCTGATACTTTGTTTCCATTTGTGCATATATACATACATACATATATACATACACACACACACACACACGCGCACACACGCGCGCACGCACGCGCACACACACTCCACACTTACAAAAGGCATCATTATGATTCACGTAATTTGATCAGAGCATTGCATAATGTAACAGCGGGTCTTGTCAAAAATATAAGCTTGTTTTTAATGTTTTGTAAGAATAATGTGGAAAATTGAAAATTTAAGACAAGAATAATAAATTTACATGAGTTTGCTATGCTGGTACGTTTATTGAATAATGATGCCCCGAAACAGAATAATAATTGAAATTTTCAAACCAGGGAATTTCTTTAAAAGCATTATTTAGGTTTGCAGCTATAGAAGGGTTATTTATGAGAGGCAATCCAAGGAATGGGCACAATTTCAACATGGCTCAATTGTGTTCCATTCCCAAAACATGGATCAAATATACCTGCAGACAATTGAATTTCAAGACAAGGAAAAATAAGGTTGGGTGTTTGCAAATGCCACAAAATGTCTGGGGGGTTGTATTATTATTTTTTTATTATTATTTGTAAGGATCATATAGAACAAGTCACTTCTGGGGGAACCACATGGTGTGTATCCAATAAACACTTCTTACATGAATAATATAAATAAACAAATAAAACATCCAAACTAAAGTAGGTTTGTATTTTTTTAAAGTGCGAAACAATTATGAAAGTAGATTTGCTTGAAATTATCCATGCATAATTAATGCCACTTAAAAGTTCGTGACTATACAAGTTATCTTTGCAAGAGAACGTCAAAATTAAGTAAATAGAAAATGTCCATTGTATTGCAACAGGGTGAATTATGTGTGACAATTAAGGCGAAATCACTCGAGAGAAACGGGCGTCCTTTATCTTGGACCGCAGACTGCGAATGCCCAAAGCGGCACCCACGGCATATTCGGTTTCGGTGTGCGGGGATTTAACAAGCGAAACTCCTTGACTGCAAGTCAGCGTATATCACAACTCGACAACTGTGTAAATCAAGGTGGCAATCATTCTGTCATTAGTCAATATTGTCCACAGCCACCAACCACTGACACCCCCCAAAAAAGACACATTCACCGACCCAAATGAGACACATTCACACACAGTGAACTTGATGACAACGGGCAAATAAAATGGTATGCATTTAATTTTAAAATTTAAATTTACCTTGCTCAAGTCACTTCTCCCTTTGATGCATATTGTCACTGGACACCAATCAAATCCCCCAAAAAGTGTGCCAGTAAGTCCTTCGATAGGTCAACAAAAATCACCAATGTTTAAATTGGTGATATTGAGATGTGTAAAACCCCAACGAGTTGGGAATGTCCGTTGATTCCGTTTGTTCTCTCAGTGCGTAAAAAGGTAAGGAAAATAACGAGTGTATTCGTATGTTGTTTTCTTGTTCTGTTCCTCAATCAAACGTCCATCTTCTTTAATTGACAGAGAAATAACCCGCTAGTTGTACTTCCTGTAAGTTTTGTTTTTCCACATTTCAACTGTGTCCAAATCTCTCCTGCTCACAGGTTTTACTATCTTCCAGGTGAATGTGTGGGTTTGACGGAGGAGTGAATCAGAGGTGGGCTTGCGCACATCCCCGAACCCGCCGCCGAAGCCTTGCAGCTCTGCTTTTTCTGTCTGCTTGCAGCAACAGCCGCATTCCTTGTTTGGAAATCCCGTCCACTGTGCCGTCAAAGGAATTGAATTAGACCAAAATGACTTCCAGTGCTTTCTTTCAAAATAAAAATGAGCTAATAATTCCCAAGGGAAAGCTTTTACTTTGAAGTCAAAAAGGCTAATTTCCTGTCAAAATTCGGTCTTTCCTGCGTTCAAAGCTGATCGCTGTTTTAGAAGGTGGGTGGGTCGACCTCGCATTGGAAAACTCAACCAGCAGCCCCATCTTCTGGAGTCGAATAGCATCAATTACAATACAGCAAAATATTCAGAGGATACGAAGTCTAACATTGTTTAAAAATATTTTCTGGTCAATGTTTCTAATCACGAAATTAATTAAATCACCAAATCCGTGTTTCCGTGAGTATTACTCTGGCGAGCTACAAGCGGCATATTTGCTTTTTATTCCAGCAATTTAAATACAGCATTAGATTCACAGTGATTGACTGTCTGCGTCCCTCTGATCATACACAGTACATGTCTTAGTACCGATGAATTTATGCAGACAGAAAAGTGATGAAATGAATATGACGGCTGTGTCCTAGTTATTTGTAATACAGTACAGCTAAAACAATGCTGAGATTTGTCAACTGGATTAGCTTTATGAGCTCAAATTGAGTACTGTAGTTACAATATTGTTCAAAGAATTTTTGATACGTTTTTAAATTAGTCTAAAGTGTAAAATATTTTATATGCTTCTATTTATTATGGGGGGGGGGTCTGTCTGTGCGTCTGTCTACATCAATAATTAATGAAAAGTTAGCATTAGAGTACAGTACTTGGAAAAGGCTGCAATGACTGATGCGCTTATTCCTCACCAGAGTGGTGCAAAGACCTTGGAAGGACAGATGTTCACAGCATAGCAAAACCAGCCGGCTTTTTGGAGCCGCCCGAACGATTATTCCTTTATGTGTTATGGTTGAGTCAGTCAGCATATGTATACCCGGACTTGTCTTTGTGCCAAAGATACAGACAGCCTGTGCAAGAGCCCCAAAGTTATTCATTTTGGGGAAAAATATAAAGAGTTCAAATCTAAAATCCACATTTTTGTGAAGGGACTACAGTATAGTACTGGTGTGAAACTCAAGTCCCGGGGGCCAGATCTGGCCCGCCATATGATTTTGTGTGCCCCGCGAGAGCCAATCGAGCATGCCAAGTTTTCCATGATGCTTGCTAAAGTCTGAACCCAAATATAAAATTGTCACATGGAATCTATCATTACATAGAGATATTCCAAGCATGATCTCATTACATACTTATACATTAATGTACACAATGGTTGAACAAACCATTATTCTTGACTTATGATTTCAAAACTAGTTATCCAACAATTTGTTGTGCAATGTATATGTATTATGAGGAGGTGATCATACAGTTTCACAAAATTCACAGTTATAATGGCCCGCTCAGGGAAACCGTATCTACAATGTGGCCCACTACAAAAATGAGTTTGACACCCCTGGTCCATAGGAACAGCTGCATATATTAAGCACTTATGGTAGAAGGGTCATTTAGTGCAACACTTTCTACACTCAATTCTATTAAGCTTCTGGGATGTCATCTGACAGAAAAATGACCCCCTTTGCAAAGTCTGTGATAACCTCTGATCGTATGATAGGTATATTCAATAGTTGGATGCTGTTACCTTTCAACAGAAATGCACAATGCCAAATAGATCGGCTTCAAACACTCTTCTCACAAGGTAAAGATAATGTACCACTTTGCCATCCACTTTGTCACCTGTGCTCCCTTAACAGTCGCCACTCTGAACTAAACTCCCTGGTTAGTTGGCCCTCTCTTCTCACGTAGACATATTCACTCATCCGTGTTAATCTATGAAAAACTCCTCTGCAAGACCCAGCTCGATCGTCACTGCCCGCTCACCATGCATACCACTACTCGCACCCTACAGGATTTCGTGCTTGAGCTAACCGCTCCGCCCATATATTCATCAGTTCAAAAGCATCTTCTTTACACCACTGTTTTCTGCTTTTCCGACTGTGATGACTATAAGTTCCGGTGTGTTTTGTCAAACAGCTGTGACATTTGTGCATGTTTTTGGTATGTGGGAGGAAACCGGAGTGCCCGGAGAAAACCCACGCAGGCCCGGGAGGACATGCAAACTACAGACAGGGAAGCCGAAGCTGGAATTGAACCCGGTACCTCTGCACTGTGAGGTCGATGCGCTAACCACTGGACCACCCATTATTATTATTCATTCATTCATTCATCTTCCGAACCGCTTTATCCTCACTAGGGTCGCGGGGGGTGCTGGAGCCTATCCCAGCTGTCTTCGGGCAGTAGGCGGGGGACACCCCGAATTGGTTGCCAGCCAATCGCAGGGCACACAGAGACGAACAACCATGCACGCCCACACTCACACCTACGGACAATTTAGAGTGATCAATCAGCCCGCCATGCATGTTTTTGGAATGTGGGAGGAAACCGGAGTACCTGGAGAAAACCCACGCAGGCCCGGGTGGAACATGCAAACTCCACACAGGGAGGCCGGAGCTGGAATTGAACCTCTGCACTGTGAAGCTGACGTGCTAACCACTGGACTACCGGGCCGCCCCGATTATTATTATTATTCCTATTAATTATTTTTAGTGGTATTAGTAGAGTAGTAGTTTATGTATATTCAAAATGTATGATGTAAACTAAGTAGAGCACTGTTACAACCTAATTTTTAATCGCGAAACAAGTCGTCACATCAAGTCAAAATTTGTTTTTGTAAATTCCCCAGCCTTCACCACTTTGAGGACAACAACATGTTTTTTTTCTGTAAAGTGTGTGACAAAGAAGGATAATTGAACACTTTCATGAAAGGGTAGTTGACCAGGGTCGCTGAGGGACTATTTTCCAAAACACAAAAACACTGAAGACCACAGGTAGGTGTTTTCCTCCCCAGCTCAATTTTATTACATGTGTTGTTGTCATCCATTTACCCCAAATAAACTTAGCCCTAGTTGCAGCCAATCGCAGGGCGCACATAGACCGACAAAAATTTACACTCACAATCATACCACAATCAAGGGCAATTTCGAGTAAAAAATGTGGGTGGGAACCTGGGGAAAATCCCCCCCAGGCACGGGGCGAACATGTAAACACCACAGAGGAAGGCCAGAGCCGCAATCGAACCCTGCACCTTTGCACTGTGAGGCGGATGTGGTAACCAGTCAAACATCGTGCCGCCACTCAGTGAAATCACTTGAACATATTTCAAGAGGAGGACATGGCACCCAGGCTGCACAGATAACAACGGGTATGGTGGATTTATGGACTTAATCCGAGTTTTCTCGACAATTTTAGAGACATAGGTCGAGATGAAGACTATGCCGGCTGATCCCGCTGTTCGGCTGGCTGAAGGAAAGCATTGGCACACAGTAGTGGGCCCTGTAAAGGTATGGCGGAGTGCTTTATCAGTGAATGGTCATGATTTTTCAGGCGTGAGTTTGAGTGGATTTATGTTCAGGTTTTTTTTAGTTTTTTTAATGAAAATGTCTTTCTTAATTTGAATATCAGATAAAAATGAAGTTCAAACTCTACATAGCATTGTGCAACTACTGCAGTAAGGAAGTCCTGTACATCAATGATAAGACAATCATGAAAATAATAATACAATATTTTAAAAGAATGTAAAATATACAGTCGCTCCCTTGACGAACCATAAAAAGAAGGTGCCGTTTTATTCCCTCATGCTGCATATTACGTTAAAAAAAATCTGTGGTCAAGTTGGCACGTTAGCATCTTGGTTTTGACCTAAAGCCTCGCCTTTCTGTTTGTTGACTCCATTAGGCCAATAGGTCCTGGCAAGCTTCTTGGGCATGACATCCAGGCTGTCCCCGTGAGCAGCTCCTGGATCTTTCACCTAGAATCCTGCAGAATGGCCTTGGCAAGCGCCATTTGTTTGACTTCTGGCTGTCTTCCTGATCAGCTCTGTCAAGTCCACAGAATGGCCCCCAAGCGCCACCGTTGTTGTTCCTGCCCACCTCAACCAATCCTATACTGGGGACCCAAAAACGGTGATTTGTCTTGCATTGGTACATCGTTAGTATTTCATATTATGAGCCGCAGGAGGTTTGTAACGACACCACCTCTGATAACTACAAAGTGTCACTAAAGTCAGTATACATGGCAACCCCCCCCACCCCCCGCCAAACAATATTCAATTAATATTGATCAACAATATTTTCAACATGAGTTTCATACTTTTCAATCTATAATTTAATGCGTGCGGCACAGTGGTCCATTGGTTAGCATGTCAGACGCAAAGGGAAAAGGTGCAGGGTTCAATTTCGGCTCTGGCCTTTTTGTGTGGAGCTTACATGTTGTCCCCGTGTCTGCATGGGTTTTATCTGGGTGCGTTTCCGCCCACATTCCAAAAACATGCGTGGCAGGTTAATGGAAAACTCTAAATGGTCTCAAGGTGTCTCTGTGAGTGCGAATGGTTCTTCGTCTATGTGTGCCGTGCAATTGGTTGGCAAGCAGTTCAGGGTGTCCCCTGACCACTGCCCGATGACGGATGGGATAGGCTCCAGCATGCCCGCGGCTCCCGTGAGGATAAGCAGATTAAAAAATGGATGGATGGATGAATTTGATCCGCTTTTTTTCACAAATTGGTCTGCATTGCCATCGATTCAGTACATTGACTGGCAATGCATTCATTCTCATGTGTCTGAGCTTCTGAATTTCAGCACTCACTTGATTGCTTAGTAAAGTTACTGGGCCTGTGTGATGATTTATGGTTGAAGATGTGTCCAAGTATGTCTCTTATTTTTGACCCTCAGGGTATTTTGATCAAAGCAGAACCGCAGACATGTTATAAGGACACCTGGGAAGTGTAGAGAATTGTGAAGGCATTTTCCCCGAGCAATTCATCTCAATCAACAGACTCTCATGCTGTTTTATTTATCACGCGTGCGTGCGTGCGTGTGTGTGTGTGTGTGTGTGTTATTTAGGCAGCACGGAGGTCGACTGATTAGCATATCCGCCTCACCGTGCAAATATGCTACAAGGTTCGATTACGGCTACGGCCTTCCTGTGTGGAGTTTGCATGTTCTTCCCGTCCCTGCGTGGGTTTTTTCCAAGTACTACGGTTTCCTCTCACATTCCAAAACATGCATATTTTATTTCTTTATATATTGTCATTCAAGTGTTTTGGGGCTCAAAATGCTAATTTTGACTCACAAATTGCAATGCAAAATTGTGTATTTGGGCCTTGATTTATTATATGTTCAGGTTCACTTGCCAGTTTGTAATTGTTATTTCTATCTCTCGTAGCAAACAACACATACACACAGGAATGAATTGTTTTTTAAGAAAGAGAATATGGGTGAAAACCCCACAGATCTGCCTCAGAGAATTTATGACCATCCTTCCTCTGAGTCTGGCCTCAAGTGGTGTTCTGGCCCACACACTGATGTGAGGACAGTACGACAAACATGAACTACAGGGAAGAATACCTCCACGACACAGCTTGTTACCGGGTTACTCAGAGTGCACTGCTGCAGCTGCAATTTTTGACAGCGACTGCAATTTTTTTACTCCCACTTTTGTTTTTGGAGAAGTTCCTATTATGATGATTTGACATCAGTAGGAGGCTAGATTGCACAAAAATGTGTTCCAACTTCACGGCTAGAAGAAAAGTGGACAGCAGAGCTGCCAACCCATGAAAATTCTCTTTCAAAACATCCATTCTTCCATGATCTGAACAGCTTTATCAAATGAGGGCTGCAGGCGTGCTGGACCCTGTCCTAGCTTTCTTCAGAAAGTAGGCAGGGAACACCCTGAACTGGTTGCCAGCCAATCGCAGGGCACAGATAGACAAAAAAACATTTGCACACACAATCACACCTAAGGACAATTTCCAGTAAATAATTAACTTATAGTGCATGTTTTTGTAATGTGGGAGGAGACCGGTCTAGCCAGTTAAAAACCCCGGCGCAGGCACGGGGAGAGCATGCAAACTAACCAGTGCTAACCAGGTGACCAGAACAATTTGTCAGAATGTAAATGTTTAATCTTTTGTCAAGAACATTAACGCAGCACCCCGTTACCTTCCGCAGTAGATTTAACAAGTCTGCAAACCATTCATTTACACAACACAGTTTCTCTATAATCATAATTCATTTTAACGTAATTATTACATCAAGCATGTAAAGATGAAAATGTAGTCACATAAAATTGAATCCAAAATTATTTTCCTTCACATGGAATGGAATGTGTGAATGTGTACTAATAACCTCACCAAAATCAAGGCTTTGTATTGAACACATGAACATTTATGTTTCAAAGAATGAATCCAACAAAAATCATGATGAAAATGCAATGACATTCCAACACTGCTCTTTGCGCACATATGAAATACATTTTCATATGAAGACATACTTCCAAGGACCCCAAAATAAAAAAAATAAAAAATACACCATTAGCTGTGCTTCACAGGCCATGGCCGATTGGCGTATTCCAACAAGTGTAATTATGACACTGACGGTACAACAACACAGTGAAGTGTGATGGCGTTTGTTTTTCTTTGATGGATAAAGCTGTTGTTAGCAAAGAATTCTTGTTGCGCATTAGTGGACATAATAAGCTGCCACTGAAGTTTCGCTTTGTACAGCTGCCTTTGTTTTTAGCTGCTGATATGAAGCTATTAAAACTAGCAAGAGTTGGGGTCGAGTCAAGTCATTAGCTTTTAGCTTGGACTCGTCTGCTAGCGTCTGTGTTTCTCGCTGCTGATCTGAATCTACTGAAACTAGAAGTGATTGTCGTCGAGTCAAATCGTTAGCTTTCAGCTAACTTTGGGCTCATCAACTTGTGTTAATGTAATTTCCACAGTGATGCTGACATCACTGGAGCCACCGGCGGAAGCAGTATGTTGTCAAACATAGATTGCAATTATCTACCAATAATTTTTGCTCATTTTTGTCCTTTTTGGGCAACGTGACCCATGACTGTTTTAATATCCGGAACACCACATGTTGCGGCCATATCTAGGACGCGTTCTGAGATTTGCGGAACAAAATATGGACAATCCGGAACAGTTGGCGATTCGGGGACAGTGGAAATCAGCACTGGCACACATTCAAAATTGGGAAGCTGCTGTAGAATAACACACAAGTACATTTTTTACTTCTCCCTTGTAGTTCTTTCTGTTTATATTTACAAATAGAAACACATTTTTAGCCCCCCCCGCCTAATATAAACTACAGGTATTTGTTTTCAATTCAGGACATGGGCCATTTTATTACCGGTAAACATTTGCATTTTCTGTCAGAGAGAGCTATTATGATTTTATTTATTTACTTATTTATTTTAAACAGTATTAATCGCATGTGGCATGACCTCAATAAATTCACTGCTGATTCATTGAAAATGTTTTTTGCGGCCCTCAAATATGTGTGACTACCCCTGGTGTATATTTTAGAATGATCGTACAAATCCGATATAACTATGACCGAGCAAAGCACTACATCTACTGTGCAGCCCCAGAAGCAAGTCTAAAATGACAAGATTACAGCCGCAATGCCGCCAGTCAAACAGGGGTTTCTTGTCTTTGCCGTGACATCATAACCCATAGTGATCGTCTTTAAAAATGAATTCATGATTTGTGTCAATTCACATTGCTGTTGCTAAGGGTTAGGCAAGCAAAAATAACACCAAATAGTGCAAAGTCTGTGGCAGAATGATAGGATAGGACTGAGAATATACGGCGGGATAAAGTTTGCACTGTCAGGGCGAGCAAAGGAGAGGATGGTAGGGAAAGTTTATAAGGCGTAGTTTAGGCGAAAATGCATGAGAGAAGAGGGAATCTTTGGTGGCCAGCTGCAAGAGGGAAGATAGTGCAGAAAGGCTTTTAATTCTCAATCCCTACAGAGCCTTTGAAAATTACCAATCTTCTTATCACAGGCGCAGGGCTGCTTATGCAAATTGTTGTGGAGTGGAACATTTAAACGGAAAATTACTCGACAGCATTCCCCCCCTACCCTCCCTCCCTCTTGCCTCTTCCTTTCCTCTCTCCTCCACACAAAAAGCCTGTTTTGAGTCAAAGATAAGAAGATGAATTGCTCTCTCCGTGCTTTGAAGCGCATCAGGATTTAAAGACTCCAGCCTCAGCTCTGGTCTAATGCTCATGCTGTTGTTGCCTTTGTCGAAGAAAACAGGCACGGGTAAAAAATGCCGAAAAAAGAAATTCAAAACAACATGCATTCTTTCCTCCAATACATGCCTGGGGAGACAGGGAGCAAGGATTAACATTGACTTTAATCTTTTTGTTTAACAGTTGGAATTTACTTTGCAAACATTACATGCCAGAATATGAGGATAAAGATTTTAAGGCGCATTTGAAATAGAAACTCTCGCTAGTGAAATCATAGTTACGACAAAGCAAACAAATTGAAAATCAACCACTCCATGAATTTTGAATTCTTCTCAACATCTTCTCTTTCCTTCCATCCTAGCATATCAAAGGGGCAGAGGGACAATGGAATTGGCAGATTCATATACCTACAGCACATACAAATATACATTTACTCTCACATGAATCGGAAAGACTTTCTGCTCTTTATGCCGAGTAAAAACTGATTTATTAGTATGAACCAGAGAGGTTTATGATCAGAATGAACTTTCAGGTTACACTTGAACTTTAATAAAGCTGGCAGGAGAAACGTACAGCGGAACCTTAACTCTAAATTGCTTAACTCGTCGCTGTGACTTGGGGGAATTGCTACCGCTTCGTCAGCTGATCACATGTTCCCTAAAAGCATGGAACACCTAAAACGTAATGTTGGAGTCTGCTGTAACTATATTCCTACTCTGGACGTCCTTTTCGTGACCAGACTGGCAATGGCAGAAGGAAGACCGTTCATTTTTGAAACTCCGTGCCTGACAGGTCTTGGACTAAGTCGGCTGGACGAAGACATTTCACTGGTGTGTTTGCGATAGGTTGGCGCCAGATTTAGGGTGTACCCCCTGTCCCACCCAAAGTCAGCTGGGATAGGTTCCAGATCAACCACAACCCTAAAGAGGTACAAGTGTGTAGAAAATGGATGAAATCACAATTTAAGTCACAAGCTATTTTCAATGATTTCTTGATTGAACACGTCTGGGGGTAATCAGTAGTTGTAGGAAAATGACACTTTAAATTTACTTCATGAACCAGTTGTATTTTTTTATCTCTCGAAATGGTGCGCTCTGTTCAACATTGGTTTGAACGTACACAGACTTGTCAAGTCCAACGTTGACACACAACTAGTGACATGTTCAATGAACACGGTGGTAAGCTATATTGTTTTAAAAATCAAGTAATTAAATGCACATGAAAAATAATGAAGTTAGCAATTAAACTATAGGCAACATATTAAATTCAATGTTATTACTGCTGCAAATTGCATACATAAAACAATACAAAAAAACCCATGCATTTGCAAAGAAATAGGGTTATTGCCGCTAAATGAAACACTGGCAGGTAAAAATGATGGAGCAAGAATCAAAGGTGGCAGTCATTATGAGATATGTTATGTGTGTGTGTGTGTGTGTTTTCTCCTCTCTCAATAGAGTGCATATATATGATGAAATTGTACAACATAAACAAGTTGTCTTGTTATCAATCAGTCAATAAGTAACATGTTGCTTGTTCCACAAGCCAAACTGGACTGAATGTTAATCTCACGAAAACAGACCTAAGGCAGAGTCGGGAAATTTGTGACTTTCTGTCGCAGTAAAGTTCTTTGCAACGACTGCCGTTAATCCGTGTCTGAACAAGTGTGATGATAAACCCTCTGTCTGAAATGTAATCCTTTTAGTAAAAGCTTTTTGGATAAACTCGCTTCATGCAAATTATAAACCCCATTAGTTTTGAGTGACTAGCCTGCTCCATTGAGATTAATGGCCAACTGACTACCTGATTTAATAGGGTTATTCGACATCTTCAAGGGACAAATACGCAACAAAATTAATGCGAGGCATTTGTCAATGACATAGTCAATCTGACCGTGCAATCCGTTTCTTTTGTGCCCAGATTGGAGTCCTCCTGGGCCTTCGTGAGTCTGTTTGGAGCAAACACAGCAGTAAAAGTATGACGCGCTTTTTATTAACACTCACGTATATATGGAAAATCACGTTCCATGTGATCAATACACAACCGTCATTGCTTTGGTCATTACTGTTCAGGAGGATGAAACTTGATCACAAAAAAAGGAGACAACATTAGTGGTTATTGATCGTAGCCTCCTGTTGACAAATGATTGGCAAAAAACTTGCTTGTACTCCTTCTGACCTAAAATTCTCCCAAGACAAAATGTCCTCCCTCACTTTCCTGCAAACCAAAAGCACTGCCCAGCTTCCTGCTGTGACCACTTTTCTTGGAGATCTGTGAAAAAAATTCAAGATGACTTTCTATTGAAGATTACATGGTTGAAGAAAGGGTGAAGAGAAAAGAAAAAAATATATATTTACAGACAAAAAAAAAAAAAATGAAGACAGCACCAAGAATACACCTGGTATCTCGCCATACAACCAAGACAATAAAGCGCACTCAATGCTTTACATCCAAGGGAAACAAATTGCAACAGAGAAAATACAATACAATACAATACAATACATCCTGACTTATATAGTGCTTTCACAACAGTTGCAGCTGTAACAAAGCGCTTATCAAAACAGTTAGTATAAAATAAAATCATAAACCCAACGCATAACATAAAAACTTGGACAGTCGTGCAATCTTAACCACATTCCCCTCATCCGCTTTGTTGGCTGAAGCATTCAAAAGATGCGAAACACTTGACTGTCTTACTACAAACATAACATTTTCAGAAATCTGTAGTCAGACCTCGGTTTTCGACCATAATCCGTTCCAGAAGGCTGTTCGAAAAGCGATTTATTCGAAATCCGAAACTATTTTATTATCCCATGATGAGGGGCTAATACACGATGCAGAAATAACAAAATAACAGTCAGATTTGCGTAAATCACAACAAAGACGTCTGCTCACAATGAAGCGTCACTTCCTCGCGTAAGGAAGCTGAAAGGAGTCGAGTGACGTATTCGGTTTGGTCGAAAATTGGTTTTCGGTCGTAATCCAAGGCGTAAAAATCGACCGATTTGGTCAAGAACAGAGATGTTCGAAAAACCAAGGTTTGACTGTATATAGTCATACTTCAAAATGTGAATATTATATATAGTACATATATATACAGTATATATATCTATATATATAGAGAGATTTTTTTTTTTCTGCATCGTGTATTAGCCGCTAATCATGGGATAATAAAATAGTTTCGGATTTCGAATAAATCGCTTTTCGAACAGCCTTCTGGAACGGATTATGGTCTATATATATATTCATTCATTCATTCATTTTCCGAACCATTTTATCCTCACAAGGGTCGCAGGCAGTGCTGGGGCCTATTCCAGCTGTCTTCGGGCACTCTGAACCAGTTGCCAGCCAATCGCAGGGCACACAGAAACGAACAACCATTCGCACTCACACTCAAACCTAGGGATAATTCGGAGTGTTCAATCAGCCTGCCATGCATGTTTTTGGAACGTGGGAGGTAAACCGGAGAAAACTCACGCAAGCACGGGGAGAACATGCAAACTCCACACAGGAAGGCGGGAGCTGGAATCGAGTACTTCTGCACTGTGAAGTTGACCTGCTAACCACTCGACTACTGGGCCGCCCTATATATGTATCTATGTATGTATGTGTGTGTGTGAGTATACACACACACATACATATAGACATATATATAAAACACTAAAAGTACCTGGTTATTCCTTGATAGACTTAATGATGTGACGGTGGAACCATATTTTCAAAGAAAGGAAGCTGCACGGACCTGACTGGAAAATATAAATAACTTTTAGTCGCCATTCATTTGAGAAATGATGTGGTAGAACTGGGTTCCTCTCAAACATCTCAAGTCAAGGGTTCTGGTAAGTATAGCATCTGCTCATGAATAAATTGTGGCTTTGCATCCTGTGCACAGAGTGGCTTTTCTTGTCAACACACAGAAAGGGGGCTGAAAATTTTATGACTTTTAAATGATTTAAAGCTGTGTTTGATCATTAAAAAATTATTAGAAAATGAAAATAATTACATTAGTGTTTTTTTTTTTAATAGAGGTCAAATTGAAGCTGGAGGTAACCTCTAAGGAGTAATACCAGTACATTCTACTGCTGTTAAATCATCACTGGTTTGATTATTCATTTGCTGTTTAATATTTTTTGCAGTTATTACTTACCGCTTTACTCCCTTGGTTGGGGAATATGGAAAAATAAAGATTTCACTTTCTCCATTGTGTAAATTATTGTCATTATTTTAATGAAGATCAGATCACATTGCACGACCAATTTATGTAGTAACCCAGGTACTGTAATTCCCAAATGCTTTTCTTGTTTGACACCAGGTGCCACAGTGGAGGACTGGTTAGTAGGTCCACCTCACAAACATGCGTGATAGGTTAACTGAACATTCTATATTGTTCCTAGGAGTGCTTGTGAGTGCAAATGGTTGCTGTTCGTCTGTGCTGGCAATCAGTTCAGGGTGTCCCACACCTACTGCCCGAGGACAGCTGGGATTGGCTTCAGCACTCCCGTGACCCTCGTGAGGATAAACCGGTTTGGGTAATGGTTGGATGGATATTTTACACCAGTATCATAGGATTACGATTCAAATAATAAAATGAATGAATGAGTACACTTATTTTTGGGCTTGAAGACTTTATTTACACTAGTTAGAGGTGAAACCAACATCAAAATTAAGTAACAAATGTTGAATACGAAAGAGCAGCAGTTCACAAAAGAAAAAAATTGAGAGCTAATCAGAGGCGTTCGGGGACTCCTTTCTCAGCCCTGGTTTAATGGCTCAGACCAGCCGACATTAGTTTACAATGTTTTAATGAAGATGTTTAATTCTACCCTTATTATTTTACCAGTCTAACATTGTTGGGTCTAAAAGGCCCGGCCGACCCGGGCAAAGAACAGGCAGCGCACACGGAAATAAAGTTTTAGACTGCTGCAGCAGGGAAGAACAGGGAGGGCATGAAGTTTTAGTGCCTCGGCTCACAAGATCTCCTGTTGGTTCTCCGCTGCAGAGTGCTTTTATTTTGTGTAGAGCATGCGCAGTGCAAACAATGGAAAAAGTACTGGTGTGATGTGCTGTTGGCTCGTAAATCATATGGTGTGTGTGGGTGCGTGTTCCGGGTGCGATGGGATGTGTGTGGCAGATAGTGTGTGAGGAAAACTTTATGTGAACACAGAAAAACAAGGTATGCAAGTTAAATAGAAACCATCAAATAAAACAATAGGCTATTGAGAAATACACACAAATATAAGAGCTTACTTTACAAACATACTTAACCATTATCCTCCAACATTGATATTTGTATTGCAATTGATCAAAAATCCAATTAACAAATGATTCTGCTGACAAAATCACAATCAGTGCTTATTAAGTACAAGCACAAAAATGCAAGTCGTTAAAATGCACAAATGGACAAAAAAGGGGCCAATTAGCAAGTCTAAATAACATGGGAAAAGACACGTTATCTGTCATAAGACAATTTGATCAATGCTGTTCAGTCGGCAACAATTCAGCAGCTAGCATGGCACTGTTATTTGAAACCAATTGACACCACTTAACGGTGCACTACTAAAGCCCCTGTCACACCTTGACGATTTAGCCAGCGTATGCCGACGTAGGAAAAATTTGGCAAATACGCTGGCGTACGTCGAATAAGTTATGGGTAAGTTTTGTATACGTAACAGCACGCTGAAGCACGTTGGTATACGTCGGCATCGTCGAAATCGAGAAATTTTAAGCATGCTTAAAATTTCTCGTCGATGTCAGCGATGGCTATACGTCCCGTATACGCAGGCCATAAGTAATAGGTAAGTTATGCGATCGTTGCACACGTTCAAACACGCCAAGTGTAGGTTACTCATAAGTCCAAATACGCCGAGAATACCTACTAGCTGTTCTCCAACATCCGTGTTTCGAACTGCAATACGCTGCTGCATAGCGTGCAGCAGCGTATTACCGACGATCACGTGACGTAGTCTATAAAAGGCTGGCGCCGACGTTTCAAATCATAACTGCACTAGACATTGCAGTACCAACATCTGTTTGGGGACTATCCCCGGTCTAGTTAAAATGGTATAACCCAAGAGGCAAGGTGCGGCTTGCCATCGTTACTGTGAGTTGCTATTCACGCTATTAAAGCAGCAATCAAACGCCATTATGACTTGTGTCATTAATAAACCAAACAACATCAGCGTCATGGCAAAGAAAAGTCTGGGGAGCTCATCAAAGGTCTCGCACAGCCTCAGCCCATCACAGCCACTGCAGCCTTCGCCAACTACTTGCGTGACAGCCTGGTCAGCATGTCCAAGCGCAAGTTCCGAAAGGCACGGATGTTGGAGAACAGCTAGGGACCATTTATCTCATTACTGAAAACATGCTGGACAAGGATCACGAGCGGAGTCCCACTTTACCAGTCGCTGTCAGTACTGATGACACATGGCGAGCTCAGAGCAGGAAGCAATGTGTTGCAGAGAAAACAGCGGTTGCTGCAGCTTAGTGAAAACAAAGTCATGAAAGATGTACCGAGGTGGGACTCCTCCCAGGATACGATGGAAAGATACCAGCAGTTTGCGTTTTATTCTGAAAAGACCAACAGCGCTGTCAAGAAGACTAAGAGGAACACTCATGGCCCTATTTTCATTCCGAGCACAAGTCTGGCGTTTGCGCCTTTGTGTGCCCTTCTGGGACGGAAGTAGCATTTCCGGCCAATCCAAGTGCCATCCCTCATTTGCATCAAAATCAGGGCGCTTGAGTACACCATGCTAGACACTGCGCAAACGAAAATAGACTCGCTGCTGTCCATGCATGATATTGGCAGGTAAGCTGTAAGCGCTGCCCTTGCGGATGAGGTAGTCGGCCGTGCATGTGACGTGGGCAATTGGAGACGGCCTTGCACCCCAGATCGTGTGTCCATGTGGAACCCCACCCCGGAAGCTCCCAATTCATTTGCTGCACTTGGTTTTTCACAGCGGCTGTCAGACGGCCATTTGTTGGCAATCTTTTTCCTGCAGTCAAACGAAAGCACCAAGATGGACGTCCTTGAAAGTGTTCGATTTTCATTTCTTCTGCAAGCGCTTTTGTCTTCAGTTGAACGGTGACCGGACTTGGCGAAACACGTTTTCCAGCTTCCTCCACTTGCGGACGATGGATTCGTTGATCTGAATTTTGGATTCCGCATAAATGATCGCTTGTAGTTTGAATTGTGCTTCGTAGGCATGTCTCTTCATAGCTGCCATTTTCAGTTTGTTGTATATGCACATACAGTCACTATGTACACCTACCAGGGTTGCTTTTAAACTCCTCTTTCACGCCCACCTTTCGCCCTTTAACACACACACACACACACACACACACACACACACACACACACACACACACACACACACACACACACACACACACACACACACATATATATATATATATATGATGTATGGACTAGGTATTTTGTCAAACTGGAGTGAAAAGAGCTCTGTTGATTTGTGAAAGCCAAAACCTCCATGTCTTGCTGGAGAAATGTTGTAACATCTCCCCCTAATTGCAACACAGTAATTAACCATTCTTTGACGTTGGCCATCACATTTTTCTATTGTTAAATACTCACTAAGCGCTGGAACAAAACAATACGTAAACTCCAGCATGGCGGCTGCAGCCGCGTCCACAGTTACATGGTATCACGAAAACACTGCCAAGCATGTATAATATATACTTGTATTCAAATACAGTAAAATGTAAAACACATATTCTGACGTTCACAGGTTTCTTTTGTGTGTGTGCGTGTGTGTGTGCGCGCGTGTATATACATAGAACAGACACTCACAAGTTTTTTTCCTCCCTACTACCTGACTTTTACAATTAATGACAAACATTGTTGTTTAGTGGTGTTGAAGAGATGGGAATCAAGCAATCAAGCTAGTGTGCAGTTCCATGAGATATCCCGTCAAAGACAATGTGATTAAAATGTTCAAGTCCAGCAAAAATATAAAGGGAAAACTTAGATCTCACTCTCATAAGTGTGCATATACGTTTTCAACGAAAGGATTTCAGCATAACTCCGGGTTGTCCTACGGTACAAGTCCAGACCTGTCAAGATTTCAACATCTCTGACCCGGGCTGTGTGGAGCTTCATCAGGTCCTCCACCCAGTTCGACTCCTCATCTGAGCTCTGCAAGGAATCATTGATAAGTGTTAGTATTGATTTTACTCATTTTTCTGTAACTAACATCACCTCTAGGCCTCATTCTCATTAAAAAGATTTTAGCCTGGTCCACACATAATGATAATCAGTCACATGTTCAATATTTACATAGATACCAAACTTTTCTGACGAGAAGCCCCCACTACCCCCTCAACACACACATACTTTAATCCCTGTGACTATTATTGTAATGCAGTTTATCTATGAATTTTTCCTGATGAACGAAAGCCATCTATAGATTTCCTCATAATCTCGTCACATTTGATCAATGACATTACCAAAGAGGTCACAGTGAACCAATGAAACTGTCAGAGTCCACCGTCATACTGAATCATATCAGCCATTTGCAGGTGGAAAGCGCGAGAAATGCGGAAGGAAGTGTGTGCACAAAAGAGTACGGTGCTGTGTAGGAACAATTGAGAGCAAGGAGAAGCACCTTGAGTTAAGTTTAATGAACATAGGAAACAAGTGTTATAAATGCATCCATCTCTGCGGTGTGACCCCAATCCCTCTGTTGTTTTGTCTGACTGCTGGACTCCCACGATTGCTTGCAACGGATGAGAGGCGTTATCCCTGTTGGACAGCAACCTCTCCCAAACACGTAATAAATGAGTTTCCAATGGCTGCTGTGCTACGCGATGAAGAAGACAAGGTCGCCTGAGAATTTGCTTCAAAGCACAACGAGAGACTGAGAACGTTTCGGGGAAGTTATTGTGTAACAAGCTGCATTTGTTTGGAAAAAAAGCGTCTATCTGTGTTTAAGGTAATAATTATAACTTTTTTTTTTAATCCATCTATGCAACGTTTTTCTTTGCAAATACCCCACGTTCAAACATGGAGACCTGCGGCTAAAAAAGAGAAATGGCCAATATACGTATCTATATCTTTTTATGGCAAGATTGAGCTGTTGCAGCTTTTAGTCAGGTGTGTTTTGTCATCTGATATTACGATACTCCACTTATTAGTTGGAGTGAGCCCAAATATAAATACTGGCAGTGTTCCTTACATTGCAAGTCTCATCATTGTTTGGTCTGTGTGGCAAGATGAAGGCAGCAGAGCTAAGGGGCCACCACATGAATCCGCAGCCTTTCTGAAGTCTAAGCAGCTGGTTAGAACCACAAAAAGTGCGTTGGGATGGGTATTGTACCACGTGCATACCTGCAGTCAAGAAAAAGTCATGAAATTAATCATGTGGTTGTGAGTACTTAAAAATAAAGAAAAATCTTACTCTTTAATCTTGTCGGTGGAGTCCTTTACACCATCAAAATCATTATCAAATATTGGTCCAGTGAGAACATTCAACCCATTTCTTTCAGTGGAATATTTCTTCAAAAGGACTCTCTGAAAATAAGACCATATTTCTGGGGGAAGGGGGGGGGGGGGGGAAGAAGGAGGTAGGTATGAATGGTCTGAGAATGAAGGAAATAATGGTGGCAAAGAAAGAAACAGAACTGAACAAGCTTGCCATCATTTTGCACTGGCTGCTGCAAATGTGATGTTGCAACACTCTGAAACTGTAATTGAACTTATGAGCAAAACCAATGGCCAACTGTCGGCCACTTATGAAAATTATGCGCTGCACGGCACACTGTGTGACAGTTTAGTCGGGTTTGACTGTATCGCTTAGTGTGCTGAGTAGGTATTGTGTTTACAGTAATATTGACAACACGACACTTGCACTCAACTTACGCCTTGAATTTAATTGAAACAAATTTTGAAAAAAAAAAAAGAAAGAAATTTGTCTTCATATCAACCATTCAATCGAAGAAAATGGAAGATGAAACAAAACAGTGATAAGATAATTATTTCTCAGACAACATTATTGCTCAGCTGCTAAATTAATGCATTCTACGATGGTATGAAAACTCAGATTGCCATATGTGACGGAGGCAGCTCGATGGCATGATAGATACGTACCTTTTTAAGCGTTGGCTGTAAAAAAAATTCTGAAGATTGTATTCGTACTTCAGACAAGTTTGTTCTCCCGTTAAAATCATGACACTTTCCGATTCTGTCTTTGCTCTTATGGGGCAATGTGAAACTACGTAGTAATAATAGCCTTATCTTCCTATTTGGTTTGCTAATGAGAGATTTAATTCTTCTAGTTTGACCTCTGTACTTCTACTATAAATCTTTGACAAACCATACACAGTGATACGTTGACTCCTTCCTCGATGTCACAGAAAGTTGTTTTAAGGTATTTCTATACAGCCCTGAAAATGTTTCGGTCATCAACTGCGGCTATTTTCCTTGGCTTACCCATTCAATGTCTGAAACATAATACGGCAGTGGTTTCCTCAGGGCGTTCCGAATGGATAGCTGTGGCTGTAGTTCGTGTAGTGGTTCTGATTGATTTTCCAGCTTTTTTCACCTTTCAGCTGTGCAATTGCCTTTTTCTCTTTTCGTTTCATGTAGGTTATACTTCTAACTAGCATGGATGCAGTCTTCACTGACAAAACCCAGAAACAGAGTGTCAACATTTCACGGTATATATTGTTGGGATGGTCGTACAAGATACAGCTAGGCAACAAAACACACCTGTTCGTCACATGTTCCAATATTTTTGCTCACAATGATAAATGGATTTGGTCACACAAAACTGTTTTTTTCCCTGGGATTACTTTCAAATGCAACCCCCAGGAAAGAGGTTGCGATGTTGATATACAGTATTATGTCACATTCATCAAATGATTAACACATTTTTTTCCCCAGTCTTTAGCAAAAGTCAAGAAATTGGCCTCACTGTTCTCGTACTTTGGGAAGGAAGTGGACAATAAATGCTGAATGAGATACTTACTCTTGAACGCAGGATACATAGGAACAGTGTTGGTTATGAAAAGGGCTTCGTATTTCTTCTCGATGCTTGTGGATAATTCTGTCGAAATATAAAGTACATTTCAGGAAGTTACAATATCAACATTTTCATACAACTATTTAATCCAGAATAAAACTATGGATTTACTTTAACTGTACTAAGCAATACTTGGCAACAAATTGACTAATCACATTAATATGAACAAGAATTAAAATGTGTTACATGAATTATTTGTGTTTTTTTTTTTTTAATAGAATACAATTTTCACTTACGTGGTGGGTATAGGAAGGCAAAGGTGACATGTTTTTCTGCCTTGTAGTTTGTACAGGACTGGGTGAAGGCTGATTGGACTCTGGCATCTGGCCGGATACAGTTCATCAGGACTTCGGGCAAAGCAGACACTTCTACCTGAATGATCACATAGAGGACTATGTTTGAATATTGCACGCTTCATTATCATGGGAGATAAGATATTCATGCTCCTTGCAGCTTTTGTTCACATTCACTTTGGTGTTGTGTATAGTGCACATAGTGTACAGCAAATCAGAGCTGCCAACCTGTAGGAATTTACTTGATTTCTGTGTTCTTTGCAAATTTATCATACACAAAGATTTCAGTTCATCAAACCAATTTTAATAGCACACAGAGACAACCCAAGTACACATAAAATGCAGTTTCTAAATGCCAATGTAATTTATTTAGACACAAATACAAAAAATTAATAATCCAAACCTACCTGTCCTTATGTGAAAAAGTAAACCTGAACCTAATCATGGGCTGTGCCACCTTTGGCAGCAATAACTGAAATTAAGTGTTTGCGATCATTGGTAACGAGTCTTTCACATCGCTGTGGAGGAATTTTGGCCCACTCTTGTTCGCAGATTTTCTAACATGAACTGCCCGTTTAAGGTCACACCACAGCATCTCAATTGGATTCAAATCCAGACTTTGACTTGGCCACTCCAAAACCTTAATTATTCTTATTTTTTTAAGTCATTCAGAGGTGGACTTGCTCGTTTGTTTCGGATCATTGTCCTGCTGCCTGATCCAAGAACGCTTGGGTTTCAGGTCGCAAATTGATTGTCGGACATTCTCCTTCAGAATTTTCTGGTGGACAGCAGAATTCATTGTCCCATAAATCACAGCAAGTTGTCCTGGCCCCTGAGAAAGTAAAGCAGCCACAGACCATCACACTGCCAACACCATATTTTACTGTTGGAATAATGTTCTTTTTATCAAATTTGCTATTTTTACCCCAGACGTCTTCCAAAAATTCAAATTTTTGATTCTTCAGTTCTGAGAATGTTTTTTCCCAAAGTCTTGAGAATCATCAAGATGTCTTTTTGCAAATGTGAGATGAGTGTTGTGTTCTTTTCTTTTACTCTCCCATGGATACCAATTTTGGCCGGTGTTTTTAATTCATTTATTTATTTTTTTTAATCGGAGTCAAGAACACTGACCTGAACTGAAGCTAGCGAGGTCTGAAATTGTTCGAGTGTTCAACCCTCTGAATGAGTAATGAGCCCCAGATCCTTGGAATTGGCTTTTTAACCTTTTCCAGACAGATAGATTTCAAAAACTATTTCCTATTTCTTCTTGAATTCCTTTGAATTGTGGCATGATGCGTTTATTTCTTGAGATCTTGTAGTCTTGCTTCACTTTGTCTGACAGATTCTATTTATGTGATTTCTTGATTCAACAAATTTGGTACTACGGTGTTGCCTGTAAAAATGAACTCAGCTTTCCTAAAACTGTTTGTAATCACAGTTACTTTGTGACTTAACGGGGGGAGCAATTACTTTTTTTTTTACATAGGGACATGTAGGTTTGAATTATTTTTGTGTCTAAATAAATTACATTGGCATTTACAAATTGCATGTTGTGTTTCCTTGGGTAGTCTCTGTGTGGTATTAAAATGTCTGATGAACTGAAACCTTTGTATGTTATAAGTATGCAAAGAACACAGAAATCAGGAAGGGGGCAAATACTATTTCACAGCACTGTATAAATAATAATACATAATTTGAGAATGTCTCTCCCCAAACACTTAATGATATGATGTGAAACAATAAGAAATAAGTCTCGACAAAACTCACTGTATTGGGGGAGGGGGTTAGAAAATAAATAACATGTACAGTACCTGTCGGCTAATGGTGTATGAAGTCCATAGAGGCATTGTGAGATCTTCATTGTAGCCACAGACATAGTCAGTGTGGTGCAGAATGGAATACTTTGTGTGGTGTCGTACTGCAGGTCGACCGTATGGCATATTCCTACTGTCTAAAAAAAAAAAAAAAAAAAGAACTGAAAATCAGACTGCAGCAATAGAGAGGTCAGTGTGGTCCATATTGGAATACTTGGTATGGTACTAGACTGCAGATAGACAATAATAAGGTAATTTCATACTGTCCCCCCCAAAAAAAAAAAGATTACAGTACAGAAACAGACAACGTGCAATATAAAATAAAAACGTATAATAAGATAAATTTTGATGAATGTTTTGGATATCTGGTTGATGGTTTGTTGCACTATTAAAGATTTGTCACCATCTCACATTTTGACTTCAGCCCCAGTAAAACGTTTGACGACAGTTTCATGCCTCATTATGAGAAAGTGTGTGTGTATAGTCGACCCCCGCATACTTATGGTTCGGCACCTGCAGATTCAGAAATTGCGACCCCCCGCCCCGCCCTCAAATTTTCCCCATTTCTTGTGGAAATCCTACATTGAATGTTTTCAGCATTATTTTGAAGAGGAGGGCAGGGGTTGAAAAAAAAATACTCCCCAATGCAATTCAACGGGCATTAATTACACACGGATTTTCACTACGTGCGACCTAGCCCGGCCCTATCCCCCGCAAATTGCAGGGGTCGACTGTAATTGCATAATTTGTTGCATCAGTTTGCACTGACCATCAATAGCTTGCCTCAGTCGCTGATTTAGCTCCTCCACTTGGTTCTGTAAGAAACAGAGCCAGAGTGACTCCAGATTATAGCCTCGTGCAATGGTCACTTTCAAACCCCTTTGGTCCCGTCTTTTTACTCGAAACTGCAAAAAGAATGAAGAGGGGGGACAAAAAAACGTCTCTTGACAGTGATCAACATAAACAGAAACGCTCCATGTATTTTCTATTGCAGACATAGGCCAATTTCACTGTCATGATAAAGGAAAGATTGCCGAAGATATCAGGCCTGTAGTGGCTAATCTGGAGCACCAGGAGAATTTCCTGTGGGCCAAGATGCATGGCCCGCTACACACTCTTGGAATACTACATAAACATTCACAAAAGCTCTCCCTCTTTGGACACACGCTGTCCTTCTTTATTGAGTTAGCTACGACACAATGGACGATTACACACATGGCAACTTTTTTGTGCAGTGACAATCAAGACAGTGTGATAGGTGTGTGCAGCTCTCAATAGGTCAGTACGATCAATATTTGCAAATAGAAAGCTAGAATATTAGGAATTAACGAGAATTAGTGCTGGTATTTCTCTTACCATTGTACCCATGGGCATATCTTTGCAAGTTCTGCTTCGTTTTAGCTGTTTTTTTTAGTTTTCAAAGATAGTTTTCAAACATACAATGTTCACTCACCTGCATTATGTCATTGATAAACACAAGACTGCATACCCAGACACTGTGTGTGTTTCATTGTGAGATGTCAGATACTGCAACATCACAACTGTTCTCCCAAAAGTGAAGATGCCAACATTGGGGCAAATTGATAATGTCAAGGATGCACAAAAAGATGTGCCTTGATATAATCTGACCAAATTCCTGAGCTCTTCTACCCACCTACAGGCAGCTCCTCCAACACCCCCACTAAACAACTGTTTAAGTTTGGAATGAAGAAACTGATCTTGTACTTCAGAAGTGGTTTTTTTTTCTACAAACTGGGATGTGTTTAATGCCACCATTGTGAGTAAGGACAGTTCTGGAGACTTAAGGGAATACCCGTATGCCTCAGTCTTCACGGATCAACACAGGTGGCAAAACATTGTCACCACCAAGCGCGGCAAAATCTATCCACATCAAAACCCCTAGATGAACTGCGAGCTATGTTTCATACACAATGCACACTCTGCTGCATTTGCCTCAGATATTACTGAGGTTTATCAACACACCAAGATGACAAACTGGACCTCCATTATGCTTCAGAACTGCTCCACTGACAATGCTGTCAACAGAGTCAACCATAGTGCCATCACACAACTCTGAAAAAGGGTCCTTTAGTTCAAATGCTGTTTATTGACTACAGCTCAGCATTCAACAAGGTCATCTCAGGCAGGCTGGCTGAGAAGCTGCTCCCCCTCAGACTATCACTCGCTACTCTCTGCAACCAGGTGTTGCATTTCCTCACAGAAAGACCCAGAAAGTCAGAGTTTGCAACAGGATGCCAGGCGCCAGGACAGTGAGCATGGGGATCCCACAAGGGTGTGTGCTCAGTCTTCTTATAATAATAATACATTTTATTTATAAGCGCCTTTCAAGACACCCGAGGACACTTTACAATAACAAAAAACACAAAACAATATGGGTTGAGCAGCGGCAGCCAAATGCGCCAGCGTTTACTCAACCCAGAAGTCAGAAAGCTATGTACACCAACTCCATCCATAACATAACACCTCCTCCCAAGATGACACCAACATCATTAAGTTTACTGACGACATGACAATCATTGGCCTGAACACCAGTGGAACTTGGGCTTGTTTATTCCCTGCCCAAGACATCTGGACAACTGAAATGGTGAGTTTGGTCACAATTCAGCAAAAAAGTGTTCTCAGCCTTTGCACAGATTCGGCACTTATTTTTGACCATATTTAATGTGTTTAGAAACAAATCACTCTAATCACTTTGCCTTTAACTCAGTAAATGTCAACTTGCTCAATGCACTGCATTGCCGCCATTGTGTTTCACTCTACCCTTCGAACGCAATTTCTTCAGAACTAAATTATGCAGTTTAACTCCAGCAAAACATCTTCTTTTCATGATTAAGAGTACAAGTCATCAGGTGCCACATGTCAATAATTTTCAATAACCTCCACTCCCACTCAATGGCTGCTGTTTCTGGTATTGTTAACAAGTACTTCCTTCACCGATACAAATACCTTACTTGCACTGTGATAAAAATGCTTTATTATGTCACGCCATGTTTCTGACCTTCATGAAAACGTTTTTTTTTAATTTGGTGATTATATACTGTATTGTGTGGTTTGCAGAAAAAATCTGTAAGGTCGTTGGAAAGAAAAACAGTCATAGATTTTCCTTGTAGCAGTAGAAATTCATCATTCATATCAAAGGTAGTTCTGGATTTAAAAGACATTGATTCTTTAAAATGATTCAGAGTGGACCCTGATATCTTTGGGGGATAGACACGCAAAGAGCAAAAATCTGAGTATAACTGATGCCCATCAGATTGCTTTTGGAAATAAATGAATGTTAGTAATATTGAGAACATCTCACCAAAAAGCTGGGAATATGTGGGTGCCCAACTTCTAGTATGTGGGTGTCCACTGAATATTTGGCGAATCAAATTAACATACGTTTTTTTTAAGTAAATTAATTAATTTATTCCCATGAGCAACATTTCACACTTTTGAGTTCAAATATTTAAAACTGCACTGAACTGTGTCATTGCTTTCTTGATTAGTAATAGAGATACTGCATATTTATGACACTGTAGAGTGCATAACTTCATGTCAGCTATGAACTGTAAAGAAACCTGGGCCAAGATCTGCAACAATGTCATTATAGTAGACCTTGTAATTGCAATTGCAGCCAAGGTCATCTGTTCCTGTATGAATTTGAGCTGAAGTGGCTGGCTTTGAAACTTCCTCTGGCATTGTAGGTTTATAGAAAGGGTTTCTTAGCAGGTGGTTCAGACTGCCGTGGGTTCCATTATTTGGTGCTGGTGTTAGACCAAGAAGATCTGAAAGCAAAAAATAAAAAAAATTAAAAAACAAGTCAGCTAAAGAGACAAATATACAGGCATTCCATTAAAAGTATAGTGGAGCTATTTGATAATGTCACATGTGCTTTCAGATCACATTGAGAATAATTTTGCCTTTACAGTATATATCACCACAATGCATTTCAAATAAAATAACTGAAATGTGATTAAAACATAGGCTTCAAGCTTTAACTTGAAGGAGAAAAGAAAAGTATGAGCCCTTCCTCAAGCCGCCACCTTACTGTGGTGGAGGGGTCACCATGATCTGCAAAGCTCAACTCAATTTTAATTAGAGAGCATTTTTAAAAATAACTGCAGCTAAAAACACCTGAAAAAAATAAAATTAAAGATAAAGACAAGTAACAATAGTTAAAAGATATTCCGTTTCATAAAAATATAACATTATCTTTGAAAACCTGTCGGTGACGTTGAGACAATCCTGCAGCACCTCCTCTGTATCTTAACCAAATGGTCACGGTCCTTATGTTTTGGTCTCAAGGCATAGGATGTCGTCGTCAGAGCTAACTTGTCAGGGGCTTTATTTGAACGACATTCATTTTTGTTCAAGAATTCCAGCTTTTGTGAGACTTTCAGAGGAAAAAATATTGGGGTTGACTTTCCCCATGATACATTTTAACAAAATATTTCAAATGCACACCAAATCATCATCTAAAATACCCCTTTTGTGATTAATATGTAACAAGAACATAACATGAATGAAAGGTAAAGCTTCCAAACAAAAGTGACCCTTTTCTCTGAAAATGTCAACAAAATCCAGTAAAGCGTACTTACCACTCCTCGTACATGCCCTTATAACTATGATTCCAATAAGCTCTGATAATATACAAGAGGCATCTGTACCGTTCAGTCCCAAGTTAAAGAGAGAATCATTCTTATGAAGAACAAACCCTGAAAATGATATTAAACAATAATAATAAATACAATAAACAAAAGCATTACTCCTATTATCATTACTGCTCGTGAACTTTCCTCCTTTTTCATCCAAACGAATGCCCTCTTTTAAAGGTGTTATTTTAACAGAGATATTTTTCAAAAAACACCTCAAAACCCATTTTTATTCCCTGGCGTCAGTTGAGACATTCCCTTTGTTTAATTATTATTATTTTTTAAAAACTTTAGGTTAAATTATGTTAAGTTAAATTATTTTCATGTTCGATTTGCATTTATGTACTGCCTCAGCTGCAGCTGTTTTAAAGTGTGATATGAATAAAACTGAGTTGAGTTAAATGTTGTTTCCTCTTTCCCACATTCTTTCATTCTCATTTAATTAGATGTCCAACAAAAAAATAAATAAACAAACATATCTTACCGCACATAACATTATAAAGCTCAATGTTTTCAAAGACTGGAACTTTTGTCTTGAATTTAAAGGAAGGCCCATATCCCAAAAATATTGTCTGAAATGAGAGTTGAAACATGGTTATTTTAAAATCACTGACAAGTACAATGCGGTTGTTAGATATTTTTAAGTACCTGCATACTGTTGATTTTATTGTCATATCCATGGTCACCAAAGAAGCCACAAAGCCTCTTCCCTTCAGGTGCTTTCCTGAAATGAGAAAATAAAGTTCGATTTGTTAGAATTAGCTCTGTTAGTTAGAGAATACAACATTATAAATTAACAATATCACTGACTGCAATGACATACCAATCAAAAATTAAACACACGATGACGCAGGAAGAAAAACACGGTTTATTACAAATTACTATGGCTTACTGCTCCCAACTTCCACAGGTCTTCATATGATAGACAGAAGCTCATTTTAGCTCCAGCCCCATGCTGGGCAACCTTTGTTTATTTTGAAGCACAAATATGGTACTAGTGATGTCATTAGTAGTGGAGTTTGCAAGATACAGTATATGGCTACAATCTTGCTATGAATTATATCATGTCCATCATTGTTGCACTGACCAGGCACATGCGTTCAGTGGAGGCAGAGACTCACCTGCAAGAAGGGTAAAAATAATAATAGTAATAATAATAATAATAATAACTGACAACAACATATTTCCTTTCCTTTTGAATTATCTTATGCTGTTAATACCAATAATGATTTCATGGTTAAATACATTGGCCAGAGAATAAGGGAGGCAGTAGAAAGCCAGCCTCACCTCTATCCTTTAGTAAACGCAGAGACCGCACATAGCAACTACCACCACCAATTGTTTAAAATGCAGTACCACAACGATCGTGACATGAATGTTCTGCTTCTTCACATCTCCAAGACAATATTTTCAGTCACTTGTAACATGCATTCCGATTTTAAATTTGCGGAGCTGGGAGTGCACGTGTCACACGCTCGTATGATTGTTGGGGAGGTGAACCAAAAAGAAAAGAGGCAGCATGGAAACAGTTTGTGCTGCAGGGACACAAGTGCTGTTTGTGCTAGAGCCGCAGGACAGAGTGACCAACTGCCGATGACAGACTGGCTGACGGTGGTCCTAACGTACAGAAATCTTTGGTTACAACTGTCCACGGCCAAATGCGGATCTGGAGATATCCGCATATATCCACTTTGACCAGCGTTTTCAGAAACCTTTGTTTTTAATTTAAAAAATCTCCAGGGATGTGTGGATGACAGGACAAACCGCAGAAAAAATACCATCCGTTTGCATGTATAGCGGGCTACGTGTCGAGAAAACCTTTGTCTCCATGATGTCCTAGAAACGGGAGATGACCCCCCCCCTCCCTTGTCTGTGCTTATCTGCTTAGGCTTGCTGCCCCCACTATGTGGAAAAAAAAGATGTATTCAGATTCAGATTCATGGACATTAAACCTGAAAGAATTGAAAGAGGGTGTAGTAGAAATGTAAAATATCACCTGGCAATGTGCCATTTCCTGTCCACCAGTAGATGTACATCCTCAATCCGTCGGTTATTAGCGTAGTGTAGTCTCTTTGGCAGATTCTGCTTTAAATAAGGCCTAAAATGCTGGTCTGGTTTCTTACACTACAAAAAAGGGTTGACAAGGAGTGTGACCGTATATTTTCTGATCCTTGGAATTAAAACAAATGACAATACTGTACTTACAGTTAGATTTGCAACAATTGCCCTGGGGTTATCTGAAAAAAAAGTGAGAGCAGTAGTCAAAAGAAGTTCGTTTAGAATACGACCCGTAACTCATTCATTACCAGCGGTTTTTATAACAGATTTCCTCCCCTATATTGGCTGACACATTTTAGAGCATTTTGACTTATCTTTCAACACCGACACAATTGTGTGCTCTGTCACAATGTGAGCACTGGACCTACCAAAAGAAAGAACAGACTTTTATTTTTTCACCAGAAAAAAAATAATATTTTAAGCTTTGCCCCTGTCAGCCACCGTACCCTCTGTACAGAAAACCAAGGTATATTGTCAGTAAGGTTATTACAATATAACCTATGTGGTCAAGTACCATTTTTAATTTTTAGGAACATTTTGCTCAAATGTTAATATTTGCTACACTGACATAGAGCAAATTAGCAACCAAACAAAAGTAGAGAAATCACTGAGGCGAACTCCCTTGCACATCCCTCCCAGTGGGCATGTACTATGTCCAATGACAATCAATACAATTCTAATATGCAAACAGTTTGAGAAGGTATGATGCAATGAGCTTTTTGATTGTAATTTGACATATGCTTGAATGAATTGGTCAGTACTGTAATTGTGTCATTTGTTCCAAGATATCTCCCGCCCCATAATAAAGACGGTTTGATATGTATCTCGATATATTTGTACAGTATGTGGAACTATTCAATTCGGTTCGATTCATTACACCTGCAACTTTTAAATTAAAAAAACAATAATTTTCCGGTTCAAACTGGTTTTTGTGACTCCTCTAGTAAACACAAGGAATATGCTCTAGATAGCATTGTCCTGCCCTCTCAAAGTGTTGTTCACAAGATGATCAGCCATGAACCAGGAAAGATGAGCGCTCTTGCTCCTTTAATAACATAACACATGTTAACAACCATGAATAAGCTTGAAACTAACACAAAAGGTGGATAAAGAAAAGAAAACAAAGATGCCATCAAGACGCATCACAGGCAATTAAATTATAAATTTAGCAAAAGCGCTGATGTCCAAACGGCACTTTGCACTACTAACCACATTAGTATTCCACTTGCAAACATCACTCAATGTAATTGAATGTCATTCATACAATACATTAACATAGAAAGATTACGTCACAGTCACCGAATTCTAAAGTGACCACATGAACAGACGAAAACACAAGAACACACAGCACAAGCAATGGCCAAGCCGTGAGTGTTTATGTTCCTGAGGCGACTTGATGTTTCTGCAATGCCCCAGTTTTACGTTTGCTACCTTCAAAGAGGCAATGGATAAAGGTCCTATCAATAACTGACATGAAACAGTCTCACAACTACACATGAGACATCAATCAATCACGGTTCAGCAGCACCCTCCCCGCCTGACATTTGATGCTACTAAAGATTTAACAGTCCTCATGACCTCACACCTTCCCCATTGCATCAGAAGAGTTTCCCATACCGTCATCACCTGTTTCAAGATAAACATTTGATAACATTCATCATGCTGACCAAGGAATTCAGTATCGGCAGATATCAATTCCTTCACTACAGGCAGCTAAACTCTATAATTAAATTATACTTGGGAAAACATGACTTTCACTTTTTTTTTTCCCCAGCATGTGCACTCAGTGTTCCCAAACCCACAGACTGCAGGCAATACTGCGATAACATTCTGTGTCTCAAAACAAAGATACACCTAACCATATTTTTCAAGAAGCAGTATCAGAGAACACGATATTGTAATTTGTTGGTTGTTTTAGTTTTCAGCTTTATTTAAAAAAAAAAAACAGTTTCTCACATTTTGGGTTGTTGAGGAATCTCGGCGTATTCTGCCTAAAGATCCAGGAATAAGAATGATATCATCAACATTGGTCAAATAATTGCTGAGGAACTCCGTTTGGCCACAATGGGCCTCTTCCATACCTGAGAAGACAAAGAGGAGTAGGAGTTTGTGGACTTAAAAATAGGACATGATTGTAAAAACACTTTCATATGTATCTCTTCATGAATTAGGGTTACTATTAACCTTAAACGCAACATTCATGTAATAATACAACATTTCAAATAAATGTAGCTCTCCCATTAATTGCTTGTACTTGCGGTGTAGTATGCTAATACCGTGATCCCCAACTATGATGATGTTGACACATCGGTGCAATTTCATCTGCTTAAGTCCATTCATGAGTTGACCTACGATCCTATCAATCAACCTAAGAGGATAATTCAACTGGAACACACAAAATGAATAATTATCACACTATTTTCATAGTTTAAAATTGGCTGGTAAAAACAAAAAAAACAAACAAACAAACAAACAAACAAAAACAAAGATACTCACTTCGATGCTATTGGGTCCCATTTTATGTCCATATATGTCTGGCTGCTCAAAGTGCATAGCATAAACGTAGGGTCTAGGACAAGAGGAAACATTTAGACTATTATGTGATTAGGTGAATACTTGAAAATACATATCAGTAAAGTGAAATGGAAAGGAGAAAGTGCCCTTAACTGAGAAGTGGGTTCAAGTAAATCATGAACATTTATCACAAGGCCTCCTGATCAGTGAAATGTAATTGATAATTGGTAAATTGACTTGAACTGCACTTTTCTACCTTGAAGGTACTCACAAGTGCTTTTGAATGAATATATGAATTAAAAAAAAACAAACAAACACAGGTGCTTTTCCACTTTCGTTAAAATAAATAAATATATATATATATATATATATATAAAAGATAGATAGATAGATAGATAGATAGATATATATTAGAGCTGTCAGTTTAGCGCGTTTATATCGGGATTAATTTAAATGAATTTTATCGGGATCAAAATTTTTCTCGCGAGATTAACGCGGAGACGTCACAGCCGATGTTACGTTGCTCTATAAATAAACCAGAAACAAAACATCAAGCGCGCTGCGCGGTCCACGCACGTTTGTTTTGCCAGCCACGGCAGCGAGACACTGAAAACGGATACTTAAATAGCTCATGAATGGAAAGTTTACTTTTAAAAGTTGCCAGACTGTTCCACTGACAAGACCAAAGTTACCTGTATGTTTTGCAGTCGTAAACCGAGCTATCATCATAGCACGTCGAGTCTGAAATACCACTTAATGGCCAAGCGCACAGCTGACGTTCTACTCCGCCCCCTTGTCTCAGACAGACAGCTATGGATAATTTCAAAACGAAGAAAATGGATGACACGACGAAGAACAAATTTGCTGAACGACTCCTGTTGGATTGACCTGGCGCTTTAAGAGGGCGGGGCTGCCACTGACAGGTGACGTTCGCGCGATGTATAAATAGCGTTTTGTTTCGTGAGTGAATACACTCGCTTCGTCGTCGGCATGGCTCAATGTTAAGCTACGCGAGTGCTTCTTATCAAGTCAGATGTGTAAAGTTAGCTTTTAGATTCGGTCATGATCGGTTGCTTTGGTTGCGCGCATCGCTATGCAATCACAGTCAGTTACCGTTCGCAATCGGCAATTTAAACAACGTGGGCTAAAATGTTGCTAGAACAGGGCTGTCTTTATTTAGCTCATTTTTGCATAGTTGTCATGTTTGTCCGTCTGCAATCTGACGTTTAAACGAAGTAAATTGCGTTGGAGCTGGGGTAAATATGCGGCGCTCCACTTCCGGGTTGGACCTTTGGGACTTGTAGTTCTTTGTTCGATTCGACTTGATATGTTCATGCCGGCGCTCCACTTCCGGGTTTGAGTATTGGGACTTGTAGTTCTTTTGTTCGATTCGACTTTATGTTTGTGTTGAATGGTTTCTTACGTTTAAAACAATGAATAATGATGACGATAATGATACATAGTGAAATCAGGGTTGATTACATTATTTATTAAACGTATTGTTAGATAAAGGTATTCATTAATGTCAATTATATACATATTTACATTGCGATGCAGAAAGATAGATATATTAATTTTTACTGCATTTATGTGTAGTTTAGGTTATTACCTGCTTCTGATACTTCTGTTACAACTACTACTACTCCTACTTCTGCTGCAAAGTGCTCCAATAAATGATCCAAAAGTACAGAACGAGAGATCCTTCCATGCTGACCGACAATCCCTAACTGAACAACCATTACTGATTCCCAGCGAGAGCCTCCATTACAAGAATCGAAATGATGTCGACACAAAACCGTAGAGAGACTTCCGAGCAAGAAGGACCAACAGAATCAGCATAGCCTGACTGCTGTGTTCAAAGCAAATTTGAGAAAAACGAAGTATGCAACCATGGCTTAAATCCATTATAGGCTGAGTACTAGTTTACCTTAGATGTGCACTTTATAATGTTATATTGCGCTGTTTTGATTCCCTAAAAGAGCTGTTCAAGCAGCTGTTGTGTGACAAAATATTGTTTTCACTGTTGTTGATGGACAGTAATATTGTGTGAGAGATAATGTGTGAATAACTGCTCCAAGTGAAAAATGTTCATGTAAAATTGAAAATCAAAATTGTTATTTCAGTAAATATTTGCATTTTGCACATAGAAAACTGATTCATGATTCCATGTTGATGAGAGCATTAAAATGGGGGAAAATAGGACAAAAAAATATAAAAGGAAATTCAGAAACGATAAAAAATGAGTGAGCAATCATGATTAATTTTTAGTTAATTTGAGTTAATTATGACAGTTGAGTTTTTAATTAGATTAAAAATTTTAATCGTTTGACAGCTCTAATATATATATATATATATAAAAAGATAGATAGATAGATAGATAGATAGATAGATAGATAGATAGATAGATAGATAGATAGATAGATAGATAGATAGATAGATAGATAGATAGATAGATAGATAGATAGATAGATAGATAGATAGATAGATAGATAGATAGATAGATAGATAGATAGATAGATAAAAGATAAGATAAGAAAACCTTTATTTGTCTCATGTTTTTGGAAGGTGGGAAGACACTGGAGTACCAGGAGAAAAGCCATGCAGCCACGGGGAGAACATGCACTGTGAGGCGGGCACGTTACTCAGTCAATTACCGGGCTGCTATATATATTTGAATTTGCTGGGCTCCAGCCTTCCTATGTGGAGTTTCCATATGCTCCCTGTACTAGTGGGAGTTTTCTGCAGGTAATCCGGTTACCTCCCATATCTCCCAAAAATGCATGTTAGCTTGACAAAATGTTGCTTAGGTGTGAATGTGAGTGGTTGTCTATGTTTGGCTCTTGCCTGGAGTCAGACCAAAATGAGGTTGAGTGATGTAGAAAATGGATGGAGAACAACAGAATACCGAAACAGAATAAATGTATTCACTGAGCGAGCAGACATTGTCTTAGCATGCTTGTCTCAGGCCGAAAAGTGTAGGACGGTTTCAAAGTGTCTTTGAACATTAAATGTGTTCATAAATTCAAGTGCTTCTGCCAACAAGACAAGCACATTTCATCTTGTCTTCAGTGATAAAATAACACATTTCCAACTCCTGCAGAAACTTGCTTACTGCCCTCTTTTTTGTATCATGCTCACTCTCCTACAAGTGACTGTTCCTTCATTGTCAATGCAGTACTGAAAGATAGAACGACAAAAAACTTGAATATTCTGATCGGGGTAGTATTTCAGTGGTTTTCAGAATAAGCCATGCCTAAAAAATGGATTGGGTCATATAGGCCTACTTGAGGGACTTTGGAAATGGCTGCCTTTCGTCTTTATACAGATTAAACAATATTAAAAATTCAAGTAGTGGGAAAAAAAAGGATAAGACAAAGAAAGAAATGTCACCTCTCTACTTCAGGGAGCTGGAGCCACTGCAACATGGCCAGTATCCGCCGTTCCAGTGAGATCGTGCTGTAAATGAACATTTAATTCATGCCTATAAGCATTCTCATTTTAGTTTCGTATTGTCATTTAAAAAAATGTATATATCTTACACTAGGGGCATCGCTTGTCTATCTTCTGAATCAATATTTTACAGATGACTTATTAATGAGGCATTGGTTGAATGCTATAATTCCTGCCCACTGTGTCACTCACTGTTCACGGATCGCATTCCACTAAATGTTTTTTTTCGGTCTTTACAATATAAATGCTCACATGCGGGAAAGGATAGCCACAGTCCCAGATAATGCAGAAGCTACTGCCATCCACAGACACACACAAGCAGACACACAGACTTGCGGACGTCACATGCCACGCTACTCTACCAGTACCTGGATGGCTGAACAAACACTGCAATACGCAAGTACGATATTGTCTACACATTATATTCTTGCGATTCATTTCTTGTCCAAATACATTTACAACACATTTATGTAAGTGTGTTTTAATAAGTTGACTTGCATTTTAATCAATCTAAATATGTTTAAAGTGTGCATGCGGGGTAAAACTACCTAACGGACGAACTAACTACATTTTTACCTTGGGGTGGGTCTGAAATCTATCTCCCGTGATAAACAGAAAAGTGAGCGAAATCAAGGATTACAGGATGGTAGAAAAGAATGGTAAAACAAGACGTCCCTAAAGCATGCTGTGAAAAAGCATAATGCTCAGGTGAAGGTTCGTAATGCATTTTTCAGTCTGTTACAAGAAAAACAACTTACACGGGCCAGAAGAAGGAGGATGCCTTGACTCCTTGTTTGAGAGCTGTGATCCAGATCTATGAGAGAAACAGAATCATTTTGCTGATAAATGTGGGCAGATCATGTTAGTGGAACTAAGACAAGTCACGGTTTATGATAGATTAGTACTAGAATATGTCAGGACAATACTAACTGGTTGTCCACCCCACCAGCGGTGATTAAGTTTCTCTCGGCTTCTCAGGGTGAACGTGGCATCAAAGACAGGGTCATACATGGAGTTACCAACTATACCATGAGACTCTGGATAGAGACCTAAAAGTCAGAAAGATTGTTTAGCGCTAAATTTGTGATTGAGTTCACTCTTGCAGACCCTATCGTCCACACCCATCCCCACGACCCCCGACTTTGATCGGATCTGCAAATTTTGACTTTTTCCACAGTGTGAAAAACATTTTTACATTATATTAACTCATAACAACATCTTACAGCAATTCAATGTTGAAATTCAGGTCCAGAGGGCAAGTCGAGCCTGAGAAAGGAATGTTTCAGAGAAAACACTCTCTCAGGGTGACCTTCTCCCCATCCTACTTGGGTTGGGTGAGAAAATGGATTAAGGGATGGTGAAAGGGGTGAGGAAACGACTCACTGCGGATGGAATTAAGCATTAAGAAAGTGCATCTTTAGACATTACTTTCAAGTCAGGTCTTTGGCAGCATAATGCAAGATGACATGACTTGATTCAACCTTTGGTATAATTTAATGTAGGGTGAAGTAACTCACTGAGTGAGGCGGCCACAGTCCACAGAGCTACAGGCACACAGATCAAACTTGAGATAAATGTACATAATTACTATTTTGGCTGGCTCCTATTTTTCATCTTCTGATGTGACTGACAGACTGTACTGTGTGTCTTGTGCTAGCAAGAGTAGCTAAGACAAGGAGCTGCACAAACACCACTGGCTCCACACCAAGAGCAAGGGATCTATGTGACATGTCTCAGTCTCATGAACACTTTGAGACAGTAATTCACGCCTTTGTCACATCCCGGCTCGATTACTGCAATGCCCTTTACTTTGGAGTCAGCCAGTCCTCCATTAAGCGGCTTCAGCTGGTCCAGAATGCCGCTGCTCGCCTCTTGACTGGTACTCGTAAGAGGGAGCACATAACTCCTACTCTGGCATCCCTTCACTGGCTCCCCATACATTTTAGAGTTATTTTCAAGATTCTCTTATTTGTTTTCAAATCTCTAAATAATCTCACGCCACCTTACCTCTCTGAGCTCATCCGCCCCTACGCACCTGCCCGGCGCCTCAGGTCTGCCGACCAGACATTATTAGAAGTACCAAGAACTAAACTGAGGCTGAGAGGGGATCGAGCCTTTTCTGTTGCTGGTCCCTCTCTCTGGAATGACCTCCCACCGAACATTCGTCAAGCTTCCTCACTGCCCATCTTCAAAACCCTCCTCAAAACTCACTTGTATTCCCTGGCTTTCGACTCAGCATGACTTAAATTTGTTCTTGGTTTTACTGTTTGGTGCTTTCTACTGTCTTTATTACCGATTTGTTTTACTGTTTATTGTATATGTTAAATTGCTCCATGTACAGCACTTTGTATGCGGCGATGGCTGTTTGAAAGTGCTCTATAAATACAGTTGACTTGACTTGACTTGACTTGACATATAAGAGCTCATACTTTCAAAATTAATGTAAAGGTTATTCAGTCAGATGGCGTTTTGAGTTGGCGCAAGTTATGTGCACAACAGATATTCTGACTAACTTGCATGCTTTTGAATTCCGCTTCCTTCATTTTCCCATTATTGTGTTATTCAGTAATTGATTTTTGTAATGTATTATTCAACTCAAAATCATTCATATTGGCATCTCTTTTCTTTATCTAGTTTATTGATTCCCAGCCAATGGGCTGAAATACCGTGTGCTGTCCAACTTCAGGTGTGCTGCAGAGATGTATTCAAATTTCAATTGTTATGTATGTATTTATTTCAAGGATATCCCCTTGAGATGTATTATCTCATTAGAGGGGCTTCATGCGTTTGTGGACGCATGTGTGTGTGTGTGTGTGTATATATAAGTAACATATTGACATTTTACTTTTTAATATCTGTACACAGTGTTAGATCTTTGGAGTGCCTAACCACCGAAGCAGAGCTGCAGTGTTGTTGTTGGATGCACAAATTATCATTAGCCAACAGTATAAATTAAAAACCTTATGACTGCTCAGAAAATTTGTTGACATGGTCTTCTCATGCCTTTTGGAGTTTACAGGTATGCATGCAGACTCTAAATTTTAGGTCTTTAAATTATTGACTGTCCAAAGTTGACACCAACTCACCCACAGTCAGCTAGGATACACTTTAACCTGCATTGAATTAGCAATTTGGGAAATGGATGGATGGAGGAATATTCTAATAATGTGGCCTCTCCAGCTGTCCCCTGGTCAATCAGGGTTAGCGATGTTCCTGTGAAAGTTGTGAGTTATTGACAGCGATCACAACAGGAGGTTGTGTCAAAGCGCATCTTTAAAAAAAAAAGACCTATACCGTAGCCAGTGAGTAGAGATTGGGGAAGGTTTTGGAAGGGTACACAGGTCGCATAAATGGTGCATGGGTTCCACATTTTCCTGGGAAAGGAAGAGAGGGAGAGAGAAAAAAAATACCTTCAAGATATGATTTATAGAAAAATATCAAAAATGTTTTTTGTTTCTTTACTGGACCAAGGTAATGCTAAAAATGAAAAAGAATCTCATCAACCCCATTCATGCCTTACTCAGCTTCTCAATGTTAGGTATGACAGTATTGCCTCTCTTCATGTAAGAAGCTCGGAAACCATCCACTGAAAGAATTATGAGTGGTGCGCGCACAAATCTATAAGCACAGTAAAAACATTCATTAGATGTCATATGGATACAAAATGAAAGCAAACCTATGTGTTGGTCCTATTCAGGATAAACATAGACTTTACGTATAGACATGAGCGACATACTGAAACTGAATGAGACTTTTGATTTGTTCAGTGCTTATAAAAGCATACCCTGCAGGGCATTCGGCAGTCTTCATGTCTTCACACTCATCCTGTAGCCATGAACTGTCTCCTGAAAACGAAAAAAAACCCCCAAATAATCAAAGGACAGACAAAAAAGATTATATTTGATGTGTTCTTATACTGACTAACACACTCCAATTACGGAAGCACTGAGTGGCTCTGGGTAAAATTTTTAACATACTGTAGTACAAGGTGTCAAACTCAAGACCCAGGGGCCAGATCTGGCCCGCCACATCATTTTATGTGGCCCGCGAGAGCAAATCAAACATGGCAACTTCCATGATGCGTGCTAAAATCTCGACCAACATTTAACATTCTCATATGGGATAAATAAGAGAGATAATGTAAGCATTTTCTTGTTATCTTGTAACCCCTTATTACAATAACTTAGTTGAATAAACCATCTTGACTATTTTATATGGTTTAAGTATTAACGGCCTTCCAAAGGAAACGGTAACTAAAATGTGTTTAAGGAGCAAAATGAGTTTGACACCCCCGCTGTAGTTGGTAAATCAATTCTAAAACAGAAAAAAAAGTTTCTATAGTTATTCGGTTTTGACATTAGGAAAAGTATCGTAAAAAGTCTTAAAATACAACCTCAGATTAAAACTATTTATATGACAAAATGCAAAATGCTATAGCCGGTGTACAGATTTTTACAATACCATCGAAAAGGCATGCACTATAAATTATGGGCAGTATCTGGCAAGTGGTGTTACATGATGCGTATTTGCGTATATATATAAAAACACACATAATAGTACACTGATGTGGAAGTTTGTCGCTCGATCGAGATATTTTGCTTTGTGTTTTGAGCCCAAATTTGAATCATAAGCGAGTTTTAGATATGCCATTCAATTGCTTCCAGAGTCCCATAGTCCAAAAAGCCCAAACGGACTCCGTCTTCAACTTCACAGCATCACCAATTACCCGTGGCCACAAACGGGTTTGGGGATTGATGCCACGATAGTTACTTGATCAACACTGAACCGCGGTTTAGTGCATCAGCACAAACAAGACTCGTCCACACTCCAAAAAGGGAAGCGAGGCTAGCCTCACCTCCACTGGCATAAATCCCAATAATGTACAGGCTGGGGGGCAATAAGTAAAACCACAACTGCTTTGCACCTCTCATGGTGGGCAAAGTGGAAGAGAGTCCAACCCCTCTCAAGAGGACTGATACGAGAGCCCAAGCTGTGTGTGGAGGCAAGCCGAACTATATCTGGTCGGAGATTTCTCAACCTTGCACACCAGTTCGGGCTCTATCCCTGCCAAAGAGATGTTGTTCCGCATCCCTAAAGCCAGCTTCCATAGTCAGAGATTGGACCGACACAGTCGATTGCCTCATGCCACCACCCAGGTCACCTTGCACCTGACCCTGTTTGGCCTTTCACACAGGTAGTGAGCCCATGGGAATGGGGACCCACGTTGTGTCTTTGGGCTGTGCCCAGACACCAGGCGCTCACCACCGAGCTCCATCTTTAATCCTGGCACCAGAAAGGGGAACCCGGTGACCCATAGCCTGGCAAGAGAAACTTAGATCCATATTTATTGCTCATCAATGGACGACTGTGAACTGTCCTTTGTGTCTAGTCCCTCATCAACGACCTATTTGGCTTGGGTGACCCTGCCAGGGGCTTGAAGCACCAGACAACTTAGGATCAGTGTGACACGCAAACCCCTCCACCACAATATGGGGCCAGCTCAGGGAGGGGGTTCTTTTAATGTTTTATTTATGGCTCGCGAGTTCTGTCAGAATAAATAAAACATAAAACTTAAAAAGGCGTGATTCCTTCTTTCACCACACGGAGGCAGTAACATTCTAATGTTTTCTGGCCCTTCATCTCGATGCAAAAACCCTTCAACTCCTTTCAGCGATGGCAACTGCAAAGAAAAAGAGAAACGTTGCCAGAGACAGCCGCCACTTTTTTGAGGAGCACTGGGAATCATAACACCGCTTCACTGAAAGTTGAGGCAATTGTCTTTGTCTAATTTGTAAAGAGACGGTTGCCTTGTTTAAAACCAAACACATCTGACAAGACAAAACATGCTACTGACTGCAATGAAAAAGTGAAGCATCCCCAAGTTGCACTGGTGTCACAACAGGATTCTTCATGCAGGCCTTTGGGTAAAAGGAAAATAGTACCAAAGCCATAGAGTTTTATATATTTCTTTTATGTAATTTATATGTATCCAAATAATTGAGAACTGATTATTGATAAAAACTGATAATTGAGAACCATTTGCTATGGTGACGTGGCTGTCGACACCAGAGTAAAAAAAAAAGTAATTACACTGTATAATATGACATAGTGACATATTTACATGGTACATTATATTACATCATAACAAATGTTAAATAAAGGGTGATAACCAGCTCAAAACAGGTGCAGCGCTCAAGTACAATTTCCCCACTAACACTTCAGCCATCCGTATGGGGATGAATGAGGTGACTTTATTATTTGTTGCAGAAAGTTTCAGTCGGGGCAGAAATTGAAAAGATCGACCAAAAGCGTAGAGCTGGGAATGAAGAGGTTGACAGTTTTATAAACTAGGAGTGTGGGTGGATGGATGTAAGTGAGGTGAGTAGAGAGAGAACATAGGGAGCATGTTATAGAATATTGCAGTCGTGTGTGTGTGTACACACATTATTATGCTTTTACAGTGTGTGTGAGCAGTTATGCAATCAGTTTGTACTGTGTAATGAATTACTTCAGACTGAAATAAACTACCGGTATATAATTCTCCTCTAACTCTTTATAGCATTACCTGTATACACAAAATTGTTCATATTTTTTACCTTTGCAGCGTGTCTTGTAGTTGGTGCAGCAGTCTCCTCGGGCTAGACAGTCATTTGAGCAGTGGCAGGAATGGTTTTCATTTCGTATCTCCCCACAACGATCTTTACTGCACTCATAGCCACCATCTGCTTGTAATAAAAAGAGACTACTCATCAAAAGACTAATGTTGATGGACTGCCTAGATACATGCATCACTACTGCTAGACAGGAGGTGGGACGAGGCATCATTACATTGCTAAACAGTCTGGATTTTTATGGGCCACCCCGAAATGGAGAGTTTTTAAAAAAAGAAAGAAACCCCCCCGATAATCTATCACGGACGGATTACAGGATGGAGCAATATTTAAGTGACACTTTGCATTTATTTTTAGCTTAGTCTGTTTCGCAAAGATAATTGACACAACTTTAAAACAGTATGACTGTGGAAAAATACAATTGAGTAAACAGAGTCACGCTCTCTGAAATATGCTTTAATATATCGGCTTGCTCGTGGCAGGTTCATTTCCTCTAATAGTATTTTCCTAGCGTAATCCAAAAGATCCTGATGACTGTATATGGTGTTTCCAAGTGAAAATACACTCAAAGACAAGAAAATCAGCCGCTGTGACAGTGACTAATTGGCCATAATGCCTGCTGGAGTGATGAGGTGTTCCGGGCATATCTCACTGGCAAGAGGCCAGTGGAATGCGCCCGGAAGAGTTGGAAGAAGAGACCAGGCAGAGAGGGAAGGACTGGCTACCCTGCTAAAACAGCTGCACCCGACCCACGAGAAGCGACAGAAAATGCGTGGATGGACAGATGGATGGAGGGTCAACTGTTTACATGTGACATGATCTATTATGATCTGCCCATTACATGTATCACAATAGTAAACAGAACAGCTGTTCTGCGCCTGTGTGACACAGGCTGATCGAAGTAACATCACGCAATTCATTAAGATGTAGTTCATTTGTCAATGGAGCAAAGTAGATGTACTTTTTTTTTTTGGTTTTACAATGTTAATCGGGCAATAGCTCAATATCATCAAGTTACAAATAGTTTAAAACATGCTCTCCCATCCTAAATGAGCTCTGGCAGGAAGCCACCGTTTTCAAGTGCATAAAGGTCGATCTCAAAATGCTTTTACATCAAAACAGACCATGCGCAGACTGGACATAGCCTGGCTATTCCAATTGAACAATTGACATGTCTGTTCGGTTCACAATAAAAGTAATATATTATACCACGCCCGTGAATCAGAATGACATTCCATTTAGATTCGGCCTGTTTATTTTGATTGAGGTGTTTACATGGAGCATTTTCATTCTGTTTCATTCTGATCAGAACACAAGGTTCCATCTGAACCCAGTGTCAAACACTGCGGGTGTAAAATACAAATCAAAATAAATTATAGCTGATCACAAAATGTGCACAGAATGCAAAATATAGGCCACTCGCCAACATGGCGAACGTGAGAAATATTTAGCTTTCCCCTTCCCATTTTAGCTCGTCATAGGTGAGGTGGCGAACGGGTGAATGTGTCAAGAAATTGAGGCTTGAGGCAAGTACTGAAGTCATGAAACCAAGTCATGAGCATGAGCAATGACAGTGTGTAATAGTTAGTCTAGCAGTGATACCATCATTGTAGAAAGCTCATTTGGGAACTCCCACAAGTGTGATTCAGACATAACTAGATTAGGGGCCTGCATTTGGATGCTCAACATGAGTTTTTTTCCCTCTTATTTTAGCCGTTTAAAACATCACGTACTGTCTTCACTGCCAATGAAAAAAACTGTGAAACAAACATTCAGTCCTGGCAACCCAGGACTGAATGTTTATATATATATATATATATATATATATATATATATATCAATAAATGATCAAAAAAGTACAGAACGAGAGATCCTTCCATGCTGACCGACAATCCCTATTCAGGGGGCCGTGAAAAATTATAGGCTGAGTACTAGTTTACCTTAGATGTGCACTTTATATTGCGCTGTTTTGATTCCATAAAAATAGCTGTTCAAGCAGCTGTTGTGTGACAAAATATTTTTTTCACTGTTGTTGATGGACAGTAATATTCTGTGAGAGATGATGTGTGAATAACTGCTTTAAGTGAAAAATGTTCATGTAAAATTGAAAATCGAAATTATTTCAGTAAATATTTGCATTTTGCACATAGAAAACTGATTCATGATTCCATGTTGATGAGAGCATTAAAATGGGGGAAAATAGGACAAAAAATATAAAAGGAAATTCAGAAACGATAAAAAATGCGTGAGTAATCATGATTAATTTTTAGTTAATTTGAGTTAATTATGACAGTATATATATATATATATATATATGTGTATATATATATATATATATGTGTATATATATATATATATATATATATATATATATATATATATATATATATATATATCTTTCTTTCTGCATCACAATGTAAATATGTATATTTACATTGTGATGTCACTGACCCCTGAATAGGGATTGTCGGTCAGCATGGAAGGATCTCTCGTTCTGTACTTTTTTGATCATTTATTGGAGCACTTTGCAGCAGAAGTAGTAGTAGTAGTAATTGTAACAGAAGTATCAGAAGCAGGTAATAACCTAAACTACACATAAATGCAGTAAAAAATTAATATATCCATCTTTCTGCATCACAATGTAAATATGTATATAATTGACATTAATTAATACCTTTATTTAACAATACGTTTAATAAATAATTCAATCAACCCTGATTTCACTATGTATCATTATCGTCATCATTATTCATTGTTTTAAACGTAAGAAACGATACAACACAAACATAAAGTCGAATCGAACAAAAGAACTACAAGTCCCAATACTCAATCCCGAAGTGGAGCGCGGCATGATTAACAAGTTGAAACGCAATTTACTTCGTTTAAGCGTCAGATTGCAGACGGACAAACATGACAACTATGCAAAAATGAGCTAAATAAAGACACCCCTGTTCTAGCAACATTTTAGCCCACGCTGTTTGCTTTGAAATGATCCATAGCTGTCGGTCTGAGACGAGGGGGCGGAGTACCTACGTCAGCTGTGTGCTTGGCCATTAAGTGGTATTTCAGACTGGACGTGCTATGATGATAGCTCAGTTTACGACTGCAAAACATCCAGGTAACTTTGGTCTTGTCATTGGAACAATCTGGCAACTTTTTAAAAGTCAACTTTCCATTCATAAACTAAGTATCCGTTTTCGGTGTCTCGCGCTGCCGTGGCTGGCAAAACAAACAACTGACAGCTCTAATATATATATATATATATATATTAGAGCTGTCAGTTTAGCGCGTTTTTATCGACATTAATTTAAATGAATTTTATCGGGATCAAACATTTTCTCGCGAGATTAACGCGGCAGACGTCACAGCGGATGTGACGTTGCTCTATAAATAAACCAGAAACAAAACATCAAGCGCGCTGCACAAGTCCACACACATTTGTTTTGCCAGCCACGGCAGTGCGAGACACAAAACGGATATTTAAATAGTTTATGAATGGAAAGTTTACTTTTAAAAAGTTGCCAGATTGTTCCACTGACAAGACCAAAGTGACCTGGATGTTTTGCAGTCGTAAACTGAGCTATCATCATAGCACGTCGAGTCTGAAATACCACTTAATTAATGGCCAAGCACACCGCTGCGTGAGTTGTCCGCCCCTCGCCTCAGACAGACGGCTATGGATCATTTCAAAGCGAAGAAAATGGATGACACGACAAAGAACAAAGTTGCTGAAGCAATCGGCAATTTAAACAGCGTGGGCTAAAATGTTGCTAGTACAGGGGTGTCTTTATTTAGCTCATTTGTGCATAGTTGTCATGTTTGTTCGTCTGCAATCTGACGTTTAAAGAAGTAAATTGCGTTGCAGCCGGCGCTCCACTTCCGGGTTGGACCTTTGGGACTTGTAGTTCTTTTGTTCGATTCGACTTGATATATTCATGCCGGCGCTCCACTTCCGGGATTGAGTATTGGGACTTGTAGTTCTTTTGTTCGATTCGACTTTATGTTTGTGTTGAATGGTTTCTTACATTTAAAACAATGAATAATGATGACGATAATGATACATAGTGAAATCAGGGTTGATTACATTATTTATTAAACGTATTGTTAAATAAAGGTATTCATAATGTCAATTATATACATATTTACATTGCGATGCAGAAAGATAGATATATTAATTTTTTACTGCATTTATGTGTAGTTTAGGTTATTACCTGCTTCTGATACTTCTGTTACAACTACTCCTACTTCTGCTGCAAAGTGCTCCAATAAATGATCCAAAAACTACAGAACGAGAGATCCTTCCATGCTGACCGACAATCCCTAACTGAACAACCATTACTGATTGCCAGCGAGAGCCTCCATTACAAGAATCCGAAATGATGTCGACACAAAACCGTAGAGAGACTTCCGAGCAAGAAGGATCAATAGAATCAGCATAGCCTGACTGCTGTGTTCAAAGCAAATTTGAGAAAAATGAAGTATGCAACTATGGCTTAAATCCATTATAGGCTGAGTACTAGTTTACCTTAGATGTGCACTTTATAATGTTATATTGCGCTGTTTTGATTCCCTAAAAAGAGCTGTTCAAGCAGCTGTTGTGTGACAAAATATTGTTTTCACTGTTGTTGATGGACAGTAATATTGTGTGAGAGATAATGTGTGAATAACTGCTCCAAGTGAAAACTGTTCATGTAAAATTGAAAATCAAAATTGTTATTTCAGTAAATATTTGCATTTTGCACATAGAAAACTGATTCATGATTCCATGTTGATGAGAGCATTAAAATGAGGAAAATAGGACAAAAATATAAAAGGAAATTCAGAAACGATAAAAAATGAGTGAGTAATCATGATTAATTTTTAGTTAATTTGAGTTAATTATGACAGTTGAGTTTTTAATTAGATTAAATATTTTAATCGTTTGACAGCTCTAATATATATATGTGTGTGTGTGTGTATATATATATATATATATATATATATATATATATATATATATATATATATATATATATATATATATACACACACATATTATATATATACATATACACACACACACAAACACACACACAAATGTTAAAGTACATTTGAAATGTTCCATTATACACACACACACACAATAAAAGTGTTAATTTTCATTATAAAGGAATAAAAACAACAAAACAACTGCAGGAATGAGATTGCAGGTATGTATACAATGCACAGGGTACAGGTGAGTGCCTCAAGTAATCAACCGGTACCGGTAATCAATTTAGAATTACGACAACTAGCATGATAAAAAATAAAATAAAATTAAGGGTTAAATGCCATGTCAATATTCAGTCTACTAATTATACATTTGGGCAGGAAATGACAAGAATCATTCATTACCTGTCTTGAGGCAGAGACGGTCAAAGTCAGAGCAACAGCTATTGTAGGTCTTACAAAGATTGTCACAACGACAGTTTGGTGGTTCCATCTCAACCAGCTCAAAACACCTGTTTCTGCAGGAACTCGATGTTGCTACATATTGAGATGTAGAATGCGCTGTAAAAACAACAACAAAGCAAAAGGAAAGGTTCAGAAAAGTGTCTGTCTGTAAAATGACTTTTGTCTTTTTGATTGCTGCATCATAATTGTTGGTGTTTTGATGCAACACAGTGCAAGTCCCACATTTTATCTTTGCCATTAAAAGCACATTTTTAAGAATTTGAAGATTTAAATGATACCTCCGACGGCCCATTCTGATGTATTAATAGGAAACTGAGCCATATTGTAAAATTTGACAAATATCTGGTGTTGCCATCTTTGTGTCTGTTCTTGTATTTCTCAAAACAGTAAGCAGGTGTTCTTCTAACCATCAATCCATCCATTTTCTGAAGCGCTCATCCTTTTGTTCTAAATTTAAATTCATGCGCTTGTAGTATGAGCTGCGAGCTAGTGCTGAGCTAACCTGCTAAACTTCCTTCGTCAGCCGCTGTGATGGCATAAGGCAGGGGTGCCCAACCTTTTTCAACCGAAGATCTACTTTTCAAGCAACCAACCTCCCGCTGTCCACCCGTTACCGCACGTGTACGGATACACACACACGCACCATGGAGATGCGCGCATATGCATGCACACATGCATGCCGTGATTAGCAACAGCCAAAACAGCCCCTATCTACTACTTACTTCTTCCCACTCCCTTGAACATAATAACTGTGTTGAATGATGACTGTGTTGAATGATGACTGATTTCTCTTTCCTTTTTACCATTTTACTTACCTTATTATTACTGTATATGTTTTATGTTATGTTCAATAAATAAACCAAACCAAACCAAACCAAACTATCATGAAAGAAACGGAAAATAGACTAGTGAAGTGTGTATTCTGCCCATGTTTGGACATGCCGCATAACTTTCCCATGCCAGCAGGGGAACGCGCAGACCCTGCTTCTTCTCCTCATGCCTGCAAGTTAACCTCTTCACCCGAGAAACATCTCCAACTTCAAAGTGACATTTGGAGGGACACTGGATGTGAAACCAAGAATAGTTTCCCAACCCCTGCTGCGGCTGACCTAAAATTCGATATTTTGTGTTGCACCCTGATTATTAACAAGTACCGTAAATTCCGGACTATAAGCCGCTACTTTTTTCCCAAACTTTCAACCCTGCGGCTTATTCAGTGATGCGGCCAATTTTGTGTAATTTTTCTAATGGCCGCCAGGGGCGCTCGAGTAGAAAAGGTAAGATTAAGACCGGTGGAATATATGCGTCGAGGAAGACTGCAATTTCTTGTCTTCTGCATAAATTAAATTAGCGTGAACATACCCTCATCATGGAAAATGCAAAAAGAAAGGCATATAACGCATTGCTATTCTGTTGCTAGCGTGTTGTTACCATGTTTCTACTGTTTTACTGCCGCGTCACAGGCACTGTTTGGGAAGAAAGTGATATTATTATTATTGTTAAGTTATATTATTAAAACTTTGAAAACTCTCTCTGTCTACCGTCTTTCTTTGTAAATATGTTGACATGTTTTAATGTGGGCACATGCGGCTTATATACAGGTGCGGCTTGTGTATGTACAAAATTGGTTTTCCTCTAAAAATGTAGTGGGTGCGGCTTATAATCAGGTGCGCTCTATAGTGCGGAAATTACGGTACAGTAAGTTTCATTGAAATCAAAATCTGCTTGATTTAACCCAGTGGGTGATTTGTCAAATTGTTGCTGCGGTGAGATCTGTTTCTTCTTTCTGACCGTGTAGACATAAATAAGTGGGTGCTGAGGGGAGGGATAAAAAAGCCTCATGCATTTTTTGAACCGAGGTTCAGCCCTTATCATTCGTCAGTCTGGTGACCTGGGGAGCCTACTCTCGGTTCCCATTCTAAAGTCTGTTCTCTCACGAACAAGACGGACAGTCTTAAAATTGTTGTGCGAACTGTAATTTAACAATGAGGGAAGCATCGTTAAAATAATGATAATGGAGTGGATGGATTGACGATGACGGATTTTGTCTGCTTCAAATAATGACTGACGAAGACGGATGGGTGGCCCAGTGGTTGGTGAATGATGAACCAGCAAAATCTACTCACACACCCACCCCTGGGAAACAATATCCAAGCACGAGCTGCTGACTGGTTTAGAACATGGGCTGCATTCGGAAATTAACAAGAGAAAATGTCTGTCTCTACGAACACACACACTCTAATAGTGCACAAACTCTTGTGATGGGTATGACAGTAAATTTGAACGATATCATTAGAATCAGTTCATCATAAAGAATCGTTCAATGATTCATTCACCAAAACAACCCACACACCCTCTCCTCGGGAAGGACGGAGTGACTTTTAAAAAAAAGGGCTCACCCTGATGTTGCAGTTTTAATTACGACATTAAATATAAAACATTGCTGCTGCAACGTACGAACGAGAATGGCATGACAGCATGTTCACTCACTGAATCGTTCGCAATCGGGCAAGTTCCCTCACCGACTCATTTGTGACCGCCAACAGTGTGGTAGTATGTTCAGGTAAATTCTGCCTCATCTGACACTGTCTGCTGATTGGTTGTTTGTAAAAATTAATGACATTCACGTGGCTTAGTTCAAATGACCTGAGAAAAGAACGGTTCACTTCAGAAAGTAATCCGTTCACACTCACCTTCACTGAAAAGATTAGTTCATTTTGAACAGAACATTCAGGAAAGACGCAACACTCACACACTCTCAGAATGAACTTTTGAACGCTCGCTGGATTGATTTACAGTACAGACAAACTAACTCGCATCTGTTCCACACACACTGATTACATTTTAGAGTCATACGTTTGTTTAGTCCATCCAAAAACATTGAAAAGCAATTTATTTGTCTTTGCTAGCTGTCTATGAATTTTTTGTGCTCCTGTGCTACATTCGTTTACATCCTGGGGGCTCTGCCCACTGTCCATATTACCCAGTGACACCCCTGTTAAGAAGTATAGAAAATAGTTGGATGGACATGAAGTGTACTTGCTCTGTTGGTAGAGTTGGTATTGCAAATACCAACTTTAATTTTAGTCAATATCAAATCAGATAAGAAATTGGTGGTAGGTTATCAATCACCATTTTCTTCTCAGTCATTGCTTTTATCACGCTGACAAAAAAAAACTATAAACAAGTTCTGCATTCTTTTCGAATATTCTGTAAGTTTGGCGTGGTGACAAGTATATGTGCTACGAAATGTTTTTTATTTAATTTCATTCCTCAGGACCTAACTTGTACTACTATATGCTGACTAAAAACAATGAAAGGGCTGTTCTAACAAGACATACTCACGGTCTGCTCTTCCAGTGGCCGTGGCGTTTGACCCTGAGCGTTTCAGTCGGTCGAACACAAAACCCCATGACATATCAGTTAGTAGCCAGAGAATCCACACAAACTGAAAAATAGTGACACAGCAGTTCAATTGCCAGCATTTAATATTTCTCCAATTTTCAGATTAAACCTCGAACATCAACAAACTAAACAAAAACTCCAACCAAAGTGTCATTCGTTCATCTTAGTCGTTTCTGTTATTACTGACATTTTGCAGTTCTACGTGGAACGTGTCAACCCGCTTTAACAATAAAGTGTTTGACAGGCGAATGTTGCACTTTCGTGGAGTTATCCCCCCGCAGTTTCTTTTCAACCGCAAACATAAACACATGAAAAGTGAATTCCCGTTAGGTTCATTTTATGCAAATGTAAGTCATTTCGAGCACACGACATTAGTCAATTGCACGAACACATTCCTAATTTTCATCAACATGTTGACTCTTACCGTCAGCCGAAACATCGCGTTCGGGTTCAAAATAACTCCGTTACTGTCAGATACAGTATCCAAACAATTAACATATATAACTGAAGATGAGATTCAGATCGTTCCGATGATAATAATAGTACATTAGTCTCGTTTGTTTTTTGGATTGAAGTAATTAATTTATTTATCCATTTTAACATATATACTTGGGATCGCAAGTCCTGGTTTCAAAGGAAATAGATTCGTGAAGAGGCGGAGCTTTTATACAGCTTCATCTCCTTACCTTTTCCCCGTCTTCGATTCTTTACAAAGTCCTCTGTGTCTTTCATTCCCGCATCAAATTTAATCCTGCCTTGAGGCTGGCTAAACCACCCGAAACGAGATTGCGGTGATAACACTTTCTATACTGGTCTACCAAGTTTCTTTTAATGAAGTTGACCCATCAGAATGGATGATAGACATTTGCCTATACGGTATCTGGGGTCATCAACCTTTTTCAAAGTGAGAGCTACTTCTTCGGGGTGAATTGTAAATTGGATTAACGGAGTTTTGTTTTATATATCATGTAAAAAAAAGGGGGGGGGGGGGTACCGAATTATGAAGGGCTACCAGTTTCACGCACACTTCTGAAACAAGTATTGGTAGTTTGCTACAATCAGGCAATCAGGGGCCATGGGTGGCCCTTGTCACCACTCTGTGCCCCATGGCCACCAAAATACCAACATTTTGAGATCTAATTTGTATGACATTTTCACATGAGGACTAGTAAATATACAATTTATATGAATGCAATCACAAAAAAATCCGTTTTAAGTCATGAAAATGCAATTCTTATAGTCAATATCGATCATAATCATTACTTTCACACCATAACAAGCAAACAAGATGACAGAGAAGTGATTGTTTCAGAAAATTTTCAATCACAACTGACGTGTTGTGTCACCCACTGAAACATTTCTGGCCTTGCCCCTGGCTACAATTACCTTGTATTTTAATAATTATTTTTCTCTATATATTATCAAATTTGATTTAACATTGTAGGAAACAAATAAATATCAATATGCAACACTTTATTTGTATAAATCTCATGGGGCATGCAAGGCCAACGGGGCATCCACCTGAGGAATGGCATCCTCACCATGCCCTAAAAAATGTTAAGTGGGAAGCAAAATCACTTGGTCGTTCTAAACACCAAATGCATAGTGACAGCAAATGGGGAAAAAACTTGCATCCTCCACCCGACCGCCCACTCCTGAACATGGACGAAAGACAAGAAGAAACCAGGTCATTAAGGTTGCCTAGAAGCTGCCAATAACAGTGAAGGAGTTGCCGGATTTTCTAAGTACTGTCTGTTTAGCACACGTGATAACATTCACCCATCTTCTTTGTATGTCTGGGTGAAGGGGTAGGATGGAAGCTTCATTTGACAAAGAAAGCCAACAATCCACAAACAAATTTGAAATCTTTCAGATGCATGTGGTAGAAAATATGACCATTGAATTTATCACAAAAAACATGGCATTTCAACAAGGGCATGTAGACTTGTTATATTCACTGTGGATTCATTTTGAAACAATCATTTGTAAAATTCAACTGTTGCAATATAAATGCAAGAAAAGATTTCCTTACGGTAAGGTGACTTTTCCTACACACACAAATTTTGGCCAGGATGCTGTCATGACACAAGTTTTGTTTGTGGTCATGCTCGTCTTTTATTGGAGAGATGCACACCACTATGGTTAATACGATTGCACCAAACGATGTCTTAGATTGCAAAGACATTCTTAATGGTCTGAGTTGCTGCAGCCAGTCCTCGACTGCAGGAGAGCCAAGATGGGGAGGAGGTGAATTCAGGGGCGTTTGTGCACTGCAGATCAAGGGGAACAATTCTCACCCTGGCGATCTTCAGACAAGAGAGGTGGTTTCAACAAAACAGTGTTGAGGAACTCATGATGATTGGACTGAGAGACACTCTTTTTGACAGCTAGTTTGAGAGGCGATTCATATGCTCCTTCAGGAGCCGACGCTTGTCCAACAAGTGCAATGAGAGAGAATTAAACTCTGGATATCGGCTCCTGTATGCCAAATGCCAATGTGAAGGGAGCTCTTTTTATACATTTTCATTGAAAAGCGTCTTTTTTTATCTTAACGTATTTGATGCTAATCCTAAATATACATATATTATATTTAAAAATGGGCAGTTTGTATACAACACCCCCCCCAAAAAAAAAAAATTGACACAGAAAGTAAGGTCAAATTGACCCAAGTTGTGGATGGCTCTCTTTTTGACCCCAAGTGGTTTGTTAGTTTTTTGTTTTTTAATGCCAATGCTGCTGTTATTCCAACTAGAGAGGCCCATAGGAGATTGTAGGTATTTTTAGGCATAGCTACTTTGGAAAACTGATACATTTCATATTCTTTCAACATTTTAAAATGTATTTATTTAACATTTGCGATGCATATACAGCAATCTGTGACAATGGCTCGCTGGTTTGCATGACAGTGTTTGTGATGTTCGTCAGTCGATCCCGTACTTCATTCTCGAATTTGGTTGTGTCGTTATGATATTGTAGCACTGGCTCCTTCAGTTCAAATTATTATATATGCACCCTTGCTGCTGATTATGTTGCACGAACAGTCCATGCAGCAATTTTTAAAATTATCCATGATGTGTATGTATACTGTCATGTGAGAGAAGCAATAACTGAAATTAAATGGCAGTGAAAAGAACTTCATTTAAAAACATAGCAAAAACATAATATTTATAACAAAAAAGGGCCTTGCAATGCCGACAAAATTGTTAAAAATGACATAACAGCTTGAGTAAGAAGTTTTACAGGAATAATTGACATTGGAAGATTAGGTCTGTTTTATCAAAGACAAGTACACAGGCGGTCAACTTACAAACACTCTGGGTTATCGCAATTTTAAATTGTATTTTGTTCTTTCCTTAGTACTGCCTAAAACTTTAGCAAGGTAAACTTCCCTTTTCTAGCTAGTAACAAAATAAGATTTTTGTAAAACACCCAGAAGCCCCCAAAAAAGCAACCACGAATGAGCAATGGAGAAAATTATGACGCTTCTGCAAATTAGTGAATCCTCACTTGAAGGTGATAAAGTGGTTGGTCTACTGCGACTCCCCAATTAACAAAAATGTGACACTATGATGGGTAGCTAACTTTACCTGTGAAGATTTTATTCAGACAGCGATGGTGAGTGGAGGGACTTGCCACTGACTGGGCTATTGCTGTAAGGATGCCAGTTACTTCTCTCTCTGTCCTTGTTGTCATGCTTGTGCTTGTGTTTGTGCTTGTGCTTTTTCTTCTTTTTCTTCTTGTGCTCGTGATGGTGGTGGCCATGCTCCCCTCTGTGTTTCGACGGTAAGGATGTGGTGTCTTTGGAGAAGGATGGTAGAGGCGTGGCTGGCATGGAGAGCATTGACTGTTCGACGAATGCTGGCTCTTTACCTTGAAAGAAAAGCATCATTGGGGTGGTAAACACAAACGGCAATCATTGGTTTGCAACTGTGTTATACTGTATCACCTGGTGTGGAGGGTCTCTCCAGCAGATTGAGGTGATGGTGAATGAAGGCCTGACTATCGTGCACAGTTTCCATGTCAATATCTTCATCTTCGGTGTTAAACTACAAATAACCAGAACAAAACAACAACTGAGAAAAGTCATGTGAAATCTATCAAAAAACAAACAAACAAAAAATACATGCCAGCCAAACTTGGCAAAAGACATAACAATAATAAGAAGAATAAATCATCTACATCCTTACTCTGATCTTGTAGCGCCCGATTCTACCATCATCATCTTGATGCTGCAGTGCCTGTGTGGGTTCGGGTGGGGAGCCCAGCTGAGTCTCGGCCTTTCTTTTGATGCCTTGAGGAGGCTGTCCTACCCCACACACCCCCAGTGAAATAGGATCAGGCTCTTCATCATCCTGCCGGGGGAAAAAAATTAAGCATATTCTGTAATTTTCAGACTGTTTTAACACAGCACAAACCACAGAATAATGTCTTTGCTGCGGATAATTAGAGACTTCCAACCATTGGACAGTAAACTCTTTCATGTACCCGATGACCTGATAACATGATAAGCTGTCCACTGTAGTAACCGCTGTCCTTGAAAGGGTTAAATCTGGCCCACTTGTAGGTATCGTAATTTCACGAGCATACGAGCAATTGTCAGTTATGGGTGCTATTTCTGTATTTAATACGTACACAGGGAGCAAGACAATTAAAAATTAGTTGCGTTAAACAAAGGCAAACCGCTAATTCCGTTGACGAACTCGCTCATGACAAAATCTTGGTTTTGACATTGCATCCGGAATATATTCCAAGTGCTTCACTTTTTCCACATTTTGTTATTTCTTATTTCAAATATTTCAATCTTCAATCTCATTTCAATTACTTTTATTCTCTCTGACCATTCCCCCAATAAGTATGATTCAATTTTCATCTGTCCCGCATGAACAATCTATTATTTATAGTGATGACAAATAGACTGTCATCACTAATGACTAAATATTTTTGGCAAAATACTTACAGGTGGGTAACTTAAGCCAACACCGTGGATCCCAATACTGGCAGGGGTGTCGATAACAGCACCCACACTCTGTTCAGGCTTGATGGTAGGGTTAAGCACCGCTTTCTTCTCCTTTAGGTTCAACACAAGGCCAAGCTCCGGGAGGGGCAGGCAGGAAGGCCGAGTCAAACCAAACAAAGTGTAGTAGAGGTTCACAGCATCGCAACGCAGGCGCCAATCATGAGAGGTACCTGAATGCAAAAAGAGAATATGCAGGAATAGTGGTTACAATTGCATGAATGTCCATGACCTATGTTGTGTTCTGTCATATTATTTTGTTATTTTATGTTAAATATTCTGAAAAGTGCTTTGTTACAGCTGCAGCTGTTGTGAAAGCGCCATATAAATAAAGATTATATTCTAAAGATGGTTTTATTATTTGAGTATTGTAGTATATTAATTGAGTGTGTCAAGACAACATATTTATTTTTATGTTCGATTATTTTTAGAAAGAACACAATGCCTGAGGATTAAATGTTTATATTATGGACATTAAATAAAATAGCTGTCGGGCCGAGCAGAAAAGATTGGATAATGGTGTGTGCATTGACGTGTTTACAGCTGTTGAACTGGCAACCAAGATAACATTCGGCATTAGCCAAAGTAATCAGATTATTGTGAAGCCCCAGGAAAAAAAATAGAGCAAAGGAGATCATTATGATTTTATTTTTTAAATCACCGGTCTACCAGATGGACTAGTCATTTACCAACGTTTTTATTCGTCGATCGAAGGATCCCCTCCTCTCCATGTAGTCGTAGGCGAATAAAAGCAAGCGAGACATGCAGCCCTAACCGATATTTCATGTATTTTCCGAAGCTAGCGTAACGTTGCTAAATCTGTCAAATAATCATATGGTACAATTAGAAAAAAAATCAACATACAATGCTTCACATTGGTGGAAAAAATTGTTTGACTGACAAGCAGGTTGACGGGCACATGTCTGAGACTCACCTGAGTTCATGAGCTTCCAAAGCTGGTCCACCAGAGCTTCATTGCATATCGCTGATTCTGTTGTCTTGGTGAAGGGTGGATTCTTACAAAGCATGGCTAGGATCTTATGTCTTGATAGAAGAACAAACGTAAAAATGTAAACACGTGCATTTGGTTATTAATGCAGCAAAACCACCACAAAACCCAAACATTCAAACCCTCGGCATATTACATTCCATCTAGAGAAGTAATACATGATAGAACACATAATTACATTTCAATGCTATTTCTCATGCCCTCGTAGGGATATGAGTACTGTATTCCTTTTGTGAAGATCGATCCTTGACCAGAGGCTGAGGAATTTAAGGGTTCCGGCACAGACAATTCAGACTCTGCATGTGCAAGTTGGAGATAAAATGTTGTCATAATTGAAGATTTAATTAGCTGAATTTGAGGGTGGATTAGGGATGAACATCTCACTTAGGCCAATGCAGTGCACGGCTCAGTATTCTGCCAACGAGATGGTAAATTCACAATACTATATTGAGAACGCTACTCCATATGCAATACAATTCACAACAAGTATGATGCAATATATTTGACATACTGCGAATAGATGAAACACGGTTTGAAGTTATGCAATGCAAAATATATTGTAACATCACTCTTTAAATTGTCGACGAAGAGAAAAGCTGCAAATGCCCGATTTTCATTCACTGCAAACATGGGATGATTTCAGAGATTTACAAAGAGCTAAATATTGTTTTTTTTGTCAACAAATGCTAAGTACCGTATTTTCACGACCATAAGGCGCAATTAAAAGTCTTAAATTTTCTCCCAAGTGGACAGGACGCCTTACAATACGGAGCGTCTAGTGTATGAGCCGAGTTCCAAATCCTGACTGAGAGCCGACACGCTGTTTATATAGAGAAAAGGCGGAAGTGGGCGTGAACAGGCATGCGGGAATGCAGCCGGCCAATCAGTGAAGGGTGGGCGTGTAAGTGGCCGTAAAAGAGGACGTGAGAGAGGACAGCCATGCCGTAAAGCAGCCGGCCAATCAGTGAATGGTGGGCGTGTAAGTGGATCACGAAAGGCAGGTGCCAGTACCTGTATATAGTGTGAGTTTGTGCGTTATTGCAAAACAACCGGTTTTGGTTTCTAAGAACCCCGAAAATGAATACAACAAAGAGACACGCTACGAAGCTCAGTTAAAACTGGACGAAACTGGACGAAGAGAAGATGAGAGAGTGGCTAAGTGAGGTGTATGTAAAGAGACCGGATGGCTTTTTCCATGCCTCGCCGTCACTCTTGATTTGCGACTCCATGCGTGCCCATCTCACAGCAGCGGTGAAAAACCAAGTCAAGCAAATGAACTCTGAACTTGCCGTCATTCCTTGGCTTGACGAAAGAACTCCAACCGCTGGACATGCATCAACCGGGCGTTCAAAGTGAAGTTGCGAGCGGCATGGGAACAATGGATGATCAATGTCAAACACAGCTTTACGAAGAGTGGGAGGCAGCGCCCGGCTAGTTACGCCACTATTTGCGAATGGATTGTGGCTGCTTGGACAAACGTGTCTGCTTGCACTGTTGTTCGAGCTTTTGGCAAAGCCGGCATAATTTCTGTGGATCCACACGGCAACGAGAGTGACTCTGACAACGAGAGGGAACCCGGCGTTTTTGATGGATTGTTCAATTCGGACACAGAAGATGAGGACTTTGATGGATTTCTGGGTGATGATTGATCGAAAAACGTGATTACATTGTAAGATGTTGAAATAAAGTACAACCGATCTCAGTTTTGCTTCAGTTGCCTTTTTAAAAACGTGTTTTTAGCATGTCTTAGCATGCTACGCTATGCTTCAAGCTAACGTGTTTTTAGCGTGCGTGCATGCATGCCGTATGTTTAAACTGGCGTATGTTTTACCACCCCTGGCTGCGCCCAATAATACAGTGCGTTTTGTGTATGTGTAAAATACAGAAATAGCACCCGTTACTGAGACTGCGCCCTACAACACGGTGCGCCGAATGGTCGTTAAAATACGGTACTCAGGAAAAAAAAGTATCTACAGGTAAAACATGTGTAACAACCTTTTTTTCAAATGTTTGTGAAAAAAAAGTATGATTTTTTTTTTTTTTTGAAAGGCGTGGTGGTGCCTAAAGTCCACAAGTTACAATTCATGTCACAGGGGAAATGTGGTACTTTGTCAGGGCTGACATTAGAATGGCAAGTCTTGTGAACTGGAGTGGACCAGTAAAGTTAAATGAACGCAAAGCCCACATTAGAAATGGTAGAAAAAGTGACATTAAAATCACTAACATGGTTTTATTCCTGCGTTAGGGCAAGTTAGTGACAGACTCCTGCATGGAAAGAAGCAGAATGTCCAAATTCAGGTTCCATCACTGCATCTGGAATGGACACCTGTACTCCCTCAAGCAAGCCTGTATGCCGACTAACCTGACATAAGGAGCCGGGTCACTCTGAACCAGGTTGAGTAGCCACTGCAGCTCAACTGAACTCTTTTCAACTGCAAAATAAATTGACAGCATCAACAAATGAGGTGAACAAACTCTCCACGGTCATCGATTACTGGATATCACAACAGTTCAATTTCCTTTCTTCTGACAAAAGTATGCATTTATGACCCCTCATTCTGATCACATGTACCGTATTTTCCGCACTAAAAGGTACGCCTGGATTATTAGGCGCGCCTTCAATGAATGGTCTATTTTTTTTTTTCATATATTGCACGCACTGGACTATAAGGTGCAATCTACAATGCATCCACTAGATGGAGCTACAGCCCTTCATTTGACTCGAGAGGCATTCATGACTGCCTCCAAAAAACGTAAATTAACGATTACTTCAATGAAACTACGAAAATTGAAAAAACAGTAATGCATCAAAACAAAAAATCACAAAATGAATTCTATAGCCCGCGGCAGAATTTATTTAGGCATTTCCTTGCGCGTAGCTGCAATAGAACAATCAGATGTCAGTAAATTGGGGACTGTCTGAGAAGTGTTTGTTATTTATTCCTTTCTTGTGTACTGTATTCACAAAGGAAGAAATCACAAAATAAATTCTGTAGGGGGGCTATAGAATTTATTTTTTTATTTCCTCGCTTGATTTTGTGTTTTGATGCATTATTTTCCATTTTCGTAGTTTCATTGAAGGAATAGTTAATTTACGTTTTTCCGAGGCGGTCATGAACGCCTCTCAAGTCGAAGGAAGAAGAGAAGGCACGGAGACGGACAGACGTAAATGCATTTGTTGAGACTGTGAAAAACATTCATAAAGTGTGCGTTTAAAAAAAACACCACAGCTCTCCTTTTTTCGGAGCTGCAACAAAAACTTATTTAATAAAGCAGCGACACAGTTCACTGAACCAACAGCAAGTTATAACATTGTAAGCATGTCTCCAGGAAGGAGCCATCCTGGGGTCGACATGTTACCGAAATTACCATACACAAGGTGCACCGGATTTTAAGGCGCGCCGTGAGCTTTTAAGAAAATGGAAGACTTTTCGGTGCGCCTTATAGCGCGGAAAATACGGTAAACACAATTGTCCATATTATGGGGTGGCATGGCTAGACTATTATTCTTTTAGTAATGAAAGCATAAAATATGGTTGACTTATTTCTGAAGACATTTTAAATTAATTTGGATTTTGGGCCAGTGCAAATTTTTATTCTGATGACCGTGTTGCTCAGTTTTAAAAATGGCAGGCAGTGGTTACTGGCATGGAACACTGTTATTTTGGCAAAAAAACACAACCATAATTTGGACTTTTTTTTAACCCTATTTATTTATTCCATAGAGATAAACCAACAATGAGATTATGAATAAATATTCTCACCTGTCTCATTTCACACGTTATCTACAGAGACAAACACTGAGCACTTCCTCTAAATGTCTTCAGTCCGTGGATGCTGTTGACCACTGTGTTTTGGGTTTAACCGAGTACAGTCAGGTGAAACTTCATAATCTACATGTGAATTTCTGGTTGGCTTTGTATGCAGGTACTGTACACCCATAAGAACTGGCCTTGTTCGGTGATTTCCTTTTTTGTCTACTGTACTTCCTTTGTACTGTATTTTGTCTGTTTTCTCTCCTCTAACCTAAGCAACATCTTCAGCCTGACTGTTCGGCATATTAGGACTGAACAAGTGCTTAGCTGTGCCGCTCCTTTCGCTTAGAACATTCCGCAAACTGAGCTGAAACCATCACATCTTTTTTCATTTGGAACCTTTCGATCTATTTTCATCATACCACTTTTCCCGCTCAGCGTAATTGTGATTTTATTCCTTAAATCTGAATTTCAGTGTAGAACCCAGGAGCCTATTTTTTAATGCACTCTGTAAAAAATAGTGCTTGTTTTAACATTTTATAAACTCAAAGATGTTCAGAGGACAGCTATCATCAATATGCTCGCATCTTACCTCTTGTATAGTCCACCAGAGCTTCGATAGCAGCAACACGAACATCCACAAAGTGGCCATACTCAGCATAGGACCTGAAGAGTGATGCTTCACTTGGAATGTGACCATTTTTTTGAAGTTGACGAATGGCTTTCAGACAACTACGAATAAAGATTAGGAGATGGAAAAAAAATGAATGAAAAAATGCAATTGAATCATGTATCAAAATGAAAATTGAAGCTGAAATGCATCATTGTTCAATGTCATACAGTACAGAAATCAAATTTATATCACAGTCGGAAACAAATGAGAATCACAACATGTTGTGTTGTATAATATTGTTATGTTATTCTCACTTCAAGAAGGCGCCGCGAGAGTGGCTGCCTTTACAGCAGCTCCTATACTTTTTGTTCTTCTACTTTGTTCCTTTCATAACTTTGCTGCTGTAAATGGGGAATTTCTCCATTGTGAGACGAATAAAGGTGTTCTTATGAAAGTCCAGACTTTCAGCTTTAAATTGAGGTTATTTCTATGAAAATCAGGAGAACCAGCTCCATTGCCATCCATATATGCCGATGCCATGGCACAACCACCGCGCTTCACTAATGAGGTGGTTAGTCGAGTCCATAAATACTGGGATATTGACACAATTCTCATCTTTAGACTTTACACAGATCTGATCGGCTGGATCAGATCAGCACATAATTGCATTTTCATGCAAAAATCGGTGCCAGTTATAATGTCATAATTTGCCAATCGATCAATGACGTCAATGATCAGACGAGCAAAATAAGACATTAGAGCAAACAATTTGTTCACTCCAGGGACGTTCTGTCCTGCCTTTATTATTAATTCAGCGTATAGTTTCTCAGCGTGGAGTCAGATTGTTTTCCAATATTGTCTCTCCTATGCACGCATGCGCACACACGCACCCTATGAAAAGGTATAATAAAATATTGAGAAAATTGTGAGTGGTGTACAAATACATTTTAGGGAAAACAAGTCAAAAGTTGACCACAACTACCTGATTGTAATCGTGCTCTTGTAGCTTGGTAGTAACTTCTCCATGTTAAGGAATCTCGTGATCTCCTCCAAAATGAGCCGCACATCAGCATTTAAATTGTCCACAGTTCGAGTCTCATTGTTGATACTGATGGCTGGCGTCAAGGAGTTGGTCAATGCTTCAAGCAAATCTGCACGGTAGTAATTATCCGAGAACTGGAAAAGCACCAAGAAGAATAGAATGTTAGTAGACAAGAACTAAATACCCGTAAATATGACTTTGATGGCATGTGAAATACACTACAAATTGCTTCAGCCAACTATCTTACTATATGATTGTTATTTCCCAAAATGCAGACTCCTGCTTCAGGAAGGGACAGAGTAGACTCTTTCTCCTGAGGAGACCACAATCATTCCCTTGTGTTCACCATAAGACTGTACAACAGCAGTGAGGGTCGAAACAAGTCACCACATTCCCCTCACCACCAACTTTAATCAACAGACGCATCACACACTTGATTCATTGTGTTTTCATTGTATTTGTTTTTTTGTATTTGTATTTTTTGTGGTCTTTTTTTAATCAAACGGATGTGTGCAGTTATAACACCTGAATTTGCCATGAGGGAATCATTCAACTTATTTTACAGAATAATCTAAATTCCTGAAAAGTGGGGAAGGTTTCGACAGTATTAAGAATTTAGGTTGCAGGGTGTGGTTGCTTTGTCTTTACTTTGTTCTTCCTGTTGTCGTTATACTTGATGAGGTCAAGTATGAAGTTGAGGACATCTTTGGGACAAAGGTTCTGCACATCTCTGAGTAATGCCATGGCAACAGGCATTGTCTTGCAAGGAATACAGAAAAAGGATTTGTTAGTTGATAAAACGGTCAATGACAAAAGAGATGGGTCGACTAAAAAGCCTGCCAGGGATTTTTATTTTTTAATTCACAGATTATAATCCACTATGAATCATTGACACTGCCTTTCCTTTGTCAGGCACATTCTAAAGCTTGTGTATTTACTCTAATGTGGTCTGTAGCCATGTCCCTCAAACCAAAACGTCTCTTTCAACAAACCACAACAATTTTGCCCAGTTTGCTATACCTTTTGGCTAAGGCGTAGAAGAAATAGTAGTGTGTTTCCGGTAACATGAAATTTCGGCATAGGGTCGGTAGGTCGGACAAATGTTTTTATTTTTTTTAATATTTTTGCCACGCCCCATCATAAATGTAAACAAAATAACCATAAAACATAAAACAAGGAGACATTGAAACCCCGCGACGCCGAAGGAAAACAAACAAACAAACAAAAACTACGGCACCCTGAGGATTTCACGTAACAATAGTTACCGTAGCGTGTCGTTTCCGTGGCGTCATTTTACGGTACCGAAACATAGTTTAACCATTAAAGTCACCGCACACGACTTGACTGTGTGATCAACGCGATTTCACTGTGCCTCTGTGTGTTTGTGGTGTGTGGGTGTGTTTCTTGAATTTACTTTCGTTTTGAGTGTTGGGGGACGCAACAGATAGGTGCGCATGCGGGTTGCTATTTTAGTCCGCAAATTGAGGAATCGCGGATGAAAGTTTGAGATGGCGCGAAAAAACTCACAAAGGTCTACTAATTACGTCATTTAAGAAATGGCAATGCCAGTCTGATTTTTCGTATGAATCGTCCGAAGGCGTATCACTAAACTGACCTGTGACGTATGCACAAAACACGAGAGCGAGAGACGGACGACGCGAGGCACGATTACATGGCAAATTGGTCATTAGATTTGTAAGCTAATCGCTGTGAAAAATGTTATGAAAAAGTATTGGTTATTCTATAATTTACTGGTTGTAGCATGGTAACTTTATGAATAAAATATTCGTCACAAGGTGTAGTAATGCTACACTGCAACACACAAAACGCGGTCTAAACTATTTTCGGAGGTCGCGGCGCCGCCATGATTCAATGTTGTTGACACACGACGGCAAATGACGCGCATGCTCAACGTGAATATCGCGAGTTTGCACCGATGTAAACATCTTTCCTTTTATTATTTATAATTTTGTCTGTGGTTTTATTGTTCTTGTTTTGATTGTAAAGCGTCCTTGAGTGTTTTGAAAGCGCGTATAAATGAAATGTACTGTAATATCTGTTTCTTGTATTCGTGTGACGTCATAGAAAGGGAGGGGCGAGGTTGGGGGAATATTGGCTCCGGTAGTTAGTCTGAGTGTGGAGCGCATGAGCGTGAGTTGTGGCTAACAGCAACTCCTTTGAGTGCGTGTGTTTATTGCTTGTTTTGTTTATTAAAAAGCGACGAATTGCATCAGCGACTGCGTGCATCCTTCTCCCGTTATTGAAGGGCATTACAGTACTATTATTATTATTATTACACAAAAATGTAGAAGGTTTGAAAAAAAATGCCGACCGGAACGTTTTTGTTCGAGGTAGAAATTCTCGGTCGGTCGGGTTACCGGAAACACACTACTTTTTTTTCTACGCCTAAAACTAACAAATTACCACTGAGTCAGGATACCCAAACATTAAAATATTTAGTGTCTGTTTTAATCGGGGCATGCTACCTTTTGCAGGAAATAGCTCTGGAAGTTGATGAAGTTGTTGGTCTTCACGATATTGGGACAACTCTTACAGCAGAACATTCTGGTGAACAGGGACTTCATGGCTGGTGGGCCCTGCCATGTGCTCACCATAGCATTGGCGATCTGCAATTATTATGTGCACAGAACAGCATATCGGTATGAAGACATTCTTTATATGTAGATGCAGATGCATACGATGCCATGCCCCTTTTAAGGATTTCAGATTTCATCCCCATATTTATCATAGAAAGAGGTGCTGGGTGAATTACACCACAATTTGTGAATGGATTGACAAAAGTATACTGTAATTTCTGAGGCGCCGCACAGCAATGAGACTGACTCTGACAATGGCGCGAGGGAACTTGCCGTGTTTGATTGTGAACTTGCCCTGCAGTTTATTTTGGATACAGAAGATTAGGATTTTGATCAGGATAAGGATTGAGCAAAAAATAATCTGAGTACATCATTAAATACTGTGTCAATTAAGTACAACCGGTCTAACTTTTTCTCCCGCTGCCTTTTTAAAAACATACGCTAGCGTGCATGCTCGCTACTGTATTTTTAAAGGTAGGGTATGGTTTACCATGCCTGCGTCCAAGATTACAACGTGTCTTGTGTATGTGTTAAATACAGAAATAGCACCCGTAACTGACACTACGCCTTTTAATATGGTGTGTCGTATGCTTGTGAAGATACGTTATGGCTGCACACGTTATCTATGGTGCCTCGACAAACAGGTTCTGCAAGCCATTACCGTATAAACTTGCTTTAATACAACCAGTGTAGCAAAAAACCTTTTTGGATGCAATTTTTCTTGATAAACAAGAAAATATATTTCCTTCTGATCCCCACAGGTACGCTTTAAGGTACAGTATCATATACCTTTGCCAAACAGAAGCAAGCCTGCATGCGGACTTTGTAGAAACATTGTTCTTGTTCAAGGATGTCGGTCAGGGCCAGTCTGGAGGCAGGAGTTGGGAAAGTTTCAAGGGCTGATATAGCCTCCTCCTATAATGGATAAAACATGCAGCCAAACAACCATGAAGAACACACTTATGTTAAAATGATATGCATAGCAAAGTGTGAAAGCTTATCCAAACATGTCTACCACTTGTGATGGGACTGTAGACTATTTCTAAAGAGTGAAACATCTATCTATCCATTATCCTAGCTATGTTTTTTAAAAAATAATAATTTTTGAAACTTTAATTTATTTTTATTTATCGAACAGTAACTTTTAGGTCCTGTACCTAATACCTCAATACAATTTTTTAAAATCACTTCCACAGCTCTGCTCCATGTTTTAGTGCCACCTACAACTCAAACGAATCCTGTTGAAAGTCATTCGAAGCCTGTGTTGACATATCAAGTACTGTTACACACAATTTGATAAAGATAACTTACTTACCTGTGCAACAACATCTCTTTCATACCGCAGCTGGTATTGCCACATGAAGTCGGCTTGCTCCAATTCCACCTTCCTCAGAATTGACATGTCTGGATCAATCCGTATCCATAGAAGAGGAGAGTCAGCACTACACAAGAAAGAAGAGAAATAGACATAAATAGTGAGGCAGTGGTCGTAACATTCCGTGGGATGAGCTGGAGGTAACCACGATCTCTTCCTCATCATAAAATTTTGTGGTGTTGCCTTCAAAAAGCATCCTCTGTTTTTAAAATAAAATCAGATGCCCTGACATATTAAGAATATGTGAATATTCTGAAGTTGTTTTTTTTCGATAAGGAAAGGAAGGCTTTTGCAATTATCCACTTTCATCCTCTTTTCTGATTGATGATGGTGAGACCACATGTATTTTGATCACTTTTGTATTTAAAATAATGAAAACAAAATCTATTTTGTCAAAACCATGGTTTTTGTGACCACTTAGTCTTTGTGTTGGTACAGTAGTGCCAAACAAACAACTACCCAACTAACATCCAACTCCAAGTCCCCTCATCAAAAAAATTGTGGTCATTGTTAAGTAACATCGTTTTGCTTTTGTTGTTGTTGTTTTTTAGGGTGATTTCGATTCCGATAATAAAATAAAATAAAAATGATGTAAAGCATAAAATGACTTCTTAGGTCCGTTAGCGCCAGCTTTAATACACTCTTAATACACCTTACACAAACAGCCTGATTGCCATTGTGTGTGCCAGACCTTCGTTTCAGTAGTAGTGGCTAGCATTCCATCAGAAAATTTCATTGAGAAATTGGGGTTGAGAACTTCTCTGGACATGGTACTGGTCAGTCTCTTGCCTGCATTAAACTACGTATTTTGGAAATGCAAATGCAACAATTGGCTTCACAAATGTCTTACTCCATAGCTGATAAATCCATGTCCACTTCCTCGCCATTCATCAGTGGAATCTTCTTTTTCTTATTTCTAGGGACAAAATAAAAAATAAAAAATAAATGAATAAACATTAGTCCACTAAATAAGACAAACTTTTACATGGTAATCAAGTGCATTTGCTGTTCCTCCGATCCCGTTACAATGTTCTGACTCCTTTAGTAACACAGATTTGTTTTCCATCTGCCCAAGTGAGTGGTGGGTTCTCTTTTTTTCCCCACCTTTTTTTAGACCAAACACTGTCTGTGTTTTGTTATAACTGACCTGTAAATAACCAAGAGAGGGCAAAGAGAGCTATAATATTATCAAATCCAAACTTCAGACTAACATGCTGATTTGTGTCGTCCCCAGATTTATCACTGATGACAAAATGAGTGAAATCACTTTCATCTGTGTGTCCCCTGAATTGCGCCCTGGGAATTATACAAAGTTGTGCATTGAATGAGTTGAAAGTTGCAATCTTGTTCGAAAACAACAGCTATCTGCAATATGCAAACCGGGTGATCCGACAAAGGAAATTCAAGCCAAGTGGTGATTGAATTTTGTCTCCAAAATAATCTGTTGTTATCGACACGGATTGCCCTCATTAAGGTCAAAGGTAAACTGGAGCCTATCTCGGGCGATGCATTGGACCGGTTGGCAGTCAATCACAGGGCACATATAGAGAGCCACTCTTGGGCAATGAAGCAGGACGCAAACAGAGTAATCATAGAAAACCCACAACGCAGGAAGAGGAATTTTCCAACTGAGACTTCATCTTCGACTGACTGCCAGGGAGCGGTTAGATTACTATGCTGCCATTTCCAAATTGTTGGTGAATTAAATAAAATATAACAAGGGACACTTTCAGTGTAAATTTGTGTTTACTTTGTGGAGGTTTTAGTGTACCTCCGGCTCTTGGAGTGACATGGGATATCATGTTTGAGGCTGTTCTCCTCGATCTGCAAGGTATGGTTGAATGACCCATCGAGTTCCTGCACTGTTACCTTGATGGGACCCTGGGGGGATACACAAACATTTGAGAGGATAGTTAGTGTTTGGTAGAGACAACACACGAGTGAAAATATCAGTTCATTAACACCATAAAATGATACATTGATTACGGACGGCAGCCCACCATAATGAGAATTTTTTTTCTCATATAATCATATACAATACCATTCATCTTTATAATGTATAGCTTGTTTTGGTCAGAAGGGTTATAACAAAATTATAAAACCAAGATTGCTAGTGTTTTTTTGGGGGGGTGGACATCTTTAAGAATATTAAGTGGCCGGTGGTTATTTTGGGGGGAAAAAATTGTAGGATTTGGAGAGTGTATATGTAACCAATGTCATTCTAGTAGCACCGTTGCAATGATTATTTTACTTATCTGCTCCACGATTTGCCATGCTGGGATACAGCTTTTCACAAACTGAATATTATTGTGGTGACTTGGAGATGAAAAACTGCCTGCACAAGTGACAATGCAGCTGAATCTATAGCTAAATTAGTGGGTCTGGGAAATTGTTGGCATGGCAGGGAAGGTGATGCTTGGTGATGTACTCATGTGCTACAAAAAAAATGTTTTCATTGTCTTGGGAACTCGGTTGTTTCCCACACTCTGAGAAATGGCTCAACTTCCGCTCGGAGAAGCAAGCGGCCACTCGCCAGCGAGTGAGGCGGAAGAGAAGATGGCCAAATATCGTCAGGAATGCGCCGGTGAGATTCAGTCAACTGGAGGTTATTATAAGTCTTGCAGGTTCAGCATTATGTTTGCCAGGATGAGGTTTGGCTTACCGTTGAGACTGATACGCCCCTAAAATGAGACAATTTCACCATGGCAAAAAATGTGCTGTTAAATGTTGATAATTCTTGATCCTTTGGGCATTTAGATGAACACATGACACCTGGGAACCTGTTTTTTTGTCATCAACCGTTCCAATACCCATATATAATCAGGACACGTACAGCAGGTTCATGGCCTGATCCTTGACTCTGGGATGTAAATGTATCCCGATGACAAGAACAATCAAATGCCAACGTTCGGTATGAAAAGAATTGAAATACTCACAACATATTTCTGAGTTCCAGAGGATGTGTAGTCTTGGCGGATCTCTAATTCCAGAACATTCCTCTTTCTGTTGAATGCAAAGCTGCCATAGAATTTTACCACAGCACTCTGATCTCTGGTTATGAGCGAGTTAAGACAAAAAAATAAGATTAAAAAATCAGCAATAAGCCATAATTTGCATGTGTGTTCTCTATGTTTCCTGCCAAATATTTATCGGTAATAAAAATACTTGACAGCTAGCATAACAATAAAAAAACTATTACTACACGTCTTTGCAAGAAAGATAAAGAATAACTTTTACAGGCCATATAAAATGAACTGGCCAGCCAGATATAGGCCAAGGCCCGTGAGTTTGAGAGCTGTGGAGTTAAGGATACACCCATTGTTTGATAAGAGGGGAAATGTCCTTGCCAGAGACATTAGAGATGGATTTCAAGAAGGCATGAGTAGATAGAAGCATCTGGCTCCACATGTGACTCTGGTATCTTTGCGACGAGGCTGTGCTCGCCAGACTCAAAAGCTTGTTGAAAACCTAAAGGAAAAATACACAAAAAAAGAATTTTGGAAATGTAAATCGCGATTTTTGTTCTGAATCCTGCCATTTGTTTTTGTATTTTCTGTTTAATTTACAGGCCCAACATGTTAACGACTGCACACTAAAAGCCCATGGTCGCCCAGCGTGGACCACTGAAGGCCAAGTGAAGCTTGGGACGGTTAACATGCTGGTGGACACACCTCCAAATGAAGTACTTTCTGCGTATGTGTGAGAACCAATACCACCCCCAAACCATCGGAGGCACAACAGTAGAATACTTGTTCTTTAGCACCCATGGTGTTACCTTTGCCTTAACTGTCATGTGGCCAGCACGTGTTTTTATCAGGATATGAACATCGGACAAGCATAGTCATATTGTTTGTTACCTTAAAAGGTATGAGACCTCAATAATTAAATTCAATATGGATTGACTCAGTTCACGTGACCCTACTCATATTCTGTTCAAAACATAAGGACTACAGAATCATTAATATTTTTAATTAATATTTTTAAACCAAGCAAACTTCATCAGCACAAGACTCTCTTGTTTTTTTCCTTCCTCAAGTGATGACTTCATATAGCAAGACATTTTTACGCACAAGGATTGGCCACTTGATAAGGTATAGCGAGGAGGAGTGGCATCGCCATGTTTTTTTTTTTTTTATACACCGAGCATCCTAACAGCTCATATCGCATGTTGAAAAAAATCGTTTTATTGTTTGTAAGTATAATATGCAAAAACACTTTGCTGAGTTACAGAAAATAAATCAATCACTCAGATAATTTGGAAACCCAGCAACTGGATGTTTTTCTTAACTAACTACTCTGACTACATAGCTCGAGCACAAAATTTGAAAACCACAGCCCAAAAGGGCACACTGTCCGACACAGTGCATACCCATGTATTCAAAACTCAAGTTAAAAAAAGAAGACACCTCACCTGCAACATGAACTCCATGCTGATTCTGTTTTCAATAAGTCTCATCACCAAGTGAGCCTTACATTGGAACATTTTGTAGTACTCCCATGACAATGTGTGCGGGTGCTTCAGTGAGAAGTGAAGGTGGGGAGTTGGGCTGCAGAAAGAGAAGGACTGGTATCAGCATTCAATTTCAAATTGTTTAATTACCATTTCAACAGTCGACTCATTGCTATTAAATTAAAATGTATTACTTGTCTTTTTCTTTGCCAACACTAAAGGTTGGGTGCAAAAGGACACCTCCCATCTTCAGTTCATAGTCCACAATTTTGTCCAGCTCCTGTGGCAAAATAAATATATTCAGTTCATAAAATAGAATATAGTCAGTTTGTTTCAGCACCATCAAATATTGCATGTCATGTCTAGATGCCGTGCAAATCCAGTGGGTCAACCATCTGCATGTTTGCGCTTTCAACAAGCATTGCCCAATAGTCATGCCTTGCAAAAAAAGCACTCAGAATACGGACGATGAAGAATTGTTCATTTGTGTCTCTCTCTCTCTCTCTCTCTCTCTCTCTCTCTCTCTCTCTCTCTCTCTCTCTCTCTCTCTCTCTCTCTCTCTCTCATATATATATATATATAACAAATCGTAATTAATTGTACAAGAATGATGATTTCATTTTTATCAGGGCAACATTCTTGAGATGTAGGAATTTGGTCCACGGCTTGTTTTCTGAAATCACAACCTTACACTTAACAACACTTGGATAAGTGAATAACCATAAAATAAATTACCAAATGTAAGGGCAAGCAGTGAAGGGATTATTGAGGTCTTATCACTGAGCTGAGGTTAGAATAACTCAGTGAGAGGGGCAGAAAGAGGGCCATAAAAAGAAAGGGAAACAAAGACAGAAACCGGGTGATACAGTTGTTCCGTTTGTGAGCTCCTGCTGTTGTATGATGATGCACAGTGGTGGACCATTCCCGTAGGGAACGTACCACATTACCGTAACCCAATGTTAGCCGCCAAAAGAGCTTGCTCTGCAGCCAGCACGGACTTTCTTCTGTAAGTCCGTATGAAGTAGCAGCAAGGAGCTGCGTGAAGCAGATCCCCTCCTGGTGTCAAATCAACTACCCGATTAACAAGAAGCACTTTCACCGAGGAGGCCAACGAGGAGTCGCTAATCATGATAATAGGAGAGTCAGGAAAGACCCAAAGTAAGAGCTTTGGTGTTCAGTAGACCACCAACACATAACTCACTCAGTATGAGTTTGCTCTGACACACACATATTGGCAATTTGTCCAGGTTTGCAAAAATATTTAAAACATTAAAAATAAAAATAAAGCTGATACCTCTTTGATCCAGTGCCGATATTCATTCACTCCAAAGGTCTTCTTCAGATAGAGGCCAAAGATATAGCCTGAGATTCCCTTCAAAACCCACTCATCAGCCCTATAGAAGTAAAACATTTAGGTTCACACTAAATACCGTATGCCTTAAGTTACTTTCAAAGTGGTTGCTGAACTGGAAGTGCTCTGTATTGTCATTTTTAATCCAGTCGTTTGCTTAGCCAACTTTGGCTGGTGACCACACACAACAATTTGCAGAAATACGGAACAGGTTGTGTCATTTACAGAGGTCGCCCAGCCATTTTTCAACCAGCCGGTATTGGGCCTTTGCTGACTTTAATTGCAAGGTAGGGAATATACTCAAATTGTGCTCGGCAGTTTGTTTGCATGTATCCATCTTTGTCAGTAATTAGCAATTAGCAGCAAATGATACAAAACAGTTTTTACAAGACAGCTTTCCACATTATCAGTTACAGTGAGCTTTTTTTACAAACTACTGATCAATATACATCAACACTATCTCACAATACTGAAGCAAATTTAGCATAGCTTCACTACATGAACTTTAAGGGTCTTATCTGCAGTATTAAAGTTGTTACTTGAACATCAATTCAGGGTGCTTCCTTAAAACTGATATTACAAAAGGGAGTATGTGTTTGATCCTGGACTCGACCAGTGAGTGATAGGCTATTTATCAAGGAATGTAGGTAATAAAGCAGGTGTCAGGCAGCCTCTTTTGTTGAAGCTGTTTGGTTATATACAGGTAGTCATCGTTGGATATAAGAACTAGTGTGCAGAAACCATGATTCAGTAGCTTTGATAATTGTAGGCATGATCTTGGGCTTTGTATTTGGGTGAATGGCACATTACAATCACATTACATGCATATTTTTGAGTACAACTCAATTTTGGGGCTAGAATGGATTCATTTCCATTCATTTCAGTGGGAAATATGACCTTGAATAATGAACGTTTTGAGTTACAAATGGACTCATGGGCTAACAAGAGGTTCCCCTGTAAACCAATTAGCCATACACTACATTTACTGTCTTTCAAATGCAACAATACTGTATCTATCAGCCCTCTTGATGCAGAAGCCTTTTATAGAAAATGTGTCTCACCAAGACATCCTGGAGATGAAACACCCAAAAAACTGTTGAGCCAAGGCCTGGGCAAGGCAACGACGTGTCAAAGGGGTCTGGTCGATGATCATAGCACTATGAAGTAGGTTGGTGCTGGAAAACATGGCAAAAGCCCGTGAAAACGTGAGGGCAGCGGCGGCATGGACATAAACTCAATCGCCAAAAAGGTAAATGTTGATTTACATGTATATTCTTATCACTTACAGTTTCATTTGTTGGATAATAATAATCAGGAAGGGAATTGGATTTTCTTTTTCTAATTCACACTTTTTATTTAGTTCATTACAACCATTTGTATGAAAAACCTTTGGTGCTGAAAATTAATTGGCTGACATAAGCGGTCAGATCATTGTGAAAAAACTTGTGCATTAATGAACAAGGCAGCTAGTAGCTATGGGAACAAATGTGAATGGTACGGCTCGTTGGCCATCTTCACTTATTAATACAGTATAGTGCATTACGATAATATGCTACAAATCGGCACGTTGCAGAGAGTCAAGCTCACTCAGCATCGGAGCTATCTTTCCCGATTGGTGAGGAGGGGACTGGGGGAGTGGGGGAGAAGGGCAAGGTGGCAAGTAGGCAGCACGAATACTGGATGTTAAAAGTTAAACTAAAAATGCACTTTTGGACCATTACTGGTGCATCCCTACTTAATTTGCCCGTTTTATGTTACGTTATATGTTTAAAATTAAGGAAGATTGAAACTACAAACAATTCAACACGGTGTCCCTTTAAGTTATTGGTGTTCACTGTATTTCGGAGAATACATTTATTTATGTTCATGCATTGTTCTTATTTGGGAGCTTCATTCATGGAACAGATACTTGTTTTTCATTGAAATGAAACATTGTATTTGCGAAACCTTGTAAACACACTTGTAAAAAGGGGAAAAGTTAAGTGTCCTTTTGATTTCATTTGGCGTCGCGGCTCAGCAAATCAAAACGTTTTGAGGTCAGTTTACCTGAGAAAACTCTTCCAAATGGACCCCTCCAAATTTTAATTGAGGATCGCTGCTCTAAGGCCGGGCAGTCATTTAATTTTCCAAAGTATGAAGAAATCCTGATCTCTTGCCTAAGCACTTACAGGTTCTTGTTGACACCTGTCCCATACCAGTTGATGCCATGAAATATGTATTCCGGGGTCACACTACGTTTGCTAGCAGTGTCCAAGCTGGCACAGAGCATTTCTGCGGGAACCCACAGCCTCTGTGTTGGGGACACCAGAGCAGCTGCCACTGCGAGTAGTTGACTTTGGCCAAGGAGGAAGAACTACTGAGTCATGATCAATGCCTTTGAACTGTTTTCATGGCCAGTTACTGTATTTTGTCACTCTGTCTTATACTGACCCCATGTGGCCGAGGCGGGAACACCAGTAGGTATCTTATATTTCAAGGCAGCACTGCCACATGCATTGGAAACAACCATAAAATACACAAACAAAAAATAATAATAACAAATAAATAAACAAAATGGAGTTAGACCAAATCGTATGCCTACCTGAAAATGCTCATGGAAGCATAGGAAGACACTTGCACATAGGACTCATCCACAAAAACCGTCTTAAAGCAGGCGTACGGGTAGCGGCATGTTAGAATTTCTTCATAGAACTCAAAAATCTCATGTAGGTAAGACATGGAATGCTTGAGAAGTGGCAGCAGTTGTGGCAGGCAAAAGTGGGTCACCTAATGGCGGGACAGAAAGAACAATAACATTACAGTTAAACTCTCTCAGGATGAGCATACTCTGGTCAGAGATGTAGAGGACAACTGTCCAGATTTCAAAGCCATTTTCCCGAGCAGGAAATACCCCCCCCCCCCCCCCAAAAAAATATGGTACATCGCCGCTCGTATTTTCTTTTGTTTATTGTTGCTGACACAAACTGTCCACTGCTTCAGGGTTGTGTGACACGTTGAGAACACATTATGTGACATATTGCGAATGTGGCAATAAATAAACTTTATTTCAGTGGGCTTAAAGTAAGGACAAATTGGTGGATTAAAGACTTAATGATCAAAGGACTGATATTTCAATCAGAATGTGTTGATTCACACAAAATGCCCTGAAAATTTATTTTGCACAACTGTGAAAATATCAACTAGCCACCCAAAAGGTGAAAATTTCAAGAGAACTGTATATTTTAAAAATAGAAACGCGACTTGAAAAAAATATATATATATTTGTGCATGCAAATATTTCATGTTTTCTTCTACTTTCTTCCCCCCAAAATTTTGCTGCTGTAGATTGCATATTTCTCCATTGTGAGACAAATTAAGTTTCTTATCTTAACCACAAACTCACCTCATGCATGTAGGGGTCGACAAGAATTTCAAAGGGCCCAACAGCCAGGGAGATGTTGGGTGCTGCAGTTGGGATAGGAAGGACATAGTGGAAAGTTTTCTTCCTCATGTCATGTGTGTAGATTGTCTCGATGAGGTCACCGCATGACACTGCAACCATGGAGGAATCTATGGTGAACTCTAGCTTCCATGTGCACAGCTCTGAGTAGGAGTCCACACAAGGGAACCAGAACCTAAGGAAAAGGTGAATTAAGGCACAGCAAATTTCAGATTTAAAAAAAAATATAATGAAAACAAAATGTCTTTAACTCGGCATCAATCAATTCAAAAAGATTTTTGTTTTCAGTGCTTGTGTATGTCTTTGATTAGTTTCTTTTTTTTCTTTTATTTGGGAGGGTGGTTGTGTTCAGTAACTCTAGATTGACAGTGACTTGAATTATTATACTGTATTGGCAAAATGTTTTACTGTGATGAGGAAGTTTGTTTACAATATGTAAATTGATTTGCTTTTAATTTGTTAATGGAAGCATAAATGCCTTCAATGAAACAGGCACAAATCTCTGGATGGATTCATCAATTAATATTACTAATTGAGTTCCTAAAATGAATACCGGTAGTTCACCAAATGTTAAATAAGAATACTGCTAATATTATTGATTAGAGCATTTTTTCCTATACATACAGTATATACACATTTACATACACATACGTACATACTAGGGATGTAACAATATCACGATATGAACCTTACAATGTGATGATGTTCACGATATTGTGGTCAGGTGGACGATATTATAAAGCTCACGATTCTATTTAAAAACTCACGAGTATCATGATCTATGTTGATCACAGTTCTGTGTTCCGATGAAGCAATCAAAGAGTTGTCTTTGTTTTTGTTTTGTTTTGTTTTAAGGGAGATGTGGTGCTTTTAATATCATGATGCCAAAGTAGCACACCTTTCTAAACTTAACTGTTTGGAAAAATTGTCTTCATGCTTTTCCGAGCCCACTGCAAATGTCTCTTCTTCCGGGGCCCGAAATACAGCTTCATGCATGACTTCAACACTTTGCATGATTCCGCAAAGAGACGTTATTGGACTCCAGAGACACAGCAACTTCAATTAACTGCTTGTTACTCACCAGTGGCCTTTTATCAGCTGCTCTCTTAATACAATACAATTGCCTGTCAGGGCCTTTCATTAATCTGCCATTACTTGAACAAACCCATTTGACATTTGAATCACATGCACTCGCTCTAGCTCGCTCAGCTTGATGTCACTTGGGCAGATTCAAATTTCTGGAATTTTGATTTCTTTCACAAGGCATTTGAATATTCCACACTTTTCATCAGCATGAGCAATAAATAAATTAATTCATTAAAAATGTGTTTATATTATTTACCGAGTGGAGTTGTGGTGTCCAAAGGAGAACACGTGAGCACCTCTCTCTGCCATACTGCCTTCCACATCATGGATAACAAAGTGGAGACCTCCTTTTGGCTGATCCAAGGAAAATTCAATGTATACTTTTAAAAGATGTGAATCTGGAGACAAAAGCACGCAATGAACATCGGATTTTAGTAACAATGTGACAAACACCTTTTGGAGAGCGAATTCAAATAAGTCAGTCGGGATGACATTACACAGGCACCTGGTACTTTATATTTACATGCAATAAAGAAACCCGAGCTACTGTATGAACTGGATTAACACTACAAATGAAAAATACAATATTTGTCTTCAAATAGAGGTAGCGTTTTGAATGAGGAGTTACGATTTGGGAAAAAAAAAAGAATATTCAACTTTGGCAAAATGGGGAAATCACACAACAATTAAAGTTAGCATTAAGAATTAAAGAATTGCAAACAATCTTAGAGCATTTTTTTCTCTCGATTTTTCGAGACTAACACAATATTGTGTTCTGAGATTAGAACCGATCAGGGCTGCCCTAAATAGGCAAACGGCAGTATCTGCATATTTTGGTGAAAATGACATATTGCACTTTTGGCAACGAGCAGATACTGCTTATTTAGGGCAGAGGGTTCCTCCAGGTTTCTTCAAGTTAAAGTTAAGGTGTTTTAAGAGCTATTTAAGAACATTAAAAAAATTAATTTATTTGAATGAATGAATTTAACTGTATTTATAGAGCATTTTAAAACAACCAACCCCGTTGACAAAGTGCTGTACATGGAGCAAAAATAATTCATACAATAGCAAACAATAAAACAATAAATTAAAAACAAAGACAGTAGGAAAGCACAAAACCAGTAAAACTAAAAATCAAATATCATGCCGAGTCAAAAGCCAAAGGATAAATATGGGTTTTAAGACGAGTTTTAAGGATGGACACTGTTGTTGTTGTTTTTTTCTGGATTGGCTCACCATCTCCTTGTTTCCACAGTTCAGAAGGAACCTTGATGACCAACTCCCCATGTCCTGCATCGGGGTCCACAGCACTCACTGCCGCAGTATATGCACTAGAGAAATAATTCAGGTTCCTTCTGTGGAAAAAGACAAATCATACAACTCATTTAATGGAGTAAAAATGGCACATTTACAGTGCTGACAAGTTTATTCAAATATATGTAAAATAACAAGAAAGCCACTGCATCATTCTCTTTCGAACTGCGCTCTACTGTCAAATCAAATCCTAATTCCACTGAGTCGAAACGAATCAAAAGGGTCCTTGAATCGCTTTGCACCCTACACACCAAAAAAATTTATTGATTTGTCTTTTGTGGAGATATGTACACTCCCGTTTAATTCTGGTGATTGTAAAATCTGACCTGAGTTTCCTCCATTATTGGGTCGTTCTCAGAATGTACATAGTATAGGCCAGCCAGTTGTTTAAACTCTGACCCACTTTGAGAGTCTTGGATTAACAACTTGACTGAGTCATTTGTGTGTGAATGTATTTCGAGCAGTGAAAAACAGCCATAGCGACCACTTTCGCTTCATGACATGTCAACACACTCATGTAATTAGGAGTGCTTCATAACCTTAAAATGCATCCGCTTCAAAAACAGTTGTAACCAATAAACTGGCAGAATGGCAATGCAACGCAAGACTGTTTAATCGAGTCTCTCGCTGTCCATATGTAATGGACAGAAAAAAAGAAAAAAAAAGTTCCTCCTGAAGTTCCTCCTTGTTCCACACGATGCCACCGACGATCGACTAATGTGTAATAATGTAATGTACTGTATATTTCCACTTAAACCACTTTAAAAAGTTGAACTGTAATTTCAACGGGTTCCCTGCAGAATACAACCATCACATGTTTATATAATTCCTTTCTTTTTTTTTTTAACTCTACGACCGAGTACGCTATGTGTCAGGCATGGAGTGCAGTTTTATTGGTAACACGCGTTTAATAAAATAGATCGCTCAATTATTTCTAGATGTGTCAAGTAGCAAGGTAAAAATATTTGGTTACCTTACTTAAGTAAAGATTTGGGGCATCTGTACATTTGATATAAAATAATCATTATAGGGCGGCATAATGATTGACTGGTTAGCACATTCGCCTCACAGTACAGAGGTTGTGGGTTTGAATCCGAGCTGAGAGTTTGCATGTTCTCGCCTCGGTGGTTTCTGGTAGTCCGGGTTCCTCCCAAATCCCAAAGGCTTGCGAGCTATGTTAATTGAACACTCTAAATCAGGGGTGTCAAACTCATTTTTTTTCGCGGGCCACATTGTAGTTACGGTTTCCCTTGGAGGGCCGTTATCAATTTTGGGAAACCATCATTACGGCCTTTAAATCAAGTTTTTGAGCGGAGTGAGGTCTTGCACCCTTTGTCCCGATGATGCGGCACAAGCATTTTTCCTTAAAGTCAAGTCAAAACATTTGGGGTGGATTCCTCTGATTAATTAGTGCTCCACGAACACGAGATTTATCAAAAAATTTTAGACGATCAGGGCGCATCGAACATATTGAAAAGAAAATGTGTGACTTCCAGTTCAATGCATTTTTCTCCTTGCATTACTTTTTTTAACTTTTGTACTTTTTAAAAAACCATTACTTTTACTGAAGTAGAAAGATGTTACTTCAACTTCCAGTGACTTATTTTAGAAGACCAGAATGTATACTTCTACTTGAGTAATGAAGGTGAATACTTTCAAAATCTCACTTATTTTGCAGGCTATTTCTGTGGTGTATTATTGAACGCCAGGTAAGTATGAAAAAAACAAATCTCTATAAAGTACAATCACACTTTGTGATATACAGTAGTACCAGACTTAGGCCCAATTAATTACATGTCACTCTCAATGCATATTTTCTCATGCCTTTTTCTTTTCATTATTATGTTGTTAGGCAGTTTGCAAACAATTTGAGCAATTTTGTACTTGAACCACAGCAAGAAAAATGTATGATATCCAACAAAAATTAATCCTCACTAAAAACAAACAAACGTGTTGACATACTGTACTTACTGCTTGGACTCACTGTGGCACACTTCCAATGTAGGGTCATTGTAAATGAAAGGAGCTTCAAGATCATTGATTCGAACCCTGTAGATACGGCATTGTTTACTGTTCAACTTGATCCTGTTAAGGTTGGCTACTGTAGGGATTATGGTCAGCTCAACATAGCCCTGAGTGATTAAAAAGAAAAAAAGAGGAAGAACAAAAAAATAACATTTAATTTATTCAGGGGGGAAAAAAAACAGCACAGACTAATGTCCGGAAAATACAGTAATTGATGTTACTACTGTAAAATATTACAACACAGCTCTTATTATGATGCAGTACAGTTAGACACCACTGCAAACTACAAACAAAATGATTGTAATAAACGATGTTTAATAAATGCTGCTCTGATAGTATCAGTGAAAATTGGGCAAAATCACCTTAATAATCAAATATTTGATGGAACACTTGAATTCGATAGCATTCTACTTGATATTGGGATATCATTATACTATGCAAATATTCATGCTGTTGCAGTCTGGATGTGGTACAAGTTTAGCCTTGTTGAGGTTTATACTCACAATTACAGATTTTCTCTGGAAGTTGATATTGTTGATGCACACAACCTGGTGGGTCGTAAAAGAAAATGCATAATGACATTACATAACTTTATACCAATTAAATACAATATAGTGTGGTGTTTTCTAGTCATCTAAAGGGAATAGTAATACATTTGTAAGCAACATTTTAACTCTCGTTAATCTATGCATGCGAACAAAGATAAAATACTTATAATTTAAAAGGCCGTGGACTCTCAAATCCTTTATCCTTTTTTCTGTTCATCGTCGTTTCGTTGTCAGCTCAACCGCGTCTCATCACTGGAGTCGTGTTAGTAGCTCGTGCGGTGCAATAAATCTCTTCTAGATCAGGGCAAACAAAGCTCCTAAGAAACACAACGAGATAAAAAGTGATTCTAGTCCACGCTCAGCATTAAGTGACCGCCCGATGCAGATATATACTTGTTGGACCCACTCGGAATTGTTCAGAGATCACGACTCCAAGTGGATTTGCTCCATTCACGATAAACGCGTCCAGGCATTTATGTCAGCAACAACTAGCAAAAGTGAATTACAGCCAAAGAGTTCCCTATATTCTTAGAATCGCGACTGCAAAACTCCATCGTTTTACGCCATTTTAATTTTTCGGTCTCTGGCGCGAAAAAAAGACTATTCTCTGCAAAGACCGCGCTTTCCTAACTGCAGCATTTCTGTCAACAATGTGAACTTAACAACAATATATGATAACAAGATACAACAAGATGCAGTAAGGTTTATTCCAAGACGATGGAGACGAGCCTTCCTTCAGCAGCGGAAGTCGTACGGCGTCTCAATTGGGACAAAATAGGCCGTGAAACAGGCTGTATCCGTAAATGGAACGCGATAGTAATGGGAAAAATTAATAATTAATATTTTGGAATAGTTAGCCCCATAGTGCCCATGATTATTTTACGCCGCTCATACTTCATTATTCTTTTTTTTTGTTTTTACTATTTTGCTTTTATTTTCTTGTTCTTTCTTCTTCTTCTTCACCTCCTTCTTCTTCTTCTTCGAGCAACATACAGCTTGGCCGCCATCTTGAACCGGGAGTGCCGCCCCGCCAATTAATTTATTGAGACTTTAGCCCTTAGTACACTTCTGTAAACAAATAAATTATAATCCGCAGAATTTTTAAAAAGCGTTTTTTTTAATTGGCTGCTTGGCTCGAAACATTGAATTAATATTTAATTAATGAAATTATTATATAATTAATCACACGTACCGTCTCATAACTGCTTTCTGGTGTTGATTAATAAAAAATAAGTGCATTATTCAGTGTCAAAAGAGGGAAAGAACAATTCGAAGAATGATATAGCCGCGTCTTCCCGGTTTCAAGATGGCTACTACGTCTTCACCTCCTTAATCGGCCAAGGATTTTATGCAAAAGGGAGATGATACTCCCTCTCGTGGTTATTTAAGTCAATGACGCCAGCTCGCTGAATTAGTCCCGCCAACCGACCTGCCAATGTGGGGGCGACGTTCCCATCGAAACCAATGCTTGGAGATTGATATTCAAGTGTCCGGTTTCTGGAGAGAAAATCATATATGCAAAATTGAACCGGAATTGAAAATGAATTAACTTTCATTACAGTGTATGTCAGCAAGGAGGAATGGCCGAATAATATAATATCATTGTTATATCTTAATATAGAAATATTTATAATAATTTATTTATAATAATTTATTAATAATTAATCCGTCGTGTTATTTGTTTGCTTTCACAAGAGAGTCCTGAGTTTTGACTTTAAACCTTTGAGGTCTGCATAACAAATATTCACAAAATTACAGCTGTGTTTGTGTTGTTTATTTTAAAATCAATTTAGCCTGGCTTCTAAGCAGGAGAGTAAAGTTTGTCCTATGAACAATGCGGATTTAAGAAATAAAAACTGTTTATAAAAAAGAAAACCAAATTGTTCATTCAATTACATTGTCATATATTTCTTATTTATTACTGTATTATCATATCTTTATTCTTAAATAAATGTTTAATAAAGCCCTTGCTTCAGTTGCCTAGCATTAACCTGCAAAAAAACGGTCTATAAAAAAGAAAAAATAATTGTTCATTCAATTATATTGTCATAGTTACATTGTTCAATAAATGCTCAATAAAACCCTTGATTCAGCTCTTTTGTTTAACCTGCAAAAAAGTTAGAAAGTTGCCCCTCAAAAGAAGTCATTGATTTGCAAAACTGCTCCGTAAAGGAAAAAAACCCCACATTTTTGGGGGCTTGTGAAATGTTTCCTTGTAATTTTAGGCATTGGGTGCAGCCGTATGCAGCCCAGTATGCCGGCATCCTTTGATCTTGGCTTTCTTGTCGTCCACGCATGAAAGCACTAACCCAGGTGCCCCTACTAGCTTATATAGGTACACAGTCCAAAATTTACGGGCTCTTCTTCTTCTTCTATGGCAGGGGGCATCTAACGTTTAAAAGGCATTATTACAATTTACTGTGCTGGAGTGTGGGTCGGAGTTTGTTACTCTATAAAAAAAAAAGAACAAAACAGAGCACAACCTATATTCTCTTTACTATTCCCATCTTTTTTACAAACTGAAACAACGCTTTGAACTTGATATTGTCAATAATACAATATCCCCTCCGTTTCCTGAATTCATCCTGCAGTTTTGCTTCTTATCTGGAGGGTAAGTTGAGAAGAAAAAAAATTGACATGCTGGAAAAAAAAACTGCTATTTTGGAATCAAAATGTAGTTTTATTCAACATAAAAATTTAACTCAACAGTTTTTTCCTCAAATTGTTCCTGAGTGCAATCAGTACCAACAAACATTACAAAAGTCAAGTACCATTAAACGTGTGGTTTATTACCGGCTTTATCCACGGGAGACCATTCCTGACATTTAAGGCTTTCCAAAATTACACAAGGGGCACCTCCCAGACCCTTGTCAGCAGCAACAACTCTCTGACTTCTAATATTGTGAAGCATGTGGCTCACATCTAAGCACCCTTGGTGGGCAATACACCCCATCACGTCCAAAACTCAATCGACTGTGTTAACAAGGTTAGAGACCTAAAGCTGGACAAAATTAAATGATGTCTTCATTCGATCTTACCTCTTTTGTTCCCTTGAATCAAACCCAGGATGCAGTGGAACCCGTGAAGCAATGAATTTTACTTGGTCACAGCCTCCTAGACAGATCCACATAAAGGAGTCACACTTAACGGATTAATCAACAGCCAATCGGTCAAATCAACCAACAACTACTTGTTCAAATTGTTCAAATCCTCTGATTTCAGCCCTCCAACAGGAAATATCCTCTGATTTCTATAGTCCTTCATGAAAGCAGATTATCATTTGTGTTTCCAAAAGTAAGAGATTTGCAAACATCTGCATTTACTTTGGAATACGGTGATTTAATTTTACCCTATTTTCTGACATATGGACCAAACCAGCATCTGAGTTGTAATCAATTTAGGGAAGAAATAATAGTCAGTTTAATTGGTGATGAAAATAATTGTTATTTGCAGCCATAGTATGAACAACCTCAAATTGGCATGTAGTTTAACCTAAAGCAGCCTCAGTGGATATCAAAGTGGCAGCTTTTCTTTCACATTAAGCATTACCCAAGAAGTAGCTCTCGGTTTGAAAAATGTTGATGAGTACATCTTTTGTATGATATCACTTTTATATATATATATATATATATATATATATATATATATATATATATATATATATATATATGGTATTGTAAAAACACCAATAATCAGATAATAAACATTCATGGGGGGGGGATTTTCAATGAAAATTTTGAAAATGCAATTGTATCTGATTATTTTATTAATTGATGGAATGATTGATGGAATGAACAATTCTAAAAAATAGTGAATTGTGACAGCCCTAGCAGATACTGGATGCCACCAGCAGGGATTTAACGTCACATATTCTCAATTTGTTTTTCCAGACAAACACGTGGTTGCGGTATGGGTTCCCGGATACACAACATGGACTTCAAGTCTCTCAAGCAACAGGGAAGGAGAAGCAATTTGCTTTGAACACTTTCACCTTCTAACAAATATAGATAGACCACTGTGAGCTGCTTGGAAATCGGACAACAGGAATGTGCTAATCCATCATGTTGTTTTTGTTCCGGCTGAACCCTGGTGTGAATTCTTGTCACAGGATCAATAGAGTAAACCTCTGCTCTTGTGCATGTCAGCCAAAAGAATAATTAGTCAGCTCTCTTGGCGCTGTCAGGGAAATATTGGACTCGAGTTTTATGTGAGGTGTGTGCGGGGTGGGGGAAGAAGCTATATAAATTTGTCCCAAAAAGCCAAGCGATCCAAACAAAAGCTGAGAACGGTCCCGGATTTGACTTTGGCATTCAGAACATCCAAAGGTGAGTATGCTGCATTGCATAATGTGGTTGCATCTGTTTCTCAAATCAACTATTTTTTTTAACAGGTAGAAGACACCGAAATAACACTGAATTTAATAACACAGTAAATTATCAACTTTTATTCAAATTAAAATTTGCAATTCCACCTATCTCAACAACAGATGAAATGTCCGAGGATACCCTTGATCTTGCTGCTTTTCTCCAGTGTTCATGGTTTCCAGTACACCGACCTGGCAAACTACGTGGACAGCCATCAAGAAGAGTATGTCGAGGTAAGGTGCCTTTTAAATTGTCGGTATCCTCGAGTTAGTCGTACACTGAATTATTATTACATTATGCATTTTTAATGGATTGGATGCAACCCAAGCTCCGTCTGTGAAAGAAGAGGAACATTGTATTAAAAAAACATGTCATATATATATATATATATATATATATATATATATATATATTTTTTTATTTTTTTTTTTTACAGCAAATATTACTGCACAGAGTAATATATAATTATTATGTCTGACATTCATTTCTGAGGTAGAAACATTTCTTACAATGATGGAATTCAATTCTACACCACAGCAAACTGTAACCACAAGATTACGAATTTTGAAAAGAATAATTATCTTGATTGAACGCGTCAATCAAAACTGAGCGTTGTTACCTATAAACAGTTGTACGTGACTTTCTGTCACAAATCTAAACAACGCTTTGAACTTGATATTGTCAATAATACAATATCCCCTCCGTTTCCTGAATTCATCCTGCAGTTTTGCTTCTTATCTGGAGGGTAAGTTGAGAAGAAAAAATTGACATGCTGGAAAAAAACTGCTATTTTGGAATCAAAATGTAGTTTTATTCAACATAAAAATTTAACTCAACAGTTTTTTTCCTCAAATTGTTCCTGAGTGCAATCAGTACCAACAAACATTACAAAAGTCAAGTACCATTAAACGTGTGGTTTATTACCGGCTTTATCCACGGGAGACCATTCCTGACATTTAAGGCTTTCCAAAATTACACAAAGGGGCACCTCCCAGACCCTTGTCAGCAGCAACAACTCTCTGACTTCTAATATTGTGAAGCATGTGGCTCACATCTAAGCACCCTTGGTGGGCAATACACCCCATCACGTCCAAAACTCAATCGACTGTGTTAACAAGGTTAGAGACCTAAAGCTGGACAAAATTAAATGATGTCTTCATTCGATCTTACCTCTTTTGTTCCCTTGAATCAAACCCAGGATGCAGTGGAACCCGTGAAGCAATGAATTTTACTTGGTCACAGCCTCCTAGACAGATCCACATAAAGGAGTCACACTTAACGGATTAATCAACAGCCAATCGGTCAAATCAACCAACAACTACTTGTTCAAATTGTTCAAATCCTCTGATTTCAGCCCTCCAACAGGAAATATCCTCTGATTTCTATAGTCCTTCATGAAAGCAGATTATCATTTGTGTTTCCAAAAGTAAGAGATTTGCAAACATCTGCATTTACTTTGGAATACGGTGATTTAATTTTACCCTATTTTCTGACATATGGACCAAACCAGCATCTGAGTTGTAATCAATTTAGGGAAGAAATAATAGTCAGTTTAATTGGTGATGAAAATAATTGTTATTTGCAGCCATAGTATGAACAACCTCAAATTGGCATGTAGTTTAACCTAAAGCAGCCTCAGTGGATATCAAAGTGGCAGCTTTTCTTTCACATTAAGCATTACCCAAGAAGTAGCTCTCGGTTTGAAAAATGTTGATGAGTACATCTTTTGTATGATATCACTTTTATATATATATATATATATATAAAAAAAAAAAAATCCTCATCTCACCCTCGGTGGTGTCCGTCCCCATTCAGCTCGGGTCCTCTACCAGAGGCCAGGAAGCTTGAGGGTTCTGCGCAGTATCCTTGCTGTTCCCAGCACTGCACATTTCTGGACTGAGATGTCCGATGTTGTTCCCGGATCTGTTGCAACCACTCATCTAGTTTGGAGGTCACTGCCCCGAGTGCTCCGACCACCACAGGCACGACTGTCACCTTTACCTTCCAGGCTCTCTCCAGCTCCTCTCTGAGCCCTTGGTATTTCTCGAGTTTCGTGTTCCTTCTTTCTGATGTTTCCATCACTTGGGACCGCTACATCCACTACAACGGCTTTCTTCTGCCCTTTATCAATGATCACAATATCCGGTTGGTTCGCCATTACCATCTTGTCAGTCTGGATCTGGAAGTCCCACAGGATCTTCGCCGGTCATTCTCCACCACCTTGGGAGGTGTTTCCATTTTGACCTTGGGGTTTCCAGTCCATACTGGCACAGATGTTTCGTAGACTATGCCAGCCACCTGGTTATGGCGTTCCATGTAGGCTTTTCCTGCCAGCATTTTACACCCTGCAGTTATGTGTTGGATCGTCTCGGTGCCTCTTTGCACAACCTACACCTTGGGTCTTGTCTGGTGTGGTATATCTGGGCCTCAATGGCTCTGGTGCTCAGGGCCTGCTCCTGAGCAGCCAGGATGAGTGCCTCTGTGCTGTCCTTCAGGCCAGCCCTCTCTAGCCACTGATAGGACTTCTTGAGATCAGCCACTTCACTTATGGTCCGGTGGTACATCCCGTGTAGGGGCTTGTCCTCCCATGATGGTCCCTCTTCCAGCACCTCATCCTCTGTTCCCCATTGTCTGAGACATTCTCTGAGTACATCATCCGTTGGAGCCTTCTCCTTGATGTATTCATGGAGCTTGGATGTTTCATCCTGACAGTGGCTCTCACACTCACTAGTCCCCGGCCTCCTTCCTTTCGGCTTGCGACAGTCTCAGGGTGCTGGATTTGGGATGGAACCCTCCATGCATGGTTAGGAGCTGGTCTTAACATCCGTGGTCTGAATCTCTTCCTTTGGCCACCTGATTATTCCTGCAGGGTATCTGATCACTGGCAGGGCATAGCTGTTTATTGCCCGGGTCTTATTCTTGCCATTGAGCTGGCTTCTTAGGACTTGCCTCACCCGCTGGAGGTATTTGGCCGTAGCCGCTTCCTTGTTGCCAGTTCGAGGTTGCCATTGGCTTGTGGTATACCGAGGTACTTGTAGCTGTCCTCAATGTCTGCTATTGTTCCTTCAGGAGTGAGACCCTTCAGTGCGGACTACCTTTCCTCTCTTAGTCACCATCCGACTACATTTCTCAAGCCCGAATGACATCCCGATGTCGCTGCTGTAGATCCTGGTTGTGTGGATCAGGAGTCTATGTCCCTTTCGCCTTAGCATACAGCTTTATGTCATCCATGTAGAGGAGGTGACTGATCGTAGCTCCATTTTTGAGGCGGTATCCGTAGCCTGTTTTGGTGATTACTTGGCTTAGGGGTTCAGTCCTATGCAGAACAGCAGTGGGGAGAGTGCATCACCTTGGTATATGCCACATTTGATGGACACTTGGGTAAGTGGCTTGCCATTGGCTTCAAGTGTGGTTTTCCACGCCTCATCGAGTTCGCAACGAAGGCTCTTAGGGTCCTGTTCACCTTATACAGCTCCAAGCATTCAGTGATCCATGTATGTGGCATCGAGTCGTATGCTTTCTTGTAATCAATCCAGGCTGTGCACAGGTTGGTATGTCGGGACCTGCAGTCTTGTGCGACTGTTCTGTCAACCAGGAGCTGATGTTTGGCTCCTCTGGTATCTCTACCAATGCCCTTCTGTGCTTCGCTCATGTATTGATCCATGTGTCCACTTATCTTAGCCGCTATGATGCCTGACATGAGCTTCCATGTTGTGGAGAGACAGGTTATTGGCCGATAGTTGGATGGGACTGTACCTTTGAGGGATCCTTCATGATCAGGATCGTTCGCCTTCAGTTAGCCATCCTGGGTGAGTCCCATCCTTCAGCAACTGGTTCATTTGTGTTGCTAGGCGCTCATGGAGTGCTTTGAGTTTCTTTAGCCAGTAGGTGTGGACCATGTCCGGGCCTGGTGCTGTCCAGTTTTTCATATCTGAGACTCTTTCCTGTATGTCTGCCACTGTTATGGTAACTGGGTTCTGCTCAGGAGGTTGCTGTGCTCCTCTCTCAGGGTCACCAGCCATTGTGCACTGCTGTTATGTGCAGCCTCCTCTCCCATATTCCTTTCCAGTACCTTTCAGTTTCCAGTCTTGGTGGGTCAGCTCTGCTGTTAGGACCCTGCCACTGAGCGTACACTTTCGAGGTTGTGTTGCGAACAGCCTGTTTATTCGCCTGGCCTCATTCTCTTTCGTGTACCTCTTTAGGCGACTGGACAAGGCTTGGAGCCTTTGTTTGGCAGTTTCGAGTGCTTCAGGTATGGTCATCTGGGTGTACCTCTCAGGTATCGGCCTTTTCATCACACCTCTCTGGGCCTCCGTCAATTGACTCACATCTTTCCGAGCCGCCTTGATCTTAGCCTCCAACCGTCTTTTCCATGGTGGGTAACGTGTCTCATAGTTGCTCCGATAGCCAAGGATTTCTAGGATCACTGATGCTGAAGCGTATATCAGCTCATTGGTTTCGTGATCGTTGTGGTAGGAATCGCCCTCAGTGCTGCATTCACACTTTCCATGAGACTTTCAGGTGGTACTTCACATAGCCGTTGTAATCGGTTTCTAGGTTGCCCAGCTTTCATCCTCGCCATGATCTTAGCTTTCAGGTCAGTTGCTGCCTTGCTCAGCATTTCATTCATTGGGGCTGGCCTCCCAATCTCATCATCTGCATTCATTGGGGCTTGCCTCCCAATCTCTGGTATGACCTCCTCCTCTGATTTGGCAGCCTGGGGCCCTTCACCATGGAACCTGCGTTGTACCTCATCAATCTCAAGTTGTGACAGCAATTGCCGTTTGTGGATGTTGGAACACTGAGTTACTAGTTGTTTCGTGGTCAACCGTGACTGTGGGTTTCGAAGTAACCATTCAGCCTGCATTCTCTGCATGTAACCCTCTGACTAGGGTTGCTTGAGTAGTAGCATTCCAACAGAGCCATGTTATCGCATCTCGCCCATCTCCGCTTTGTTCCAGTAGCCCATTTTTCATCAAGGTGCTCTGGTTCCCAGCACCTGACGCAGACCTTGTTTGGCCGGGCGACGTCTGAGCCGGCATGTCATTCATTTTATTGTCTCTCATCATTGTATGAGGTAGGCATTAGCGTGAAGGATCTTGCCCAAGGACCCACACTGGATGGTGTTATGTGCTCATTTTTGCCCCAAGCGGATTCGAACCACCGTCTCCCGTATGCCAAACCGATGCCTTACCAACTGAGCTATCCAGCCGCTAGTTATATATATATATATATATATATATATATGATATATATATATATATATATATATATATATATATATATATATATATATATATATATATATATATATATATATATATGGTATTGTAAGAAACACCAATAATCAGATAATAAACATTCATGGGGGATTTTCAATGAAAATTTTGAAAATGCAATTGTATCTGATTATTTTATTAATTGATGGAATGATTGATGGAATGAACAATTCTAAAAATAGTGAATTGTGACAGCCCTAGCAGATACTGGATGCCACCAGCAGGGATTTAACGTCACATATTCTCAATTTGTTTTTCCAGACAAACACGTGGTTATGTATGGGTTCCCGGATACACAACATGGACTTCAAGTCTCTCAAGCAACAGGGAAGGAGAAGCAATTTGCTTTGAACACTTTCACCTTCTAACAAATATAGATAGACCACTGTGAGCTGCTTGGAAATCGGACAACAGGAATGTGCTAATCCATCATGTTGTTTTTGTTCCGGCTGAACCCTGGTGTGAATTCTTGTCACAGGATCAATAGAGTAAACCTCTGCTCTTGTGCATGTCAGCCAAAAGAATAATTAGTCAGCTCTCTTGGCGCTGTCAGGAAATATTGGACTCGAGTTTTATGTGAGGTGTGTGCGGGGTGGGAAGAAGCTATATAAATTTGTCCCAAAAAGCCAAGCGATCCAAACAAAAGCTGAGAACGGTCCCGGATTTGACTTTGGCATTCAGAACATCCAAAGGTGAGTATGCTGCATTGCATAATGTGGTTGCATCTGTTTCTCAAATCAACGATTTTTTTAACAGGTAGAAGACACCGAAATAACACTGAATTTAATAACACAGTAAATTATCAACTTTTATTCAAATTAAAATTTGCAATTCCACCTATCTCAACAACAGATGAAATGTCCGAGGATACCCTTGATCTTGCTGCTTTTCTCCAGTGTTCATGGTTTCCAGTACACCGACCTGGCAAACTACGTGGACAGCCATCAAGAAGAGTATGTCGAGGTAAGGTGCCTTTTAAATTGTCGGTATCCTCGAGTTAGTCGTACACTGAATTATTATTACATTATGCATTTTTAATGGATCGGATGCAACCCAAGCTCCGTCTGTGAAAGAAGAGGAACATTGTATTAAAAAAACATGTCATATATATATATATATATATATATATATATATATATATATATATATATATATATATATATATATATATTTTTTTTTTTTTTTTTTTTTTTACAGCAAATATTACTGCACAGAGTAATATATAATTATTATGTCTGACATTCATTTCTGAGGTAGAAACATTTCTTACAATGATGGAATTCAATTCTACACCACAGCAAACTGTAACCACAATATTACAAATTTTGAAAATAATAATTATCTTGATTGAACGCGTCAATCAAAACTGAGCATTGTTACCTATAAACAGTTGTACGTGACTTTCTGTCACAAATCTAATAATATTTGTGCTGTAATGTTTTGAGATAAACAATTCAGCACTTTAACCCCTTCACCTAAAAAAAACTGCTGGCAATTAGAATGAAGTTCCTGCACTGACTGACCTGTTCTGACTTACATTATTATTAATTATAGAATAATGGGTGTAACTTCAAAAATCAAATGAGATCTGGCGCTTCCCAGGCCACTTCAAAGTGCAGGGCTTGCGACACTGCTTGGCCTTAGCACCAAATCCGGCATGGAAAGAACACAGGCCGTTGTCACATTGGTGACGGGCCAACCAGACGTCCTGGTTGGAGGTCCGCACGTGGACCAACTTTTGACGATTGGCCAAGAAAACCCTGTCCGCCCCCACGGCACGTTAGTTTCTGGTGGGAGAAGAGTGGGGAAAACTGCTTGTACAGTGCGCACCGACACTGAAAGCTGACGCAGGAAGATATGTGGGAACAGGATTGAGGGAATTAGCACAGTCCAGCACAGCCAGCGTCCTTCCACCGATTCAGTTGGTCCGCCTTTACCGGTTCGGACAGTTTAAGGAGTCTCAAAAGTAATAACTTGATCGAATTGCACTCGCAAATACTGTAGCTGGTGGAGGCTCCAGCAGCGCAATCGCTCTGGCTGTTATGGAAGCTTTGGCTGTTATGGAAGCATCCAAGTGTCATACTCTCAAGATGATGAATGCCTTTGTTGGTGTGAGATTCTGCTTCTAAGAATGACTAGCATATACTTTATGTATACGGTAGGCTCTACGGGAATGGGTAGCTGTTGAAAGTGACTCCAGCAATATCCTCAAGAGATCAGAGTTACACCGTATGATGGAGTTGACGGCAAAGAAGCTCCAGCAAATGGGATACCTATCAATGTTTTCTTTGTAAAATGTCATGCCTAAAACAAATTGAAATTTAAACCTTAATTCAGAAGAATTTCTCTGTCAAAATGTCTGTAGTATTCAAAGCTACTTTCTAACCTCTTAGCTCATTAGTTGGCTTCTTGCCAGTCTGACTACACAAGATTTGAATACATGCTCTGTTGTTTCTTTATTGCATACCTCCACCTACTGTACGTGTCTCGTCAATGCAGTCTGCTCAAAACTGCTGTACAGTATTCACCCTTGCGAAGAGACACATGCAAGACAGGGAAAGGGGGGTGCGGTGGGGTGGGGCGTGTTGCCGTCAATCGTCAGCGAAATAGGCATCCGGCAGTGAAGGACAGAAATGCCCGTCAATACTTTAGTGATGATTACACTGACGGTTGAAAATTTTACTTAAAACATTTAAAGGCACAACACGCTCAAGTACTAAAGTGTTTGCATGTATTTTCATTTCATCTTAATTTCCCTTTCATAAACCCATTGTATTTATTGTTTTTTTCACATTCAGTTTTATTATTATTTTTCTTTATTCTGCTATTTATCTTTAACAAAACATGGTTGTGTTTTTTTTGGGTGTAACGGATCGGATTACTGTAATGCCAATTTTCATTCATTTCAAAAAGTTGAATAGGGACATCAATGTTCTGAGTGTGGTCTCAGAAAAAATGAAGGCTGTAAGTCAAGGTGCCGCGGGACTGTTACAGCCTATACACATTTTACAAACACGATAAAAATAAATTCATCCATTTATGTCTTTTTGTATTTACAGGTAACCTGTATGGCAGAGGAGCATCAGACAACAAAGCTCCAGTTTTAGCTTGGATTCATGCTGTGGAGGCTTACAAGTCCCTTAATATGGTGTGAAAGTGTCCACATTACCAATACCAAGATTTATTGAGCTTTTCTTTCAAAGATTTGTCTTGTGATGGGTCAACCTACAACCAAATTTTCTTCAAGAGGGAACTTGTTCATGGCCCTCTTGATTGTCCTGAAAAGAATGACTCGGCCAAACTTTAGTATCATGCAATTTCTGAGTTTGTATCATGGCTGTACAGTCAACCCCCGAGGTGCATTTTAAAGTGTGGGTCGAGGATAAACATTTGAATCAGTAATATTCACATGCATCATTGTCTTTATGGCACAGGCTGAGCAAATCAGGTGGGTTGGAGGAGGCATGCAAGTGAGTACCTGTATTGTGTACCTTGTTGCTCAGCAATTGGCTGGGATGGAGTAGTGGAGGTTAACAATCCAAATCCGAATCAAATCTAAACCAGGTTGAAAACCAATACCGTAATCAGGTTTCTATTGTCAACCGAACTTGTCCAAGATCCCAAAATCTAAACCCCAGTTCCAGTTTCAATAGTCAATAAACAAGACTTACAAATCAGGCCAGGAGGAAGGCAGAAGCAGTGGTTGGGAGAATAGGTAGAGTCACAGAAGAGGTTGGTCTCAATACAGGTTCAGGTTGGCTGGAGAGTTCTGTAAAGATGAGTAACAAATTGGTGCTCAGGTGAAGAGCAGAGATGCTTATATAGAGCTTGGAAGTGGTAATAACATTGAGGCTACAAACAAGGTGGATCAAGCTGAGGCACAAGAAATGGCTCGGATACAAAGTTGCGGTGCTGCAACGAGAAGTGCAAACAGTTTGTGTCTAATGATTCCGCTCACAGCAGCATAACTTCAGGACTTAAATCAATAATGACAGTAATTAATGTGCAGCAAGGGCTGTCGAGAGGCTAACAGCTATAGACTGTTCTGATGCTCCTTTGAGACTTGGCTCATTTTTAAATCGCCCGTTCTGTTTTTAGCTGCACTCTTTTTGAAGAAAAAACTTCCTTGGTTAGATGTTAAAAACTTGAATAAGGTCTAATTTTACTTTTACTTTCATTTTTGCACTCCAGGAATTACCAGTAAATGTGAAATTCATCTTTGAGGGCATGGAGGAAACAGGCTCCAATGGTCTTGATGCGATGATTCAGTCACACAGAGACACGTTCTTCTCCGATGTGGATTACATCATCATTTCGGACTGTGGTTGGCTCAGCAGAAAACCAGCTCTAACCTACGGCACTCGGGGCAACTGCTATTTCTTTGCCGAGGTTGTATGAGTGCGCATAGATTCATGAGCCAAACAACAAAAAAGCTATGCCCGATTCTGACCTCTTTTTCATTTGCAGGTTGAAGGCCCTAAGCAGGATTTGCATTCTGGTGTTTATGGAGGCACTGTAATAGAACCAATGATTGATATCATTGGCCTTCTGGGTGAGTGGGTATTTGGAAATGGAATGGAAATCAAATTTTATTGCCATTACACATGGTGGGTAACGTGTCTCATAGTTGCTCCGATAGCCAAGGATTTCTAGGATCACTGATGCTGAAGCGTATATCAGCTCATTGGTTTCGTGATCGTTGTGGTAGGAATCGCCCTCAGTGCTGCATTCACACTTTCCATGAGACTTTCAGGTGGTACTTCACATAGCCGTTGTAATCGGTTTCTAGGTTGCCCAGCTTTCATCCTCGCCATGATCTTAGCTTTCAGGTCAGTTGCTGCCTTGCTCAGCATTTCATTCATTGGGGCTGGCCTCCCAATCTCATCATCTGCATTCATTGGGGCTTGCCTCCCAATCTCTGGTATGACCTCCTCCTCTGATTTGGCAGCCTGGGGCCCTTCACCATGGAACCTGCGTTGTACCTCATCAATCTCAAGTTGTGACAGCAATTGCCGTTTGTGGATGTTGGAACACTGAGTTACTAGTTGTTTCGTGGTCAACCGTGACTGTGGGTTTCAAGTAACCATTCAGCCTGCATTCTCTGCATGTAACCCTCTGACTAGGGTTGCTTGAGTAGTAGCATTCCAACAGAGCCATGTTATCGCATCTCGCCCATCTCCGCTTTGTTCCAGTAGCCCATTTTTCATCAAGGTGCTCTGGTTCCCAGCACCTGACGCAGACCTTGTTTGGCCGGGCGACGTCTGAGCCGGCATGTCATTCATTTTATTGTCTCTCATCATTGTATGAGGTAGGCATTAGCGTGAAGGATCTTGCCCAAGGACCCACACTGGATGGTGTTATGTGCTCATTTTTGCCCCAAGCGGATTCGAACCACCGTCTCCCGTATGCCAAACCGATGCCTTACCAACTGAGCTATCCAGCCAGTAGTTATATATATATATATATATATATATATGTATATATATATATATATATATATATATATATATATATATATATATATATATATATATATATATATATATATATGGTATTGTAAGAAACACCAATAATCAGATAATAAACATTCATGGGGGGATTTTCAATGAAAATTTTGAAAATGCAATTGTATCTGATTATTTTATTAATTGATGGAATGATTGATGGAATGAACAATTCTAAAAATAGTGAATTGTGACAGCCCTAGCAGATACTGGATGCCACCAGCAGGGATTTAACGTCACATATTCTCAATTTGTTTTTCCAGACAAACACGTGGTTATGTATGGGTTCCCGGATACACAACATGGACTTCAAGTCTCTCAAGCAACAGGGAAGGAGAAGCAATTTGCTTTGAACACTTTCACCTTCTAACAAATATAGATAGACCACTGTGAGCTGCTTGGAAATCGGACAACAGGAATGTGCTAATCCATCATGTTGTTTTTGTTCCGGCTGAACCCTGGTGTGAATTCTTGTCACAGGATCAATAGAGTAAACCTCTGCTCTTGTGCATGTCAGCCAAAAGAATAATTAGTCAGCTCTCTTGGCGCTGTCAGGAAATATTGGACTCGAGTTTTATGTGAGGTGTGTGCGGGGTGGGGAAGAAGCTATATAAATTTGTCCCAAAAAGCCAAGCGATCCAAACAAAAGCTGAGAACGGTCCCGGATTTGACTTTGGCATTCAGAACATCCAAAGGTGAGTATGCTGCATTGCATAATGTGGTTGCATCTGTTTCTCAAATCAACGATTTTTTTAACAGGTAGAAGACACCGAAATAACACTGAATTTAATAACACAGTAAATTATCAACTTTTATTCAAATTAAAATTTGCAATTCCACCTATCTCAACAACAGATGAAATGTCCGAGGATACCCTTGATCTTGCTGCTTTTCTCCAGTGTTCATGGTTTCCAGTACACCGACCTGGCAAACTACGTGGACAGCCATCAAGAAGAGTATGTCGAGGTAAGGTGCCTTTTAAATTGTCGGTATCCTCGAGTTAGTCGTACACTGAATTATTATTACATTATGCATTTTTAATGGATCGGATGCAACCCAAGCTCCGTCTGTGAAAGAAGAGGAACATTGTATTAAAAAAACATGTCATATATATATATATATATATATATATATATATATATATATATATATATATATATATATATATATATATATTTTTTTTTTTTTTTTTTTTTTTACAGCAAATATTACTGCACAGAGTAATATATAATTATTATGTCTGACATTCATTTCTGAGGTAGAAACATTTCTTACAATGATGGAATTCAATTCTACACCACAGCAAACTGTAACCACAATATTACAAATTTTGAAAATAATAATTATCTTGATTGAACGCGTCAATCAAAACTGAGCATTGTTACCTATAAACAGTTGTACGTGACTTTCTGTCACAAATCTAATAATATTTGTGCTGTAATGTTTTGAGATAAACAATTCAGCACTTTAACCCCTTCACCTAAAAAAAACTGCTGGCAATTAGAATGAAGTTCCTGCACTGACTGACCTGTTCTGACTTACATTATTATTAATTATAGAATAATGGGTGTAACTTCAAAAATCAAATGAGATCTGGCGCTTCCCAGGCCACTTCAAAGTGCAGGGCTTGCGACACTGCTTGGCCTTAGCACCAAATCCGGCATGGAAAGAACACAGGCCGTTGTCACATTGGTGACGGGCCAACCAGACGTCCTGGTTGGAGGTCCGCACGTGGACCAACTTTTGACGATTGGCCAAGAAAACCCTGTCCGCCCCCACGGCACGTTAGTTTCTGGTGGGAGAAGAGTGGGGAAAACTGCTTGTACAGTGCGCACCGACACTGAAAGCTGACGCAGGAAGATATGTGGGAACAGGATTGAGGGAATTAGCACAGTCCAGCACAGCCAGCGTCCTTCCACCGATTCAGTTGGTCCGCCTTTACCGGTTCGGACAGTTTAAGGAGTCTCAAAAGTAATAACTTGATCGAATTGCACTCGCAAATACTGTAGCTGGTGGAGGCTCCAGCAGCGCAATCGCTCTGGCTGTTATGGAAGCTTTGGCTGTTATGGAAGCATCCAAGTGTCATACTCTCAAGATGATGAATGCCTTTGTTGGTGTGAGATTCTGCTTCTAAGAATGACTAGCATATACTTTATGTATACGGTAGGCTCTACGGGAATGGGTAGCTGTTGAAAGTGACTCCAGCAATATCCTCAAGAGATCAGAGTTACACCGTATGATGGAGTTGACGGCAAAGAAGCTCCAGCAAATGGGAGGAAACGTCAATTTAATCGACATTGGTAATCAAGAGGTGAGTTGACGTATAAAAACAGACTGCCAGTGTCTTGGCAGAACGCACTCGTGCACAGTGAGAACATGAAAACTTCATGCAAACTGGTTCTAAAGGCATAAAGCTCTAATGGGCCACAGTCCCCCAACTATATCCCCTTCCACGCACGCACGCACGCACGCACAAACAAACACACACACACACACACACACACACACACACACACACACACACACACACACACACACACAGTAAATCTACTAGGTAACACATTGAGTACATGACTGGTGTTTTCTCGGGGTACCATCATTTTTGTCCAGGCCTGTTTCATGAGTTGTATTTTCATTTATTTTTAAAAATAATTCTATTGAACCACAATTCAAAAGCCAAATCTTATTTTCATCCGTTAATTTTTCGAAACATGTTCTTTCTTTTTAAAAATGATTTTCCTTTCATTAAGAGGACACACTTGTATTTCCTCAATAGAGTTGTGAGTGGGAGGATTTTGTGAACGAGGCAGGATACACCCTGGACTCGTCACAAATCTCTGAGCACATGCAGACAAACAACCATCCACACTCACATCCGTTGACACTTTAAAGTCCTTAAATTAAACTAACACTGAGAAACCCCATTGGGCATGGTGAGAACATACAACTCCTCACAGGGATGCAAAGCCTGGAAACCAAGACCTGCAACTGACCTGCTAACCACTAACGAGTCCTGCCCTAAAATTTTGCAAATAAAAATGACATGTCTGTTTGCATCTGCAGCTGCCTGATGGACAGATCATAATGTTGCCGAATGTTGTAACTGCTCAGTTTGGAAATGACTCCGACAAACGCACCGTGTGTATCTACGGCCATACAGATGTCCAACCAGCAAAGCTTGAGGATGGCTGGGCCACTGATCCTTTCAACCTCACTGAAATCAATGGTAATACCTATCAATGTTTTCTTTGTAAAATGTCATGCCTAAAACAAATTGAAATTTAAACCTTAATTCAGAAGAATTTCTCTGTCAAAATGTCTGTAGTATTCAAAGCTACTTTCTAACCTCTTAGCTCATTAGTTGGCTTCTTGCCAGTCTGACTACACAAGATTTGAATACACGCTCTGTTGTTTCTTGATTGCATACCTCCACCTACTGTACGTGTCTCGTCAATGCAGTCTGCTCAAAACTGCTGTACAGTATTCACCCTTGCGAAGAGACACATGCAAGACAGGGAAAGGGGTGCGGTGGGGGCGTGTTGCCGTCAATCGTCAGCGAAATAGGCATCCGGCAGTGAAGGACAGAAATGCCCGTCAATACTTTAGTGATGATTACACTGACGGTTGAAAATTTACTTAAAACATTTAAAGGCACAACACGCTCAAGTACTAAAGTGTTTGCATGTATTTTCATTTCATCTTAATTTCCTTTCATAAACCCATTGTATTTATTATTTTTTCACATTCAGTTTTATTATTATTTTTCTTTATTCTGCTATTTATCTTTAACAAAACATGGTTGTGTTTTTTTTGGGTGTAACGGATCGGATTACTGTAATGCCAATTTTCATTCATTTCAAAAAGTTGAATAGGGACATCAATGTTCTGAGTGTGGTCTCAGAAAAATGAAGGCTGTAAGTCAAGGTGCCGGGACTGTTACAGCCTATACACATTTTACAAACACGATAAAAATAAATTCATCCATTTATGTCTTTTTGTATTTACAGGTAACCTGTATGGCAGAGGAGCATCAGACAACAAAGCTCCAGTTTTAGCTTGGATTCATGCTGTGGAGGCTTACAAGTCCCTTAATATGGTGTGAAAGTGTCCACATTACCAATACCAAGATTTATTGAGCTTTTCTTTCAAAGATTTGTCTTGTGATGGGTCAACCTACAACCAAATTTTCTTCAAGAGGGAACTTGTTCATGGCCCTCTTGATTGTCCTGAAAAGAATGACTCGGCCAAACTTTAGTATCATGCAATTTCTGAGTTTGTATCATGGCTGTACAGTCAACCCCCGAGGTGCATTTTAAAGTGTGGGTCGAGGATAAACATTTGAATCAGTAATATTCACATGCATCATTGTCTTTATGGCACAGGCTGAGCAAAGCAGGTGGGTTGGAGGAGGCATGCAAGTGAGTACCTGTATTGTGTACCTTGTTGCTCAGCAATTGGCTGGGATGGAGTAGTGGAGGTTAACAATCCAAATCCGAATCAAATCTAAACCAGGTTGAAAACCAATACCGTAATCAGGTTTCTATTGTCAACCGAACTTGTCCAAGATCCCAAAATCTAAACCCCAGTTCCAGTTTCAATAGTCAATAAACAAGACTTACAAATCAGGCCAGGAGGAAGGCAGAAGCAGTGGTTGGGAGAATAGGTAGAGTCACAGAAGAGGTTGGTCTCAATACAGGTTCAGGTTGGCTGGAGAGTTCTGTAAAGATGAGTAACAAATTGGTGCTCAGGTGAAGAGCAGAGATGCTTATATAGAGCTTGGAAGTGGTAATAACATTGAGGCTACAAACAAGGTGGATCAAGCTGAGGCACAAGAAATGGCTCTCGGATACAAAGTTGCGGTGCTGCAACGAGAAGTGCAAACAGTTTGTGTCTAATGATTCCGCTCACAGCAGCATAACTTCAGGACTTAAATCAATAATGACAGTAATTAATGTGCAGCAAGGGCTGTCGAGAGGCTAACAGCTATAGACTGTTCTGATGCTCCTTTGAGACTTGGCTTATTTTTTAAATCGCCCCGTTCTGTTTTTTAGCTGCACTCTTTTTTGAAGAAAAAAAACTTCCTTGGTTAGATGTTAAAAACTTGAATAAGGTCTAATTTTACTTTTACTTTCATTTTTGCACTCCAGGAATTACCAGTAAATGTGAAATTCATCTTTGAGGGCATGGAGGAAACAGGCTCCAATGGTCTTGATGCGATGATTCAGTCACACAGAGACACGTTCTTCTCCGATGTGGATTACATCATCATTTCGGACTGTGGTTGGCTCAGCAGAAAACCAGCTCTAACCTACGGCACTCGGGGCAACTGCTATTTCTTTGCCGAGGTTGTATGAGTGCGCATAGATTCATGAGCCAAACAACAAAAAAGCTATGCCCGATTCTGACCTCTTTTTCATTTGCAGGTTGAAGGCCCTAAGCAGGATTTGCATTCTGGTGTTTATGGAGGCACTGTAATAGAACCAATGATTGATATCATTGGCCTTCTGGGTGAGTGGGTATTTGGAAATGGAATGGAAATCAAATTTTATTGCCATTACACATGTTGCAAGTCCAGAGCAACAGAATTCATTTTCCAGTTTCAACCTCTCCAATACACATGCAAAGACATTTAACTGGGGGAGACAGAAACGGGAAGGTGATGGGTCCTCCAGCACCCTGATTTCATTCATTCATTCATTCATTCATTCATTCATTCATTCATTCATTCATTCATTCATTCATTCATTCATTCATTCATTCATCTTCCGAACCGCCTGATCCTCACTAGGGTCGCGGCGGGTGCTGGAGCCTATCCCAGCTGTCTCCGGGCAGTAGGCGGGGGACACCCTGAATTGGTTGCCAGCCAATCGCAGGGCACACGGAGACAAACAACCATCCACGCCCACACTCATACCTAGGGACAATTTAGAGTGCTCAATCAGCCTGCCATGCATGTCTTTGACACTAAGTGTGATTTTGAGCGTGGATGACTGTTCGTCTATGTGTGCCCTGTGATTGATTGGCTGTTAACCAGTTCAGGGTGTCCCCCGCCTACTGCCCGAAGACAGCTGGGATAGGAGGATTAGAAAAAGAATGGTTGGATGAGAAACATGTTAAACACTGCATGCGTATTGTTAATTGCAAATATGTGGTGGTGGGCTGTAAGGCAAAACCATTAAATCCAGATCTTCCACTCTGCAGATACTCTTATAAGCCCAAGTGGTAAGATCTTGATTCCTGGCATCAGGGAGGCTGTCGCTCCCTTATCTGATGAAGAATGGAAAATGTACCAAGATATCCAGTTTGATCTTGACAGCTACATGAGCAAGATTGGTGTCAGTCAGCTCATGTACAATAACAAGGTGGCAAATATGAACAATTTGGCACATTTTTTTTATCAAGCAAGAAGACTGCTCCAAGAAAAGTGACTCTGCTTTCTGTAGGTGGACTTGTTGGCTCATAGGTGGCGCTATCCTACTGTCTCCATTCATGGCATTGAGGGAGCATTCTCCGACCCTGGCACTAAAACCGTCATTCCTGCTAAGGTTATTGCAAAATTCTCCATTAGACAAGTTCCCAATATGGAACCCGTGATTGTCAAGAAACAGGTGAGTCTTCTTTGTTCGACACTAAATAAATTCCACTTGTCAAGTAACATCTCATTTCCTTATCGATACATTGCTTAAGGTCACGGAGTACCTGCATTCAATGTTTGCCATGAGGAGGAGTCCAAACAAACTAAAAGTCACAATGGTGATTGGAGCAAAGCCGTGGATAGCTGATATCCGAGACCTTCTCTATGAGGCCGGCAAAGCAGCGGTCAAGAGAGGTATTGTATTCTTTTATTCCGTATCTCATGCAACACATCACTTGGAGGAAAAACACAAAATAAAATAAATACTAAGTAATGAGGAGACCATCGGGCATGTAAATTAAGAGTGAACAGGTGGAAAACAACATTTCCTATGGACCTGGTGACTGCAGCTCCCACATGTCAGGTTAGATCGGTGAGCAGCAAAAGTGTTCGGTACAAGAGATTATCTACGAGTAAAAAAAAGTTCCTGGCATGCACGACATATGCTGCACATAGATCAAATTTACTGAATATTTGCACAACACGCACACAGAGTCTGTTAAAGAGGTTGGTGTATACGGCAGCCTATACTGTATGTTCGGTATTATTTGCATGCGAAGAAGTACAGAACTAATAAAAGTTGTCACCTGGAGTTCAAAATCAACACTAATCAGCAAAGTGTAATTAAATTAAGCGTGTTATGTGTATTTTTCTGTAATTAATTATTAAAATGAATGCCTTTAGAGTCAGGCCTTCATGAAGATTCAGAAAGTTCAACATTGTCTCAGCGATGAAACAAATATTCTCTGGATTTGAACCCATCCTAGGTGTGTTGAGAGTAATGCATTTTTTTGTACATACCGTGGCATCCTTTCCATGATCTTTTGCAGTTTTCAATACGGATCCTGATTTGATCCGTGAGGGTGGGACCATCCCGATCGCCAAAACCTTTCAAGATGTGACTGGAAAAAGTATCATCATGTTGCCTATCGGAGGTTTTGACGATGGTCTGCACTCGCAGAATGAGAAAATAAGCAGGTTTGTGTTCAACATCCTTCACATACCACGTTCATCACCATTTTTGACACTGGTACGAAATGGAAGAAGGCAGCGCTTCATATTCGTTTGCAATAGTGAAGAAGGGAAAAATGTCGGAAGTGTGACGAGAGCCGGTTTTATTTCTGAGTGTAGTGTCTTGGCTTCATTCAACCTTAACTACTGTCACGGTTTATTAAAATGTAATAATGGCTTTTAACTGAGCATTTATTTTCCATTTCTTTCCAGGTACAATTATATTGAGGGACCAAGTTATTTATTGCATACTTGTATGAAGTGTCCCAGATTACGAAGATCAGCGTGTAAGACATTTCGCCGGCTTCAGTTTGTCAGTAAATTGTATTTGTGTTCAGTCGACAAAGTCTCACGATCACTCAAATGGATCACATTTCCAAAAATGAGACCGTAATGTATTTCTGTCTTTTGAGCATGTTTGATTTTCTAACTACTTCTAATTTGGTGATTATAACAAATCAACATTTTATGCAGACATTTATGAAAATTCAAGACGATAATACTGTCAGGCTACTGTTGGCTATTAACTCCCATAAATATTTAGCATGTTGCAATCCAAGTAACTGAAAACAGTTGTGTGTTATGCTCACAAGTCTCCCATAACCACACAACCGCTCTGCTAATTGGAAAATCTTGTGTGTGGCCCCGTACAAGATGCCGCACGACATACGGTTTCTCTTTCTACATGTATTAATTCTGTGTGCAATACTGTGTATGGCAGCGTGTGTTGAATTTGCCACTGAGGAATGATAGTATCATAAAATAAAACAACAAAAGAAATCTGTTTCAAAGTGTTTCTTTTAAATATAGAAAATATTAGCTACAGCATTTTTTTGGTCAGAAACTGGGTTCCAAATTCAATCTCATGTGAGTTTGTCGGCGTGCACTCAGGGACACTCACTGTTTTAGCCTCTTACCACCAGAGTTGAGGAGAAACAGCCGAGGACGATGACGATCGGTTGCCTCTGGATCCAGCAAAGTCCAAATCATCTGCAATGAGGGCACATTATTATTCAACGAGAACTGAATCAGTCCGTATTTCCTTCCTCTCTCTGAGTCGTCACCTTACCGTGGTTGAAGAGTTTGTGTGTCGCACCGTTCCTACGTGCAACGTTTTAGGGGATTTATTTCGCCGGTCAGGTCAATCAGCAGCAGCTTGGCAGACTCAAACTCCAGTGTTGCGACAGCTGACTGGAGCTATGGCCATGTGGTCGATGCCTGTCATGGCAGGAAGCACTAAACCTTTTGCTGTCCACTGCCTTTGTCTCAGCTAGGCATAAAGCAGTGCACCGTCAACACCATCTAAGGTGGGTATGCCGTGCTGTTGACCTGGTCTTGAGACATTATGGGGCGGTGAAGAGAATACTTTGAACTCTTCAATTCCACCAACAAGCATCGCAATGAGAAAGCAAAGTCTAGAGACTGAAAACTGATCTGCCGTCACTGGGATTGTGGTCACAAACATGGTTAAAAAGCTGTTTGTGGCAGAGTGCTGGGGTGCGAGAGATCCGACCAGAAAGTCTCTGGCTGTGCCCAGAATGTAGGTCCTTCAAAGGCCGCATTTTCAGCTACATGACGTCAGTTACGGCGCTACTCAACCAAATTTCCAAATTGGGTCCTTCGAGGCATGCAAAGGCTCCTCTTCCTGTAGCCTGCGTGGACTGCATGACCTGTGGCGAATTTGGACAGGCTTAATGTGAATTTGGACGCCATGTGCGGTCGAGTCGTGCCGGAAGTAACATCATGCGGCCAAAAATGCAGCCTACGGAGGATGCAGGCTATGAATTTGGACACAGCCTCTGTGTCTGCATTATCAGGTGGACATTGGGGACAGAGCATGCATCTGGATTGGCAGACCAAGATACTGGCCCCCTTTCAAAAAAATAATTGAGGGTATGCTCCGACATCTGGGAATCACACTCCTTGTCCGTCCTGTTATGGTCTATTTGGGGATTCTGGACTTGATGGTCTGTCAGGAAGTCGGACGTCAGATTCAGGAGGAGCAGTGTGTTTTTTGTCCTGGCTGTATGGACCAGCTCGACACCCTCAACAGCGCCCTGCAGGTATTTCATCTTTGCTTCCCAGGTATGGCACAGCATGGTTAATTTCACGTGTACATGCAGGGCAAAAGACTCACGCCCATATTGAAGCACGTGTGGAAAAAGCTGAGACACGTAGGCCATGTGGTCCAATTGAGTTCATTACGCAGAGCAGAGTTTCAAATTACACATAGGGTGAAGCTTTGCCACATTTTCTGAGCATGTCAGAGACTTGTGAAATTGGAACTGCATAAATGACAACACACAATGTCACTTTGACATGTTCAAAGCTTATCTCTGGCAGTGAACTCATTCACTGTGCAAATGTGCTTATGGATATTCTCATTTATCCAGCTCATGTCATTCTCAGGGGACTGAATCGGTCGTAACTGGACTGCTCTGTTTGTCTTGGAAAATGTTTTCTCTAAACGAGTAAGCGTCATCAGTTCATGCAACAAGGCTTGGTTAGAACTGCATCGGCCGAAGTTGGTGTGGGAAAGCCCGACTCTTTATTCTCCATGTTGGAGGTATGACCACAAATTGAATCATTCACTATGTCACAATGACGCTCTACTCAGCGCAATGATGGTGATAAATTCTTCATTTCTGGCTGCATGGTTTGAATCTGAGTGCTCATGTCGGTCAGGCTTACTTGTAGTTGGACCACTTAGACACTCGGAAGCTATCATGGTTTTCTTGTTGTCCCGGAGGCTTATTATCTTTATTGGAATTTTCTTGTTGTTCTCTATTTTTTTCTCTAGTTGTTGCTCAATTCATTGTTTTTGTTTTTTGTTTGTTTGTTTTCTTAAAACGAGTTTGAACAGATCTTCAAATTGGTCTGGGATGTGGGGGAGTTCTAAGCTGAATGGTCTTCCACCCCTCTCCAAATAAAAACAATAAACGAATAAAAAAAATCCCAAACAATTTCACGTCAAAACCGTTTGGACTTAAATGCTTTTCCGCATAAAAGTATGGTTGCCTTGAAATGCTACACATACGCGACACATGCTCTACAACGCAGGCCTTGGACCAACAGGGTCACCAAGAAGCTCCCAATAAGTAGCGTGCGGGCCATGTTTCGAATTATAGTGAAAAAAAAATTAAGACGATCAGTGTCTTCTGATTAATAAATAAAGGCAAAAGTTTTATTTCCTCAGTAAGTATCAAACTTGTAGCCCTCGATATTAATCAGTGGTCAATAAGTAGCACTGAATTTCAAAAAGGTTGGTGACCACTGTTGTTGAACTGTGAATCAATATAGCTGTTTCCTGGCATGATTAAGAAAAATAAATAAATGAAGGAGTGTTGGGATAAAACCGGTTTGGTGAATTTTCTGTTTAGATCAGAGAAAAAAAGAATATATTTAATGGGTTAAAAGAACATAAGTCTTGATGCTTTGTGTATGAACATTCCACCTGTCGTCAACTGGAATGACATGTACATTACGGATACCAGTGTGCTTAAAAACTTTACATCTTGAAGTATAGTTTTTCCTCTTTGAATAGTCCATCCTGACACAAAAAAAAGGAAAAAAAAACATATATACATCGTAGAAATTGTATCTCGATAGATGGCATGTCATTACAATAGACATATTAACTTGCGCTATTCAATCATTTCACGGTAAAGGAAAAAAAAACTACAGAACAGCGCTGAGGAAAAACAAAATAAATCTAAAATTTTCAAGTAGATCAGTTACATCCATATACATATATATCTGCTGAACAAATACTTAAAAATGATTGACCATTGCATTTTAGATTACGGTGACCATGCAGAGTGTCAATATATTGTAGCTATACTGCAAAATCATTCGTTCAATAAACCTAGGGACAAGCAGCAGCTAAATGAAATGGCTGTTGAATGTTGCATTACCTGTGACAGAAGCAAACAGACGAAAGAGGACCTTAAGAGTTAACGTCTACAAAGAGTCACTGAACGGAAAACTGCTTGCGTGACAATGGAGGGTGACTAAAAGTGAAATCAATACACTGCTTTTCAACACAAATACACTATGCCAGATACGTTTGAAAAAAAAAAGCAGACATGCCATCAGAATAATAAAGCATAAAAGCAGTTCCATTTTTGTGATACCATCAAATTCAGCCAAATGTCATGAGTCTGTTCAAAAAAATAAAAATAAAAGATTTCTGCCAAACAACAAAACAAAACAAAAACCCACCTTATCTAAAGGCACTGAGTTGTAATCCTCCTTTACGAATTGAGAACATACTTCGCCGAACGAAAACAAATAGCTTCGGGTGTTTGACACAAACCGTCATCAGATCTGAAGTGTGATGTTTTTCACAAGCAGCACGCAAACTAACTCAGTAAGAGTTTGATGCCTGCTCTGATGAGCCTCAGCAGTGTTGCGCAAAATGCAAGGAGCAATAATTTGATTTCGAGAATTCACTCACACATTCTTTGCAACTTTGGTGTGCAAAGGCAGAAGGCGAACGACAGTCATTTTCACATTTTTACCATCCTGGATGTCCCTCTTCACAGCCGCTTGATAGGAACATATCAATAAAAAACAGTGCTATTTGGAACTGACGTAAGTTCCTAATATTTTGTGATTTATATTTATACATACCCGCAAAAATGTGAGGTAAAAAAAGATTTTTTTTCTGTGTCCGTCATATTTCTATACTGGTCTTATGAAGTATCACTGTTACGTATTGAGCTTTAGGATATGTGCTTTTGATACCTCTAAAAGTCAATTATCTGTATGCAGACATGGGTTCTTCTTTTTTTTTTAATCTATTAGGGAAACAGAAAGGTTATCAGTGCGACAGTATGCCAAATGGCATAAAATCAGTTCCTGTCACAAAATCAGTTGTGACAGGAAAAAAAAAGCCACACATGAGATTTGGAATGCTCATTTTGCATGTTGTTGTCATCAATCTGATGTCCATTTGACTGCACTGTTCACACTGTTTATAAGAAAGGTCGATTTACAATAAATGGGATGCACAGTAACGTGCGTCATCTAGAACACATCCATATATATTTCCAGTTTGATGAATGTTTACAGGCACCGTGTAACAGCATCTGGAAGTCTTTAGAGAGGACAGTTGAGATTTGAAGAGGATATTTTCCACAGGATCTAAAGCATCTGATTGTTTTCTTATGTGCCGACCAGCTTAACATCCCGCCTGCTCTATAAAACGCGTATTTAAAAGAAATCATGCTAAACGCTTGCCAAAAGACACATGTGCACATTGTATTAAGTTTCTCCATAACTGACACTTATTTACATTTTATTTCTTCTGAAAAAGTTCATTAACTTACCAACAACTGGACAGGACTGTGCAGCGTATGTGGACAGCGAAGAGCCAGACATTCAGAATGTTAAGACTATTGCAAAAGGATGGGTTCAAAAATGAAAACTCTTTGCAAATAAATGAAGAAGGACCAAACATATTCTGTATTGACAGCCAATAAAAAAAAAAAAATTCACCATTTCAAGAGTGTTCATAAACCACCTTCTGCAGACTCATTTGTCCAGACACGCGCACACACACACACACACACACGCACACGCACACGCACACACACCACACGCACACGTAAATATGTAAAAATAAGACTAAAAAAACAAAAACAAAATCACTTTCTGTTCTGGCTGCAATGCTGAGTTTAGTCTTGTCTTTACACACCTCCGACAGTAGAGGTGGTGACATCATCTCACAGTTAAAAATAAAGCCAACAACGGAGAAGTCCAGCACCCACAAAGGCCACTCCCAGTTGGATGAGTGCAAAACAAAAAGAGACAATCAACACAAGCCAAGAGAAGTTCCAACGAGACTCCAGTTCTCAAAGAGCAGAGTGGTCCACACGTGAGAGGGTTCATTGTCCTGCTGATTGTTCACATGAGAGCGACAGCCTTCACTTGAGCTGCGAGATTCCAAATCTTGGAGGGTCATCCAGTCCCCAGCTTAACAACGACCAGTTTTTGCAAAAGCAACGGCGTAAATGGCAGTGTTCATGTTCATCCTCTCTCTGCTCCTGACTACGCAACTCTGCGTGCAATTCGGTAACATTCAAACACACCCCAAAAGGAAGCCGACGAATCAGCAGTATCTGGCAGACTTGCATCCACAATAATAACAGGGGAAAAAAGGGCAATGAATTACCAGTCAATTCACAAACCTCTTAGAAGAATCAACCAATATTAACATTCGCTCTGCTTTGGGCAGAGTCAGGTAAAGTGAAAGGGCGAGGGGGCCTGGGTTGGGAGGGGAGGGCGTTTTCAGGGGCTGCGATGGCAGGCTCACTGGGTCGGGTCATGGAGGGTCATAAGGCCACAACGGTGCATGGGTGTTTGAGTTTACAAGGCAGCACTCCTCTGTTGAGCTGATAGAACTCCACCAACTGGATCAAGTCGGTGAATTTGGTGGCACCATCGTCAAGGCTGAAGAAGACTTGTCCGTCTTCTTCACACTGATGAGCAGGCGGGCGGGGGGTGTCAGAACATAGAAAGAAAGTGAAAAGTCAAACTATGAGCTTCCATAATTATTTCATCAGAAGAAGAAATGCAAACGTAGTCAGTAGTGCACAGCTTGTATGCATTGTATTTAGTGTGTATTGACTGACACAACAAAAGTGAGTAAACCCGAAATAAAATGCCCCACATTAGGCCCGACTAGCCATTTTTCCTCCCAGTGTCATGTGACTTGTGAGTTTGACAAGGTCTTAGATGTGACTGGGGGGCAAGTATGTTAAATTTTGTGTTCTTGCTGTAACATGCTCATACTGGAACTTACTGAACTCAGAGGATCTGATAGATAGATAGATAGATAGAGAGATAGAGAGATAGCTAGCTAGAGAGCTAGCTAGATAGATAGATAGATAGATAGATAGATAGATAGATAGATAGATAGATAGATAGATAGATAGATAGATAGATAGATAGATAGATAGATGGATAGATGGATAGATGGATAGATGGATAGATAGATAGATAGATAGATAGATAGATAGATAGATAGATAGATAGATAGATAGATAGATAGATAGATAGATAGATAGATAGATAGATAGATAGATAGATAGATAGATAGATAGATAGATGTGTTTCTATGCAGCGTCCTCATCATTCGCCCCTCGGGCCATTGATTGAAAATGTGATCCTTCAAAGATTTTATATTAAGCCACTGCTATAAATATACATATTGATAAATGTGTATTTGCACACTTTGTTAAGCAATGAAGACATGCCGATCCAATAATTGTTTGCATTTTGGCGTGTGCCCCAATTATCCCAGGTCACCACTTACAAGCCAGTGTACCATCAGAAATGTCTTTTTCTGTTTGTGTTTTAAAAGATAAGTCAGGTCAAACATTTTTTTGACAGTTGTATGTGAATTAAGCAAAAACAACCCCTCCCCCACCCCCCAAAAAGGGCTGAGCTTGCGCACAATACATGACCACGCACAGAAAACAGGTGGATTATAAACAGATGGATTCTTCATCTTAAATCATATTTCCCCAAAATATTAATCAGAATACCATGAGTTGACTAGTGGCGACTGAAGACTGTCACGTGGTGGTGTGACCCGAGGAAGAAACCAGCCCTGGTTTCGAATATGCCATGTTTCGAACATTAACAATTGGTAATCCACGAGAGCCATTTGAGGGACCAATCTAATCTAATCAGTATTGAGTACAGATCGCAAACGTGTTGAAAAATGCAAGCACGCATACCGGTAGTATCTGGAAATGTTTGATTTTCTGGTGATGGCACAACGTGAGCACGAAAGCCTTGGGGTTGCTCTGGCTGACTCGTAGCAGAAACAAGCTGGAAAATAAGAACATAGAGACATTTCAGCGTGTCAAGTGAAAACCACCAAGGATGCTTTTCCTTCCTTACCCATCGACTTGACCCTGTTGGTGGACAATGCGATGGGATTCTTCTCTGGTTATTCTGCCATGGAACCACAGCTGGGCTATGTGGATGACTGAAGATGTGAGATTTGTGAATGTGAAATTGCGACATCGTTCCAAATATTAATAAGTCCAATGTAAAAACATTGAATGTGCATTGTTGCGTTCAGCTTTATATTTACCTGAGTTTAGGGAGGAGTGGTGCAATGGACTGTGGGAGCCTAAAATGTTCATTCGGTGATTCCTCTTCTGAGTCAGACGTCACAAAGAAATAAAACCAACAGGATTAGTTTTCGGATTCGGTGTAAACAAAAACCCACCTTATCTAAAGGCACTGAGTTGTAATCCTCCTTTACGAATTGAGAACATACTTCGCCGAACGAAAACAAATAGCTTCGGTGTTTGACACAAACCGTCATCAGATCTGAAGTGTGATGTTTTTCACAAGCAGCACGCAAACTAACTCAGTAAGAGTTTGATGCCTGCTCTGATGAGCCTCAGCAGTGTTGCGCAAAATGCAAGGAGCAATAATTTGATTTCGAGAATTCACTCACACATTCTTTGCAACTTTGGTGTGCAAAGGCAGAAGGCGAACGACAGTCATTTTCACATTTTTACCATCCTGGATGTCCTCTTCACAGCCGCTTGATAGGAACATATCAATAAAAACAGTGCTATTTGGAACTGACGTAAGTTCCTAATATTTTGTGGTTTATATTTATACATACCCGCAAAATGTGAGGTAAAAAGATTTTTTCTGTGTCCGTCATATTTCTATACTGGTCTTATGAAGTATCACTGTTACGTATTGAGCTTTAGGATATGTGCTTTTGATACCTCTAAAAGTCAATTATCTGTATGCAGACATGGGTTCTTCTTTTTTTTTAATCTATTAGGGAAACAGAAAGGTTATCAGTGCGACAGTATGCCAAATGGCATAAAATCAGTTCCTGTCACAAAATCAGTTGTGACAGGAAAAAAAAGCCACACATGAGATTTGGAATGCTCATTTTGCATGTTGTTGTCATCAATCTGATGTCCATTTGACTGCACTGTTCACACTGTTTATAAGAAAGGTCGATTTACAATAAATGGGATGCACAGTAACGTGCGTCATCTAGAACACATCCATATATATTTCCAGTTTGATGAATGTTTACAGGCACCGTGTAACAGCATCTGGAAGTCTTTAGAGAGGACAGTTGAGATTTGAAGAGGATATTTTCCACAGGATCTAAAGCATCTGATTGTTTTCTTATGTGCCGACCAGCTTAACATCCCGCCTGCTCTATAAAACGCGTATTTAAAAGAAATCATGCTAAACGCTTGCCAAAAGACACATGTGCACATTGTATTAAGTTTCTCCATAACTGACACTTATTTACATTTTATTTCTTCTGAAAAAGTTCATTAACTTACCAACAACTGGACAGGACTGTGCAGCGTATGTGGACAGCGAAGAGCCAGACATTCAGAATGTTAAGACTATTGCAAAAGGATGGGTTCAAAAATGAAAACTCTTTGCAAATAAATGAAGAAGGACCAAACATATTCTGTATTGACAGCCAATAAAAAAAAAAAAAAAAATTCACCATTTCAAGAGTGTTCATAAACCACCTTCTGCAGACTCATTTGTCCAGACACGCGCACACGCACACACACACACACACACGCACGCACACGCACACGCACACACACGCACACGCACACGTAAATATGTAAAAAATAAGACTAAAAAAAACAAAAAACAAAATCACTTTCTGTTCTGGCTGCAATGCTGAGTTTAGTCTTGTCTTTACACACCTCCGACAGTAGAGGGTGGTGACATCATCTCACAGTTAAAAATAAAGCCAACAACGGAGAAGTCCAGCACCCACAAAGGCCACTCCCAGTTGGATGAGTGCAAAACAAAAAGAGACAATCAACACAAGCCAAGAGAAGTTCCAACGAGACTCCAGTTCTCAAAGAGCAGAGTGGTCCACACGTGAGAGGGTTCATTGTCCTGCTGATTGTTCACATGAGAGCGACAGCCTTCACTTGAGCTGCGAGATTCCAAATCTTGGAGGGTCATCCAGTCCCCAGCTTAACAACGACCAGTTTTTGCAAAAGCAACGGCGTAAATGGCAGTGTTCATGTTCATCCTCTCTCTGCTCCTGACTACGCAACTCTGCGTGCAATTCGGTAACATTCAAACACACCCCAAAAGGAAGCCGACGAATCAGCAGTATCTGGCAGACTTGCATCCACAATAATAACAGGGGAAAAAAGGGCAATGAAATACCAGTCAATTCACAAACTTCTTAGAAGAATCAACCGAATATTAACATTCGCTCTGCTTTGGGCAGAGTCAGGTAAAGTGAAAGGGCGAGGGGCCTGGGTTGGGAGGAGGGCGTTTTCAGGGGCTGCGATGGCAGGCCCACTGGGTCGGGTCATGGAGGGGTCATAAGGCCACAACGGTGCATGGGTGTTTGAGTTTACAAGGCAGCACTCCTCTGTTGAGCTGATAGAACTCCACCAACTGGCTCAAGTCGGTGAATTGGGTGGCACCATCGTCAAGGCTGAAGAAGACTTGTCCGTCTTCTTCACACTGATGAGCAGGCGGGCGGCGGGGGTGTCAGAACATAGAAAGAAAGTGAAAAGTCAAACTATGAGCTTCCATAATTATTTCATCAGAAGAAGAAATGCAAACGTAGTCAGTAGTGCACAGCTTGTATGCATTGTATTTAGTGTGTTTTGACTGACACAACAAAAGTGAGTAAACCCCGAAATAAAAATGCCCCACATTAGGCCCGACTAGCCATTTTTCCTCCCAGTGTCATGTGACTTGTGAGTTTGACAAGGTCTTAGATTTGACTGGGGGGCAAGTATGTTAAATTTTGTGTTCTTGCTGTAACATGCTCATACTGGAACTTACTGAACTCAGAGGATCTGATAGATAGATAGATAGATAGAGAGATAGAGATAGCTAGCTAGAGCTAGCTAGATAGATAGATAGATAGCTATAGATAGATAGATAGATAGATAGATAGATAGATAGATAGATAGATAGATAGATAGATAGATAGATAGATAGGATAGATGGATAGATGGATAGATAGATAGATAGATAGATAGATAGATAGATAGATAGATAGATAGATAGATAGATAGATAGATAGATAGATAGATAGATAGATAGATAGATAGATAGATAGATAGATAGATAGATAGATAGATAGATGTGTTTCTATGCAGCGTCCTCATCATTCGCCCCTCGGGCCATTGATTGAAAATGTGATCCTTCAAAGATTTTATATTAAGCCACTGCTATAAATATACATATTGATAAATGTGTATTTGCACACTTTGTTAAGCAATGAAGACATGCCGATCCAATAATTTTTGCATTTTGCGTGTGCCCCAATTATCCCAGGTCACCACTTACAAGCCAGTGTACCATCAGAAATGTCTTTTTCTGTTTGTGTTTTAAAAGATAAGTCAGGTCAAACATTTTTTTGACAGTTGTATGTGAATTAAGCAAAAACAACCCCTCCCCACCCCCAAAAGGGCTGAGCTTGCGCACAATACATGACCACGCACAGAAAACAGGTGGATTATAAACAGATGGATTCTTCATCTTAAATCATATTTCCCCAAAATATTAATCAGAATACCATGAGTTGACTAGTGGCGACTGAAGACTGTCACGTGGTGGTGTGACCGAGGAAGAAACCAGCCCTGGTTTCGAATATGCCATGTTCGAACATTAACAATTGGTAATCCACGAGAGCCATTTGAGGGACCAATCTAATCTAATCAGTATTGAGTACAGATCGCAAACGTGTTGAAAAATGCAGCAGCACGCATACCGGTAGTATCTGGAAATGTTTGATTTTCTGGTGATGGCACAACGTGAGCACGAAAGCCTTGGGGTTGCTCTGGCTGACTCGTAGCAGAAACAAGCTGGAAAATAAGAACATAGAGACGTTTCAGCGTGTCAAGTGAAAACCACCAAGGATGCTTTTCCTTCCTTACCCATCGACTTGACCCTGTTGGTGGACAATGCGATGGGATTCTTCTCTGGTTATTCTGCCATGGAACCACAGCTGGGCTATGTGGATGACTGAAGATGTGAGATTTGTGAATGTGAAATTGACGACATCGTTCCAAATATTAATAAGTCCAATGTAAAAACATTGAATGTGCATTGTTGCGTTCAGCTTTATATTTACCTGAGTTTAGGGAGGAGTGGTGCAATGGACTGTGGGAGCCTAAAATGTTCATTCGGTGATTCCTCTTCTGAGTCAGACGTCACAAAGAAATAAAACCAACAGGATTAGTTTTCGGATTCGGTGTAAACAACTGCTGCTCACCAAAAGAAATATAAAACACACCTTTTACCATGAACTTTCTTTGACAGTGACTGTCTCTTTAACTGCAAAAACTAAAATCTAGCCAAGATTACCTGTTTTAATAGTGGCTTTTAACCAGGCAGTTTTGTGAAACGTTTCCCTCTTTAAGCTATTTTCCCCAACAAAAAAAATAGATAAATACATACATATAAAAATACAATAAATAAAAATTAAATGTAAATTCACTTGTTACTGAGGTACAGTTAGTACTGTACTGTAAACCCTACAAGAAAAAAAATACCATAATTCTCTTGATGAGCGGTTCTCAAATCTTTTACACCAACTTCTGCCTTAAAACACTTAACTCTCCAAGGACACCGGAATGAGTAACATGAAAATACACAGTAAATAAATTCCGAAAAATTGCCTAAATTAATGAATGTGAGAATAAAAGTTTAAACATGGACACTGTGCTCAAGCACACGGTTGAATAAAAATATTGGCAATAGGATCAAATAAATACATAAATAAAAATAAATGGGATTGAATTAATATGCATTGTGCATAAAAGTGATATAAAAAAGTACCTTACTTGAAAAGTCAAAACTGTACTGAACATGTTAAGCAAAGAGGTACAGTACTTATTCTGGATTAAAAAAAAAAAAAACAAGATCAAACAAGATGCCTGCATAGCTGCCAGCTTTATTGTAACACGTCGGAATGTAGTTTATGTTTGAAATGTGGTGCATGTACATTCCAGTACAGTACAACGTTGTGTGTAAGGGCTGGCCGAGACTCACCCTCCACGCGTGTCCTTCCTCCATGGCGGCGCTCTGCGCTTCCAGTGGGTTGTCGATGACTCGGCCTATAGTTCGGAAAAATCCATGGCCACCAGAGAGTTCTCGGATACACTTCGCTGAGGAGGGAAGGGCCACAAACGCGTTGCAGTCAAAATGAGGAGTACGCGCTAATGTGATGTGTCAGGATTTCAAAGTAATGGCATTAGGATTTAAGAGTTTATGAATGTCAGATTTTGGAGGCTTGAGCTCCTTCTGTAATGAGGCTAACATACCACGGGTGCTGAGAAGTGTGAAAGCAGGGTTTTTCTTTGCTGGGAATCTTGTAATTCTGGTACAATATAACCCGTACTGCGAAAGAAAGCAAAACACAATCGTCCTTATTGATGAGCGCACGGTGAAGGGGCGACTCTTTTGAGCAGGTTGATGTGGGCATGCATATCTGTCAAACTGCACTCATCAACTGATCACTTGCTCTCTGTTCATCTTAAATCATAAGCAAGACAAAAAGGAAGAGTGTATGATTCTTTTTTTTAAACAGATCAACACAACTTTTTGCCAACATTTCATATTTTTTCATTATATTTTCTTTCTACTGAGTTAGATTATAAAATGAATTCAATAGTTGCATCCTTATTAGTACTTAATGTCTACATCAAGATATATAAAGGGCATTAGAATACACAGTAGATGCCTTTCCTAAATTTACAAATGTCATTTTCTAGTCAGTCACGGACTGTCAGGAGGGCAATGTGCATTTGACTAAATATGGGGAAAATTAATGATCAAATTAGTGTATTGTAATATTGCTGATGTTTAAATATTTTTGAATGGGATTTGAGACAATCTCACTGAATGTTCTTGGTGGATAAAGCTTAACATCCCATTGATCGTAAACTAGTGGAGGATGACTCAAAAGCACACATGAACACGCACACACACACACACGCGCGCGCACACACACACACACACACACACACACACACACACACACACACACACACACACACACACACACAGACCAACAACAGTTGTACCTTAAACAATCTAAAGGCGGTCATCCAACATGTCCTGCCTTGTTCATCTTCAGCACACAGAATCCTTAAATCCTTTAACTCCCCTCTGCATTTATTGGGCTGTGGAGGAACACAGAATTAGAACAGTCTTTGAAATATAAAGATTAACCTCCCTCACCCTCCCCCCAAACAAGACCATTAAAAGCTGTTGTTCATATGACGTGGTATAAAACCAATTAAAAGCATTTTTGAAGAGTCATCTGCAGCAGAATCTTATAAAGGCATGCGTGGTAGAGCGGGAGAGTTCACCCGGAGGTGAATCGTTCCTCCGCTCCTAATATTTCACTCCAACTCCCTTTTGTTATCTGACACTCACCTTGATACAGAACTCGTAGTCTGTGGGTGCACCGTGCTGCTTTTTGCCCGTGATGACAGTGAAGATGTTACTGTCTTCAAGGTCTGCAAGTAAATGGAGATGTCTGGGCTCCTGAAGACACAAATAATTCTTTTTGTCAGATGATGACAGACAGAAACAGCCCGAAGTTACACAGAGATCGGCACAGAGGGACCGCTGAAACTAAAATGTGCTTTTGCATCATTATTAGATTTCCAAAGTATTGTTTACTCTGCTTTAACTGCAGCAAGAACACACATTCGTCAAGCGATAACCCGAGTTAAAAATATTTGAGTCACCTTTGAGGTTCCTTTTGTAGAACAGTAGAGTCCTGAGCGCCGCAGGAACATGTAAACTTTCTTCCACGACTTTCGGCCCACCTCCTTGACATACAGATAACCCTGAATCTCGGGACAACTACTGGTTGCTAGAAAGTTCTGAAAGGAAAAGGAAACGGCGGTTACCGCATGGTTTCACCTCATCAATAAAGAGACTGATTCACCCTCATCAATCCGCCACAGATTTGATCCGGATGCAAAGCCAAGCAGAAATGTCACACCAGGAGGCTTTCTGTCACACCCGACTGCGCAAATAAATGGCATCAGACAGCATCTACAGCAGATGTGTCAAACTCAAGGCCGGGGCCAGATCCGCACGCCAGGCCATTTTATGTGGCCCGAAAGCAAATCATATGTGTCAACTTGCTAAAATCTGTACCAAAATGTCAAGTTATCATGTGTAATAAATTGAGATTTTGCAAAGATTTTGTTCCCCTGTTCACCCTCACTTGAACAATAATTGAACAAACTATTCTAATCGACTTGACTGATTTCAAAACGATTAATCTATTAAATTGTTGTGTATAAGTCATAATTTTGTGGTTTCACTGTCATAACGGCCCTCCGAGGGAAGATGGAACTCAAATTGGCCCGTGTCTAAAATGAGTTCCACACTCCTGATCTACAGTTTTTGTATACCTCCTCAATATATACTTCCACATCATTTCGCCACAAATGTCGTGAATGTTTTTTTCCCAGAGTCGTTCTGAAGACAAGTCGCCAGAGTGAGTCTTGGCAAATGTCACCAACACCTGCTTGAGCTCGGAAAGCCACCACTGGAACGATGCGGTGTCTTGGGAAACTCCAAACGCTGAGGATTCCTGACAACTTTGGTTCACCACATGGGCTGGCTTTTATTGACTCGTACTCATGGAGCAAAAGAGAGCGGAGCGTCCGTATGATTAGCAGGGGACTTAAAAGCTTTCTGTGAGTGGCGTGGATGAACGGATGGTTTCCACTTGTGGTTGGGACTCTGACAGCTCCATTTAACGGCACGGAGACGAGCAAGACAGCTTTCGTCCGTTTCGACTGAGCTTTCCAAAAGGATCCCAAAGAATGCCAATTTCTCCATTTTCCTTTCCTGACCTGTCATGTCACGGTCTCCTGCGGGTTGCGCTAAGGCGAACAGCCTGAGTGGTCATGTGGGAGTGTGCTCGGTGCAAACATACACACTATTTTTTCACTGCCTAGTTCCAGCTGTCACACATGTGGGGCGCCGCGTTGCGTGTGCTGATACAGTCATGTGTCAACACGGGATTAACAGTAGTTATTACTGCAGGTGCTGACGAGACACACTGTCTCTGGGTCAGATGAGGTATGTCAACTTCATTTTACAGTGTGCAATGATGACTTGCAGGTAAACTGAAATGGGGGAAGACAAGGAGAGTCTGACTGACATGATATACGGTGTGTCTGGGTCAGGGTTGGAATACTTTTGGACTTTTCATGATCGTTTTTATTTCATTTTTTAAAAAATTTGGTTTGTTTTAATTTGACTTTTTTTTAGTCTATTAGAGTTTATATTTTTGAAACTGGTTCATCTTAGTTTAGTTTTTATTAGTTTTAGCATTAGTTTACATTAAGGAATATTTGTTGGGTGCAGGATAGGGGGGGGTCACTAAGTATTGTGTAATAAAGTGAACTACAGTTCTCAAATGACAGTTTAACCTTGCTTCTTCTACATGGACATGCAGTAATCCCGGAATAAATCCATTTAAAATGAACCCCAAAGGCTCAGGTAAGATATTAATTGACAAAAACGAAAGTCATGGGCATTTTTCCCACATTTATCATAGTTTTAGTTAGCGTTACACTGTAAATATAAGATATACTGCACTTCCAGGTAGGTTTTATTGTGTAAAAGCATTTTTTTGTCTTTTTAATTTCAGGAACAATTTTTTGGGGTCAATTTTAGTTGTAGTTATTCTGTTCGTTTTAGTTAACTATAATGACCTTAGTTTGTGTGTGTGTGTGTGTGCGTGCGTGCGTGCGTGCGTCCATGCACGTGCCTTCGCGTTTGCCAGAGTATAATATGCACCTGCAAGAGCTGAGATGGTGGGATGGGACGATTGGCTTCCTGGCACCACGCAATCATGTGTTCTGGGAAAAATGTCTGGTAAGAGAAAACAAACCGGTTTGTTTAAAAAAAAAAAAAAAGATCACTGTGACATTAGGAATGACATTACATTTTTTCAAAAAAAAAAAAAAAAAGCTCACAAACATGACCCTCATTCTATTACTGCAAAATGGTCACTTGGACAAACTAAAAAGAACGCTCGCTTTCATTTCATCTTGGAAGCAAACGCACATTCACTCAAAATATGTCTGCATCATTCTTTTAGATGATGTCAAGAACATAATGAGCTGTTACCATTTCAACAAGAGGTTGAGAGAGGACACGGCATGTGGAAGAAGTTGTCAGACAAAGTAATTACCTGGGGGGTTCTGAAGAATTCATATTTGGCGTAGTTCTTCCGAAAGAGGAATCTACCGTCGCTGATCATGGAGGCTTGGACCTGAACCACCAACTCATGGTCCTCGAGACAGCGCTCTGAGGGGCAGCGGAAACAACGTTGCATGACGTTTTACATAAGCTTTTTTTTTGCTTCGTGGAGCTAATAAGCATTAAAACACACACAAAAAAAATGATGACAGGGTTGACAGCAATTTCAGGAAGACATGCCAAAATAAATCTATTATGCCAATCGCTTATCAGAATCAGATTTTTTGGCCACTTATTGTAAAACGCACAAGAAATTTACTGATTTTATGATGATTACTTTTTAAAATCAGATAGCTTGGTGTGGACATCAAAACCATGTACGATTTATTTAGTATCATTTAACCACTTATACACATTAGTTAGCGGAGGGAGCAGTGTGGTGTGGGACATTCCAAAAAAATCATGTACATCCAGCGAAAAAAACTAAATGGTCTAAAATGAAGGAAACGCATTTTTAACAGACTTGCCATTGTACTGGTTTGCGTGCAAATGTTTGGCCACTCTTAATAAGCCCGCAGTGATTCATTATTCTGCTACATTTTCATGATGATTGAGTGATACTGATAAGAACGCCAAAGGCACTTTAAAGTGATAATGAACAAACGACGGGTTGAAAATTCTGCTCAACAGTAATTTCCTGTTACGTACATCCTCGTGAAACGTCTCGCCACCGATTCGTTGGATTTTGAAGAGATAGAAGATAGTACAGTAAATGTTTTTCATAGAAAGGAACTATGGCTTTAATAGAATACTGGATCCATTCAAGTAAGAAAAATGGCATCTGGTTTGAGCCACTCGAGCTCTTCAAAGGAGTCGAGACAATATGATCCCGGCTGGCCTGTTCTTAATCATTGAGGTCAGATGAGCCGGCGATACTGCCAAAAGTGTGTCCCAATGTGAATGTGGGTTGAGGTCCTGGTCTCAACATGATTTGTGTCCACTGTGACAATGGCACCAGACGTGACTCAGTCCGTTCCGACAGACGTTTCTCTCGAGGTTCTACCTTTCCCAATTGAGTCAAATAAAAAAAGTTGTCATTTAATTCACTTGAGCAGAACTAATACAGTATGTAGCCTCCTTGCCCTCATATGATGTTTTCATGGACTCTCTCTGGGAGGACTCTTCAAGGATGTCACGACGCCTCTTCCCTGCCATCCATGTCGCCTGCCTGATGAGTCACTCATGTTTGTGACACTGACTCACACTGGCAACATTACCCTCTGTCTCCTTCCTTATTAACCTTTCCGGGCTGACAAGTGAAGGTCAACATTACTTCTCAAAAGGGCCATTTCACCCCATTCACTAATGTATGACTAGTAGGCAGCCATTGACGAGAACAGGACTCTCTGCTCTAACCGAGTATTGTCCGGGGTCATTCAAAGACCTCGACCGTGTCTCCGTTTCTATTCTGATCCACTTCTGAAAACGGCACGCGCACACGTTTAGTTAGGTTGGCGCAAAGTTGCAGGCACCACCAAACATGTCTCTGGTCAGCCCCTGCGATCAGACGGAAAAGACTTCTCTTGTTCATCATACAAAGTAAGCAGTGAATAGAGCACATTTATATACATGTATTGGCAATAGTCATTTAAATAATACTTCACCTCTTAACCTGTTCGCTACAAACACTCACTGGTCATGACAATACATATGTCGAATAAATAAAATAAAACATATATATATATATATATATATAATTAGCTACATATATATATGTAGCTAATTAAGGTAACAAAATATTCAGTATAGTGCATATAATCCAAAACAAACATACATATATATATATATATATATATATATATATATATATATATATGATCCAAAACAAACATACATATATATATATATATATATATATATATATGATCAAAACAAACATATATATATATATATATATATATATATATATATATATATATATATATATATATATATATATATATATATATATATATATATATATATATATATATATATATGTTTGTTTTGGATTATATGCACTATACTGAATATTTTGTTACCTTAATTATATATACCTTGTTACCTTTGTTACCTTAATTATATATAAATATATATATATATATATATATATATATATATATATATATATATATATATATATATATATATATATATATATATATATATATATATATATATATATATATACTGTACATATGTTTGTTTTGGCTTATATGCACTATACTGAATATTTTGTTACCTTAATTAGCTACAGTACAACGGTGAGAACATTTAAAACACTGCTACAAAGCACTACAATTATTTCAAGTAGCACAGTTCTACAAACAAACAAACAAACAAACAAAAAATCCCTGCGAAATACAGATATTCTGTGTGTTTTAGGACCATAGTGTGTGACATATATTCCACGGGAAGAAATGTACTGTAATTCTAAACAGGTGACCTCAGATTTGGAATTTAACTGCTGTATGTTAAATAGTTCTTAATTGGTTCTGCTCAAGTACAAGTGGCAAAGGCATTGAACGTAAAATTAAGCTAATGTGACCCAGCAAAACAGGTTTATTGTCGGGTCCACTTGACTGAGCTTGACTCAGCACATATTTGCATTTCCACGCTTGTCTTGAGGTGTGAAAGTAGTGACCAGACATACAATTTCAAGTCAGATAAGAATTCCTGAGTGTGTGTTTCAAAAGTGGCAGATTTTTTTTTTCTAAGCAGCACTTTTCTAATTCTTTTTTTATTTGACTGGATTATGATTATTTTATTCAGGAACGATTTGAGGCATTCTTTGTCTATAATGAAGAGTATGCACCGCTGCATGGAATAGCATTGTCACAGCCAAGAGCATATATTCATCATTTTCTCATGCATTCCATTACGTCAGTGGATGAACATGAACCATAACACAGAGACACATGAAATAAAGCTGATACAGTTTCATGAACCCTTAAAATTGTCAAAATCGCAAACGATTTCAGCCACTCTGATTTCCTCCAGCTTCACTTTGTGAAGTCACCCTGAAAATTGGAATTTCAAGGTGACTTGGACACCTTTTAACACGAAATACGAAACAGTACTGGGATCGATTCAGGTGGACACAGCTGGGCCAGACCATAGAAAAAAAAAAAGAAGCTGAGCCAACACATGATGTCATTCAAAACAAATAAAGTTAAATGTGTTTGGCAGCATCGTGCTGGCTGCCTGCGCTGATGAGAAAAAGTAATCAGATCATGGATGATTGCAAAATAGAATTAAACTTGGATGATGCAATGTACTGTATATTCTTTCATAAGGATGTGAACATCTCGGAAAAATGTTATGATAATAGGCAGTGGCAAAATGTGAGCAGGCATGGTATTATGGAAAAAATGCTTTTACATTTGGCATTGTGCTCTACATGAGATTAACCTCCCAAAAGCCCTTCTCTCACAATGTTTGAATTGTGGAGTCTCAGGCAAAGAATGAGCTTGTGCTCCAGAAATGCTTCATAATCACTCTCCCCTGGGGCAACGCTGTGTTCGCTCACCCTCCTTTTTATGCTTCAAAGTCCGAAACAAAGGCAACAGGTTCACACACCTTAATGAACCTCTGGAATAAACCATTTGTACCCTTTTTATAACTTACATGTCGGAGTCAATGTGTGACTCAAGTACCGCATTGGGATGCTGTCTGTCCATCAATGAAGAACCTTACGGACAGAGCAATGACCGATATCACAAATGTGCAGAACCCAAAAATGGGTTTTCAGAAAAGCACAATGATTGTTTTCAGTGGAATTATATTTTAAGATCTCAATACTTCCAATTTTGGGAGGCTTTCATGTGAACAGTTTTTTTGTTGTTTGTTTTTTTAAACAAGCCTGAATACAAATTCTACCACATCTCTGCGGTGATATTAATAGAATTGGGTCAAAAACATTACATGGGCACTAACTGTGTTAGTCGACTGGGCCAAGGCTGCTAAGGTTACATTACAATGTTGATCAGCTCCAATTTATAATTCATAATGTTCACTGTGTCCACTTTTTAAAATTTGGAATCCTTCAGTGATACACGAGAAAATATAATCAAGCATTGTACAGAATTATTGCGGTCCAGCCCAAAATGTTGCGTCCTGAATGACGGGCTAACAGATTTCTGAAGGGTCGGAAAAAGGATTTATGGCATTGACGACTTTTGCCAATGGGCCAATCTCAGAGTGACACCCAACAGTCTTCTTTTCTATACTTCAGTCAGCGAGGAAACAGAAAATGTAAAAGTGGATTTCCCCAAGAATTTCTTCAGTTTGGAGAATTTCTCAAATTCCATTGACCAAATTTGGCGATTTCTGCTTGAATTAGCACCCTGCTGTAATTCCACCCCGATGGATGGATTGTCTTCATTTCCAGTCATTGCAATTTCAAGAAGAGTTGTAAAAGACCCATTCTTAAATCCGTCACACTCATTTTTTTTGCATTTCTTTCTGAGCAGCCATGTCAGACAGGTCTTTTAAAAATTGATGTCGTAGTGCATTTCAAGCGCACTTAATTGGCGACAGCGACTTTGACCTCAAACACAATGTTAGCCCAAATGCTAATCAATATATAACATTAAAGCTACATATTCCTTACAACGCTGAGTGCGGGCTCCTTTTAATTGTGTGCATGGAGCCCTTAAACTCATTCGATCGGCTCGCAGGACAATATGTCTGCACAATGCGTGCATACGCTGCATAGTAAGTGCATGCACTCACGCTTCACTACATGCCTGCGTGAGAATATGTTCCTAGCCTGCCTGTCTGCTCGAGTATGTTGGCATGCAAGCATGAATGCACCTGTGCGTGTGTCTGAATGCATCGCATATCTCGGCCCAGCCGAGAGTTTTCTCCAGGGGCAAGCGTGAGGGTCTGCTCATATGTGTGCTTGTGTCTTTTGTGCAGGGTTCAGGCACTCACCTAGCCCCAGCAGCGGGTGGTGCTCAACAAGTGCCCAACTGTTGTCGTCTACACAATGGCTTTTATAAACCAGGAGCTGGCAAAGGTCCCTGGCCGTCATGTCGGCTGGGATCTCCACCACTTTGCCCAGGCCGTCTTCGGTGGAGATCTTAACAATCTATGAGGAGGCAAAACAAAATATCAAAATATTACAATTTGAAGGAAATATCACTGCTCAAGATAGACTATTCCTTTATTATTTAAAAACAGGACATGACTTCAAATTGACAGCACAGAAAATGCACAAACAAATGATTCAGTTTTCATGTTGGCCTGGAACGTCAGAAAATAGGAGGACATTTGGATAATTATTTTCCCCAAAGCAAAAGCAGCTGGTTAATCAATGGTCGAAGTTAATCAATGGTCACATTCACATAGAGCCTTGTATTCCAATTAGAATGCAACCAAATTACCAAAGGAAATGAAGACACTTCACGTCGAACATCACAGAGCAAATTGTGTAATCTCTTCTTTTTTTTAATATTTGTGCCATCGATGAAGTAGCATAGATCGTTATTTTTGTGATGCCGATGAACAGAATGCAATGCAGCAACACTCCACAGGTGTGTCATACGATCTAGCTAGCCACTCGGTTTCCAGAATGCATTGTGTGGGGCAACATATTTAATTAGTAATGTTATAAGGAGGTTAATCTGTGTCAAAAAAATGTGTGTTTCTGTTACCAGTCGTCAAATGTGTGTCATATTTAAACGCTAACAATTATGTCACTGTTTGTTTTAAACCAAAAGATGTGACTTCAGGTTGTGTGTGAAAGAATGGTATCCCGTCCAATTCCTTGTTTAAATTTGCTGTGCTTTGGGTATTGCTGGATAAAGACTCATGACTTCATTCACGAAGTTAGCCCACCCGCATTACCTAAAATACTTTTGTAGATAACATACATTTCAATAAGTCAATGTGACACCATCGCTAATAGTCTGCATTTGTCATATATAATTAAAATAATAAAAATAAAATGTGAAATGTAGAACAATTGCCCACTAGAGTGATCGATCGGCTATTAAAGACTTTGATGATGTCCAATAATGATCGGCCAGCGATTGATCGGAGCATTCCGAAAGATGCAATTTATTTTCTTAAGCACAGGATGTATATTTATGATTGTATTATATACTTGTCAGAAACTTCATTAGGTTAAAAAAAACCCCCCACCAACCATACATCCCTATTCAAAGACCGCTTATCCACATTTATGGATAAACGGTCACGAGTAACCTGGAGCCTAGAGGCAGTGTATTAGATCCTGGACTGGTAGCCAGTTATCACAAGGACGACATGGACAAACAACCACTCACGTTTGCATTCACATTGGCAACATTGTGGCAAGAAGCCGCAAAACCTGGAGAAACGAAAGCGAGAGATTTAAACCAAGAACCTCTCGACTGGGAGGAGATGACTGTCTACCCCTCCGTGCTGCCACGTGCGAACTAGTGAGATCCAATACAAGAGTTCAAACAAAAGTATGCATGACGTCTTTGGATATTCTGTTACTCTCGTGTTGGTAATAATATAAGCAAGGTATTAGAATCATACCTCTTGCTATGTGCAGTGCATTTCCATGTGTCTAAACCTCCAAATGCCGTGAAACAAATTAGTGTCTCTCCAGGTTTTATGATGCATTGGTTCTCAGCTGACTGTTCAGGTGTACAGGATAAGTATAATAAAAGAAAAAAACGGAGTATCACAATTCACGCTGAGCAAGAAAAAAATGGTTTATCATTTGTATGCACAGCGTATATAGCACTTAAGGATAAAGGAAGTCATAAATCAATGCTTATTGCAGAAATACATGCAGGTATCCAGGAATAAAGAAAAGGATTACGGACACATATTTGATAATATTTTGCCAGTCCGCTTTATTACCAGGAGTTTCCCCTCAACTGCCAGTTACAGGAAATGAAGCAGGGTGAGTAGCCCTAAATGAACCTCCAATAACTGCCCACAGGTTGGCTCAGCACAAGGAAACCATGCAGTCACAATCATCACATATTGAAAACTGGGGGAGCCTACTCAGCTTGTGGAGGAATACAGCCACAAACCAGTTTACACAGATAACATACTATAGATTAAAAAAAAATAAAAAAATCAGGTTTAACAGTTTCCCGCCACTCCGAGGCTCCCGCACAAAAGACAAATAGTCTAGGGTCCTCCTTTAGTGGGACACAAAGTCAATTTGTCAGCGCAGTCTAAGCGTAGCAGGACTTCCAAAGTGCAAAAAAGCAGGTTGCTAGAGAAGGCGAGACACAGATGGAGAGTGGTCTTACCTCCACGGCCCGCAATAGGCAGCAGTCCGGGGAACACGAAGGCATTTTTGGAGGGGGCCTGTCTGTCCACGCATACACACATTCACACTGGGACGGAAAATCCAGCTGTCACCTTCTCTCGTCCGGAAAGAGAAAGGCATATAATGCCAGCAAGTTGACAAGTAGTGCGGCCTGTCACATACCATGCAGAATTCAATCTGCCAAGCCACCGGAGCTGCCAAGCAAACCAAAGAACTCAGTCCGCTTCAGCTCACGCAACAGACACAAGGAGCAGACGGCAGCAGGTAAAGTGTTGCGCTCGCAGTGCCGGCTGAGTCTGACAACTATCTTGCTTTACCTCTCTCTTCCCCCTCCCTCTGTCTCTCTCAAAAGGGTTACAGCCTCAGCCACCGGCTCCAAGGCGCAGTGAATCAAACCACACGCTCACCAACCAATCATAAGACACCAGCAGGCTGATGTAATCATTCCCACACAAACTCAGACGTGAGCTGACACACACACACACGCACACACACACACACACACACACACACACACACACACACACACACACACACACACACACACACACACACTCACACCATACAAACACACAGACGCAGTCATGGGCAGACTAACTTTTTCAGATGTCTTTCTAGCTGCACCTTCTTTTCGGGACTTGAGGCCAGTGAGGAGGAGGACAAGATAGAGTTTAAAAAGGAAAAAAAGTTTCACATTTTCTTGCCACCAAATGTTTTCAAGTGAGGGCTTGTTGGGGCTGAATGTTTTCTCGGCGTCTTTGCCTTTCCTTTTTCTCTCCCACGATCCCTCCATCCTTCCCCGTGGCTTAACTTTGAACTCCGGAGTCAGATCTCGCAGCCCCGCTCTGCACTAGCAAGACTCATTACGGAGCACATGAAATGAAATAAACCTGGAGCAGCACTTGAGAACCCCAACTTTCATCTAGATTCATGACCCTCCGCCCCCAAAAAAACCCAAAAACCCAAAAAAAAAAAAATGGGAACATTTAAAAATATATTATTTCCGCCAAACTCAGATATTTATGACAGTATGAGCCGGACAAAATCCCTGTCACACCCCGTCTGGGCAAGGGGCAAGTAGTCTACGCTACATATCGGCCTTGAAGCAACTTTTTCTGTGTGTGAGTGTGTGAGGTGTGCTCCACGAATAAGCGCTGTTTGGCAAAAAGGATGAGGAAGTGGTGGTTGTGAAGAGATATAACTTGATTTACTGTATGAAGTGGACACTTCAGAAAGAGAAGGAGGAAAGGGGAGTCAGGAATTGGGGAGGAGAAGAGGGAACGTGTGTGTGGGGGGGTGGGGAGGGGTGTCAGACGGAAAAGAGATGAGATGTCATGGCCAAAGAGTGGGAGGTAAAAGATGGTAGACAGTCAGCATGTATGCTTCCGATCACCGTTACCCCCACCCCACCACCACCAAAAAAGGGGAAAAAGTTGAGTGCACTCGAAATTTCATGGCAGCAAGCTTAAAATTTGAAGTTGGGCAAATCAACAAAATATTTTTAAGCTTTACTAATATCAAAACGGGCTTTCCCGCATTTTCAACAAGGAAATAAGAGGTTACAGAACTAATTGTCAATGATATCGTCATCAAACTCCGCAAATTGGTTTGGAGTGAACAATTTGCTAGCTTTATTGTGCTAACAGTGGTGACATAAATATCCATAATTTACGTTGTAAAATTGTTGCAACTTCATAAATGTTATAGCCCCCAAAATACAAATTGTGTATTTTGTGTGTGTGTGTGTGTGTGTGTGTGTGTGTTGTTTGTTTTACAGTGTATGGTTAACTACATATTGCACAGCTGTGTGAAAACCAGAAACCCCCGACACCACACCTAGCTCACGTACCGCCCTCATCTGACTCATTCTTAGCCAGAAAGGGTAAGTCCCAAGAAGGCTGTGCAAGCACCATGTATGATGTCATACTGGTTTCAGTCAAAACCATTAACCGCTACGTACAGTATCTACGCTGAATGGCTTGAAACAATTCTGCGATACAAAATGTCACAAAATTCTCATTGGGTTAAACTGTTTTTAAGACGGAAATTATATTTATAGTTTCTTTCAAAGAGGAATTCTCAGACTGTAAAACTGAATATGGACTTGATGTGTCTTTGGTATGTAAAGGATTGTCACTTAATGTCAAGTCTCAGGTCAAAATAATTTACCCAAGACCAAGATGGATTATATCAGTGTTCGAGAGCAAAACTACTGCGCCTCAAACAATGCAAGGCGACCGTTGTGCAGCAACATCCAGCGGATTACAAGGAAAAGCTGGCCATCTTCGCTCCGACTGCGGTAAAGGTGTTATGTTCTGCATGACATTAAATAAAGATGCTTTCTGGGAGATTTGAATCCTTTATTCTGCTGCTCTGTCTGCTTCACTTGGCTTCCAGTACCGACTGTTCTCTCAACCAATCCCCACATTCCTACAGAACTGTTTGGGCTACGGCAAGCGATGAGGGACAAGCATATCTTGCATTTTGAAATACAACAAAAACATTGCCGACAAACACATCCGCACAACCACATCACCAACATGGTCGAGGTGCCGCTCACTTTCGACATCGGGGTGAACTGCACGATAAAGTACAACCAAACTCAGTTTTGCTCGCACTGCCTTTTTTAAAAAACATACGCTAGCGTGCATGCATGCATACATTTTACCATGCCCGCGCCCAATAATAAAATGCCTCTTGTATCTGTGTTAAATACAGAAATAGCACCCGTAACTGACACTACGCCTTTTAATATGGTGCGCTGCGTCGAAGGGATCCCGATGATCCACAAGGAATCATGGTGAACATATTCTCTTGTCCCATATTAAAGGAAGGCTCCATTAATTTTACATGCGTGTACAGTTTGTGCCATCAAAACACTGTCTTGCACTGCGTATTTCGCATCAAAAGTCGAATCTCACTCGGTAGACTTATTTCATAACACTGGCTGGAAACGATACGGCTTTATTCTTTCAGCATTGACGTTGTAGATGTTTACACGTGATGGTTATCTCGTGACATGTTTCAGTTATTAAATGTACATGAAAAGGAATGAAGTTATCAAATTATAGACAAAATATTAACTTTTTACTGCTGCAAGTGGCGTGCCCATGTGAAGTACGCCTTTAAAGTCGGTTGTTAAATCAGTTGAGCTTCACTGGCAATTGTGCAAAGATCAGAGGCTGCACCTTAACATGCCAACAAATCATGAGTGTGGAATAATTTGTGTTGGATGTGATCCAACATTTGCTGATGAAGCATAATCTTTCAGTTTGGCAATGCCATCACGCTGCACTATTACTGCATATTAGCCTCTTTCCCCCAGATTAGCGACTACTGTGGTACTGTTTGTTTATAACAAGATGCCATGAGCATTTAGTTGGAAGTTAATTTGACAAAAAAAGTTCAGCGCAATACATTGGCAGCGTAGTAATTTCTAGCAACATGCTGTGCTGGTAGAACGAATGACAGACCCATACCGTATTTCTTTCATGGTGAAAATGGCACGTCACTGGGGGAAGGATTCTGATTCATTTTAAATTCAATTATGCAGTGTGTATAAACTTTCAAAATAGAAATATCAATGGCATTTGATTCCATGAAAAAAAGGTGTAAGACAATTAGGTATCAAAATAGTGAGATACCCTGTACGCTGCCACATGCCACACCAGTTCACATAATCACCGTTACGTCTTCCACGATACAACACTACTGATATTCTCGGACTTGTTTCCTGGTCTATTATACTATAAAAATACCGTATGGCGTATTGCTGTAATTTTGTTGGCACTCCTAACCATCTCAAGTTTCATATTCTTCATTTGAAAATGAAAAAAAAAAACTAAACAAAAAACTTCAAACATTCATTGCAGTATAGACCGGCAAACCCATGTGCAACAGGTCCATTACGGCGGAGCAATCCATGAAAAGGCTACTATTTGAGTTTCAGGTTTTTTCTTTCTAGTTAGCCTTAAAAGTTGAGAACAGACATTTCCACATCATATGGCATGAAATACCAATCCGAGAGGTCTCAGTTTAGCCTCATAAGTTCTAAGATATGCGATGATAACATGAAATAAATAAAGTAAGATGATATGATAGGGGTGGTTATTCACAGTTTGAATGTGTGGAAAGATGCAAGGCAGCAAAGGTGTGGATATATGCAAGAGGCATGAATTTCACGTGATATTTACAAGGTCATCATGTACTTGACAAAAAGAAAAGAGTGGTGCGGGGGATAAATGGACATGAGGCTATGATGGTAATTTGGAGGACAGTGGTACCTCTACTTACGAACCTCGCGTCATACGAAATTTTCAAGCCACGAAACGTCTCAACGGGAAAATATTGTCTCTTGTTACGAAAGAAATTTCAAGATACGAAAGGTAAAAATACAGTATGGCCTGCTACTCGCAGCTCCGAGTTTTCAGAACGCAACATTCTTATAACCGCTCTACCATTGACAATTACCGAGCATCATCCTGGCATCTCATTGGCTAAGAGGGACTTCTACCGTATGTGTCTATCTGCGTGGATAGATAGATAGATAGATAGATAGATAGATAGATAGATAGATAGATAGATAGATAGATAGATAGATAGATAGATAGATAGATAGATAGATAGATAGATAGATAGATAGATAGATAGATAGATAGATAGATAGATAGATAGATGGATGTGTGTCCGATCAAAAGCAGACGTCCTTGGATCAGTTCTTCACAAAATGCCAGGAAAAACCCATTTCTGAAATAGAACATAAACTAAAAAGGAAAAAAATGATGAGGACACAGTTACAAGTTAACGAATTAGGGCATGGAACGAATTAGGGCATTTACGTGGAATACGGATCTCTACTTACAAAATTTTCTAGTTAATAAATTTCTTCCAGAACCAATTAACTTCTTAAGTAGCGGTACCACTGTATCTGAGTTTTAGATGTTGAATAAATACACCATTTTGAAATCAACAAGTACTTGTTTTATTCCTCGTGATTTCCATATGAATCAATATAATTGATATCCAGCCACATTCACTCATATCAATCATGAATTTCAGTTCCACCTTCCAAAACTGCATGCAAGTGTAAGTTAATTGTTGTGATGTAAAAGTGGAACATTTCCCAGCCTGGCTTGTTAAAAATGACACTTTCCCTTGATGTACTCAACTTTGTCATGTTCTTGAGAGAAAAGCAACAAGGAAGAAATGACATGAGGGCAGAAAAAGAATGGTGCAATAAAGGAAATGACTGATGGGAAGGAGAGACAGTAAGTCTTTTAACCGCGTCCACATTTGGATGAAGGAGCGCAGCAGGGCAGGGCCTCTCAACCTTTCTGATGACTCAGGTCTGATAACTGCTGTGACGTAATCCCTCCGAGAGACAGTGAGAGCTTCAAGCACCACACATGTCCACGCGCTCGCTTTCATGAAAGCCCTAAAATACGCACGTTGCGCGCAGTCATATATGCTGTTGTGCCCATTTATGTACATATATGGATGTCTGCGTGCGCATTCATGCACCCATAATCCCCTCAGAAAAGCACACAAAGACGGCAAGAGTGAAACTAGACAGGCGCAAAGAGACAAAGGAAAAGTAAACTGAACTGTATGAGAACTAGCTTTGCGCAAACTTGAGGTATGTACACAAGCGTGTGTGTGCACGCCCAGCAGCTCACACGCATCCATCCCCGCGCGTCGACAACTGCCAGCTGTTCTATTAATAGCTGCGGCTCAATTGCGTGCACATTACAAGCCATTACATCAGATATGGGTTTCTGTTGAAGATTAGAACCTCTAAAAAGGCCCTTAGCCATTAGACATACAAACCAATGCAGTAAAGACATTTGGATCCACTAAATGCGAGCAATATGAAGCTCTTGGAAAAAGGACAAGCACCAGGGAGAGAAAACATTTATCAAATAGATCTCAAAAAGGAAAACTCAGATCATGTTAATAAATTGTTTCTTTGTAACTTTGTACATTCCCTTGTTACCAAGGTTACTATAGCTTAACAAAAACTAAATTTAAAATTGAAAAAAAATATTTTCCTTAATGAAATAAAATAAAAACAAAAATGCTTTGAGGGAAAACGAAAACTACCTGAAACTACATTTTCAGTTTATAAAATGTCCTTAATTTTTGTGTGTGTCAATCAATATCATGTGTGTTATGATATTAAAAATAACTGATAAAAAACTAAAATAAAGCATAATAAATACTAAAACTAATAAAAACTAAAATAAAACATTTTTTTTCCCAAAGGTAACAACCAAAAAAAAATGAATAATAATTTGCTCTAAAAGCTAATTAAAACAACTGAATTAAAAAAAAAGTCAAAGCTAAGTCAAAAAATAACTTTGATGAAAAATCCTAAAGTATTATTACCCTGCTTGTTTGACAACTTCACATGAAACAAGTCATCACTTCCTGCCAGGAAGAAGACGGGGATTTTTTTTTTCTGTTACTGCGTTCAGCACCGAGTCTGTGTAAAGTTTCGATCATTTTGTGCTCAACAGTGAAAGAAAAAAAAACATGCATCCTGGGCACAATATGCATCCTTGCGGGGCAACATTCGTCCTAATAACAGTCTGCATCCTGGGAAAACTGAGGTCCTTAAATAAAATAAAACAATTCCAAAATGTATTCGGCAATTTTTTTTTAAACACATCATTCCAAATGTTACTCACAATTTAGAGCAGTTCCCGGGTGCCTTTATAACATGTATGTGGCAGGATCTCACTGGCTCAATCCCGCTAACGGCTCTCGGTTATTTGATTCTAATTGTGGAAGCAGAGCTCACAATGTGGAAAACGAGCATTTTTGTGGCGCATGGACAAACTGCCAAATAAAAACACCCCCCACACCGCTAACAACATCAAGATCCGAGTATTTAAATACCAAGCCACCAAAACACACTAGTTGATTCGTGTATTGATGTCCTGCTCAACAAAAATATCACGCTACTTCCATCCCATCTACTTAGCTGAACACTACGATGAGTCGCTAATGCTGGTGAGTCACACTGTTAGCAAAAGCTTATCAATGCTTGCACTGCAGCTCTGCTTCACTTTTGCTTTTGACTTGATACTATTTCAACCACTGCGTCAAAATGGTACTTTCACTCTTTGCCATCCTAGCTGTCAAGTCTGTCTAGCTGAGAAACTCATTCTAGGGGTGGTTATCATGTACACACAGTGCTGTGAAAGTACAGAACAGCTCCAACACATTTTCATAAATTGGCAGATAAAATATTTATTTGGTTCTAAAATTTCACACTTGATGGGCTTGTATACAAACACGACAAATTAATCTTCCATAACATGTTCCCTTTACAACCTAAGATGCTGATCACCAAAATAATAAGAAAATGAGAGAGGTGTAAAATTGTACATAGAGAAACAGCAAACGGGTAGGAAATGTTTCAAGCCTTTTTAATTTGTCCGGCTATTAATCACGTGTCACAAAAAGAAATAAATAGAAGGCCAAATCTAGGTCTAAAGAGAGAATGATGATCTTCCTTCCTTTGGATGTGAATTACAATGTGGTATTAACTGTCAAGCAAATGGAAAAGATATGACTGCCATCTTTGATGGATTGGATCCTTCGCAGTGATAAATAAAAATAATCCTTGATCCACTATCCAGATCTGCGTGAACAATTTATGGCTGATTCAATCTGATGTGTGTTTTTTTTTCTGCTATCCTATCATGAACATACCTTTGTGTCACCCACTCCCTCTACCCCCACCAACAAACTCTGAGAAATTAAACCTTATGATTGTTGGTTTTCTCTGGAGCTAATTAATGATTTGTCACCAAGTTTTATTTGTTCACATGTCCCTACTGAAAGTCCCAACTCTATTCAGGTCATCAGTCTTGGCAGGAGCCAAAACACCCCCTATGCCCCAACCGATGCCAAAATGTAGCAATAGTCGTTGTCTTTTAAAGACAACAAAAAGAGTCACAGCCTTTGATAAGATTTGGCACACACAAGCCACCGCAGCTCCATATGCCCATTAACAAGTGCCTCATATACAGACCATTGAACAGTGATGCTGTGTGTGTGTGTGTCTGTGTGTGTGTGGTCTGGGCCGCCCACAGAAGTCGATGTCTCCATGATGACAAGGAGAGGCGAAAACCTGAATGGGCCTTATTTGCTGTGCCCATTCTGTGCCTGTGGTCTGCAGGAGTGGGGGCACTCACGAAGGAAACTTTGCGGAGTCATCACGAAGCGACGAAAGGTTCCTTGTCATGCAATTACTGCATCAAATTAAGACTCAACACAAAGTCTATCTGGGCTGAATTGGGTAAAAGACGCACAGAGCGTATTTAGCGGTCGCACGCCCACAGCCTTTGACAGGCTCTCAAAATGACCATGAAGTCAAAGTAAACCATAAAATATGTGGTGCTTTTATTTTTAAATGTATACCTTTATTTTCTATGCACACATACAGATGCTAGTACAAGTGAGGTAGCGAGAAAGAGCAACCGATTGTGTCTGCAGTTTGAAAAATTTACCAACATTCTCACTAAATGAAGTGACTTTTCTGAACCTTATAGCAACTTTTTTTGCCCATAGAGAACAAGCAAAAAAGACGATAGTGGTCCAAATTCATATACTGTATGTGTTGGGTCTATTATAAGTCACCATTGTATCATTATCCATCACTGTCACTAATATTATATATAATTCATGATTCTTTTCTGCATATATTTGGAAATCTTGACTTGTCTGTTGTGAGTTGGCATTTGGTGCACAAAATTAATATAACTACATATATTTTAAACAAGGACTATTCTTTTTCAAAATTGATTAAAACGAATATCAAAAAAGTTCAGCAAGAGTTCCAGTTTCTCTTAAGGCCCCTTTTGCAAAATTAATTGTCCACACCTGATTTAGCCATTATCATTCAAACACACACCGATTGAGTTTTTCCTTTTTTTTACCTCAGCCATTCCCCAAATCAGTTAATAACTCGTTCACAATTCCAGTATTTGTGTCAGTTTGGAGCGCACACGCTGGCTGGTATGGTTTATTAGCTTACTGGCTAACGTGCCAGCCCAGCTTGCTAGTTAGCCAGGTAATTAGCCAGTTTCAGGATAGCTCCACGTAAATTCAACCTCGGGGCACAGTTTCCTACGATAAAGTTAGCACAATTTACATGTATGTGCAAAGAATGCCAGCTCGCACTCTGTGAATGGAGGTGAGTCAAACCTCAAATTGTCGTTATCACAGAAATGCAGCAGTGTTTGCAGTAAATTAGGTCTGTCGCAAATAGATTTTGGCGTCAACTGTGGACCCTTGCTGTGGGTTTTAGGTTTTATTTACATTGGGTACAGAATGGCAACATCACAAGTATGCCAATCTATAACTTCCTGATACATTTTCCTACAGATCAAGTTGTTGGACTCACACAGAGAGTTGCCAGCATTGCTTCCACTTAAATTTTATTAAGTTGGCCATAAAACAAAGAACACACATCGTTGAAGGAGACTGTTTGGCAAAAACAATACGCATATAAGTCAACCATCGCATCAAGTCAACCTAATTCATTTTTCAACTTTATTCATGCACACGCACACACGTTAGTTACCCGGCTGCCTCGGCCAGTTAGGATGGACAGATGGTTGGCCACGTGGATTTTTACGACATGTCTATTATAATAACAAACTGTCCATGACTTTTGGTCTTTACTCATACAGTTTGACTTGCTTTCTTACATTCTTTTTTGTTTATCGACCTTGGACAAAAACGGTGGAGTATCTTCATGGGGCCAACACACAAAAGCACCACCCATACATCCAATACCCAAAGCATTGCCAACACGTGTGGGAATTGATACACACAGTTCTCTATAAAATGCTCGGAGTAAAGTCCAAAGTCATAACACTTCTTGATCGTCGAATAGGTGCTTGTAAATCGAGCTATCAGCCTGCAAACACTGCGGACTGTTCGCCCAATTTATTTTTTCAACTTATTGTTTGCACAGTATTATAGGTATTGGTAATCTAAAACATATTCTTAGAGATTGTACTGTAATGTATTAGAATTATGTTCATGTGACAAAGCATATGGGGTGATTATTGAATGTGTGGTAGGAATGTAGTTGTTTTGACTCAGCTTTCGGGAACAAAAACACTTCGTTGAAACAACGCAGAATTGTAATTGGACCAACATTTTGGGTAAAATATTTAACTCACCCGTTGGAATCAATCACCCAACCCATCCTCCATCCATCCATCCATCCATCCATCCATCCATCCATTTTCCGATCCGCTTCATCCTCACAAGGGTCGCGGGGGGGTGCTGGAGCCTATCCCAGCTGTCTTCGAGCAGTTGGCGGGGGACACCCTGAACCGGTTGCTAGCCAATCGCAGGGCACACAGAGACAAACAACCATCCGCAATCACACTCATATCTAGGGACAATTTAGAGCGTTCCATTAACCTGCTGTGCATGTTTTTGGAATGTGGGAAGAAACAGGAGTACCCGGTGAAAACCCACACAGGCAGAGGGAAAACACACAGAAAGGCCGGAACTGGGATCGAATCCAAGACCTTTGCACTGTGAGGTGGACGAGCTAACCACTGGACCACCGGGCCATCCGAACCCATCCTGCTGAGTCAAATTAACTACTGTTTGCGTGGTGTTATAATAACCCAGCTGCACGGTTAAAAATAAACTAAATTGGGTTATTTTTGTCCCCATTGTTTTTCGTGATATGTCCACACCCAGCAGATTTGTGTGACACACCCTTGGAGACTCTGTGAAGGTTGGAATGCAAATTGCTTGGATCTGTTCAAATGTCAGGCTAATTTGATCCCCAAAAAAATATCGACGCCAAGGTAAAAATATATATTTAACAGAACAAGTACAAATAAACCACCAAAAGAAAATCTGTAAAAAGCATGTGGTGAAATGTGTTTTTGGACCGATGAAACCAAGGTTGAACTTTTTGGCCATAATTCCAAAAGGTATTTAGGGCACAAACACAACACTTCTTATCACCAAAACAACACTTATCGTGAAGTGTTGTGTGTGTTCGTGTTCGTCTAAGAGAAAAAAAAAGATAATGCTGGAAAAATAAAGCATTACTATATTAAAATATTGTTTGAAAAAAGTTTTTTATTTTATTATTATTATTTTTTTTTTTTTTATCCAGTACTTTTACTGTTCAACTGAAGGACAAGAAAGATGCAGTCTCCATGCCCTAAATGAGTCCAACAACTCAGCTCTGGTCATATGAAATACTTTCAAGGTGCAACATATCACTCTCTTCCAACATAAACTGTATTCACGCATGCACAGGCAGGAGCTTGTATAAAATAAAATGATTAATTTGGGTGGGCATTATTTATCAAACTATGGTACATACAATATGTGACCTTGAGCTTTCTTCTCTGACCAAAGCAGCTATTGTAAATGTACACAGTATAATCTCACTGAATTTCTTCATGGTTACAAAGGTGGTTTCTCATCTTGCCTTTTGGGAAACGGAGATGAACTATTACAGGTGTATCGCCCCAGCAACCTGGGTGGCCGCAACATCCCCTATTTAAATACCCTATTGAATCATGGCATTGAAAGAAAACCACAGATTTAAAAACGCTCTGTCGTTGTAATTCTACAAAAGCGAAGCAAAACATTTTCAAAAATGGGAATATTGTATTGCTAGGATACCTGTCTAGAGGCTTAGAGTTTTCACCGAGTGCTCGGTGTGAAGACTTGAAATTGCTCATCGGTGTGAAAGTGAGTGTTTGTCTACAGTTCACAGTGTGTGCTCTGCGACTGACTGGTGACCAGTCCAGATTGTCTTGTTCAAACTCATCTTAGCCCTTCTCTCACATGGGACCCTAATAAAGATAAGCACTATAGAAAACACATGGCTACATTTCATCACTGCTAATCGAATCTGACTTTTATCATCGCAAGTTTGACGGTCGCTTGTTCAACTGCATATTTTTTTATACTCCCAACAGACATTTGTCCTATAATCAGTGAAATCGAAGCATCTGGTGAATGATTGTCCATTTGTTGGTCTTGGTTTTTATTGCACACACTCTAGCTGGACTTTATATTCAACTTGAACTGTGTGCACTCATATGGGCACATTTTTTTATTTTTTATTTTTATTAGCTCAGGGCAATTGCAGCCTTCTTTATATGCAGTTAGTAGGCGGTGCAGATAGCTCAGCCGTTGAAGTAATGCTGACCTATTTTTTTTTTTTTGAGAAGCGTCTAAATTAATTTAGCATGTAACAGGATCATCTTAACCCGATATGGTGTTTTGTGTCAAAGTATTTGCATAATTGGGATAATTCTGAAAGAATTGCCCACAAAAGTTCCTTTAAGATTATCTTGATCCTTTTTTTATGAGACTGTCGAGCAAAGAGTACACAGTCTGTGCACTGACCTAATACCCACACTCATTTCCATATCAACAATGATCTCTATACTCTGGCTTTGAATGTTGACATTTTACCAAGTGGCTTTATTAAGTGCCAGTGTTGACGTCTTATTTACTGAAATGGCGTCATTAGTCAGACGGATCATAACAGCCAATCTAATAAATCACCAAAAGGCCCGCAGGTACGTGCTTGCGTGTAAGTTTCTGTGGCAGCATGGTACTATTAGGTCGAGCTGGCAGGTTGAGACATGTTTCCATTTAGCAGCAACAGATAAATATGGCCTTGACACATGAGATGTTCCAGACTCAACCACAACCTGCCTGGCTCTCGTCCAGGTAGCATTTGTTCAACGACAGCCAAACAATTTGTAATGAAAGGAACAAACTCTCTCTCTCTCTCACTCAAGTGAGTGAATGTGAGAGCTAGAGAGAAATAGAGAGAGAGAGAGAGAGAGAGAGAGAGCAGAGCCAGGCATGCTGACAGAGGCTTATACTGTACAGTGCTGTCTGAATGCTCTATTTACCTTTGCAACAAAGAGCATCAGATAGCGTGTGTGTGTGTGTGTGTGTGTGTTCCTTGGGCTCTGACTCTGCAGTTGCATGGAATAGACAGTCAATCAATCTATATTATTGTACGAATATGGATGCTTACATGCACAAACTTGCAAAAAAAAAGCATGCAAACGTATGATAACTTATGGAAAATTAAAACTTATAATGGACTGAAAGAGTGTATTTGAGTGTCAAGCATCACTATCATTATACTTTTATAGACTGTCCAGTCATTTTAAGAGCCTTTTTTTTCCTCCATTAAACTGGCCCTCTAAGTGTCAAAAATGTTTCCCACCACACGCCAACTCGAGGAGTTAAAATTTGTCACAGACACCCATCTATTTTACTTTACCATTAATTGCCACAAAAAATGTGAAAACAGGTTAAGCACTCACATGACAACAAAGAGAGACAGTAAAACACTTTAAATGTCATTACAAGCGACAGCGCACAGCTTACAAGAAAAGGCTGCAAAAAACTAACGTGAAGTCTAATTCCTGGACTTCAGTCTGAAGATCTTCTCTCACGATAGTGTACCTATTTCTATTCAAGTTCGGTAACAAATAAGTAAACTGATAAAAAGTGGAGACTAAGTGTGGAGTGTCCCAGCATATCTTTGTAGGGCTCTCACAGTTGCTCTGCGTGCTCTGGAGGCTGCAGAGCACACATGTCTGCCTGTGAAGATTTAAAAGTGTTTGTGTTTACAAGTTGTTGCCTAGCCCCACACAAAAGTCCTTCATTTTTCCACACATTTTTCTTCTCTTGACATTCGTGCAAGTGCTCATGTCTGAATTCTTCCTCCGACTGTAACGGACATTGTGGTGAACAGACACGCTCTTTTTCTGTCTTTTCTAGTGTCCCATTGTGCGTATGATGAGCACTTTGCACTTGCTGCCAGACGGCTGATGTGCATGCACGCTGTTCAATTTATTCCATTCGGTATGAGTTCCACTTACCGTACATGTATTGCCGTCAATAAACGCACACGCACACGCACACACACACAAACAAGTCTACAAACAAGCAGCTTCTGCGCTTGTGGTTTGTTGTAATGTATGGAAATAGCGGCAGATCTCCTCATACAAGCACTCCTTGAAGCACATCTCCACTGGTGCTGTTGGTTGATCTGCCGAATGCGTGCGCGCTGGGTTGGAATGGGTTCAATCTGAATGTTACAGTAATTAATTTGTATTCAAACTAATTCAACTCATGTTGCGTTCTTCGAAAGCACTCGGAACATACTATTTACACATCTTATTTGCACCGTATATTGAGTCCATTACGGGAATGACTGCTATATAAATAAAGCCGCCTTGCCTTCAAATGAATATTTAGTTACAATCATAAACCATCACCCAACTTCCAACAGTATGGAGCTCAATGTGCCAATTTGGGACTTGCATTTCATCTTGAGTGAATAAGCATGCTTTATGCAGCTAAACCATAAGTGGTCATTACTTAAAAGCACCCTTGATTAGCCCAAACATTCAGATAAACATGACTGTACATTAGATGAGGAAGAGATAGTAGAAGCGAGCCAGGCTCAGAAAAAAAAAATAGTATCTCTCACACAAATCTATCTATATCCAAAGAAAAGGGACATAATGAGAAACAGACCAGAGAGGCAGGACGTGGGGATCGTGCAATCGTAGAAAGCGGTGATATTGAGGACATCCAGTCCAAGTACAGTAAATCCAAGAAAATCTGGCAACGCTGTGATCAAATGAATATTCCCACACTGGAAGGACTCGGGCGACTTCAAGGACACAGCGTCCCAGTAAATTTAACAACACTCTTGCTTACACCACCGAGCAGAGAAGCACCTACATTGTATGGAATATGAGTATTTGTGCAACAGCAAGATGGATTTTCATTTTTTTCTTAAGCATGTCCCACATGCTTAAAAGACTTAAGCGAGCTGTGCCAGAAAAGTTCCAGAACTGGTGTCACAAACGATCCATTTCAAACACAAACTTCGGCTGGTCGGTTATGAGGGGGGAAAAAATAATCCTGATTATTTTGATTGGCATTGAAATTGCAATTAGTAAAATGATTCTTCGTTGAGTTCAAAACTTAATATTTCTTCAACGACTAAAACTTAACTACTCACAATTGAGAGATTCATCAAGTGTACACTGTCTATTAATGAAGAGGTTTCACCGGCATATGGTACATATACATTTTAATGTTCTTTACTTGAATATTGTGCACCTACAGTATATTTATAGAATTCCAAATTAACCAGAGAGTACTACAAGTGTTCCTTCATAACATTGAGTAAAATTTAGTTCGATCCTTTCACAAGAGAGGGAATGAACAAAATGTTTTTTCACAAATAAAACATGCCAAGACCAGAGTAATGAGAGCTGAGGAAATGGAAGTAAGTGGGACCACTGCAGCCACAACTGTGAGCTTGCCCAGTCATTCCTGAAAGTTGTGTGCTACTTCCTCGTGGTTCCTGCACTGAAGTGAGGGAGTTGGTAGAGCAAGAGGGAGGGGAATGGGGCATTATGTGTCTGTCAGAGAGCGCCTGGAGGTTTCAGGAATTCAGTAAAACAAATAGAAAAACCTCTCAGCGCGCCAGCTGACCGGACGACATGTATGTGAGGAGGCAGAGAAGTACTCGCACATGAAGACAGAAAAAGAGAAGTCAAGGGACGCGCACACACACACACACACACACACACACACACACACACACACACACACACACACACACACACACACACACACACACACACACACACACACACAAAAGACACCTGTGTTTAAAACTGAAGGTCAAGGGTTGTGCAGACTGAGAGCGACCAACCTCCTTCCCCTCATTTTGAACACTCAACATATCATTCCTGTCTTGGAATCACTCAAGTGCCTACAAGGAATTAGTGTTACGGCGTACGCACACATCCAGAGGCATGTCTGTGGGAGGTTTAGTCAGAGTGGACAAGGTGCTGAATTGAATTTCCACTGAAAAAGAACCGCAATGAGACATACTTTCCATTGCCATCAACGACGGACAGCCGCTGCCAATTCTCTAAATAGTTTACAGAACTCACAAAAGGCAAACAAGCAGACAGAGCTACAAACACGCGACCAGAAAACAAATGGAGTCATAGGCATGGATGTGTGCCAAAGAACTCCCGCACCAGTTTACATGAGCATTTGCACTGTGTACATTGAAAACATGCACAAGGACTATAGTTCTCCACAGCTCTTCCTGAGAACTCCATTGCAGAGTTTTGATCCAGCAAAACTAAACTGGGGGGAAAAAATGTGCCTCTTCTTAACATACAGTATATTTTTGAGAATACAGCACATGAGCACTAAAACAGGGACGCAATGAAGGGAGAGCACGATTGTAACTAGGATGTGATCAACATGATCAGAGATCGGGGCCGATCGGGTGGTTTTCAGCCGATTGGGACAAAAACATTAGTGTACATTGTACATCACAAGGTGACCAAATAATCAAGCGCCACGATAATTATCATTTGTCTATGGAATTGTTATAAGTAGACTTCTGCATTATATTGTACACTTATTAACATTAAAGAAAAAGAAAAAAAGAAATATGGTTCAATTTACATCAAAGAATAATTTTATTAACATTGTTTTTTTTGTGTGTAACAGAAAAGACTTTAAATGCATCAATTTGCCTGAAATAATTTTTTTATTTAAATCCTTGTAGAAACATTTTTGACCAACTTGTTGCACCATTTGAACCACCGCATCATTTTAAAAATAACATTAACTCAGGAGCAGAATATATCAAGTCAAGTCAAGTGTATTTATAGAGCACTTATATATAAAACACTTTAGTCCACAAAACAAAAATGAATAAAACAAATTGTGCTGATTTCTCTCTCTCTCTCTCTCTCTCTCTCTCTCTCTCTCTCTCTCTCTAAATGTTTTTTTTTTTAAATCAAAATGAGGAAGTCAGGATTAATGGCTACGATGAGCACATTTTGCAGTGGACAACTTTTCCAGCGGCTTATCAGCATGATTGAGGTGTGATGTCTTTAAGTGGCGCCTTGATTTAATTGGCTTTATGCTGTCCGCTGCTAGCATTTTTCGACACAGTAAACACACCGGTCTTTCCTCGTCTCCTACTGCCAAGCGCTACTTAAGTTTCGTCATATTTGCTTGTCTTAGCTTTCGAGTGACTTTCTTTTGTTTCATTATCTTCATGTCTCTCCGCCTTTCTTTTCATCTTGTCTCTTGAGGGTTTGTTTCCTGCACTTCATATCACCTGCTCAGTGCAAGAACAAAACAAAACAACCCCCCCCAACAACAACACAATAAAACTAATACTCCATGCGCACTCTCTGACAATGAGGGCGCCATTGCCAACTGCTGTACTGGATGTGCAATTACACTTGATTCTCTTCTCTTCGGCAAAAAAAAAAACATGTTCCGCAGAGTCACACGCGCCCCCCCCTCTGGCATCGCATCACGCCCCGCTATTTGAAAAGGACTTTATGAGCTTAATTTGACATGAGACAATGCTATGTTTTGTCTTTTGAGGCGAGCAGTAAGAATCACATGCGCGCGTGTACACACACACACACACACACACACACACACACTGTGATGCGCCCTATATATGAAAACAGTTTCAAAATTGGCCATTCATTGAAGGTGTGCCTTATGCTCCGAAGCACCTTATAGTGCGGATTATACGGTATATTATATGCCATATATACAAATTTATTTATCATACATGCATGTATGTATGTAAATTTCTATATTAATTTCAGACCATTTCATTCATGCTCTTTTTTGTTTTTTTTGTATTGCGGAGATATCTTCTCAGGACTCGGTTTTGGCAGATCCTTAAAAACCAAAGACTCGGATTCAGGTGCGAAATAAAGGTGATCGGGACATCCCTAATTATAACGTATGCAAACGCTTTGGCTGCTGTCAGAGAGGCATTGCGGGAAAAAGTTAAAAGGGCTCTGGTTCAGCTGGATCAACTGATATTCAAATGTCTACTTGGTTTACTGAGGGGGGGGAAAAATCACAGACCTTTACCTCTGTTCATCATTTACAACCCCCCCCGCACCGCTTCCAGTCCCCCGCTTCATTTCCTGGTCCACACGGCACTCTTAATAGGCCGTCTGGGAATTAAAACGTCAACAAAATTCCTGTTTTGCCTGGCCTACTTATTCTGAGTCATACTTATGTCACTTTGAGAGACATTCATTTTGAACCTATTGACCTTAAAACTAAAAACTTACTGTGGAGACTTGAATCTTTGCCATGGCTTCTAATTTAAGACTACAACCCCTGCACATGGAAATAAACAACTTCCCCGCTCATGATGACCTTGAACTTGAATGAAACGTAATGTTTGGAGGCTGAGATTAACATTAAGCAGGTGTATTCATTCCTCAGATTGCAATCTGAACCCACCACTTGGCCACAAAACTCATTAATAAAGTATGCGGGTTATAATTAACCTCAGAGATGCATTTTGTACTGACGGAAATACCTTGACTGGAAGTGCAAAAGAGATCAGTGACAAGAACGGACCCTGGATGATACATCTGATAAATAGTTTGGCCACACATTACTGTAAACTGGTATGTTACTGGAACTAGCGCTGGCTGGCTCCATGTGCAGATCATTAACTACGATGATGATGTTGTTGTTGATGAAGGGCTTTCAAACTCCATGAACAAGCAGGCCACTGTCCTAATCTTAGGCACACAAATGGAAATGGGCACAGGCATATACAATCCTGCCACGGGCACTGTTCCACACAACACTCACACCATTGAGTCCACACACACACACACGTACCATGAGAAATCATGTGCTAGCAATCACCAGGCCTAAAATTAGCAAAAAAAAATGGGGCAGATGTTCAACAGGAGAATTCCTAAACAGACATGTGCAACACACAACGCACCGCTAAGTGCAACTGATTTACGATATTCCAAATCTGCAAAACAACAAATACAATCCATCAAAATATACTCCAATTTATTGCAGATGTCTTGCCCTGTTCACCAAGCGACAAAGCCTCTAAACTATTTATATGTGGACAGCATTTTGCATCCAGTGAAACCACATTCAATTTTACTGACGAGTGAAATGCCACAACTGCGTAAAAGTGCTTTGGAGAAAAAAAAAAAATAGTCCCTGAAAATTGTTTGGCTTTCAACAGTGTGGCACAAATGTTCCTATTTTGGTGAAGGCGGGTTGCACTTACATATGTGCCACTGGCGGGTTCTCTGGGTGGTAGCGACCCAGGACTGAGCACAGGTGAGTTGGCCGGACTGCAGAGCTCAGGGAAGGGGTTGGGGATGGCAGGGAGAGAGGAGGTCCTTAGCTGTTGCTGCTCCTCACGCAGCCTCCTGGACAATGAGAAGAGGACGCCAAGGCAGTGAGTACATTTGCAGGCGCAATGTCGAGCCACCTCCATCGTTTGACTTCAACTTTACTTGGAATTCTCTCTATGTCTCAGTCTATATTCATTGGGGGAATTCGTGAGAAGACATCTTGCCAGATAACAAACTGAACAGTCAACAATATAAAGTGGTGTCCAACCTTTTCTCCGTCACGCACCGGCAAACATTTACTTGGGCAATTCTCCGACAATAAACACAAATCCACTGTTTTTATTTCTTATTTAGTCAACAGTATTGAATGACTTTTGAGCCTTAGCGATGTCATTGGCCACCAAGTATAACGCTCTCGAGGCACTTACATTTGTTGACGAATCAGATTGAAGGATTCGGTGATTCAATGGAGAGCCGCTCGCCGCATTGCGAACAGAGTAAGCTTGGTGCGTGGCCAGGTGGTTGGGGACCACTTTGGCGATATGCAGTACAATAATGAAAAACATGCTTTCCATTTGTTTTGACTTGGCCTTCATCTAATTTTCCAGTGATTTATGACTCTTAAAACATTTGATAAGTATTAACTATAAACACACTAATGGAACAGATTGGTGCATTCTGCAGTCAAAATATGAATGATGACATTTGTTTCTTTGCTATCTTTCAAATTAAACTACCATGGTAAAACATAAAGCATGTCCCAAAAGAACTTGAAACTGGAGGACAATGGCTCAAGTGCCGCTGCAGACAAAATACATATTGCAACTGGTTGTTAGAGAGATGCTAGACTGCCCTTGAGCAAGGCACTGAAACGCTGAAAGGCAGCTCAGAGGTAAAGGACTTCCACTTAACAGACCTTTGATCACGTGCTTGTCTGAATTCTACAATTTCTTGGTGAGCCAGCACAGATTTAACAGGTCATATTTGACACGCATGACTACATCAATGTATTGGTACTTTAAAATAATTTTTTTCAGCCCTCGGGCAGCATGCTCCCTCGTTTTTCTTAAATGTCCAAAATAGGCACCCTGTAAAGAATCTCATAACGTCTCTTGTTTTGTTATCTGTAATAATAATAATAATATTCTTCTTTCGGGCTACATTCTGCAGTGAAGGCTGAAGGAAGTGCAGAGTGTGGTCTTACTAGTATCTGACGATGAAATATATGTTCAATTTCCAATTGCATATCCTGGGTGCTTAATTTGTGTCAAATGAATCCAGAAGACACACTATGGTGTTTATGTTTTTATTTTATTCCATTTGCAGTGAAACTCAGCACATTATCTTTGCCTCTGCCGGGTAACGCTAATATTACCAAATGGCGTGACGGTGAGGATGACTCACTTGAAAAAATGTTTTGTACTAAATTAAAATATGAACTGACATTTATGGTAATGACACGATACAGCTTTCTGAATAGTGCAAAATGGGTATAACTTTGGAATAACAAGGCCCGCTGACACGTGTGAAATATGTGCAGGAGGGGAGATTAGAAGGTCTTTTTTGTGTAGCGCCCAAGCTCATGTCTGTTTCTGTCTGATCTTGCCATAATGAACAGTCTCCAAGCCAGGAAAAATCACAGACCCCTCCAGCCTGCTGGCTAATTTTCTGCAATATTTATCACACATCAATATTAAATAAGACATCTCTTTAAAGCATTTTTTTTTAAATTGGGCGCACGCACTATATAAGCTTGTGGCACAGAAGAGGGATGATGGTTTGACAGCTGATCATAAACTTTTCAGGATTTAATCTTTTTTGGCGGTGAATAGTGCGCTCAGAAAGCCATTGTGGGAGACTCTCTCTTTTCGACTCGTTCTCCCTGCCTCTATCATTTCGCTGGAGAACCCAGCGAGTTCAAAAGGGAGCGGGCCTTTTGATGTCGTCCCATCTGAGCTAGCGAACAGGGTTATCCAGAGGTCAGCTCTGAATAATATGAACTTCAGGGCCTGAGTCGGTGCTTGTGTGTGTGTCTGTGTGTGTGTGTCTGTGTCTGTGAAAAGAGGCGAGAGTCCTGAAAGACAGAATACTCTATTACCTGATCATTTCTTCTCTACTTCTGTCAAATACTCCGGACAGGGATAATTATTACAGACCGCTCTGCAGTGAATTTATATGATAAAGCCTATAATGAACGCCTCAGGGAGAGTGTGCGCTACGACTATTGAAACCGAGAAATAGGCTTACACTTGATGATAAAATGAACGAGAATTGGACCTGATGGTGGTGTTTGAGACAAACAGGGCCTGACAAGGAGGAAGAGGGCATTGAAAGGCTACAGATGAAGGAATTAAAGGGAAACATTTATAAATAGGGAGGGGGGGGGTGTGATGGTCATAAATATGCCATCAAATCTGTCTATTAATTCATCAGATTCTAGCCACATTCAGGACAATCACTGGAATGTTAAAATAAAAGTTTAGTCCCTTAATTTGAATGCCCCTATAGTTTTACAATTTGGAATTCTAGAAAACTCCTCTGAAATTAATGTGCCTCTGTAGTCACATAAAACTTGGGACTTCAAACGATATTACATTACATGAGATCTCAGTACATTGTGCAAAAGCACACTTCAATAAACATCAAAGTTAGTTTCTTTCCCCTTTTGGATGAGTGGCTTTTTTGATGACTGACTGTTTGACCCAGGAACAGTCTTGCAAAGGTTTAAAAAAAAAAAAAGAAAAGAAAAAAGGAATCCGAGGCACAGAACTTGCGTTCAATCTCTGTGCTGTGTGCATCACAACATATAAACATGTAAAGCAAAAGTTAAACAAATGCAAATGTAGTCAAATGTCGATCCCTAGTTTGTGCTTTTACTTATTGATGGATGTTAATAATCAACAGCTCTGCCATTAGAGCGTCTCAATCATCTACTCCGCTGCATTAGTATCGTGGTCTTGAGATGCGGAAAGTTCATGTATGTGTACTAACGGATTCTTCACATGCCTGTGCGATCAACTAACACACGTCCGATGATGAAAGTTTGAATGAGTGGCATAGGATCCTTTTTGCCTTTGTCATTGATGAGGAACAAAAGTCAGCGACAATTCAGACGATGCTGAATATGTCTGTAGGAAAACCAAACCCACAGGCTACTGCCAGCACAACTACTACCCTGGTGAGGATTCTCCCCCCCCCCCCCACCCACCCACCCACAGACCTGCCGAGAACAGCAACAAGCTCACTGAATTGAAAGTTACTTTGAATTTTACGTGCTACCCCGTGTGTAGTTTTCTATTTCATTACGATTTGTAAATTTGAAATTCTTTGTTGTTCGAATGGTGTCGGGCTATCTTGACACTCCTACTACTAGTTGATACTGTAGGCACTACTGTGCATACAACAGCGTGCTACAGGCTAAGCGCTTATGTCCAAACAGGGTTATAACTTGTCCACTCTCCATATGTTTGTCCATCTGTATTTAGGCTGGCCACTGTCTGTTCAACTCACCGCACTGCCAGGATGTGCATGGGTTGTGAGCGTCGTAGGCTTGCTTGGGGAAGGTCGGTGGACGTGGAGGAGGGCGGTTCTGGCGAGGAACGGCTTAGCACGTGGTGACCCTGCCGCACGTGCGTGTGGTGTGTGCTGGGGCGATGGTGGTTGTGGTGTTGCTGGGAAGAAGCTGAGGTCTGTCCGTTTTGAAGTAGCAATGTAGAATCTGTCTGCTGGCCACTGCAGGTGGAGTATAAGCTCTCCAGGGAAGAATTCATGTCATTCACCAGGGCCTCTAAATCAACATCATCCTCTGGAAGACAAGACGGGAAAAGTTTGAAAGTAATTTATTGCAGAGAAAGCAGATTCGCAACCATTTGGGAAAGTAATGTCATAGGGATTCCCGCCTAGGGATTCCCCCCCCCTTCAATTTTGCGATTGAGGTTTAAAAAGTGTTAGTTTTAGGTCCACCTCATGTATTTGAAATGACAAACAAATGCATTATGGGTGAAATTTAAATAGTTTATATGACACAACTTCAAGTTTTGTTTTCTTTTGCCGTCTTGTATTTTTTGATCAGGAGATTTTTATACGATGTTTGTTTTCCTTGTTCATTAAGTTACTAGATATCCTCTATAATTATTTTGATACGCTTTATCCTCACGAGGGTCGAGGGCGTGCTGGAGCCCATCCCAGCTGTCTTCGGGCAGTCGGTGGGGCACACCCTGAATCGGTTGCCAGCCAATCGCAGGGCACCCATAGACAACAACTACAATCACACCTAGGTACAATAGAGAGCGTTCCATTAGCCTGCCATGCATGTTTTTCGAATGTGGGAGGAAACCGGAGTACCCAGAGAAAACCCACGTGGGCATGGGGAGAACATGCAAACTCGCCCGAATCGAACCCTGCACCTCCGCACTGTGAGGCCGACGTGCTTACCAGTCGATCAGCGTGCCGTCCAACTATCGTTCCATTTTTTGGGGGGAACAATATAATAAAACTTTGACATTTTTGCTGGTGCTATGTGTTTTGAGCTTGTTGGTGGTGCTATTTATTGGCAAAATGTGATCTTTCCATAAAAAGTGCGCCAGAAGTACATAAAATGGTCTGCAAATGGCATCGGCTATCCCTGACAATTCATCACTCTGATTGACTGTTCGCTCCTGAATCAGAAATGGGAAGTGCCAATAAAAAGAGGCATTATATTGTAAATCAAGCTTCTATGAATATTGTGATTTATTTAAATTAGTTCCTGTATTAAAAGTGTGTTGGGCATTTCATGAAGTCATGACTGTGGATGGTATGTTAATTTAAACAATGACTTATCAGCCATGTTAAAAATGCGTAACATCTGTCAAGCTCCATCGCTACCCTACTATGGGTCATGGTCTCAACCTGGTCAATGGCTAACCCACTGAAAGATTTCAAATTCGGCTACGAGTGCTTGTCTCTTGCTGCTCTTGTCATCACGGTTTAGGCATGTGTGTGTGTGTGTGTGTGTGTGTGTGTGTGTGTGTGTGTGTGTGTGTGTGTGTGTCTGAGTGTGTGTGCGAGATATCAAGATAGTGATAGAGATAGAAAGACAAAAGTGAAGGTGGTGACATTAGATGATTGGTCTTATAGCATGGTTACAATATATTTTTTTTCTCCTCCTTCACAGTTTGAAAATGGCATTCTACAACATTGCGGTTTGAATTCGATTCATTGTTCAGCTCTAACGCCAATCAATAAATTTGCAGCAGAACGTAAAACCAAAGTTTGAAAGAATCTACATGCTTTTCTTTCAAATAGTTGAGGGATGATAAAAAATGTCAAATCCCGGAAAATTGTTGGGACTTTTCCCACTTCTATTTCAGTTTCTCAATCATTTCATTGTGGTCGGGATGTGATCCGTGAACCTCACCATTTTAAAGCTCAATAATCCCATAAAAGAAAAGCACAAAACGCTCAACACATGCATGCACACACGCACTCATGCAGTTACTGCAGCACAGGATTTTCTTGACTCTGGACAAGAAGGTGCCCCGTGGGTAAATCTCCAGGATAACAGGTACAGGCACAAACCTGCCCGTAACACTTTTCAACTCTCAGCACTGGGGTTCACTGCAATGGCATCATATTGTCAGCATCTGCTCAAAATTCACTGCGTGTATCGAACCTTCTGCTTTTGCAGGTCTTAAAAAGCAGTAGTCAAATTCTTTTTTGGAAGGAGGAATCCATCTTCAAAGCCCTTGTGTAAACCTCCAGGCACATTTAAATTCATGAAGTGAATTTTTCAACTGACTCCAGAAGCATTATGTATCAGAGTTTGAAGTGAGCGCAATTGATGGGAAGTTCTCATTTAATTGCTTCATACTGTGCAAGTTTTTATCTCAAGGGGTAAACTGGGCACAAAACTTTGCTCTTTCTAAATTACAATCCGCAGTGGCGACTCTGATTAATAAATCTTTGTAAAAAAAATAAAAAATACACAAAACTGGCACATGAATTTAGTATCAAATCCCTGCAACCAGAGGCCACAAATCTAATGTCAACTACAATTATACCACTAGGGGGAGACAAGAACCACTTGTAAGTGGCAGAAGCTCTCAAACTGTGCCAGAAAATTAAACTGACATTAGGAGATTATGAAAATGTTAAATTCAACTATAAACCAGATTGACCCCCCTTTTGATTTGAATGTATAATACATTCATTTGAATGTAAATATATTGTTTATTTTTAAATACTGTCACATTGAGTCTTGTTAATAACGACCAAGAAAAGGGAATTTATAATAATATACTTCAAACAAAACATATCAAAACGTGCCTGGATGGAGTAGCATAGCTCAGCCCCGAAACAGCAAAGCGTACAACAAAGAACCAGTCAAAGGTCGGTTTTCTTGGAGGCGTTTTTCCCTGAAAACGTGTCAGGTAGCTGAATCACAGGTGCCTGTAAATCACAGGTGGTTAATCCGTTGGTATTAATAGCAACATGTAAGCTGGAGCAGCTACTTATAGATAGCCTGGGGAGCTAAAGAGATGTAAACCACAGGACGCAGGGTGCATGCAAGGCCATTTATAGGGCTAAGGACAGTGCGAGAGGAGCAAGCAAGAGTTCACATTCTTTACATGACCGATCGGGCGATGTAAAAATTCAGCTGAGACCGCGTCAAATAACAACCATCGCACTGTGCTGAACGTTCATTGGGCGTGTTGCGACATGTAACGTGGAAAAACCCCCCCAAAAAACAAAAAATTGAACACTTTAGGTCAAACTAGCATGACTCCTACAAAGACAATTGCACAACTGCTTCTGTACAGAACAACCCACACTTTTACCAATGGATCAAGGATTTGTGAGTCATTATCAGTCGCATGATCATAATCACCTTTGCATGTCGCAATAAGGCAAACAGAGGTGTGCGTCATGCGGGCTGTTGACACCGCAGCGCATGACGAGCACACGTGCGTGCGCACACACACACACTCACACGTGCCTAAACCTAGACAAGAGCAGCAAGAGACAAGTTCTACCAACCGCTCGTCTTTGGCAGGCAAAGGGGAGCACGTAAACGCCTTTATTCATACCAAGCAAACACACAGCTGCCATGACACGCCTGACCTTACATTATTACAGCCAATCATTAGATCCTCTTAAAATATCAGAGCAGCTCAGGCAGCAGGGAGCACACAAAGCAGAGCTGCTGACAGTAGGAATTTGCGACCACGATGCAGTTGCTGAAACATATTTTGGGAGCAAGTCATGTGGCGAGGCCTCTTATTAAACTAGATACTCTGACTTGAACCTGTATTCAAACTCAGGATCTTAAAATCGCTGTTCGAAGTCAGAGTCTAGAGGCGTCTGGTGTAATGGATTGCTCAACACGATGGAGCATAAAACTATTGCCGGGACAACTTTCTGTGCGACCTCTTGGACAAGAGGAGTTAAATCAAATGGGGTTGAAAATACTGTTTAGTGACTGTTTTTTATAGCGCACAAGGATGCAGTCGTTGTTCTGCTGGGTTAAAGCCTTCAAGAAAAGGCCACGTTTCCATTTAAAGATCCATGTAACTGTTCCTCAGTTGACTCGGATATGAATCTTGACTGAATTAAGACGCTGCCTCATCATTGCTGGCAGCGCAACCAACCTGCAGCGGAGTTAAACATTTTTTTCTTACTCTTTGTATTCATATTCTGTGAAAGTTTCTAACATGTACGTCAGCTGCCATCCAGACTGAATGGTCTGCCCTGCGTCACTGAACAGATTACTGTACATCCAAACTGAGGTGAGCCAATCAGGTTTCAGATGTCATCTAGATATTTAAGAATAACGATTCTGGACAAATGGCAGAGACATGGAAGCGACATTAGAGACAAAAATGGGAAATGACAAATCTATCAATGAAGAAGGCAATAAGCTACAGCGCCTCTGAATCTACCTTATATAGAAACATTTCGGACAGCTCTCTGTCAGCTCGCGTTCGTATTTTCTTCCATCCATAATTATGTTCTTTGCCAAGCCAAGTTTTACAGCTATCTTGTCCACACATCTGCAGAGTCTAGATTTTAATCAAAAGCATTCTTGTAACTAAATGCAAATAAAGAATGGGGTATATTAAAAGAGTAAGCAAAACAACTCACAATTATGATTCTTGTTCCTCAGCTGAACGCATTTCCTGGTCATTAAGAAGGAACATTGCCACAACTAACTGCAACTGCACGCTAAAATTTCTCATCTGCTTCCTTGCAATTTCTGTTGATCTAAAATTTCCTCCAACAACATCCATGACGGTGGCCCATGCCTTCTTGCTCAAAATTGTATCGCTTCTCTGTCGAGAGGCAGCACCGAATATAGAGTAAGCTCCTTATTAAAAGGACAAGTGTTATTATTGTTTTCATGGGCTATGTCCATTTAGTCCTATGATGTTTCCCTTCTTTTTAAGAACATATAATTGGTGAAATTGAGGGGGGTAAAAATCCTCCAACACCCTCCATTGTCTTCGCCAATTTATATGCAGTACTAACCAACTGTAAAACTAGTTGAGTCTGTCGGATTCTGCATAAAAGCTTGTTCTGAATATTACTGGTAATTAGGGAATGAGACAATGCCAAAACAAAACCATTGTACTGATGGCAGATGCATGTGGCTCAGCGTTTGTCATCGAGCCAGGAATCTAGTCTGTGCACTCTTTATTCAGCTGGTCGCAAATTGAAAAGGGGGTGACGCTCACGTCGTAAAAGGAACGTTGTCAAGAGGTCTACTAGAACATCGATTGAACACACGTGCGCACACACACACAAAACAGCATGTGAAATGTGAATTTGAGGGGCTTCCATTCAAATTCGACCAGTGGGACTACAGACAGAGCAGGTCTAAACTGTAAAGTGCGGCTGTAGGGTGCACAATACCACTGGTGACAGCGCGTGTACACACACACACACACACACACACATACACACACACATACACACACACACACACACACACACACACACACACACACACACACACACACACAGAGGGCCAAGCCTCCTGATGGGGTAGGGGAGACAATGTGGAAGGGTGAAAGGGAAACAGAAGAGGCAAGGGAATGAAAACAGAGACAAATGCATAGCATGGACGGAAAAGGAGCGATTATCGAGCTAGACTCTTAGTTAAGGGGTACTGTGAGGGGCATTTGGGGAGGAAACTCGCTTCACACAGGGTAAAGGTGATCACAGCACGCAGATTTCTCAGTAGCACCCGTTTCTTACTCTAGGTTGTATGGAATACCGCTATAAATAATGACAGAAAAAGGGAACAAATATCAGTATAGTCACGTTAGTAATTAATGTTGGTCTGTCAAGGTTAAAACATCAACACAACTTACAATTAAGAATTGTACACCGTCGTCGAATCACGCTCTACACTTGCAATGCTTCCCCCCAAAAATGGCAGTTAAAGTTGGTTGTGAAACAGAAAAAAAACATTTTGAGTGCAGTAAAAAAGTAAGAATTAGCCATAAGCTAGCGGTTGATGTTAGCATCTGATTGGAAAGAAGTCTGCACAGATCAAAAGGGGCTTGAAGGATGGCTGACTTATTTTTTTTTCCAACAGAGCACATACAAGTGGACAAAATTGGTGGCAGCCCACTGTCAATTCAAAAAAAAAAATAATGACAAAAGAAAGAAAGACAAAAAGACTAAATGACAATTTAAGTAAAATTAACCACCGAATTACATTACGTTTCAAAGAAACAAACACATGGGGCAGGCTTGGACAAAAATGACAGCTCCCTCCCCCATAGAAGATTGAAAATAATTTGACTTGATATGTTCAACCAAGGCCTGTCCTCTAACATCACAGGTGCCTCCAGATAATGTAATAAGTCAGTCGGCCCGTTTAAAGGGTGACAAGTAGTAATGGTGCTTTCTTGGTGACATGGTGGGCGTCACACTTAACATGCACTGGTGGAAGCGAAGGAGAGAGTTGTCTCAAGAGAAGAAAATTATCGACAAAGCATGTTAAAGGTAAAGGCTATGAGACTATCTCCAAGCAGCTTGATATTCCTCTGACCACAGTTGCACAGACCTTCTGGACTGGTGCCAACCTTCCTGGGCGTGGCCACAGGAGGACAATTGATGACAAATTTGAAGAGGGGGATAACAAAATAGCCGGAAGAGCATCCAAATAAATGAAGTATGAACTCCAAGGTCTAGGTACAACAGTGTCAGATCACACCATCCGTCTTTGAAACACAGTTCATAGGAGACAACCCAAGAGGACACCACTCGGTCTATTCTGTAATTTCACCTGAAAGCAGAATATCGCTAACGTTTATCGAATAGTTGCGTTTGCCCAGACTTCATCAAAAGAAAAAGGAGGACATACAATTTGGGCCCATGGTGTGATTTAATCGGCTGATATTCTCCTTGAACCCTGTAAAGCACTTTTTGAGTTCTTTCTGAAAGAAGTGCAACATAAGTAATGACCAACTATTCATTCAGGTTAATGAGGTCTGGGGAATATTTAAGTGGTCATGACCTAGAAAATTGCACTGAAATCAGAACATAATCTGCATACCCACATTTCCCAAACTCTGCAGTTATACTGTATTATTTTTTTGGAACGTATCACTGAACCCATTCAGAGGGGAAATGTGTGCTTGCACTTATATGCCCGTGCATACGTGCCTGTGCCGTGTCACACTTTCCCTACAAGGGTAAAACAGGAATAACTAGAGCTGGGAGATTCATTTCAAGCCATGAGCTCATGAGAGCCGAGCCGTCAGATTACACCACTGCATTTCCACCATTGATGGGATTTGTTGCCCAGCAGCTGCAAGGACACCGACACACTCTTAACATTCACTACATCTCATGGAGGGATGGGAAACAAAATATTTGAGGAACGTAACATGTTCGGGATGTAGCTGCTCTGTATATTTGCGAGCTCAGCTATGAGGTTTAAGGCACGGTGGGGCATGGTTGAGAGAAACACCACTGGCTTGATTACACAATGCAAGCCGGTGACATCGCGACTCACACATGCATGTCACTCCAAGGCCGCCTGTGTCGTTCAACAACTTGATCATGAGCCTGTTTATACATTACATACTGACAACCGCTGCTGTTTCTTAAACATTGGGTGTAAATCCCCCTCATAAGATGCTCAGCCACATCTGATTTCAAATTTATGAAATACAGAATAGCGAGTTCTATTCCTCCAAAGCTGCTCCATTCCCTCAAATGTAAGCGGGTTTATGACGATATTGGCTGGGAAGCAAACACAAGTGGCTGAAAGAGCAGATCAATGGAAAACAATCTTAACACTAGAGCTGCGAGCAGCCATAAAGTACGTCTCGGGCTGTCACATGTCCCTCCAACTCTTGGTAAAATGTTCTACCGGGGCTGTTTCGTTAAAAATTGTTGAGGGCGCAACTAAGCGATTTGGGGGTTTTATTTTTATTTTTTTAACTGCAAAATGAACTCATGAAAGAGTGATTACTTGGCCAAGAGTGTGTGTGACAAGTATTCAAATTTTTTCATGTCATTTTTCTTGGCGAACAAGTGGCAACAATGTTGAATGAAATAACATTTTTTGTTGATCTTTTTTAAACATACAACCGAAGCTGGTTCATTAAAAATTTCCAAGGGGTGCGACTGAGTCATTTTGTAAAAACCGCACAATTTCCCACAGTTTCAAGACAAGCGGATAAAATCTCTCAGAGGTTCTTTTTTTTGTGAACTTTGTTTGAACTTTTAAAAGGCTAAAAATGGATCTCATTTCAAAAGAAAGTGCCAAACTTCCTGTTAGCTTTAGCATATGGCTCCAAGAGACTTTTTAGTAGGTCTTGGGCTGTTAGATATACCTCCAAAATTTAATCGATCTTCATGACACACATTACAACCAGGGCTGCTCTGCTAAAAAAAAAAAAATTGTAGAGGCGTTGTCGAGCGCATTGCCATGGTAACAACTTTTCACACAAATCCACAAACTTCGTGTTGCAACTACATGAAATAATAATAACAATAATAATAATAATACTTGCGACAAGAACAATGGAGACCTTGCAGCGATCATTGCTCGGGGCCTAAAAAAAATCCCTCTTATAATGCTACAAAAGCAAGGTCATATTTCAAGAGTAGTTGATACAGTACATGCTCTAAGTCTTGTAGGCTACAATAAGTAACCCATTAAATGCCGAAGTAAATGGTCAACAGTCAAGGTGTTCAGTAATCAGGCCCTCAAAGCGTGTGACATAAATGGAAAAAAACCAATAAAAATAAAGTCATCCCCATTCATCGGTCTCTCCTGTTCTCTTCAGTTGCCTCCATGCGGCTGATGCTAAAAAAATGACAATGTAATTTCTGCTCCATTTATTTCCCATGCTGTGGCCAAGCGTTCTAATTCATTGGTTGAGTCCGTGCAGACTCCCCGCCCTTGCCTCCCATGCTGAGCTAATATTGTACTTAAATCTCATGCTCCGATTGTCCTGGACCAATCCTGTATAGTACAATTTGAAAGGCCGCGTAATTATAATGGCACCCTGTGTCCACACAGATCACCCTTTGAACTGCTCAAATGTTTACAGCGGAAGAGGGCCAAATATAAAACAACCCCAACTCCAACCCACTCCAAGCCAGCCCTGCACACTGTACTGAAGACAGGCGACACACATATGACCACAAGGAGTGCAGTGACCTCTAAACCCAGAAATAATTGTACCACTCTCTGTGACCTTTCTATTCATATGCTAAGAATACTAGCATACAGGTACCCCCCCCCCCCCAACGCACACACCCACACACTCTTTCAAAATATATAGTAATCAATTACTTTTAATAATTACATAATATAATAATGAAAACACAAAAGTAACATACCTTGATGGCTTGGTGAAGTGTGGTTGGTTGACTGTTGAAAGCCCGGGCCAATGAGATTCGCCTGTCTGTGATTGGCGGACCGATCTATATTGTCCTGCTGATGGAGACAAAAATCAGGGCAGAAAGGCAAAGTCAGATCAAAATGGATTTCATGAAGACAGTGAAACACTCAGCAGTGGCCTGCATCTTTCAGAAAACAACAGCCATAATTTAAATATGCTTTAAAAACAAAGTATATCAGAGTATTAGAGATGTAATGATGAAAAGATCATACTTGGTACTTTGCAAAGTACAAAGCCACAGATTAACAAGACTAAAAAGGTAGTATAGTTACAAAAAAAAAAACAGGCAGACTATTTGATAATGGAAATAGTTATTAAAATTACTTAATTGATAAATTTCATTTGACGTAAAATACCCGAAAAAAGTAACAAAGTAGAACTTCAATCTCTTATTTTTTTGGGTCATGTTACAGCTCTTTTCAATTTCTTTTTTTCTCGAAATGTTTCTTTTTTTTTCTTTGCAGCACACCCTTAATATCTCTGTACTATTGAGTCTATGATCACACGTGGCATTTTTGTTCCTGTCTGCCACTATCAAATGTGCAAGTGCAAGGTGCAGCTGAATAATGCACAATCGATCCACTTCATTGAAGAGAACTGTCCTCTGGCAAGTCCAAATAGTGCCAATATACATGAAAATCATCAAAATCGCTCACAAAATCTGTTGATGGGAACACAGGCTTTATGAAAAATATATAAATATAGGTTAAACTATAAATCAATACTGTATGTCAAGAAAAACAATCCGAAACATGTATGTAAACTTTGGATCATCTAACAATATTATGTTCGGTCAATACATTCCAGGCATTTCAAACACTGCTTCATCTCAGATACTGAATGTGAACAAGTATTATTTATTTCGTGACGCACGACTGAAATACAGTATGAAGGAAATAATTTATGGACTTAATTTTGATTTGTTTTTAAAATAACCACACCAGGGAGAGCCCCATTGATTGGGAATGCATTTACTGTTTAGACATGACCTAACAAGAGGAGGAACGGAATGTCCCTGGACTGAAGGCCGATGATGGCAGAGACCGTCTGTCTTCTACAGCACACCTCCTCCAAAACTACAGCTTCGTAAATGCAAGCATGTCAATTTCTGCTGGTCCCAATGAGAGAATAAATGGAACATTTCCACAAGACAATATAGCCTATGAGATAATTAAGACCCCCAGTCATATTTTTAATCACAATAAAGCAGACTCAAGTCGTACAAGTCTTACAAGGCAAAGGCTATTATTAGTCAGTCTGCCGGCTTCTGGTGAGGCGCCGCAGTATAAAGTACAGTGTATCCTTATTCAAAGAATCAGGCTGCTCTGACCTATGCTTTGTCCCTGTGGCATGCACGCAGAGTACAAGATCCCATTGCTCACAGAAGGACTTGAATGTTTTTGGACAGACTTCATGTTGTACTTTCTTGCGGTGGGCTTCACGTTACATTTCAAGTAATGTTGAATTGAGACAAATATTACTTAAGGAGCAATGAATAATTGGTCCAAATTCCTCATTTCCTCTGGTCTTGTGGCTTGAATGCAAAGTGTGGAGAGTCTCTGTTGCAAAAAATACAAAAATATCCTGTCCTCTCTTTGTGAGAGTCTGCTTCTTCCTTGACATTCACACCATATATTTTGTGGTTAAAAAAAAAAAATTAAAAAAAAAAAATATATATATATATATATATATATATATATATATATATATATATATAGTATAATATACTGTATTTGTAGCCGAAAAATCTGAAATTGGGTCACCGTTTTTCGTTGCAGCACATCATAAGGGTCACCGCGCCTGTATAATAAAAAAAAGTTTTTCGCAGCCCGCAGGGTGACGCTCACAGCCCAGACTTAGGCCCCAAGGTTAAGAATCACAGATATCAGTAAAATACTGACATCAAACCCCGAGTACTGCATACTTACATATTTAATAGTATATCTTTGACTCCATGGGTTTCCCACACTTGAAAAGTGAAGGATTTGAAATGTTGGTATGGATTCAGGATTTCACTCTGGTTGTGGATTTATTGACCAGAAACAAGATTGTGAAAAACCGGTAGGCTCTTTGATCTTTGCCTTTTTCCCCATTGGATTGGATTGGATAAACTTTATTGTCAAATGTACTGTATGTGTAACATACAGCACAGATGAAATTTCTTCCCTCTCAATATGAAACAAGAGGAGCCGCTGCGGGTGTCCGCGCCGCCATCAAAAGAAAAGTTAACAAAAATGCGTTTGAGTTCAATGATGCGGTATGCAATTTTACTGTCCTGCTACGATTAGCTGCTCGGCAAAGACACTGAACAAAATTCATACGGGGGGAAAAAAAACAAAACAGAAATTGGCATTCAACAATAGTTTAATTGCTGACTAAAAGGAGGGTGTCACTCTACATTTGTGTTCTCAACACTCGCTCACCCTTCATACCTTGTTTCAACATCAAAACGACCCCCTTAAGGCCTCCTTGAAGTGCTTCAGTATTAACACATACACGACACAAGATATTTCTGCCTGGCCTGGCCTCCAGGGTGTCTGGTTATTTAAAAAAAATGGAGGAGGAACACCTCCAGCTGGAGCTTTGGTGCAGCCGACATAACCTCGGGCTGAACACGCTCAAGACGGTAGAGATGATCATGGACTTCAGGAAACATCCTTCTCCAGAGTTGCCCCTCACACTATCCAACTGCCCTGTGTCAACCGTCGAGACCTTCAAGTTCCTGGGAATCACAGTCTCCCAGGACATGAAGTGGGAAGTCAACACCATCTCCATCCTGAAAAGGGCCCAGCAGAGGATGTACTTCCTGAGGCTGCTGAGGAAGCATGGCCTGCCACAGGAGGTGCTACGTCAGTTCTACACGGCAGTCATCGAATCAATCCTGTGTTCTTCCATCACGGTTTGGTTTGGGGCCGCCACAAAGAAGGACAAAATCCGACTTCAACGGACAATTAGGACGGCGGAAAAAATCATTGGCACCGCCCTACCCACTCTTGAGGACTTGCACACCGCAAGAATCAAGACAAGGGCACGGAAAATCCTCCTGGATCCCCCGCATCCTGCCCACCACCTTTTCCAGTTACTCCCCTCAGGCAGGCGCTACAGATCCATGCGCACCAAATCCAGCAGACACTTAAACAGCTTCTTCCCTCTAGCCATTAACTCCCTAAACAGTCACTCACGTAGTCACTCTAGTCACTCTTCTTGTACAACAAATATTGTATCTCTCTAAAATGGTTCAATGATTTTCTGCACCAACTGTACAAACTGTAATAGTATTGTATTCTACCACTGATCACTTTAGCTCTGCTTGAAACTATGGTTCACTTACATTATGAAATGTCCTTCCATACCGATCGATTGTCATGTTCTTGTTTATGATGATACTAATGCAGCGTGTATACCGGAGACAAATTCCTTGTGTGTTCTACATACTTGGCCAATAAAGATGATTCTGATTCTGATTCTGATAAATGCCAGTAAGGAAAAGAGCAAATGTCACCCTTTCAGGCTGGTTTAGCTCAAGCCATCCAGTGTTGGGATTGGACCGCAAGAGCCATCTTTGCGCTCACAACCATTAATGAGAAAAGAACTCCTGGCCATCTTCGCCGTGTTCGAGCAACATCACCGAACGACCCGACCGTAGCCAATCATTTGTCTCAACTTTAAGCTCCGTTGGTCAGACTGAAAGTATCGTAATGAGGCTAGCATCATTGTGATGTAAAATGATAATGAAAGTCAACGGTGCTTCACCCAAATTGCGAGTACAAATAGTCGAAATCACCATTATCGACACACACTGCCTGTCGGTCCAGCTACCAGACTGTGACTGATTCCTTACCCTGCCATCCAAGCAGCTCTACAACAATGTTTGCCCGGTGATGCTAAAGCACAAATTGTAAAAGTGAGTGCATTCAAGTCATGGTTCAACTCCACTGAGCAAAACTAACGACTCTTTCGGACCATATACTGGGCTTTCGTGTAGCTCTTGTCTTTAAACAAGTGTTTGCAATGTAAAGTAATACAAATCCAAGTGTATTGACAAGAAGTTATTGAACATGATTGTTCATCTTTCGTCCCAATTTATCATACTGTCGATCCATTTCTCAAGTCGAGGAAGCAGGGTGTGAAATGAAGCCTTTTTGGATGGTGACCCTGCACCTCGCACGTGTACATCTGATTGTGATAGACAGTAACAAATATACCATATGTGATCATAGACTCAATAGTAAAAGGAGATATTTAGGGTGTGCGGCAAAGAAAAAAGTAACATATGCTAGTTGTGGTGGCCCTGCCAGAACCAGCAATGGCCCGTCTTACTATACTTATTGAAATTCATAATTACACACAGGATGTTGGCCTCCCATTCCATGAAGTACAAAAGTGTTTGGCCAAAATGCATGCAGTATTTTGCAAGTATGCAAGTATGAAGCGTCAGTTGGCGATGAAGGCAGTCCCTTAAAAGAAATATCCATACTCGCCAGTTCCAAATAAATAAATAATGTGATTTCAAAGAATACTCAACAACATTTTGAATTTCTAAAACCAATCTAAAATGTTGTAAAGATGTTTTGCCATTTGTTTAAAAAGTGATCCAGCCGTGCAAACGCCCGTTTCATGGTTGAAACACCATCCAAAGTAAATGGCTCATGCTTTGTTTATTATCGGCTTCGTCTATGCATTTCCATAAAAGTTATTGAGTTTGGATTCTAAAGTTGAAACATTTTATGTAAATGTACTGTATACAGAATCTGATCATTTATTTACACGGGCCTGTTTCCATCTTCTCAGTTATCTCCGCTCTTGAGAGTTTTGTTTTTTGTTTTTTTGTTTTCCCCCAGCTCAACTCAGACGTTCCGAACTTGAATACAAGATATGCAAAACGGCTGCATCTCCCATTGTGCCCCACAGCGCTCTGTCAATTTTCACTGAGATATGGGGGGTGGCGATGCAACAAATATATTTCATCGTTTTCAACCTCATTCAGTCATTTTAAACCCAACCTTAGAACGTGTTTGACAAATCAAACTCATTAAAACCTCATACACACTTTCTCAATCATTTTGTATTGAAATTCCAAAAATATTTTTCTGTCGTATGACTTCAATGTACTAAGTTAATTTTCATTTTGGTCTGAATTTACTGTATAGTAAGGTGGGATTAATTTCATAAACTCTGTCTGGGTTTTACAATCTCATCTGCACAATTACGTCCTATAGTCTGGTTAAGTTATTATTTTGTTTTGTGGACTTTGGACAATATTGAATGGGGGGGAAACCCTTAACTAAACCAAGAGAACATCTCACAATGACGGAAAAATCAATCTTGCAATTTACCGGATAATTGGGATGATGCAGGAAGTAATCAGGACATCCAGCCACAGCCATGTTTTTGAGGTGTTCACTTCTTTTGTATAATCTATTCAGTTGGATCAGTCCAGCAGCAAGACGGACCTGCAGAAAAAAAATGTTCACATTAATTTGAGTATTAAAGAAAGAGAGAAAGAAAGAAAAATAAAGAAAGAAAACAAAGAAGGAAGAAAGAGTGAAGCAGATAAAGTATAGTAAGAGAATACACAAAACTCAAGTTTGAATTGCATTCAACGTAATGTAAAGGTGTCAAACGCAAGGCCCAGGGGCCAGATCTGATCCACCACATCATTGTATGTGGCCTGTGACAGCAAATCAAACATGTCAACTTCCGTGACGCTTGCTAAAATCTATACCAAAATTTCAAATTCTCAAGAGGTAATAAATCAGATATTTTAAGCATTTTCTTGTCACCAAACCTCTCATTACAATACCCTAAACAATAGTTGAATAAATTTTCTTGACTTATTGATAGAGTGTCGGTAACAGCAGCCTTCCAAGGGAAACAGTAGCTAAAATGTGGCCCGCAACAAAAATTGGTTTGACACCCCAGATACAATGAGTCCTTACAAGACTTTAAAAGTTGCTTGCACCCTTTTAATCTTCCCTGGAGAACTTGGTTTTAAAAATAAAGTATCATTCAATCAACATATTTTAATTTCTTAAAGTGGATATCCTACTTACCTTTTGGTACTGCTACCACTGGGTAAACATCCCTGAATGCTAACCCAAAAATATACAGCAGGAACCTCTCCAGGTCTTAAGTTAGACCCCGGAGGTAAATTTGGAGTCAAGCTGCTTCAGGCTCAATACCGTGGAGTCTCGCTGATATGCTGCAGTTCATGACCCCTCTTGCTATTGCCAAAAATAAGGCCTGTCATTAATTAAAGCTAATTTTATCTTGTGTTTGCATTAGTGCTAGCGCGAATATGTGTGTGTTTCTTTTTATGAGGCTCCGCACATCTGGCCATGTATGGTATACGTGTGTGTGTGTCGATGAGGATGTTTACATGTGGCAGTGGATGCATGTGTAAAACAACCATTTTGAGCACTTTTATGCTATTTGAGAAGCTTTTTTATGGGGTTGCACTTGACAACGTGAAGTTATTTACGCCCAGGTTGAATCATTGAAAATGCAAAATGGCAATCTTCCAATCAACTGGAACACAAAAACACCTGTGGATGATCATGGATAAGGGAAATCTAGCCTATGTCTAAACTCTCAGTAACCCCTTTTTTTAACAAATTGAAAAAAAAACCATCCTTGTCATTAGCCTACAAATAGACAAAATGTTGACACGTTGACCTGGCCTTCCCTTAGTAGTTTCAAAGCTAAGCAAGTTTCCTGATCCCCCCCCCTTCCAAGAAATCTAGAGAACATCGGGTTTTTTTAAAACATCCAAAATTGCTCGCAAATAATGATCAAACCATGAATGAAATCTAAACAAAGACCTTGGCAATGGTGTAGCCCCGACTGCTGAATGGGCTTCCTTGTAATGAGTGCGCATCAGTAGGCGTGTATGTGTGCGTTGCTGTGTAAATGCTTGTGTGGTCCGGCCAGCTGGCATGCAAGGACAGCTCGTCATTTACACATTATTTACAGACACACAGTTTACAACAAAAACAAAACAAATTAACATCAACCTAAACTCTCCAGGCGGTTCCTCATTAGGCGCCATGGCTTTCTTGACGAGCAGGACTTGGACTGGATGTTTATTAGGAGTCAGAAGTTGCTTGGGATTGACGAAAATAAGCCTCGATAGCAAACATTAGAGAACGAATAACAAATACAGATTTTCCATTGCACAGCATTGGCTCAGCTCGCTCAGCTCAAGTTGTCTGTTTTCCACTTTCAAATACTAATAGAGAAAATGCAAATATCACAATGCATCCAATGCATCAGTCAGAAAGTTAAAGTATCTAGTGTGGATATAAATACCTTGGGTGGGTGGGGGGCGGGGGGGCTAAAGTGTTGATCTCCTATCACAGCACCTTTTTATGTCAAGCCATAGTGTGTTCAGCAGATGACAGAAGAAAATGGCCTCAGCGCTCAAATACTTTTGGAAGGGAGTGCGATATGAAAAAGATTTGGAACACATGACTATGCCTATCAATGACTCAGGTATTGAACACAAGCACACCTTTGCTGAACTTCTGCCAAAATCAAAGACATTCCAGTGCAGGGATTACAGCCTCTGTCTACCCTTTGATCTGATTGTTTCCAATTGAAAACTGGACTTAAAACTGACCTCTGACCTTGACAGTGCAATGATCCCAATGCTGCTGTATCATACCGCAAAAAGAGACTGTGGTGTGGTGGTTCTAACCATCGGTAAGGTGATTGCATCTGGTTTAACTGAACTGATTGAAATTGAGAACAGCATCTTGAGTGCACCTCTTCCAAACGTCATTCCGCCTACATTGCTTCTACCTTCAAGGTGAATGTGCTGATACCTGCTTATAGCTCCAAATGTCTCCAGCTATAACATGGCAAGGTGATAAGCTCTGAAGAGAGAAGCCAGAGGCTAAGTCTAGGATCATCACACATCTCCGCTATTTTAAGTAAAGCCCAATTAAAACTCTCTGAACTCATTTCTTACAGGAGAGGAAGTAAATCAAAGTCTCACTTAAATAAGAATGAAACATGGGCGCAAGGATGGAATTGTCACCCGCCTTGATGACACACTCTAAAATTGCTTTTGTTTCTGTCATTCACTTATTTGTACTTATTCATATTAATTTCATCACTGCGAGCCGATTTTCACACGTCACTGTCTCATTAAAATATCACAATCATTAATGTAATGAATTGTTCATATTAGACATTTTATGCAAGTTGAGTCATTTACAGTTTTAATAAATTATATGCTGCATAAACTTAGTGCATATACAAGAATGCTGTTTTGTCTTTTGCAAACTTATCTATGGAAATGTCCCACAATGGACTGTTTGAAAACTCAGTTCAAATCATTTTGGTTAAACTGGTAATTAATTTTGCATGCAATTCAATAGTAGCTTAACAAAAATCACGAACGAGGCTCTGACCATCCTAATGTCTGATGTAAATTGTACTTCTCATCAATGAGCACAGGGTAAGCGGGGGGGAGCAGGGTTGCCCGTCCCGTCAAATCGTCTTTTTTTTTTTTAAATGGAGTAACTCATCCTGCCTTCCTCCATTTATATTTTAGGCCCTGGATTTATTTGGTTCAGAAAGAGAAACTAACAAGTTATTTGGGCAAATATTTAAGCACCGACAAGTGAAGTTTTCATCACTTAAGTCATTCAAATGGCAGAAGAACAAATATTAGGGAAACAATACCTGATTCACGAGGTAAAAACAAAGAAAAGAACGGTGAATTACCACTCAAATGATATCTCTTTTGCGATAACAATAGCCCTTTTTGTTGCTTTGGGATAACGCCTGTGCATGCACTGGAGGTTTTATTATTATAAACTGAAAAAACAGCTCCAACTCAGCTGTGCAGCTGTGTCAACTTCTCTCTTTGTGTATATAATTGCAAAATGTGTTCATCTTACTCAACTTGCCTCCAGTTGATTGGACTGGACACAGCTGAACACTGGGCTGTTCAACTCTGCTCAGTCATCTTTGGAATGCACGGAACACATTTTTTCCATATCGGGTACTGGGTGTAAAAGTATGTGCGATACAGCAACCCCCCACTTGCCCTCCCTCTAGCTGCCGCAGATATAACATACAGACACACATATAGGGACAACAAGGCATTATTCACCTTCAAGAACTGATCATGGAAGAATATTAAGAGTCCTTTTGGGAAGGTTGTCTCGTTTTGTGTTCTGTTCCAGTGAATGCAAACAAAAGATGTTTATCCTGCAAACCAGACATTTGCGGTTCAGAAACAACAGTGACTACCCGACAAAGGAAAACAATACGAAGGCACTGTCACCTTGAGCTTACTTGCTAGGTGATGATTAATTTAAATGGAATGAAAAAGTGTCATCTTTTGAACTGGCAAATCATATTAACTTTCTGCCACTATCGGTGGAAATTTGGGAAATCGTCACTCCATTGGCTTAAGATCATTGAGGGACTAGAGTCCACTGTGCTTGAAATGGGCAGTTTCTTAATCATTTAATGCCCACGGTCACTCAGTCTCAGTGTAACAATTCCATTGTGAGCCAGACAGTATTATGAGTTGTATTTGAGCTTGTCTTGTCAAGTTAGTTTTTGTTTTTACTCAACATCGCATAAGCACAGACAAGACTGGGGATGGATGTCTGTCGACGAATACACAGTCATCACCTATATTTACTCACACATGCAAATGCCTAAGTGGATGAAACTATACTATGAGCTATTGGTAACGTTGCTCTACCAAGAGGTAAATTTAAATTTTACAGTTTTATCATTCATCCATCTTCTAATCCATTGATCCTTACAAGGGTCGCGTGCGTGCTGGAGCCTATCCCAGCTGTCTTCGGGCATTAGGCAGGGTACACCCTGAACTGGTTGCCAGCCAATCACCGGGCATACACAAACAACAATTCACACTCACAATCACACCTAGGGAAAATTGATAGCGTTCAATCAACCTACCGAGCATGTTTTTGGGAATGTGGGAGGAAATTGGAGTACCCAGAGAAAATCCACACAGGGACGGGGGGAGAACATGCAACCTCCACACAGGAAGGCTCGGGGCCGGATTAAAACCCACGACTACTGCGCTACGTGGCAGATGCGCTATCCAGGCTTCCACCGTGCCGTGCCGTCCGGTAGTATCATCTATTCAATCAAAATTAGATTTCCAGCTGCTATTAGTACACAAAACAAAAATATGGTCCAAATAAAACCAGCATCTATGTTCCATGCAAAAATTTGATTTCCAAGGTCCAGTCCTGAAGAGTTAATTCATGAAAACATTTTGATAAGTGTAGATCTCTTTTGGAAAATTGATGGGATGGAAAAGGCCTCCACAGACTCACATCAACCCGAGTCCAGACAACTAATTCCCACTATTAACCCACACATCACCAATTTGCCACACCACTAACTCCCTTTTCTCCAAAATCCTACCCCATTCCCCATGGTTGACCTCCCCCCCAGCCCAAATCTTGCAGCTCTTTAGGCCAGAACACAAACACACCCTTAATTCAAAAAATGGCACAGATCCAAGTCAAAGTGTGCAGTCTTTTCTACAGCCCACTGAAATTAATGTACTGACCGTACCACAACCCCAAGAGGGTAGGTCAATTATTGCAGTGTTTATGTTTAAACTAGATCGACACTTCCAATGAAAATATTGGAGGGTGACTCTGGGAGTTATCCAAACTTTCTATAGCAACATGACCTGTAGGACCATGACAAATGGGTGATGAGACTACTGTACATGTGAACAGCTTAATTGCCTGTAATGTATCGTGCTCCTCTGATTACCATCGGTCGAAAGGGCCATCTTGAACACTGTACACGGTTTACAATAACTTGTAGATTGCATCACTTAAAAACTGTGCTCACTACAGCTGAACATGCATGGCTCAAAATGCATCTTCCTGTAATGAGATGCGAAACTGAAATGAGACTTTTCATTCCAGTAATCAACATGTCAGCAGAGTGTGCGTTACAGACGAGTTTGCTGGTGCGAGTGTGGATGCATGTGTGTGGGCTGCCTGTTATTCCTTCTGCAATGCAACAGAGCAAGTTGAACAGAGCATCTCTGTATTCTGGTTTAATCAGCAGATTAGATGGCAGTCACTCCTCACTGGATGTGCTTGTTACACATGTTGATTAGTCATTAATTGGCAGCTTTCATTATTTGAGCGCAGCAGCGTAAAGTGGGGCTATAAGAGAGGGCCTGATGTCATGCCGGGAGGCTGAATAGCATCAGTCAATGAGAGAAAGGTCTTTTGGAATCCTAATTGGATGAGGATTTATGGAGAACCAGTCTTATGCAATGAGCAAAATGAGTACTTTGGCCTACGGTGCAATACTGTAGTATTATAAGTTGAAGATATTGATGACCTCAAAAGTTTAGCTGGCTTACATTTATGCACAAAAGGTTAAAATACAGTTCAATCACCATTTTAACATTTGAAATATAAAATATATATATATATATATATATATATATATATATATATATATATATATATATATATATATATATATATATATATATATATATAGAGCTGTCAGTTTAGCGCGTTTTTATTGGCATTAATTTAAATGAATTTTATCGGGATCAAAAATTTTCTCGCGAGATTAACGCGGCAGACGTCACAGCGGATGTTACGTTGCTCTATAAATAAACCAGAAACAAAACATCAATCGCTCTGCACAGGTCCACGCACGTTTGTTTTGCCAGCCACGGCAGCGCGAGACACCGAAAACGGATACTTAAATAGTTTATGAATGGAAAGTTTACTTTTAAAAAGTTGCCAGATTGTTCCAATGACAATACCAAAGCTACCTGTATGTTTTGCAGTCGTAAACTGAGCTATCATCATAGCACGTCGAGTCTGAAATACCACTTAATGGCCAAGCACACAGCTGACGTGCGTAACTCCGCCCCCTCGTCTCAGACCGACAGCTATGGATCATTTCAAAGCAAACAGCGTGGGCTAAAATGTTGCTAGAACAGGGTGTCTTTATTTAGCTCATTTTGCATAGTTGTCATGTTTGTCCGTCTGCAATCTGACGTTTAAACGAAGTAAATTGCGTTTCAACTTGGGTTAATCATGCCGGCGCTCCACTTCCGGGATTGAGTATTGGGACTTGTAGTTCTTTTGTTCGATTCAACTTTATGTTTGTGTTGTATGGTTTCTTACGTTTAAAACAATGAATAATGATGACGATAATGATACATAGTGAAATCAGGGTTGATTAAATTATTTATTAAACGTATTGTTAAATAAAGGTATTAATTAATGTCAATTATATACATATTTACATTGTGATGCAGAAAGACAGATATATTCTTTTTTTACTGCATTTATGTGTAGTTTAGGTTATTACCTGCTTCTGATACTTCTGTTACAACTACTACTACTACTACTTCTGCTGCAAAGTGCTCCAATAAATGATCAAAAAAGTACAGAACGAGAGATCCTTCCATGCTGACCGACAATCCCTATTCAGGGGGCCGTGAAAAATTATAGGCTGAATACTAGTTTACCTTAGATGTGCACTTTATATTGCGCTGTTTTGATTCCATAAAAATAGCTGTTCAAGCAGCTGTTGTGTGACAAAATATTGTTTTCACTGTTGTTGATGGACAGTAATATTGTGTGAGAGATGATGTGTGAATAACTGCTCCAAGTGAAAAATGTTCATGTAAAATTGAAAATCGAAATTATTTCAGTAAATATTTGCATTTTTCACATAGAAAACTGTCATGATTCCATGTTGATGAGAGCATTAAAATGGGGGAAAATAGGACAAAAAATATAAAAGGAAATTCAGAAACGATAAAAAATGCGTGAGTAATCATGATTATTTTTTAGTTAATTTGAGTTAATTATGACAGTTGAGTTTTTAATTAGATTAAATATTTTAATCGTTTGACAGCTCTAATAAAAAAAAAAAATCCTCATCTCACCCCTCGGGTGGTGTCCGTCCCCCATTCAGCTCGGGTCCTCTACCAGAGGCCAGGAAGCTTGAGGGTTCTGCGCAGTATCCTTGCTGTTCCCAGCACTGCACATTTCTGGACTGAGATGTCCGATGTTGTTCCCGGGATCTGTTGCAACCACTCATCTAGTTTGGAGGTCACTGCCCCGAGTGCTCCGACCACCACAGGCACAACTGTCACCTTTACCTTCCAGGCTCTCTCCAGCTCCTCTCTGAGCCCTTGGTATTTCTCGAAGTTTCTCGTGTTCCTTCTTTCTGATGTTTCCATCACTTGGGACCGCTACATCCACTACAACGGCTTTCTTCTGCCCTTTATCAATGATCACGATATCCGGTTGGTTCGCCATTACCATCTTGTCAGTCTGGATCTGGAAGTCCCACAGGATCTTCGCTCGGTCATTCTCCACCACCTTGGGAGGTGTTTCCCATTTTGACCTAGGGTTTCCAGTCCATACTCGGCACAGATGTTTCGTAGACTATGCCAGCCACCTGGTTATGGCGTTCCATGTAGGCTTTCCCTGCCAGCATTTTACACCCTGCAGTTATGTGTTGGATCGTCTCGGGTGCCTCTTTGCACAACCTACACCTTGGGTCTTGTCTGGTGTGGTATATCTGGGCCTCAATGGCTCTGGTGCTCAGGGCCTGCTCCTGAGCAGCCAGGATGAGTGCCTCTGTGCTGTCCTTCAGGCCAGCCCTCTCTAGCCACTGATAGGACTTCTTGAGATCAGCCACTTCACTTATGGTCCGGTGGTACATCCCGTGTAGGGGCTTGTCCTCCCATGATGGTCCCTCTTCCAGCACCTCATCCTCTGTTCCCCATTGTCTGAGACATTCCTGAGTACATCATCCGTTGGAGCCTTCTCCTTGATGTATTCATGGAGCTTGGATGTTTCATCCTGGACAGTGGCTCTCACACTCACTAGTCCCGGCCTCCTTCCTTTAAACTGCGTACAGTCTCAGGGTGCTGGATTTGGGATGGAACCCTCCATGCATGGTTAGGAGCTTTGGTCTTAACATCCGTGGTCTGAATCTCTTCCTTTGGCCACCTGATTATATATATATATATATATATATATATATATATATATATATATATATATATATATATATATATATATATATATATATATATATACACACACACACACACACACACACGGATTCATTTTATGCTCTTATGAATGCTAACAAAAACAAAAATAAAACCAAGGACAGGCATACATCTGGCTCCGATGTACAATATTGTTCTCTCTCATCACCAGGTATGTATGACAAGTACCATATTTTCCACACTAAAAGGCACACTGGATTATGAGGTGCACCTTCAATGAATGGCCTATTTTGTTTTTTTCTCTCCATATATTGGGCGACTTTTGGATTATAAACGCATAATCTACAATGCATCCACTAGATGATAAATTCTGTCGGGGGACTATCAAATTTATTTTGTGGTTCCCTCGATTTTCTGTTTTGATGCATTATTTTCAATGTTCTTAGTTTTTTGAAGTAATCATTAATTTACGTTTTTCGGAGGCTGCCATGAACGCCTCTCGAGTCGAACGGAAGAAGAGAAGGCACAGAGAAGGACAAAGACGTACCTGTATTTGTTGAGACTGTGAAAACCATTAACAAAGTGTGCGTTTAAAAAAAAAAAAAAAAACACGGCTCTCCTTTTTTTCTGAGCTGCAACAAAAACGTTAATAAAGCAGTGACACAGTTCACTGAACCAACAGCAAGTTATAACATTGACTCGTTCACGTTGAACTCTCTTGACGCTATTCTATTTCCGTGTTCTATTGCATGTCTCCAGCAAGGAGCCATTTTGGGGATATTACCGTAATGACCATACAGAAGGCACACCGGATTTTAAGGCGCGCTGTGAGCTTTTAAGAAAATGAAGACTTTTAGGCTTTTAGGCTCCTCCGTGAGCCGTCACCTTATCGTGGTGGAGGGGTTTGTGTGTCCCAATGATCCTAGGAGCTAAGTTGTCTGGGGCTTTATGCCCCTGGCAGGGTCACATATGGCAAACAGGTCCTAGGTGAGGGACCAGACAAAGCACGGCTCAAAAGACCCTTTATGATGAACAAAACAAATGGACTTAAATTTCCCTTGCCCGGACGCGGGTCACCGGGGCCTCCCTCTGGAGCCAGGCCTGGAGGTGGGGCTCGTTGGCGAGCGCCTGGTGGCCGGGCCTACACCCATGGGGCCCGGCCGGCTTAGCCCGAAGAGACAACGTGGGTCCCCCTTCTCATGGGCTCACCATCCATGGGAGGGGCCAAAGGGGTCGGGTGCATTGTGAGCTGGGCGGCAGCCAAAGGCGGGGACCCTGGCGGTCCGATCCTCGGCTCCAGAAGCTAGCTCTAGGGACATGGAACGTCACCTCTCTGGCAGGGAAGGAGTCCGAGCTGGTGTGTGAGGTGGAGAAGTTCCGACTGGATATCGTCGGACTTACCTCCACACACAGCCTGGGTTCTGGTACCAGTTCTCTCGAGAGGGGTTGGACTCTCTTCCACTCTGGAGTTGCCCACGATGAGAGGCGTAGAGCAGGTGTGGGCATACTCATTGCCCCCCGGCTCAGTGCCTGTACATTGGGGTTCACACCAGTAGACGAGAGGGTAGCCTCCCTCCGCCTTCGGGTGGGGGGACGGGTTCTGACTGTTGTTTGTGCGTACGCACCCAACAGCAGTTCAGCGTACCCACACTTTTTGGAGTCCTTGGAGGGTGTGCTGGAGAGTACTCCTGCTGGGGACTCCCTCGTTCTGCTGGGGGACTTCAATGCTCATGTGGGCAACGACAGTGAAACCTGGAGGGGCGTGATTGGGAGGAACGGCCCCCCCGATCAGAACTCGAGTGGTGTTTCGTTATTGGACTTCTGTGCTCGTCCACGGATTGTCCATAACGAACACCTTGTTCAAGCATAAGGGTGTCCATATGTGCACTTGGCACCAGGACACCCTTGGCGCAGTTCGATGATTGACTTTGTGGTTGTATCATCGGATTTGCGGCCGCATGTTTTGGACACTCGGGTGAAGAGAGGCGGAGCTGTCAACTGATCACCACCTGGTGGTGAGTAGGCTCGATGGTGGGGAAGATGCCGGTCCGCCATGGCAGACCCAAACGTATTGTGAGGGTTTGTTGGGAGCGTCTGGCGGAATCCCCTGTCAGAAGGAGTTTCAACTCCCACCTCCGACAGAGCTTTTCCCATGTCCCGAGGGAGGCGGGGGACATTGAGTCCGAGTGGACCGTGTTCCGCGCCTCTATTGTTGAGGCGGCCAATTTGAGTTGTGGCCGTAAGGTAGTTGGTGCCTGTCGTGGCGGCAACCCCCGTACTCGCTGGTGGACACCAGCAGTAAGGATGCCGTCAAGCTGAAGAAGGAGTCCTATCGGGCCTTTATGGCCTGTGGGACCCCAGAGGCAGCTGACGGGTATCGACTGGCCAAGCGGAATGCAGCTTTGGTGGTCGCCGAGGCAAAAACTCGGGCGTGGGAAGAGTTCGGTGAGGCCATGGAAGCCGACTTCCGAGCGGCTTCGAGGAAATTCTGGTCCACCATCCGACGTCTCAGGAGGGGGAAGCAGTGCACCACTAACACTGTGTACAGTGGAGGTGGGGCGCTGTTGACCTCGACTCGGGACGTTGTGAGCCGGTGGCGGAGTACTTCGAAGACCTCCTCAACTCCACCAGCACGCCTTCCTTGGAGGAAGCAGAGTCTGGGGACTCTGATGTGGGCTCTCCTATCTCTGTGGTTGAAGTCACCGATGTGGTTAAAAAGCTCCTCGGTGGCAAGGCCCCAGGGGTGGATGAGATCTGCCCGGAGTTCCTCAAGGCTCTGGATGTTGTGGGGCTGTCCTGGCTGACACGCCTTTGCAACATCGCGTGGTCATCGGGGACAGTGCCTCTGGATTGGCAGACCGGGGTGGTGGTCCCTCTTTTTAAAAAGGGGGACCGGAGGGTGTGTTCCAACTACAGAGGGATCACACTCCTCAGCCTCCCTGGTAAGGTCTATTCAGGGGTGCTGGAGAGGAGGGTCCGTCAGGAAGTCGAGCCTCAGATTGAGGAGGAGCAGTGTGGTTTTCGTCCCGGCCGTGGAACAGTGGACCAGCTCTACACCCTTAGCAGGGTCCTCGAGGGTATGTGGGAATTCGCCCAACCAGTCTACATGTGTTTTGTGGACTTGGAGAAGGCGTTTGACCGTGTCCCTCGGGGAGTTCTGTGGGGGGTGCTTCGTGGGTATGGGGTACCGAGCCCCCTGATACGGGCTGTTCGGTCACTATACCACCGATGCCAGAGTTTGGTTCGCATTGCCGGCAGTAAGTCGGAATCGTTTCCGGTGAGGGTGGGACTACGCCAAGGCTGCCCTTTGTCGCCGATTCTGTTCATAACTTTTATGGACAGAATTTCTAGGCGCAGCAGAAGCGTTGAGGGGGTCCGTTTTGGTGGCCTCAGTATTGCATCTCTGCTTTTTGCAGATGATGTGGTACTGTTGGCTCCTTCAAGCAGGGCTCTCCAGCTCTCACTGGAACGTTTCGCAGCCGAGTGTGAAGCGGTTGGGATGAGGATCAGCACCTCCAAATCTGAAACCATGGTCCTCAGTCGGAAAAGGGTGGAGTGCCCTCTCCGGGTCGGGGAGGAGATCTTGCCCCAAGTGGAGGAGTTTAAGTATCTTGGGGACTTGTTCACGAGTGAGGGCAAAAGGGAGCGAGAGATCGACAGGCGGATCGGTGCAGCGTCTGCTGTGATGCGGACGTTGTATCGGTCTGTCGTGGTAAAGAAGGAGCTGAGCCAAAGGGCGAAGCTCTCAATTTACCGGTCAATCTACGTCCCGACCCTCATCTATGGTCACGAGCTATGGGTCGTGACCGAAAGAACGAGATCCCGGATACAAGCGGCCGAAATGAGTTTTCTCCGCAGGGTGTCCGGGCTCTCCCTTAGAGATAAGGTGAGAAGCTCGGTCATCCGGGAGGGGCTCAGAGTAGAGCCGCTTCTCCTCCACATCGAGAGGAGCCAGATGAGGTGGCTTGGGCATTTGATCCGGATGCCTCCTGAGCGCCTCCCTAGTGAGGTGTTCCGGGCATGTCCCACCGGGCAGAGACCCCGAGGACGACCCAGGACACGCTGGAGAGACTATGTCACGCAGCTGGCCTGGGAACGCCTCGGGATCCCCCGGGGAGAGCTGGAAGAAGTGGCCAGGCAGAGGGAAGTCTGGGTTTCCCTGCTAAAGCTGCTGCCCCCGCGACCCGGTCCCGGATAAGCGGTAGAAGATGGATGGATGGAAGACTTTTAGGTGCGCCTTTTAGGTGCTCCTTTTAGTGCGGAAAATACGGTACAGTATTGTGCAAAAGGCTTGGACCACCCAGTTCGTTGGTGTGGTAGCAAAGCTATGGTGACCTTATAGAGTAGCTGTAAAAAGTTTACACACCCTTTTTTTAAATGCCTTGTTTAAATGCCATGTTCCCCACCATTAATCTGACTTGTAGCCGATACAACTCAAACATGTTTTTAGAGAGGGGGAAGAAAAAAAAGAGATAATGTGATTGCTTAAGAGTGCCCAACCTTTACAAGAGAGAAAGTGGCTGTGTTTTTAAACTGAAAACAATCACATTGAAACTCATGTTAACACACACCTGCCACAATTTAAAGCGCCTCAGATTAACTGGAAAGATTGTCACCACCATGCTTCACTTCATGTGTCGTGTTCTTTTGGTGAGCAGAGTTGTGTTTGAGCCAAACATATGTACCTTTTTGAGTAATGGCCAAAAAGATCAGCATTTGTTTGATTGAACTACAACACATTTTTCCAAATGCATTTGGGAGATTTCAATTGTGTTTTTTGCCAAAATGTAGCTTGTTTCAGATGCTTTTCTTAAAAGACAAGGCTTCCATCTTGACACCCTACCCAGTAGCCCAGTCATAACAAAAGGATGTGAAACTGTTGTCACAAATACTAAACAGCCAGTTCTTGCCAGAAAATCTTGAAACTTCTTCGATGTTGCTGTTGGCCTCTTGGTGGCGTTGACAAGTTTTCTTCTTTCCTTTTCGCCAATTTTGTTCGGACGTCTGGCTGTTACTGGCTGTGCCAGATACAGTGGTACCTCTACTTACGAATGTCTCTTCATATGAAATTTTCAAGAAACAAAACACCTCAAGGGGAAAATATTGCCTCTTGTTATGAAAGAAATTTCAAGATATGAAAGGTAAATTACAGTATGGGTTGCTACTCGCAGCTCTGAGTTTCCTGAACGCAACATACTTATAGTTGCTCTGACATTGGCTACTACCGAACATCATCCTGGCATACCATTGGCTCATAGACCGTATGGGTCTATGCAGCATCCTCGTCATTCGCCCCTCGGGCCATGAGGCATTCCGATAGTTTTACGTGAATGTGAATCACCCAGAAAAAATTGTTCACCAGTCCGCGATCGCTCACTCTGCTGATGTTGGTCTTGGACATTTTCGAAGGATTGTTAAAAGCCGACAAAGGCAAACATCCTTGGATCAGTTCTTTCCAAAACACTGGGCAAAAACCAATTCTGAGAGAGAACATGAACTAAAGAGGGCAAAAAACAATTACACACCCTTTTTCGACGGCACATCGACGTATTTGACATGAATACTGTATTGAGATATGAAATTGTGTGCCCCACCCCTGTATTTCATGTGCCGCCTTCAAGACTGTGGTCTGGCAACGGGTCTGTTAAGAGACAATATTGGCATTGGCAGACAAATGGACAGAGCGACAAAGGTGAACTGAAAAGTCTGTAAACACACATATGTGGAAGAGATGTTTCATCAGACATCACTGTACAGCCAGCATACATGACCCACCTGCACCATGGGTCCATTGGGTGTTTAGTTACCTGTGAAATTTAGGTACCGGTAATACTCTTGCCTCTCAAGCAGTCTCTAGTTACAGCCATATTTGGACCCAAACCAGACAGTGAGAAACCTGATCTAATGCACATTCTTGAGGTTAGACAAGCAAAGATCTGCTTTTTATCGGTCCTTGCGATACTCTTAGAAATATTCCTTGCAGAGCAGAAGAAAATCATGTGTCACTTATCACGTGGTTTTGACGGTGAGTGCTCAAATTTGAATAGTTAACTTGTATTTAAAGTCCTCTGTAAAGCAAGAAAATATATACCTTTGAAATTTGATATACCTACACAGAGTGTCGATATCAGGCCTACGAAATTTAAAAGATAAAAAAAAAAGCATGGCCAAGTATTAAAAAGAAGGCCTCAAACTTGAAAAATCAAGCTCTTGTCTCCTTTCAAATGCTGTCATCGTGTTCGTTGAATGCGCTGAAACCAGGCCCCACTCAACTGTCAATCAAATACCACTACAACAACCTCAGAAATAGTTGCTCGACAAAGTGGCATATATCTGAATCCTACACATCCCGACATCTTTGAACCGCCATAGCTAGAATCCAGTTCTGAGCCAGCAGTCACTCACCCGCCTTTCAATCAACCTTGCTGATCTCAGTCTGCAGCAGAATGGTATTTTTTTTCCTCCCGTTTATAAGTTAGCAATATGTATTAGTTGAGTATAATGTAATATTAGCCATGGGCGGCTATTAATAAACACTGATTCGAAGGCGATCAAGTTCTTATGTAGTGCGGGAGGAGAGTCATGCTGGTTGCCCAACTGGGACATCACTTGGCGGCCGTTTTAGGAACAGAGAAATTGAGAAAACTGTTTAATGCTATATCTACAATGAAACAATCCTCCGAATGGATTGTTTTTGTAGTATGTTTAAAAATATCGAAACGAAGTAGCCCGGCAGACGAGTGTTGTTTTGCTTCACAACGGTGAAATACTTATCAAATGAACTCAGGAAAAATATTTCATACGAGGCAGACACAAGAGTCTGATGATGCAACTTAGGCCTAAAATGTAGCCAACAAACATACAGCAGTGGATTGCATTTTGGCCCCAGACAGTCCACCTGAGCATTTGACTCCGGAAAAAAGAGTTGCTTTTAGATCCACTTAGCTGACGTACATAAACTGTGTTGTGCGAGTCCCCCGGCAGGCATTGGGTTAATGGTGTCATTACATCAGGGAGGGGGGTATGAACAATGTATAAGCCTAGACTAACTAGTGCTGAATGACTGCTGGCTGACGCAAGACCCAATGGAATGCTGCCTAGAGCACAGGAACAAGCTCTTATAGCTCCAATACCAGTTAATAGGATATCCTCCCCACTTTTATGGTGTGGTTAAGTACATTCACATAAGGAAGAACAAGAGTAGTACTCACATTTTTACCTTTGTCCCAAAAGACAAGATCCAATGTAAAATACGTGTCCTATTTTCCCTTCTAACACACTGCTGGTCTAGCTGCTACCAAGCAGACATTTTCTTTGCCAGCAATTTGCAATGCAATTTTCTGACAGTCATAGGATTTATCAAGACAAAACACTCACGTTTTGAATGGTGGGGTAAGAATAGTATACTTTGCACGGGTTATAATTATGAGCAATATGTGCAGTCAGCAGCCTTTTGGCAGCCTGTAGTCTTGCAGAGTTCATGCCCCGTCATGTCTGTGCTTACTGAGCACTGACTTGAAACAGAAGGCCTGGTGTGAAGGGGGTGAGCGCAAACCACAAATTGAGCTGCCGCCTTGCGCGGAGGGATGGGACCGCAACCTAACTGAACTAAAGGAGGAATTAATGGGCAGAGGCAGGGAGAGAAATCCTCTTTGGTTTGGGACGTGAAAGTGTTCCAAAAAAGTGCATGAAGAAACATGAAATTTTTGCCAGCAGTCAGCTGATCATTCAGTTCGGTTACCTATGCATCTTTCGGGCTGCTTTGATGTCAAGGTTCTCAACCGCTCTCACTCGCATTTTCCTGCATCCCAAATTTGCAGCCCACTTTAATGGAAGTTAAGAACAATAAAGAAAACGGTCATTTTGAACTAGCTGTCCGTGACCCAAGCTTTGGTCGGGGTCCAGCAGTTGAAATTTACCGCTTTAGGCTGGGAAAAAAAAAATCAAATCTGAATAGATTTTTCATCTTTGGCAGACACCACACATGAAGATTATTTTTTTTTTTTAAATCAATACAAATCATCCATTTGACAGTTGTGGTTGTAATTTTTATTATTTTAATTTTTTTTTTTTTTTTAAACTACATTGGTTAAGACGTATTTAGTATTATTTACCACTGCTTCATCGTTTGTCTTTTAGGGTACTACTTTAGGGCCGTTCACACGGGCAGATTTATTTCGGACCTACTCCGAAATAAATCTGCTTTATTAATAAAGCTTTCGTGCTCTGTCGAACTTCCGTCAGGTGTTTGTTTAATAACGACACAAGACATGGCTGGTAACAGTAGCAAAGCACCTCTTGGGTTATACCATCTCAACTAGAACGGGGGCACAGAAGGAGAAGGACGTGCCTGTACAGTAGTTGCTTGAGTCACAGTCACGTCACAGTCCATGGAGTTAAACAGTTCAAGAGTACCGGTAGTCATCTTAACTCACCCACATGAAGACTTTTGGTCATAAATATTGAAGACGTGCAATATTTAAGATTTCGCCCTGACTTGTTTTGGATCCTATATCTGGGACAAATCGACTCTTGACACACCTCACACAGAAAGCTAATCTTAAAGGGCAAGTCAACCCCCAAATTTGATTGACAGTAATATGTTCAATTCGCCTCCACTAGTCTAAACACCAATAAATGTCACGTTTGAGGCTTATGAATTGAGCAGAAATCCAGCTGCTTTTATCCATCTCAAGCGGCTGTCATTTTGCCACGTGCTGTTGACTGAAAATCAACATGACCAATAGTGGCTCACCTGTTTTCAGAAGCTGAGCCATGGTTGGCTGTTACCTGAGCCCTGGGCAAACTGTGATGTCATTTTAGCCGAGAGCAAGTGGCAAAATGTCACCCCTGAGATGGACAAAACGGGTGGATTTTACTGGACAACTCGTATTCCACAAATACAATATTAATCAGAGTGCCGTTTTAGACTAGTTGGACTGCATGGAACTTATTATTGTAAAGAAAATGTTGGGGTTGACTTGCCTTTTAAAAACAATCTTATGACGTCCTTAGTCAAGAAGAGGCAAAATCGGAACAAACGCAGCCTGACTATATTTACGTGTGTACGCGGCCTTGGTGTATCTTAAGCCCAGTTTCCACCAAATGGTTCAGTTCGAGTCAATATCTGCTTGTTGGGGCTCCAGATGAACTGGTAAGCTGTGATCCGTTTGTGAAGGGTGGAGCAAAAGACACTGATGCCCAGTGGTTGTCAATGGCTGCCAACTGGTCGAGTGGTTCCAGGGATAAATACAGCATATAGAGTCGTATATCTTATAAAGTGGATATGAAAATGAAATATTTTCCACAGGGGAAGTAAAAATATTCAACTGAGATGACGCGGTTTCACAAGTGTGCACAGCCTCTTAGAACTGGGGATATGCATTAAAAATTAACTAAACACATTCAAACCCATATTAAATGGGAGTCAGCACCCACCGTCAGCTTTTAAGGTGAGGATGATTAACCGAAAAAAAAAAAATGAGTAGGCTTTCCTTAACATTTTTTTCGACTTCTCAAAGAAAACCTGACGTTTTGTGGTTAGAATTTGGCACTGTTTATATTCCATTCATCTTGACTAAGGCCTCAGTTTCAACTGAAGATGAAACTGCAAGAACTTGCCGGAAATTTCTGAAGCTCCGACGTTAGTGTCAGCCTTTTGGCAGCCTCCCACACCAATTTTCTTCTCGTCTTTCATCAACTGTGGAGGGATATCCGGTTCTTCGTCACGTTTGTGCGCCTATTTTCTCGCAATGTTTTCTCGCAATGTCAGTAAACAACATCTAATCATATGGGATTAATTAGAGGTACTGCCGACTCCCATTTAACATGGATTTGAATGTGATTAATTGTGAACACAGAACCATCCCTATTTAAGAGGGTGTGCACACTTATGCAGCCACATTTTCTCAGGTGGTTATTTTTAAATCCCCCCTCTAAAGGATTTTAGTTTTTCTTCCACTGACGCTGTACAGGTTATAGGTCAATACAATACAATACAATAAAATACAATACAATACAATACATGCTGATTTATATAGCGCTTTCACAACAGCGGCAGCTGTAACAAAGCGCTTAACAAAACAGTTAACATAAAGTAAAATAATAAACACAACACATAACAAAATCAACAATAAAGGATGAAAAGGTTTTGGATGGATTTCTTTGCGGTTATCATTTTAGATGTCACAAACGGGTGTGTCGACTTTATGTATGTATAAAAGTATTAGCAAGTGAATAAATATTTATATTTATATAACGAAGATCCGCCATTGCTCTTGTTATGATGTTGTTCAAACGCATAGGGGGCATTTACTAATAATGGTCCACTTTTACCCAATCTATAAAAAAGGTCATCTCAGAATTATGAGATCCTGATCAAAAGTGAAAACACTTTTGTTCTGCTCCGTTTGAGGTGAATCTTGCTGGTTGGTTATTTGTGAAGTGATGATTGAATTGCGTTTTGTGTGGGTGTCTGAGGCCTTTAGTAGCTTACATCAAGCTTCTGAACAACAAAGAAAGACTGCTGTGACTGTGAGGGTTGTTTGTTTTTTTCCTTCAGATGGCTGACTTCAACCAAGTATTTGAAAACAAAGTTTCTAGAGCTATCTGTTATTTGAGAAAAATATGCGTGTATGCATGTATGCATGCGTGTATGCATACATGCGTACACACAGGCATGCATTATGTGCTATAATACGTCCAATGGCATGTTTTATCCAACAGAGAATTGCTCGTGCGTCTGTTTATAACTGTCATGCTCTGCTTCTTTTTTCGAAAGGTAAATTGGCAATTACTGTATTTCAAAACTCAAATTAGCACAGGGCTGTTGACGCAATAATACTATAATGTAATTTACCTTTCCGAACAGGCCAATAGACCACATGAAAATCTTTCTTTTCAAACATGTTGATGTTTTTGTTTGTTTGTTTCTTTCTTTTACAATTACAACACAAAGATATTTTGGCTTGATTTTTTTCAAATCTGCTTTTGTCTGGTTATGTGCAATGATTCAGTTTTTTTCCTAGTAAATGAATTGCCTTATTCCCTATCTGACAGTTATACTGCTACACACCCCATAGTGGACACACAAGGTTTACCTAATCCACGCTGTTCCATCGCAAGCCAAACTTCTTCTTGGAAACATGGCTTCCGTGAAACCCAAAACTGTAGTTATAGGCCATCCAATTACAGTTCCATAGAAGTTTGAAAGTGCTGAGGCTACTACCGATTGCATGATTCATAAGATTAATCAATCAAATTGGTTTGGTCTAAATGCGATTTGTAAATGTGGTTGCTGTCTGAGTGGTGTCGAGACAGCTCTTACTGAGAGGTGTTTCTAATATAGATTGGCTTACTCCATTTAGCTAAATGAGAGGGGCCAGTGTGTAACTCATGACAAGTCAATCACTTGATAAGACTGCCAGCCTCCTTGGAGTCTTCTGTTTAACTGACGTTTCTCATTGAAAAAGTCTTGCGTGGGAAGAAGGAGCAGTAAAATTTGAGCTTTTCAGCAAAATTTTGAAGTGAGCATCGGTAATCAAAACATGGGAAATGACACAAATGATGGATACATTCTTTTAAGAACAGACTCCATCCATCTTTTTCTGCCAACTAGTGTGACCAGTTTACCTCAAGGCACTGATAGTGTTATGATACTAAGGCAACAGTGTTTTTCCACCCTAAACATTGCTGATGCAATGTTCAGCTCTACTGTATATTCCTGTACACCGAGTTCACAAGGTGTATCTGAAAAGTTTCACGATTGGTGTGACAGGTCACATTTCAAGTTTTCCCCTTTAAAATAATCGTGATCATCTAATTTACTTTCCCAGCCTTCGCTGCCACCCATTTACACAGTCCTGAGGGGATTCTTGCAGGATTGGCCACACCTCTTTCCTTACGGCCATCTGTATGTTGTCCAGGTCTTGATGACCCCCATATGGTTGGGAAAGAGGATAAGAAAAATAGGGAGGTTCGGTCTGTCGGGAAGTTGCTCCAACATGGTGATGTTTGGTCTTTTCGGTCAGGAACTGTCAGATGCTCTGGGCATTGAGAGCAGGTGTGTCAGCACCGTGATGCAGCAATGAGTTGTCCTGCAACAGCTCTCCTCTCTTCTTGTACAATGAAACTGGCAAATGTCGCTGATTTGCATGCTTGCAGATCTTTTTTTCTTTTCCCAATATTTGTATATATCATCCCTGCCCTAAGTCAAAAGAGCTCAAAGATGAAGACACAAGTGTCAAAAATGCTACAATTCTCCGCAGTCTCACCAATGCTGTTCCATCAAAAATATTGCTTGACATGAAAGCGGTCTGTGCTTTGTGGCGAAAAAAGGTTCGGCTGTCAGACACACATACTGTACTGTATCATAAGTTTGGAAATGAGAGGGGGTGCTGCTGAAAGACGTGTCGGTTCTATCAAAACTCAGTCAACCTCGCACCCCAGGCAGTAGGACAAGTCAAGCCCCCCACACACACACACACACACACGGCCCCCCCAGGGAAATCGCTGCCAAATTGTTGAGGGGGCACAGGAGTCCCATTGGATGCAAAAAGTTACTCTTCACTGACGTTATGCAATCGTCAACAACATGACATGCTGGCAGGCGGACGCTGCTCGCCTCCAAGTATCGCGTACGAACCGGGCTTGAATGGAACGTCAAAGATGACCGAAAGTCTAAACACAACAGGACTCAAGTGTCCAGAACGAGCATGGATACAGTAGAGTTTTAGTGTAGCCCGACAAGACAAGACTATTGATTGTAAAACGACCGACAACTGTTTCTATTTCCGCCACACGCTGACACCTCTGCATGTGCCAGGAGGGGGAGAGGACTGGAAGGCACTCACCTCACAGTCAGCCAGGCTGCGACCGTCTCGGACACGCACGGCCGTGTGGAGGTGAAGCGAGCAGCGGAGGGGCGGGGGGGCGGGGGGTGCAGCACCGACCGGTTCAGGCCGCGGTGGTCAACATTCCCGGGACGAGAAGAGGAGAACGGAGGAGAGGAGGCGATCAACCCACGCAGGAAAGGAAGAGGAGGCAGAAGGAGTCAAGTAGTTGCGTCGGCGAAAACTCCCAAGTCAGATCATCCCGAGCGGACAAGCGGGACCGACACACATACAGTACACGCGGCTCGCGCGCGCGCGCGCACGCAGGATCACAAACTCTCGTTTACGCAGCTTCTCCGCCCCTCGAACCCTGACCACACCCTCCAAGGGCTGATCGATGCTATTCATGTTGCGTTCGCTGTACTGGGAACAAGAATGTGTCCTCGCGCCTCCTTATTAGTTTACTTGTTTTTGTGGTTGTGGCTCATCTAGAAGGTACTACAAGAGGAAAAGTGCTCACACTCTTTACTTCAGTAGAAGCAGAGATACTTTTATTAAAAAATATATATATTAACGGTAGAAATGCAGATTCAAATGATTCAATTACTTTACTTCAGTAAAAGTGTAAAATAACAACACTAGCACCCCAAAAACAATAACAATATAAAAATAAAGATGTTTTTAAAACACAGTAGGCAAAGTACTCACACCATGTACCTAAATAGAAGCAGGGGTACGCTGACTGAAATGTGTGTGTGTGTGAGACGTGTGTATGTAAACAAAAAAACAAAAAAACAAAAAAAAAAATATATATATATATTTTTTTGTTTACATACACACATGTCTCAAAAAATATATATTTATATATTTTTTTTCTCTCTCTTTTTCTTTTAAAATAACAATTTTCGTCGAATTCAAATCAGTTCGGTGTTGAGGTGTTGAATGCTGCAGTGACGAAAGGGTTCTTTCCATTTCAACATTTGACGGCAAACATCACAATGTCATAAAATGTTGGTAAACGCAATTCATATACTGTACCAACAGACAGTGGGGCCATGCACAGGAGCACAAAATAAACAGATTCGCGTGAAGGCAGAACAAATGACACAAAACGCTACAGACAACAAACAAAACAGAAAAGCAGAAAACAATAACATTATGTCAGAAATGAATCAGGTGACACAAATTAGGTCAAATGCATCACAAATTTAAATCTGTTTGCTCACTCTGGCGTGTTTGAAATACTTAGCTCAATACTGCATACAGTACTTGTCAGTATTTGAGAAAACTGCAATCAAGGTTAACCTAGAGTAAGAATATTATTGTGGATCACCATGGGCCTGCTGTCAAGGACACAATTCTGAATAAAAAGCTTTACTAAGGACAGGCAACTCAGAATTTTGAACACCAGTGGCATGTTTTTTGTTTTTTTCTAAATCATCTCACCTCTCCAGAGTTACCTTCCCAGCACTGCTGAGATCTTATTGGTCGGAGCTTCATAGGGGTATTACACAAGGCTCCTCTCATGTTTATGTGACTGTGAACAACATCACGGGGGGTTACTTTAGGACATTGTTGTTGCAATACAGATTAAGAACTGCTTTAGAGGCGAAAACAGGTTAATACCAAGAAGAAAGATGGCATTTTTGTATTTTATTTTACATGACTTTGATTTGATGATTCAATGTTAGGACAGAATTGTTGTGATTTTGTATTCATAAGATCAACTTTCATTCAAGAGGGTTCACAAAAGCATGTCAATTATCAATAGAGGAATGTGACATACTATACAGATGGGTGCAATTATTCGACTGTGACTATTTGTTTTTGGCACTTCTGTTAATACGAAAAAAAAAGTTTGGCGCTCCGCACTTGATGTAGTGCAGTTCAGTACCCCAATGACAATTGCTCAAAAGTGCTTTCAAAGCATTTATTTTGTTACCAATCACAACTGTACATCATACTTAAATGCAAGTGTTTTTGAAGGGACTGAATGATGCGTTCTCATCAGGGTTTGTTCAAGGTCGCAAATGCTTGCCAGAATTTTGCCAAGTTTTAGTGCTTTTTCTTGTTGGAAGGAGCGAACATCTGGAAAAAAATAATCCGGCGACCGTTTGGCGACAATCTGCAACCTTGAACAAACCCTCAGAAACACTTACAATTGTTTTGAGACAGGGGCTTAACAGAACTATACTACTACTTCGGCGAAACAGGGCTTGAGTGGAACAAAGGTCAATGAACGGAGAAAAAAATGTCAATGGATTTGACCCCAAATTGGTTGTCCCATGCAAGGTACACTTGATACTTGGATGGGAACACACCATGGGAGTCTGAAGAGTCCTCAGCGGTGTGCGTCTGGTTCAGGACAGCAGGGTGCTGAAAACTGTCGCCCCATTTTCTTTAAAACACCAAGTTACACATGTGAGAGAGCTAAAAGGAGGCAGGTGATGCTCACACAAGCAGACACATGCACATATCATGTCAGTCATTAAGCATCTGTCGTGATGGAAACAAAGCTTCCTTGCTGCGAGATTGACGCTGAGACATAAACACAACACACATTGTGCTTATTCCACCTCCTCGAACATTCAACAGTGCACAGGCCTTTTGTTTCAATTGATTGATCAGTTACTTTGTGGACTACCAAACATCAGAAAACAAAGTCAATACAACTCCCTGCTGCTTGTGGCTGTCACTGTGTCCATCACTCCAAGCCTGACAACAAAGCTGTGTAACATGAGCAAAGGCAGTCGGTGAAAGGCTTTCATAATGTGTCCCGAGGATGGAGCAGTTTTTAATGGAAATTCAAAAGATTGCCATTAATCATTATTTATCTTGCACTTATGAATGAAGCACATGCTTTGCATAAGTAACACCAAAACACCTTTCACCCCACTCCACTCTTAACACTGCTCAAGATGAGCTCCTATATAACATACTATGATGGATGACATCTGAATTTTGAGATTTAAATGGCATATTATGGGCAGCATGTTGGGAGAGTTGTGAGAATGTTTGTCTCACAGGTAAGAGGCCCTGGGCTCAAATCTTCACTGAGGCTCTTCTGTGTAGAGCTGTGCTCTAACAATGCTTGGCTGAATTTTGTTTGTTTTTTGGCTTCCCCCGTCCCACACATTCCAAAAACATGCATTTTGGGTTCACTGAAGACTATAACGTGTCAATATGTGTGCGTGTGAACAGTTGTTCTCTACGTTTGCCTGGCAACTGGTCTTGGTTGCCGCCTCCCGCCAAAGGTCGTCGGCAGGAGATGGCAACAAGCGGCAGAAAAAAATGGAATGAAGTGGCAGGTGATCACATCCTTAACTGCAACATCTGATCTCAAAACACAATCTGTTGACACTGGAAGACCTCAAAAACTGAGTTGTGTTGTGTGTGTGCCTCACACACAAACTCAGAAGGACAAGATGAGGCCGGAGACAGCTGGGGCTTTTTTGCCACATATCAATTGTGTCAAGTCATAACCATTTTAATGGCAAAACAGATTTAAATTTTTGATTGCAAATAGTCTGTCTGTGTTAGACTAGGTTTCACTGATTAATACAAACGAACCAAGACTATTGTGGGTAGTGATGTATGCCTATATAGAGCAAAATTGTTAATTCTGTGTAGTTCGGCATCACATACTGTACATAGGCCAAGCCTCAAAATGCACAGCCGTGTAACAATCAACACTCCATTCATGCACAACAGAGCTTGGCTCTAACTGCAGTGGTGAGACATTGGCTCTTTTGCAATTTATATTGCATTATCATGACCTATGTGATTGCCACCAGAAGTATTTTGAGCATAAAATGAATTTCCCACTATAGGGACTATTGTAGGTTTCCTTTTTTTACGTGCTGCACAAGTTGCTGTATCTGGAAGAAGCAGGGCTGTGCTCAAGTTTAAGAGCGTCATTATGTGTAGCCACAGTGGTGAGTCAGGACGCTGAGTTGCTGCCGGGAAAAACAGCTCGACCGTGACGAGCCAGAGAGGGTGAGATGTTACATTATATTTCATGAGAGCAGCCGTACTACTGGAAATGACAAGCCCCGTGATGCTTTTACAATTACTGGAATTCACATTTTCTACACCAATGAAGACATGACTAAAAGCATTGTGCAATTACAAAATTATTTATTCAATCAAAAATTAGGTAGACAAAGTCATTGTGCAAAAATTTTTGGGGGTGGGGGGTGTAGTGGTTTGTATAAATCTCTAGCCATCAACCGAAAGAGCTTCTAAAAATACAAAACTCGAGCCATAGTGATCATCATTTGTTTACAAAATATACAATGCTACTTTGAAATCTGGTCTATTATATGTCAATCAAATCATAAAGCAAAAATATAATTAACAAAAAAAAAATCTTTATTCTCTGGATAAAACAAATGAATATATGTTTTAGCTTGAAAAACATGGAGCATAAATTAAAATATTTTAAAAATTAGGAATTCAAATGTCTTCACTCATTTCATTCAGCACCTACAAATGGATGCTTTCAGTGTTGTCAGTTAGGTTGCCATTCTGAAATGTATTCGGTATAAAACAGAAAATCCAAATCGATGTTGATGGCAGCAATGAACTCTTCCAAAATCAAATATAGCTCCTCCAAACTGTAAACTTTTCATAGAGGTATTAAATGCGGTAACAATTGCACTATTTTCTACTGCTTTCCTAAAACTGCTGTGTTACATGACATGAATATTGCAAAGCCAGTACGCACAAATCAAATGCTATTTGTTCAATTTCCCCACCCTGCTGGCAACATTTGCACATGCACTTCTTTAACAACTAAAGGAAAACCAAAAACAATTTCACCTTAAGATCCCATTTGTGAATGCAAACATCAACTGTAAGCGCCTTCTCTTGTATTATATACAGTATGTTTGTATTGAACATCCCTCTAGAGAACATTATGCACGTGAAGCCCTTTGTGTTAAACAGCAGCACAAAAGTTCAAAGCCCAAACAGTAGCATTATAAGCTAAAAGGCACTAAGGCATCTTTTTCGTTCCCACACCAGCATGACTGAAAAAGTTGGCATTCTTTACCATATTGAGAGAAAATACACTTTTCAGTGTATTTCAACATGTTTAGTATTTCAAATAAGGATAAACTAACGCTACCGTATTGCACCGCAGTTGGAATGCTTACAGAAAACATTTTTTTGTACATAATAACACTGAGCAACACAACACTAGAAGGCATCCAAGTCTCAGCTGCGGTAAATAAAAATAAACCAAACAGAACAAAAGAAAGGCTATGGAAGTAGCACAGACCATGTGAACTATTCTGCTTTCATTGGCACTTATTTTTGCGTCATGCTCCAGTTAAAACCCCAAAAGCCAGAGTAAAGATAGCAAGCAAGTTTTTGTGTTATCAAGATGGACACAATTTCCCAGAAGGCTGCCGCAAACCGAGCTGACAAATAACTCTGGTTTCACGAATGAAAAGTGTCAAACCTTTCACCTGCGACAGCTTTATCAGACAAATGTGTGCAACAAAACATTCCTCGGGTAGGACGGCATTCACAAACTACGCTCAAAATACGTTTCCCGACATGTTGTCGTCGTAGTCTTGCACTTTTTTAATTAGGAGGTGACACACAAAAAGTAAAAAGCTGTTTAGGACTTTAGGAACTGGAACCCCACCCCCTGCATATCTGCCCTGTTCATGTCATGCATTTGGATCTCTGAAATTGACTTAACATGACCAGTTTGATAAATGTCCATTCCAAAGCTCTGTGGTAAAACACACCCAACAAAAGAATTTTGTAAATGTTTTGCTTGTGATGGTAAGTTTATTCCCGAGGAAGTTTGGAAGAGGTCGCCTGCATTGTTCCCAGTCTGCCATTCACTTTGACTGTCTTTGTGTGTGCTGCAACCTAGATGGGAAACACACACACACACACACACACACACACACACACACACACACACACACACACACACACACACACACACACACACACACACACACACACACACACACACACACACACACACACACACACACACACACACACACACACACACACACACTATGAAGTTTCCTCTTTGTCTTTACAGAATAGACTTTGATTACTGTCCAGGGTGCCATCAGAAATGACACTGGAAATGATCAAATTTCACTTAACGTGTCCAATAACTAAATATTCAATGATTACAAATATATGTGTGTGCATCTGTCTATGCCACCAACGTATAGTGACAGGCAGAACAACTCAATCCTATGAATGACGGAAGATGCAATAAACTTGTGTATCCAGCTGTTGTCATCCATACAGAAAACAGAAAGAGACATGGCTTTCTGTGAAATTGGTAGATCAGATTTGTGTTCAATTGGAGAGGTCCAAATTTCAGTACATTTGCCAGTAAATTAAGATCAAATCATCATTTCTGTATTCATACCTTTTAGACATATTTGTTCAAAGCTCATTGAATTTAGGAATATCAGCTTGTGTCATGCTGACAAAGGGCTGCTGATTGGTGAGTGTGACCGTAAAGAAAGGAATACAAAAGTTGAAAACTGCAACTCTTTCTGTTTTTGCTGAAATGCGAGTCAGATAAAGGTCGGTAATTGGGTTCCTCTTCACTGTGGTGATGATGGCCTATTAAAGAATTTAGAAATAATGTGGCAAATAGATCTAAATTGAGGGTCTTGAATTTTAAACAGCTGCTGCCCATAAAGTGAACTTTCTTCTTGGAAAAGAAAAAAAAAGTTCTTAAATCAATAGTGGATGTGTGATGACACGAACGTGAAACAATCCGCAACTCTATCCAATCACCAAGCGGCAGCAGCTTGGGAAGGCTTTGTTCTGGCTACAGAAAGAGCAAATCAAAGTTGTGGTCAAATTCTATTTGTGTTGAGGTCTCTTGTGTCTACATCTTACCATTCCAATTTCTTACTTGAGTCTTTGATAAGAAGGAATAAGTTTTCTGAGGTAAAATGATGTGGCTTTATACAGTACGCTTTGCTCGTAGGATTAATGCAAATTCTAATTCATTATAGCCGTCTGTTTTATATTTGATGTCTCTAAAAGTCAATGTGTTTTCTTTCCTCCGCACACTGTTGAACAGAGCGGACAAAAGGAAAGCCAGTGTTGTCTGCTGTAATTTGATCCATTGGGATATGTGAGAGTAAAGAAGTACTTTTGCCACTGAAACAGCTCAAGGCATAATAAATTCAAGAGTTTCTACAAGCTTTCGTGGCACAGGATGAAACATTCTCCCTCTCAGATTTCTACCTTTTTGAGCTTCTCGGCAGCGGATCCAGAACGGATGGCCTCCATCATAGCCTCCCTGGCCAAGGCGGGGTTTATGAGGGCATTGGCATTCGGACGATCCGCAGTGGTAAGCTTCGACCGGTGCAAGGCGGTGGGAGGAGGAGAAGGAGAAGTTGCGAGCGTGGATGGTGGCGGAGATGGTGTAAAGACAGGAGAAGTGCAAGTCGAAGAAAGCGGTGAGGGAGAACAGGGAACGGGTGCTCTTTGGTCCTCCCCCGAAGCTGACCTGAACCTTTCTAACTCATCAGAAGCTCCAGATTTAATCTGTAGGAAATAGGGCAGAAACGCACAGCAGTGTGAATACACGGTATTCTGAATGGCAGGCACTCCTCAAAGTATACAGCTGCAAACTTGGCCTTGAAGCCAGAAGTTGTTCATATGCCGACCTTAATGACACATTGAAACCATCATATTTCAAGGTGAATGGGATATATTGGAAAGGTTAATTGACAAGACACTCATTCATGAAAGCATTAATTTTTTTCGAAGACTAATTCACACTTTTTGGCAATGACATAAGATACATACAGGTAAGTCGCCGCTTGAGTAGTTTACCTTCCTCAGCCTTTCAGTGCTGCTCTGGGCTCTAATAGCAGCAAGAAGAGCAGACCTCTCATTCTCATCAGAAAAAGCTTCCTTCATGCTTCTGGCACCAGATGAGGATATCTAGTCATGCCAGTAGAAGAGGAAAAAGGTGGTAATGTGGGTGTCTTCTAGCCAACATATCATAAAATAAAAAATAAAAAATAGTATTACTGTATACTCATGTTGCCTTGGGGAGGCTTGACACAATTTGGATTTCTGGGGACGATCACAGAGTTTACATAATAATATCATAATGATAGTAGTATAGTATATGTGCTCGTGGTCTGGCACTGCGGCTTTGATTTACTTCCCATAACAGTGTTTTCGCAGCTTAATCCTAAAAATCCTAAACTCTGAAGATCCTGTCGACTGTCGTAGGCTTTGCCCAACATGGAGCGGTGTTTCCAAGTGGAAATACACACTGATCCACGAAAAACAACACCACGTGTGCTGTGACGAGGCGGCCATTGCGACTGTTGGAGCGACGCGGGGACCGACACTGCAATGTTGCTGCCTCTGATAAGGACTGACTCTCAATTTTAAATCTGGACACTATTGATACGTGTGGACAGCATTTGCAGTATTGTACCAGAAAAGAACGCGAGGGGGTCGATTACCAGATAGACACAATGAGCAGAGTGGCACGATCTCTGTGCAGCAAACAAAGTGAATACATTGGTTCCAGATTGACGAGATACTACCAAAATTAATTAGTGACAACCCATTACGGAGACATGTATACGTGGGAAACACTGTGACCATAATGTCTTCATTGGCAGATCCGATCCTGGCTAATGACATTCCTGTTTACATGCAATGCAAAATATCGGCCGATCTCCCCCATGTATTATTATTATTACACAAAACAAGCGGATGATTTCACCTTCCTGAGCCTGTCCTTGACGCCTCCTGTCTGGATGGCCTCCATGAGATGACTGTGCAGAGAGGTATCTTTCTCAATTGAGCGACAGACCACTGGCTTAAACTTTTTAAGTGGTCCAAATATGTTGACAGGTGGAGGTCCAGGAATGACAGCGCTGTCTGACATACTACGTGACGGTTCTGGCTTTGCCGCAGCTGTTTGATGAGTGGCTGTCAGCGGTTTGCCAGTTGATTGTTGATGAGACCTGCGCGTAAGGCTTGGGCTTCTGCACTGATTAGCTTTGACATCTCGAATATCCCGTTCGACTATGGCTATCTGAGTGGTAGCACTCAACTGAAAGTGTTTAATTCTGTCCGATACTGGTCCTAGTGAACAGGAGCTGTTGTTGATGGATTCGCCACAATTTCCTTCCTTGTCATCTCCCACTTCTCTTTGGCTTTCTGATGCAAATTCGGGGTGGCTCATGGACCTCACAGGACCAGGGCGGTGAAGACCCTCTGGATTAAACTTGTTATCTGTCAATGATATCTTGGAGGACTGGCGTGGATTCACTTGTATGGAGTGACCCAGTGTATGGAAGGCAACATGTTGGGTTAAAGGAGTGGACTGGGATGGCGAAGACACCATTTTGGGTTTTGCTGGTGTCATGGGGTGTATTTATTGATGGCAGAAGCCACATACTGGCTTGATGTACGTCGGGTTGGTCTGAGGAAGGCAGGAAGGTCTGAAGGGAGTGTTGGTTGTGGTTGCTTAATTCGTTCAGCTACTGAAATATCTTTACTAATTTCTGCTTGGGGCTCTTTTGGACTTATGACACTATTCGCTGTGTCATTGACTTTTCTACCAGCCTCTTTGGGCAGGGCACTGATTGCAGTATTTATAATTGCGCGTTGTGTTTTCAGGAGTTCTCGTCGATCGGTGGACAATGTCGCCACAGCATTGCCAGCATTTTCAGTGTTCTCAAAGCTCCTCCTTGCCTTGTCTGTCGCACCTGTGCTGCAAGGAAGGGCACATTCTTGTCTTTCACTACAGCTCCAAAAGGCTTTGGCTTTTCCGACAAGTGGACACTCCTCAGTTCTGGTAATTCCTGATTGTGTTGCATCAACAACTCCGTTGGGGTGACCAAACATTTTCATGATATTTCCTTGCTCATCAATTTTAAGAGCACCAGCAGTTAATGTGGCAGACGCATTTTGCGTACCACCTTGCATGACAGAAGGCTTTGGAGGAACAACAGTGAATGTTTTCATTCCAAATCGAGAGGTGGGATTGCAAGTAACTTTCCTGGGCAACGTACTTGGGCTGGAGTTATTTTGGTAAACACTGGTATTGTCTACTTTTTCTGTGGACAATGATCTCTGGTTGGCTTGGGACAGGACGACACCGTCCTCGTGTAAACAATGAGTGTTACTCTTCGTCGTCATGGGATCAGATCTGAGAGTTTTTAGCGGCACACTTTTGCTGCGTTCCTGGGACTTGTAAGGTTTCACTGATAACGGTCTTTGTGTATCCTCTTTCACATCTTCATTTTTCTCTTCATTTGTATACCCACTTGACCCATTTCCCAGTGTGATTCTACACTGATCAAGATTAGCATTCACAATGCAACTTTTTTTAGTGGAAGCTGCTGTGCAAGCATTATTGTTTTTGTTGCGCCACTCTGCAGCACTTTCTGAACCTGTGATAAAATAGAAAAAGAAAAAGTTTGAGGAACTTACCACAAATCCCGGAGGAAATCCCCACTCTGTCTTGTATGCTCATGCACGCCCGCACACAAGCCCATCGGCTGAGTAAAAACAGGCAGCAAATGCTCCATTCATTTCTACTTTTTAATTAAACTAAACCCAGAAAAACTTACCTTGTTTTTATGGGCATAATTTGGTTCCAGGGCTGGAAGGATTGATTCTATTTCCAATCATTTCAATGGTAGAAATAAGTTGGCTTAATCCTGAAGCTGATGTAATCAGCAAAGATCAAACACTGCTGCATCTTGGCTGTTTAGTCGTCTTACCTTGATGATATTTTAACTTCCTCCCAGTGAGTATTGCTGCCTTTTTGTCTTCGACAAGAGGTTTATAGTCTTCCAGTATTTCATCTATGGCAGTGACAGGGACGTTCATGTCCACTGCAGATACTGGCACACTGTGAATCACTGTTGACATGCGATTAAGTTATATGGAAAAAAAGAAATAACAAAACATACAACAACCACTAAGGAACATTTATGAGAATATTATCCCCTGAAATTTAACAATTCTGATGCATTAGTGACTCACCCAAGTGTCATGAACACCCTATTTTATCACTTTTATGATTTGATCAATGTTTTATATTTTATCATTCTTGGGGGAAAAAAACACTCAACTAATGTTAAATATGATGAGTAAACGATAGTAAAACATACATTTAACATTTAACATCAGATTGTTAAACGTTACAGGCAGAATATCACGCTGTGGCTTGCTACCTCACCTGAAACGTCTGCTTCCATGTGCATCTGATGGAGCCATTTATATTTCTCTTCAAAGGTGCTCTTTATGTTTCGTGACTTTGCCTGGAGGTTGCTTTGACTAAGGACGGTACACAAAAATAAAAAGCAGTAGACAACACACAGATATCGGATAGTATTCTTGCATGCACAAAAGCGATGAGGGCATGCGGACAGCTATAATACCATCCAGCCCCGTTTGACATATTTGATTATTTTCATACATCCCCAACTTTTTATGCAGTTCAGATTTCAATTCGCTTTGAAGGTTAAAAAGACCATTCTCATGAGATACTAGCAATTCAGCCACAACAAGACAGCCAAATCCAATAGAATTTGTCTTCAAAGGAACTTGGGAAGGGTTGTCTTCTTAACTCAGATAGAAAAAAAAAGTTTGCTTTCCTGGAACACTCACCACACAAAAGCATCAGTGCCGGGGGTTCATTAAATGTTTATGAATGAGATCATTGATCCTAAATTCCCATTCTGGGCACATTATCACACACATTTCATTCCATTAAAGTGATATTCGCTTTCAACGAAGGCTTTTGATTAAGGACAGAAAACAGCAGCCATGCTATGCTACTTTTGGGTATGAAACTAAAGACATGTTGAGAATTAAATCGAGCAAAAAACTAACAAACAAACCTAAAAGTTAACTGCTGACAGTTATATAAATGAGCTGTGATGAGTAACTCTTCAGATAAAAATACTGGCATGACACAAATCACCAAATACAGGGGTGTCGTTTTTGACAGCAAAACCGTTTGGCAGTCTAAAGAAGAGATTTGCAGAGATGCGTCTTGTGCATTCAAGAGAACGTTGATGCTGTTTGTTTCACTTCAACTTAAAAGTGAACACTGCACGAGTCCGTGGAGACAGAGAAGAGTAAAGTGCAACACATGCGTTGCAACTGCTGTCTCTGTGCAGCATGTCTCCATCTGTGTGTGGATAAGGGTTGTGTCGAGGCCTGCCGGAAGGGTGCCGAAAGGCACCTCGACGTGACAAGTTAAGTTTGGAGACAAACTGACACAGCAAATCACCTGGCTAACACCATCCCTACGGTGAAGCATGGTCGACTGGTCCTAGCAGCATCATGCTGGTGGGATATTTTTCAATGGCAGGACTGCGGAAAAGACAAATGTAGCTATGTATACATATTCACTTATGTCACGGGTCCAACGTGACCTTGTGAGGAATTGCCGTTTTGCGGCTTAACCGTACAGCATGTGTCGGTCATTCCTCTTCTCAGACTTTTGTTTATATCATGTTATTTTGTTCATGACAATGTCTTACTCATCTTCCTCTTACGTTACTCCTGCAGAGAAGACGGCGTCGGAAGGTTTAAATAGATAGTTCTTGGTGCAATACAAATCGAAATTTTGTTTGAGCAACGGAATCAATCCATACAAGAAAAAGGAGGATTTCTCAACTGACTGAAAATCACGCATCATGATATTGTGAATTATTTCGTAAACATGATGCGTACACATACATGACAGGACACGAAAGCTTACAAATCACTTGAGACCTGCAATTATTTCATGTGTGGGTGGGCGAAAGATGTCCAACATCTCACCGTCCATGACTGAATTCTCATCTGGAGACCGGTGAGGTTTTTGTTTGTTTAAGGGATCGGCAAAATTAGGAGAGTAATGGCCACCACAGCATCAGATTGTCTAAGGTGGGAGACAATGTTTCCTCATCTTGTTAGCATTAAGCTTTGTCTCAAAGGGCTTCAACAAGCCCACAGTTGTCAAATATTTGGGCAATGTCATTTGCTTGTTTAAATTACACATTGTGTCATTCTCTTTGTTTAGTTTGACAGTAAACTCTACATTTTAAGTGGCAATAAACAGCTTGAAATCTTTTTTCGGAAGATTTTTGTCTCCAAGTGTATTTGACAAACTGGTGCTTATTACATGCACGCATATATCGAGGTTTTGTTTGTAAGTCTGTGACAGCCCTGGCCTGAAGGTGGAGAGAAGGGTTTTGTCCCACAGCCGCCGCTGATTTTTCCTCTGCATGTGATCTCGCTCTGCTCCACCTTCGTGCCCTATCGTATTAGGAGATCTGCCAGTATTTCTATCCAACAATACAGCAAACAAGCACGTAAGCTATTTTATTTATTTATTTTATTTATTTATTTATGTATTTATTTATTTATTTATTTATTTATTTATTTATTTATTTGCTTTTGCTCTCCATTTGCATTATAATTATGCATACATGTGCAGGGTGCTTGTCGATGATGTGCCTGCGTGGAACTCACATCAGCCATCCACGTCCAAGTCTAGAGCGGTAAGCGTGCGCACAGTGCGGAACTATAGAAAAACAAGGGTGACTCAACTAAAATGTCTTATACAGTGCCTGTGTTTGTGGAACATTAAAACGTATGTACTGGCAAAAAGCGTAATGCTTGGTGGTTCACCACATTTGCAAAATGATGAGTTGGATTTTTTAATAATTTCTATTTATTCATTTAGATGTTGGTCAATCAAAATATGTCTTCATGTGAAACCACTCTGTGGCATAAAAAAGGTTGGACCTCAAAGTTAATTCAAGCCATTGTTCCCATGACAAGGCCAAAGTGAACATGATGCGTAAAGGACCAAATGAGTGCATTCTGCTTTTTGTTTGATTAGCTAGTAGTTTTTTGTTTTGGTCTTAACCAGAGTACCAACGAATGACCACAGTGTGCCTTGGGTGTTGTTTTGTACAGTAAGACCGCACAAACTTAATTTACCTTAACTCTACTTTGGTCAATCAGACTTTATCAAACCATGTTTCATGACTTATTTACCCGTGATTTGATCCCCAGGTGGCACATCCTTCATCACTGTCACTGGAAATGTCTTGGACAGGCCTCGTCAGTCGCTCTCTTCTGGCTCCAAAACCTCTATCCAAAAACAAACTCCCGTCTGGGGATGTGGGATGGGTGTCACATGGGGAGCTCACCAGGCCTGAGTCCTCACCATCTA